>JAKSZU010000003.1:107257797-108457797 GCA_026018925.1 Tupaia tana
CTTTTTCTGTCTCTGTCTCTCAGACAAACACATATGCCCAATGGTAAACGAAACAAAAAAGAAATGGACCATAGGGCCACTGTGGTGTGGTGGTTAAGGTGGATACATCTTAAATGGCCAATTAAGTGGTTTGAGTGGCAGACCTGATGGCTTTATAAACATGCTGGGTGCATATGCATACATGCTCAGAATCCTGAGAAGAGAATAAAAGAGAAGGGAATGAGGCATGGCCATCCCACATGGGGGGTGCTTTCACTTTCCTATCTCACTCTCTTTCCTTCTCTCTCTCTCTCTCTGATGAGTACATATATCCTACAACAAAATTAAAAAGAATAATTTTTTTTAAAAGAAACAAGGTGAGATGGTGCATAGGTTGAAAGAGAGCATATGGAGAGGAAGGAGGTCAGGGCTCCTTGCACTGTATTACACATTGTTATAAATGGTATTCATTGTAAAAACCTGTAGGCAGATTACCTGATTTGAAATTTTAAAGTTACAGAAAGATATTTCAGAATTTTCTCATTAGACAGTTGAAGAACAAAAGAGATACAAGCCCAAGTGTTACCCAAAACGAAGGTGAAACATGGACTCAAAATGTAAATGCCTCCCCTAGCTCAAGGAATTATTATTTTTTTATAAAAAAGACTTCTAAAGATCAATAAATGAATAAATACCTGTAAGATATAGAATCAGCTCCCCAAAGAATTCCAAATGAAGTTACAGCCTTTCTGATTGGGAATGTTAAATGACTTCTATTGAAAGTGGCTGAGTAGATCTGAGCAGTCATCTTCTTAGTAAAGACAACCAAAACAAGGAGAAAAATTTTTGCTTGCCAGAGAGACAGAGAGACAGAAAGTGAGAAATCACCCCCTGGAGGGGCTGATCACCTCACAATCCTTTTTTCTCTATTCTCCTCTCAGTATTTTGGGCATGCACACACATGCACACACACACTCACACCTATTATGAGTTTTAAGCTGCCAGGTCTGGGACTCAAATCAGGGCCTACTATGTGGGGATCCAGAGACATAACCATTATGCTATCTGTTGGTCCCAGAACCAAAACTATTCTAAGAGTTTGTCCTGCTCCAGAGACAAAGGGTCATAGCATCTTCCCATCCCTGAAGCTTAGCAGCCACTGAACCACGCACACCCAGTGTCCTATCACCCACTGGCCGAGCTGCAGCTACACCCTGCCCTGTGGGGCCCAGCTGCCCTCCCAGTTCTGCTGTGTCCTCTCTCTCCTGGCTGAGCTGAAACTCAGCACTGCCTCCTGGGTAAACAGAGCCTTGGTAGAACTGCCCTCTATACTTCCTACGGTGGCTACTGTGTTCAGACCCTGTAAGCCTGGGATGAAGCTGAGTATCTCTTCTGGGGAAGTGAAGCAGTTGCTCTCTTGTCCTGCCCCTCAGAGCCTGAGTAAAACAGCTTACATTTTTGCATTGTAATGATGCCTTGTCCACCCAAAGCAGACAGAGTACCAAGGTCTGAGCTGAAGCATCCTATCACCTCCTAGGAAATCAGTACCTTAATCAAGTTGAGCATCTGTACATTCCAGCTCACATGGCACCCTGCAGCCCAGAGAAACCTAACATTGACTGAAGAGAAACATGTCACTCTATGGGCCAAACAACTCTAGGACCTTGCCTCCCTGGAACTGCACCTACTCCCTAATGACTAAGCTAGTAAGAAGCCATTCTCCTTGGGAAGTCGCCACAATGCTTTCTGTCCCACCCTGACTCCCACAGAGTCAAGTTATAGTCATAATCAGTCCTTCTGGGCTCCTTGCTGCCACTGCTCCTGATTTCACAGGGTTGGGAAAACTGCCTTGTCCTACTAACCCAGGGTCCAGAGACACCACTGTGCAGTGCTTCTTTTCCCAGGGCTTGAAGAATCTGCTTTGAGGCGAATCTGCTTTGAGGCTTTACCACTGCATCTATTAGGAACCAGAGCCAATGCTTCCCAGCAGGCAAACTAAGACCCATATGCAAGTGAAAGTCCCTACAAAAGCCACTCTGTATGGTTTGTGACAGGTAATTGTTTCACCAGATGTGCATAAATCAATGCAAAGACCCAAGAAGCATTAAAAAAAAAAAATGATGCTACCAAAGGAACACAATACTCTTAAGTAAGTGCTCCCCTCAAACAGAATTTTATAAATTTTATGAAAAGGGATTCAAAATAATAAGCCTAAAGAAACTCAGAAAGATACAAGAGAATACAAATAGACAATTAAATAAAAATCAGGAAAATAATTCATAATCTCAACATAAAATTTAAGCAAAAGATAAATATTGTAAAAAGGAACCAAACAAATAGTAGCTGGAAAAATTCAATGAATTAAATAAAAAATACAATACAGAGCTTCAATAGCACCCTAGGTTAAGCAGAAGAAAAACATCTGAACTTGAAAACAGGCCTTTTGATATCACCCTATGGAGAAAAAGCAGAAGATATAAGAATGAAAACCAGTGAGGATAGCATATGGGACTTAAGGACACCATTAAGGGAATAAACATTCACATTTTGGGAGTTCAGAAGAAGAGACAAAGAGATAAGGACAGAACATTTATTTAATGAACTAATTGCGGAAACTCCTCAAGTCTTAAGAGAGGTATGGGCATCCAGATACAAGAAGCTGAATAGTCTCCAAAAAGATACAATTCCAAGAGGTTCTCACTGAGCCATACTATAGCTAAACTGCCAAAGGTCAAAGACAAAGAAAATTTTAAAGCAGCAAGAGGAACGCATCAAGTCATACATTTGGAAATTATGATGAGATTATCAGAGTTCTCAGTAGAAACCCTGAAGTCTACAAGAGAGTGGGATTATGTATTTAAAGTGCTAGAAGAAAAAACTGCCAACCAGCAATACCATACCCAGCAAAGTTGCCATTCAGAATTAAAGAAGTAAAGTCTTTCCCAGACATAAAAAAACTGAGAGGATTCAGCACCACTCTACCAGCCTTACAAGAAATGATTTAGGGGGGACCAGCAGGTGGCGCGGTGGTTAAGGTGCTGGACACTCCCACATGGCCAACCATGGTTTGAGCCCTGGACCTGGTGGATTGCTTTCTCACTTCCCACCCTCCCTCTCTCCCTTTCTCTCTCTGTGTGTCTCTCTCTGGTCAAATTAAAATAAATGAATGAATAAATAAAATTAAATAAAATATTTATAAAAAAAAAGATTTAGGGACTTCTTCATCTGGATGTAAAAGAATGATAGTAACCATCATAAGAACATACTGAAGTATAAATTTTACTAGTAGAGCAAATATGCAAATAAGAATGATAAAGAAATCAACACTTATTGCTACAGAAAACTACCAAAAACACAAAGATCAACAATGAGAAAAAGGAAAAAACAAAAGATATGCAAAACAACCAGAAAACAATGAGCAAAATAACAGGAGTAAATTCTTGTTTATCAATAATTATCTTAAATGTAAATAAAGTAAATTTCCCTATAAATTAAAAGATATAAACTGGCTGAACAAATAATAAAAAGATGAATTATATGCTGCCTACAAGAAATTTACCTAACTAGTAAAGACACGCACAGACTAAAAGTAAAGTAATGGAGAAAGGTATTCCACATAAATAGAAATCAAAAGCAAATAAAAATGTCTATACCCTTATCAGATAACATAGACTTAACTCCAAGACTATGAAATAGAGACAAATATGTATGTATGTAAATGTGTTCATATATTTACATATATCTGCATATATGTGTGTGTATATTCATATAGACTTATTTATATTTATATTTTTGTCACGAATACTATTCAACTTTTAAAAGAAACAAAATTCTGGGGACCAGCAGTTAGTGTAATGGCTATGTTGCTGAACTCCCATGTAGCCAACCGTGGTTCAAGTCCCGGACCCAATGGCTTAAACTCACACAAGATCCCAAGAGAAGAATGGAGGAGAAGGGATTTCGGCATGGCCATCCCCCCTGGGGGTTGATTTCTCGCTTTCTATCACTCTGTCTCTCTCTGTCTTTTTGGCGAGAGCACGTGACCTATAGCAAAAACCTCTCCAAAGAAAAGAGAAAAAATTCTGTCACTAGAGGCAACATGGATGAGCCTGGAGGAAATTTTTGTAACTGACATAAGCCAAACACCAAAAGGAAAAACTCGCATTTTTCATTCATAGGTGAAAACTAAAACACTTACCAGAAGTAGAGAACAGAATAATGATTACTAGAGACTGGGGAGAAGGTAAGGGAGAAGAGCAGATATGAAGATTGGTTTCAGAGACAAAACTACCCGTTAAATGAGAGGAAGGTGCTCTACGGTTTTGTATCAAACTTTGGTCACGATAATGTACTGCTTTTATCAAAATGCTGAGCCAACTCCATGGTGCAACAGTGATGTACATAGAAATTATTGTTCAAATCCCCAGGTCAGTCAGCCTGAAACACAGTGGACATAAGCACAAGTGCATAAGATCCATCAGACTGCAGAACTAGAGGAAGGGATCACAGAAGTTGTGACCAGACCCTGTGGAAGGTACTTAATCTCTTTCTCTCACTCTCCTCTCTCCCTCCCTTACACTCTCATGTGTGCATGCATGTGGTCTATCATGAATAAATTTAAAAAAGCTAAAAAGGAGGATTTAGAACACTTCCAACACAATGTAGTATTAATTGTAATATTAACTGTAGAATGAATTGTTTGAGATGATGAATATGCTGGTTACCTCAAGTTGACCATTGCAGTATTTATATATGAAAAATCACCCCACAAATATGTACAATTATGTGTGGATTTAATAATAATATTAATAAACAGGGCTAGGTGGTGGCACAGCAGTAATGCATATGGATTGACATGAGAAAGTTCCTGGGTTCACATCCTGAAACTTCTCTGGGTGCATGCACATATGCCAGTGTTTTGGGATGGCAGAAGGTGGGGCTCTATTATGATATTGAGACCCTATTGGGGAATCTCAACCCCAACTCATCCATAAAAGAAATAAACTTCTCAAAATAATAACAAAGATTACTTCTATCTTATGAAGTAAAAAATAATATGTGTTTATCGGTTGTACTTAGTTACTTTTGACAATATTTTAAAATTAGGAACCTTATGATTGTGTCCCCATTTTGTTTATTTTGTGTCCCAATTTTGCTTATTTCAATTACCTTAGTCCTTGAATGCCAAATGCTTAAACCACATTGCAGATTGATGACTTCATCAATTCAACACCAAAAATAGCTAGACAAAATAAAAAGAATATGAATTAGAATGCTCAGCTGTTCAAATAATGCTCAACAATTCAAATAACTGAAGAGGGAAGAACTAAGAAGACCTCATGAACTGGTTAAGCATCATGGAGCTCACATGTAAAACTCTTATACACATTCATTGATGTACTTTTCAATTCAACAAATTTTTACGAGTGTTTAAGATAGTGAAGCAGGGAACTGGGTACTGAAGTTATAGGAGGACATACAAACTAGAGAAGACTGAAAAAAAAAATCTATCATATAAAATAGAAGCCATGGTTCCAGGGAAGGGACTTGACAAACCGCAGGCCGCCTGCAGCTAGAAGGCTGTGAAGCAGAGACCCATGGCTGATTTCCTCCCCCACTCGCCTTTGAACGCTCAGGTGTGTTAACTCAGGACTTTGGGAAGACCTTGTACCACTCCCCACCCCATCCAGACATCCATTCCTGCTCAGGGAGACTGAGCTATTAAGAGACTGTGGCTTATCCCCTGCCACATGCCTCTGATTCTAAGGCTTAACTTTTTCTAATGCCCTTTCTATGTTCCTGAATTAAAGCTCAGCAGCTCAGTCTCAGGCACACCTGTTCTCCAGAAACGGAAAGAACTTTGAATCATCCAAATCCAGGGACAACAGTGCAGGTTGCTGGTGAGCATCAGGAAGGTAGAGCAGCAGAGAGATCACCAATGATATACTTCCACATGCCCTTGAACCTTCAGAATTAACTCAAAGAATATAAATCACCAGATGACTAGAAACCATCACAGAGGCACAAGAAATATGAGCAACCAACAAAATATCTCTCCCCCAAGAGAAAACATCAATTCCTCATCATCCACAGAAAACACAATGGAACTCATGGAAATGTCAGATAAACAATTCAGAACATTTACAGTGACAAAACTAAATGAGAGGCAAGAGAAAAGAGATAATGAGCTCCAGAAGATGAGGAAGTCCTCTCACAATTTGAAAAAATAAATAGCATAAAAAAGAATCTAACAGAATTGTTAGAGATGAAGATTGTGATAGAGGAAATTAAAACCTCCCTTTAAAGTATTAAAATAAGATTAGATCACATAGAAGATTGAATCTCAAGTGTGGAAGACAAAATCTCTGACCTAGAAAAAATTATCAAGAAGACTGAGAAAATAACCAAGAAAAATGAGGGCAATATATGAGAAATACTAGATACCATTAAGCACCCAAACATCCAGATAAGTAGTATCCCAGAAGGTGAAGAAAGTAAGGGCATTGACAATCTACTCCATGAAACCCAAGAAGAAAACTTTTCAAACCTAGAGATGCATTCAAATATCCAGACCCAAGAAATACAAAGCACCTCAAATAGAATCAACCCAAGAAGATCTTCTAAGGGCACATCATAACCAGATTAGCCAAAACTACAGACAAAGACAAGATACTAAAATTGGCAAGAGAGGAACGTCAAGTTACTTACAAACATTATCACATCAGGTTAACATTGGACCTCTCATCAGAAACAATACAGGCAAGGAAAGAATGGGGAAAATATAGTCAAAGTGTTAAATGAGAAACAATTTCATGGAACCAGTGGTTGGAATAATAGCTAAGTCGCTGGACTCCCATGTTCGCGTCCCAGACCCAGTGGCTTAAACTCACGCCAGGCGCACATGTGTGTGTGCCCAAGATCCTGAGAGGAGAATGGAGGAGAAGGATTGCAGCATGGCCTTCCCCCCGGTAGGTGATTTCTCGCTTTCTGTCTGTCTCTTTCTGTCTTTCTGGGGAGCACATGCACCCTGTAGAAAAACCTCTCCAAAAAAAAGTGAGAAACAATTTTAGCCAAGATTACTATACCTGGCAAGATTATCCTTCCTATGGGAAAAATAAATAAAAACATTCTTAGATAAACAAAACTTAAAAGAATTTACCAACACCAGACCAGCTCTTCAAGAAGTTCTGAATGGAGTGCTATGCCAGGAAAACTAACATCAGGCAGACAGAAATAAGAGAACAAAAAACAACCAAGAAAATGGCTCACTTAATGTTATGAACATGCCTGGAAATATCAATAACAACATTGAACAGTAATGGATTAAATTATCCGATCAAGAGACACAGACGGGCTGAATGGATAAAAAAACAGAAACACTCTATCTGTTGTCTATAAGAAATGCACCTTATGGATAAAGACATACATAGACTAAAAGTGAAGGTCTAGAGAAAGGTATTCCATGTACATGAAAATCAAAAAAGGGCTGGAGTAATGATTCTGATTTCAGACAATATAGGCTTTCAGATAAAAACTGTAAGAAGAGACAATGAAGGGTATTATGTAGTAGTAAATGAGCTAATTCATCAAGAAGACAAAACACTTATAAATATCTATGCACCCCACTCAGGAACACATAAATACATAAAGGAAAGACTGTTAGAGCTAAAAGGAGAGAGAGTTTGCAACACTATAATTGTGGTGATCTCAACACCCATTGTCACCTTTAGACAGACCTTCTAGACAAAAAATAAGCAGAGAGGTACAAGACCTAAAGGATACTATAAATCAGATAGATTTGACAGACATTTATAGAACTTTCCACACTAAGACCACAAAATATACAGTTTTCTCACCCCAGCATGGAACCTTTTCAAAGACTGACCATAAGACAGGTCACAAAACAAGCCTTTACAGATTCAAAGGCATAAAAACTATATCCAGAATCTTCTCAGACCATGAAAGAATTAAACTTGATATTCATTTCAGGAAAAATCCTCAAAAATACACAAATACATGGAAACTAATCAACTTCTGAATGACTTCTCAAAAGCTGAATAAATTAAGTCTGAAATCAAAAAATTTATGGAAACAAATGATAATGAGTACATAAGTTCCCATCATCTACAGGACACCACAAAAGCAGGCATAAGATGAAAATTCATAACAATTAGAACATATAAGAAAAAAGATGGAAAGGTGGCAAGTAGACAACCTATCATGCCTCAGGGAACTGGAAAAACAGCAACAACAAAAATAAAATGCAAGGAGAAAAGAAATAAGATTCAAGAATAAATAAATGAAATAAAAAATAAACAATTTATACAGAAAATAAATGAAAGCAAAAGCTGGTTCTTTAAAAAGATTAACAAGATCAACTAATCATTATTTAGACTGATTAAGAAGAAGCAAGAAAGAAACTAGATGAATCAATATAGAAAGAAACAGGCAATATTACAACAGACAAACTAGAAATGCAAAACATCATTAGAAGATACTATGAGGGACTATATGCCAACAAACAAGAGAACATGTAAGAGATAGAAAAATTTCTGGAAGCATATAATCTAACAAGATTGAATCAGGAGGACATAGAAAGCCTGAATAGACCCATAACTAGCCAAGAGATTGAAAAAGTAATAAATAATCTCCCAACAAAGAAAAGCCCAGATCCTGATGGCTTCACTTCTGAATTCTACAAAACTTTTAAAGAAGAGTTAACCCCCTTTAAATTCAAATTATTCCTAAAGATACAAAAATATTTCAAATGTATTTATGAGGCCTCCATCATCCTCATTCCCAAAGCAGATAAAGACATGACAAAAAAAAAAAGGAAAACTGCAGACCAATATCTCTGATGAATATAGATGCAAAAATTCTCATCAAGATAATTGTGAATTGTATCCAACAACATATGAAAAAGATTATCCATCACAACCAGGTAGGCTTTATTCCAGGGATACAAAGATGGTTCAACATACGTAAGACAATAAATGTAATACACCATATTAACAGAAAGAAGTATAAAAACATGATCACTTCAATCGATATGGAGAAACCACTCAACAAAATACAACATCCCTTCAAAATTAAGACTCTTTGCTAGATCAGCATAGAAGGGTCATTTCTCAACACAAGAAAAGCCATATATGAAAAATCTATAGCTAATATCATACTGAATAGAAAAAAGCTAAACACTTTTTCACTAAAAACTGATACTAGACAAGGCTGCCCACTTCCTCCACTTCTTTTCAATATAGTGTTGGAAGTTTTAGCCAATGCAATCAGAAAATAGAATAATATAAAAAACATTTAAGTAGGCAGTGAAGAGTTGAATATATCTTTACTAGCAGATGACATGATGATATATTTAGAAGAACCAAAGATTTCCATGAAAAAAACTTCTCAAAGTAATAAATGAATACAGTAAAGTGACAGGATACAAATCAATATCCAAAAATCTATTGCATTTCCATACACTAACAAGAAGTTGACCAAGGAAAAATTGAAGAAAAAAATCGCTTTTACCATAGCCACAAAATGTATAAGATACCTAGGGTTAAACCTAACTAAGGAAGTCAAAGACCTTTACAAATAAAACCATGAAAATCTCAAAAAAAGATATTGACACAAAAATATTGGAAGAACATCTCAAATTCCTGTATAGGAAGAATTAATATAATCAAAATGGCAATTCTACCAAAATTAATCTACATATTTAACTCAATCCAGTCAAATTACCAGAGACATTCTTCAAAGATCTAGAAAAGACAATCATAAAATTTGTCTGGAATCATAAAAGACCTCGTATTGTCAAAGAAATCCTGCACAAGAAGAGTAGAGTGGGCAGCATCTCACTCCCTGTTCACAAAATATGTTATAAAGCTATGATAGTCAAAACAGCATGGTATTGGCACAAAAACAGATAGATGGACCAATGAAATAGAATAGAGACCCCAGAAATAAACCCCAAAACATACAGCCAATAGATTTTTTTTGGAGGGGAAAGGTTTTTGCTATAGGGCGCATGCACTTGCCAGACAGACAGAGAAAGAGAGGCAGAAAGAGGGAAATCATCCCCCAGAGGGGATGGCCATGCCACAATCCCTTCTCCTCCATTCTCCACTCGGGATACTTGGCACACACACACATACGCCCAGCGTGAGTTAAAGCCACCAGGTTCAGGACTCGAACCATTGTCGACTACGTGGGAGTTCAGAGACATAGCCATTAAGCTAACTGCTGGTCCCCAGCCAACTGATTTTTGACAAAGGATACCAGTCAATCCAGTGGGAAAAGGAAAACCTCTTTAGCAAATGGTGCTAGAAAAGCTAAATATCCATCCACAGAAAAATGAAACTGGATCTTAATCTTTCAACAGTAAGAAGAATAAGCTCAAAATGGATTAAAGATCTGAATCTAAGTTCCCAAACTTTTAAACTGCTAGTGGAAAACACTGGGGAAACTCTGGGAGACATTGGGGTAAGCAAAGACTTCTTAAATAGGACTCCCAAAGCACAGAAAATAATCCCCAAAATAGACAAGTGGAATCATATCAGATTAAGATGTTCCTGCACCGCAAAGGACACAGTAAGTAGTGTGAATTGGCATCCCTTGGAATGGCAGAATAGTTTTGTAAACTATGCTTCATGTAAGGAACTGATAACCAGAATACACAGGGAGCTCAAGTGGTTTATTCTCACCCCCCCCCCAAAGATTAACACAATTAAAAGATGGGAGAATGAGCTGAACAAAAAACATTCTAAGGAAGACATATGAACAGCCAAAAAGCATATAATGAAATGCTCAACATCCCTCATCATAAGAGAGATGCAGATTAAAACCACAATGAAATACCACCTAACCCCTGTCAGAATGGCAAATATGAAAAATACAAAAGGTGATAAAGTGTTGGTGGGGTTATAGTGAAAGGGGAACTCTTCTTCACTATTAGTGGGAATGTAAATTGGTCCAACCACTGTGGAAAACAATATGGAGTTCCTCAAAGACCTTCAAATAGAACTACCATATAATCCAGCAATCCCATTCTTGGGTACCTACTCAAAGGACAGGAGAATGCTCAGTCAAAAAAAGCCCTTGCACATCAATTTTTATTGCAACATTATTCACGATTGCTAAGACATGGATCCAACCCAAATGTCCATGAAAAGATGAATGGATTGAAAAAGTGTGGCACATAAACTCTATGGAATACTATTCAGCCATAAAAAGCAAGACCCTGGCATTTGATAGAAATGAGTTGCATATGAAAAATTTATTGTTGAGTGATGCAAGCCAGGTTATGAATAAAAAGATATTATATTCTTCACTTAATATATACTGACTGTCCACACTCTATGGCAGAAACTAAAAGACTGGAGGACATGAAAGCAGTCAAAATAATTATGGGCACTACAGACAATGTGGAAGGAGGGTGGGAGAAGGTAAGAGTATAGGGAAGGAAATCAGGAAGAAAATACAGAGATACAAGGCATTTGTGGGACACAGAAATGCTTTATTACCTATTGATTATAGCATGTATAGTATTCTCAACTGGACTGGTCTGAGGAGTATTTCATGTTGGGTAAATTCTCTTTCCAAGCCAAATTATGTATAGTGATTGAATGTTTATAAAAATAAGAAGAATATAAATAAAATTAATTTAATTTAAAAAATGAAAATAAAAAATAGAATAAAATAGAAACTAGAGGAGCCAGATGGTGTTGTTGTGGTAAAACCCAGTTGTCTGATAATATCCCAAATGGTAAAATTCCTAATTCAAGTCTGGAGACCTTCCTGAGTAGTCTGGGTGTACATGTGTCTTATGATCTGGAGCTGACTGGAGGGTGGGAGTAGATTGAGGCATTGAAATCCTGTTGGAAATGCTGATTCTTTCTTACCATCTTTCTTTATCACTCATGGAGGAAAGGAATAAGTAAACTTAAAAATGTACACACACACACACACACACACACACACACACATATATATATATATATATAATCTGTATATGTACCTGGCATGTTTTTCAAGCAACTAGAGTTGAAATTCGAAACATGGCTGGCCATGTGGGATCTGGCTCCCTTAACTACTAGGCTACATGGCCAGCCCCACCACATTATTTTTAAAGAGCAAAAAATAGATCTCCAGCCTAGAATATTATAGACTAATGATTAAATAGATCCTAGTGTATCTATACTATATAATCACAAAATGTATTTGTCTTTAAAAGCAAGTAATAATGTAGGGAAATTCATATGATGCAATGTTAACTGAAATTACATACATATATATTTTAGAAACTAGGTCATGTGACAAATCCAGAGGAGGTCCTATAAAAATGCTGACTTAATTTATCTGTTACCATTACAGTATTGTATGATGGACAATTTTAAGTATTGTCTAGAATATCCATCTATCTGTGGAGTATATATTATGAACTTGCTAGCAAAATATCTTTGGAGAAATAACTATTTTAAACAATAGAACAAATAGGTCCTAATTGGAATCAGCAGATGAAATAATAAACTCCCATGTAGTTGACCACATTTTGAGTCTTGGACCTGGCAGCTTAAAACTCATGCTGGGTGCGTGTGTGTACATGCCCAAAATCCCAAGAGGAGAACAGAGGAGAAGGGATTGCAGTGTGGCCATCCTCTCTGGGAGGTGATTTCTTGCTTTCTGTCTCTCTGTTTCTGTCTCTCCAGTGAGTACACGCACCCTATAGCAAAGACTTCTCTACAAAAATAATAATAATAATAATAATAATAATAATAATAATAATAATAGGTCCTAAGTAACTGCCCTGCCTAGAAACAGGAAGTCCCCATTGCTTCCAGCAAATCCTTGTTCTCAGAGGTGCTCTGATAAGAGAGCTCTGTTTATCCTCAAGGGTACCCAGAAACACCTAGTTGTCCTAGGACTTCTTACTTCCCTAGGGTAGTCAGGGAATATCTGGAAACAACAAAGAATTCCCTTACACTGATTAGGGTCAAAGATCTTATAATAAACCAATTGCATGAATTCCATAAAAATTTAGGAATGAATAAACTTAAAGATTCATAGCATCTGTTATGAACACAAAATTGGTAAAAAGAATTTTCTGGAAAGAAATGTCAAAATATGGCCCAAGAACTTTAAAATTAGGGCAACTTGCCACCCAATAATGTCTTTTGCTTCTAGGAAAAAAAAAAAAAACCTGGCAACTTATCAGATTTATATATTCATTACATTTTTTTAATTTACAAAGGGTGTGTACACTCACCAGCAAAAGACAGAAACAGGGAGAGAGGGAGAAAACACTTCTCAGTGAGGCATGATTTAACTGCGATTCCTTCTCCTCCATTTCTTCTGCCTGTTAATACTTTAGGCACACATGCCTGGCATGTTTTTCAAGCAATGAGAGTTGGGGTTCAAAACATGCTTAGCCATGTGGGATGTTGCTCCTTTAACCACTAGGCTATGTGGCCAACCCCACCACATTTTTTCAACAACCAAAAAATTAGATCTCTAGTATAGGGCAATGATTAAATAAACTCTAGTAGATCCATAATGTACAATCACAAAATGTAATTAACTGTATCTTTAAAAGCAAAAGATAATGTGGAGCAATTCATGAGATGGAATGTTAAGTGGAAAACGTAGGATAGAGAATTATTAGGTTAAATGATTCTGATTTTCTAAGAACAGAGAAATGGGAATATGATTGATAGTTTTTCCCTTGTGACTTCTACAATTTTAAAATATTATACAAGAAGCACATAACTCTTTTGTTGCTAGAGTAATTCTCTCTTTTGAGTTTTGCTTATCCAAGCCACACACTTAAATACCCATCTGTAAGGAACGAAAATTTCCTCTGCTTTTCTAAGGTCAAAGCCTCGTCACAATTTCCAAGAGGCAGGTGACATCAAGTTTTTCCCGGATGCTCTTTATTTGAAGTGTCATATTGATGTAAACTCTGCCCAGTTCTTCTTCCAGCCATTATGCTTGCTTTAAAATCCATGTTAGGATGAAATTGCTTCCTATTTTTGCAAAAAAGCCTTCCAAGTATAGTACAAGTGCTAATAATTTGCACAGTCTCCAAACGACTGTCAAATTGGCAAGCGCCAAGTTTGCAGCTGCTACAGTTCCCTTTTGCCTTAGGAATTTGTACATTTTATTTTGGAAAAGACCACCAGGCATAAAGTTAACTCTGGTTTATATTTACAAGGGTGTGATTTCAATCATCTGCTTGACGCTTCAGTTTGCTGGTTATTGATAGATTGTCCTAGAGCCTTATAAAAATAGTTTTCAAATATCAAAAGTTGGGAAGTAGTTACATTCACATAGTGAGGAATCAGACCAGTGCCTTTCAAATTAGGGGTGAAAAATGGTAATGCTGCTTGAGTAAAACTATAGAGTTGCAACTGTCTTGGCCCAAGAGTTAGATGCTCTTGTTCAATGCCTGGTAAACCAGTATCTAGTGTGTGAATGAAGAAATCTATCTACAAAGAAACTACATGATTTTTTTCAAGATTATATATTGTATAATAGAATAGTCTAGCATTTAAATCCTCCGGCACCTAGTATGGTGCTTTCAGTAGGCTGTATGTATTTTGAGAATTCTTTAAAGAGGAAAAATAAATAAATAAATAATGATACTTTGATGATAGACCACTATATTAGTGTAGGCCATTAGGATATTAGTTTTAGAAATGCTAAAATGTGTTCACTTGTAAAAATGTGAAAATAAAGAAATCCTCTAGTTATAATATATAATGAGGGTTTATGAAAGTAAAATTATAAAATACACATTTATGTTATCTGCTTTTTCTGTACATTCTGTAAATGAGGTTGATCTTTGTTCTTATTCATATTTATAACTTTACGACTCTCCATTGTATGAATATATTACAGTTCTGTTTTCTAATTTATTGTCGTTTCTTTTTTTGGAAAGGTTTTTGCTATAGGGCGTGTGCACTCACCAGAAAGACAGAGAGAGAGAGAGAGAGAGAGAGACAGAAAGCGAGAAATCGTTCCCGGGGGGATGACCATGCCACAATCCCTTCTCCTCCATTTTCCTCTCGGGATCTTGGGCACATATACATACACACCCGGCATGAGTTTAAGCCGCCAGGTTCAGGACTCGAATCGAGGTCAACTACATGGGAGTCCAGTGACATAGCCATTACGCTAACTGCTGGTCCCAGAAAAGTATGTTTCTTAATGACACATTGTTTTTTTGCATTTGTTAAAGGAATTGATAACTTCTCTTATGATAAGTTCTACAGGTTGATTTGTTTATTTGTGGATACTCTTCTTCAAGTTCTCCTTTCATGACACATTTTCATTTACTTTATGTTTTCATCATGAGTTTCTTCCTTTCCCAGATTAAATTATGTTATACTATACGTGTATACACACACACACACACACACACATACACACACACATATATGTATACACATACACACACACACACACACACACACACACACATATATATATATATATATATATACACATATATGTGTATATATATATATATATATATATGTATATATATATATATAAAAAGAGAGATTTTCTATAGGGCACATGCACTTGCTGGAGAGATGGAGAGATAGAGAAATAGTGAGAAATCACCCCCTGGGGAGAAAGCCAAGCTGCAATTCCTTTTCCTTTGTTCTTCTCTCAGGATCTTAATGCATACATGCATATGTGCCCAGCATGAGTTTTAAGCCACTGGATCTGGATCTGGATCTCGAACTGTTGTCAGCTACATGGGAGTTCAGCAGCAAAATCATTACACCATCCGCTTGTTCCTCTTTCATTATATTTTATAAATTGTTTTGATCACCCTTTCTTATTTTTTTCTTAAGTATCACTGATAAACTCTGCAAGCGCAATTCTACTCTTCAATTGTTTCCAAATCCAATTTATTTAGATAATTAAGGTCCTTTTTCAATGTTCTTTCTGCCTATTTGTTTGATACAGAAATACTCTTAATCAAATCGAGACTAGAGAACAACTACTTTATGAACTCATTTTCTATTGTGAAAATAATATTTTAATGGAAGATTTTCTTCTATTCACTCTATTAGATGATTGTCTATACATTTATGGCTAACAGATATTTTATTATTCTAACAACCTACAAATTTCTAAGAGTTGACTTTAACATCTGTGTCAAACCCATTTCCTTCTCAAACAAAGGAACACTTGTTCTTACCCTGAGGAAGACACTTGAAATCCACTCTAGATATCAGAACCAGCTCAAATTTCAAAATAATAGATCTTCAAAAAGTTTTGGAAAATGTGTATTCTAAAAAGCTATGCATGGATTTTAATTTTTTGCACCAAAATAAGTTCATACTTTCACTCCAGTTTTTCCACAAGCTTTCTGAAGCCCCTCCTACAGCTTCAGGGTCTTCTTGGTCTGGCAACCTATAAACTGAGAAGAGTTATGGGATCATAATACACATACGTATGTATGTGACGGAGTAGGGGCTGGACAAACTGAGTACATTTCCTTCCTAATTGGGAGAGACCACACTCCAGAACATGCATAAGTCCTGATGACTTGCTATTTTCTACTGGGTTGGGGGGATTTTCCTTGATCAGCTCCTCATTTGATTTGGAAGAAGCACCATAGTCCATTATGCTCTATGTCCCTTGGCTAAAGTCATTTAGCTGCTCCCCTTACTACATCTTCTATGGACATATGCATTTTGCTTTCTTTGGTGACTGCCCTGTTTTCAAAATTGACCTACAGTTTGTAAAAGTGTACTTGCCTCTGGGCCAGCAGATGGAGTCACTGGACTCCCACATGGCCAACCACAACGTAAGCCCTGGACCCAGTGGCTTGAAAACCATGCCAGGTGCAGGGGAGTATGGTGTGGCTCTCTCTCCCAGAGGAGTGATTTCTCACTTTCCTTTTAACTGTCTCTGTCTCTCTCTCTTTCTCTGGTGAACATCAAGTATGTTCACTACATGCTTGATTCCATATAACAAATGCTATAAATAACATGTAGATGTAGTTCTTGTCATACCATATAAGGCCAGATATATATATATATATGGCCTTTAAGTTTCCAACAGGTCAAAGAAGATTTGCATAACCTAGTGAACCAATATTGTCCTAATGGCCAACACATCATTTAACAAACATAATGCACACACTCAAGATATATTCAAAGTGTAGATAGATTAATGAACTTTAATGCAACTGTCTATCTAATAGTCATTGCAACTAGCCTTTCAAAAATTACCTCTCATGTTTTGGTGCAAGATCAAAAAAGAATGTCTCCAATTGTAGCTATAATTAACATCAATAAAGAAAATACTATTAAAATACTTCTCTAAGCCCAACTGGTGGCATGGTGCTTAAGATGTCTGGATCCCACATGGCTGACCATGTAATGTCAAGTCCTGGCAGCTTGAAAAACACACTGGGCATGTGTGCATGCATGCCCAAAATTCTGAGAGGAGAATGGAGAAGTAGGGATTGCTGTGGCCATCCTCCCTCACTTTCTCTCTCCCCCCCCCCCATTTCTCTCTGGTGAGCACATATGCCCTGTAGTAAAAGTTAAACAAAAATAAACAAAAGCATATTGAAACTTTCCCTGGCATAGACCATATATGAAGCCTTAAAACAAGCTTCAATAAATTTAAGAGATTTAAGTTATGTGACATATTCTCCAACCACAATGGAATTAAATTAGAAGTCAATAAAAGAAGGAAATTTGGGAAATTTCAAAATATGTACAAATTAAATAACACATTTTTAAATGACCAATGGATCAAAAAGAAATCACATGAAAATTTAGAAAATATTACATAGACTTAGCTGGCAATTCCACACAGACTGTTGGCACCAAGAGTTGGCCAATTATGCAACTCTTTGTACATTTGAAAGGTCATGTGTACAAAGACCTTTCCTTTTTCAGGTGTTTCTTCAAAACCTCTGTTTAGTTTTAAGATGAATCTCTCTTAGATCACGAGCACTCTAAATAATTTGAACCCAGAATTCAAAAATCAAATTTGTCTATCTCAAATTCTATAGTCATCTAATAGCTATGTTCACAACATACTTGCTTCTATATTTTATAAATGCTATAAATAACATGCAGATATGATGTAGCTCTTGTCATACCACCTAAAAGAATGATTTTCATCATCATTTAAACTATTAAAACCAATGATCCCAAGTTTTGAGTATAATAGGGGAAGAAGAAATCACTATAGAAAGGAACAAACTCATTATTCAGAAATAATTGACATGTCAGGTGAAAATTACCAAGATACTGTAGGAAAGAGACATCATTTTTGTTATTTGAAAATTCAGAATAAGGCAAGAGGAAATTTCCACAGCAAAAAAGCTACAAGTCGAAAGATCTATGTGTTTTCAGAGGTGTTATCTCCTCCAAGTCTATTAAGAAGAGGTGCACTCCTTGGAACCAGCAGTTAGCATATGGCAATGTCGCTGGACTCCCATGTAGCCGACCACATTTCAAGTTCCAGACCTGGTGGCTTAAACTCAAGCCGGCACGTGTGTGTGTGTGTGCCCAAGATCCTAAGAGGAAAATGGAGAAGAAGAGATTGTGGCATGTCCATCGCCCCGGGGGGTGATTTCTCACTTTCTGTCTCTCTGTCTCTCTCTGTCTTTCTGGCGAGTGCGTGCGCCCTATAGCAAAAACCTCTCAAAAAAAAAAAAAAAAAGGTACACTCCTTTCTCACTAAGGGTAAAGAAGTATGATAGCTTGTATATCCACAGTAGCTACCAAATTCTGGAACAGGCGATATATGTATGTGGCTCAAAGTCAAACAGCAGAATAGAGATGGTACGTCTAGTTCCATATACACAATTACCATTCATCTTACCTCCAACCAGGTAATGTTATTATTACTTTCTTGCATATTCTTCTACATATACTCTGTTCACACACAAGGAAAAATTGTCTTATTTTGTAGCTTTTTCACACAAATTATAGCATGCAATACAATGTGATGCACCTTGATTTATTCATTTGACTATCTTATAGATATTTCCACTTTACTTCAACAGGAGTTCTCTTTCTTTCCTTCTTTTTTTAAAAATATTTTCTTAGTAGCTTATACGGTGGAAAAAGGGTACTGCAATCCATTTTACCAAATTATATTGATGAAAGTTCAATATTTTCCCATTTTGCTGTTAAAAACAATGTCTCAGTGGAAAAAATACTGCATATATACTACTTTTTAAATGTACGAAATGTCCATAGTATAAGTTTCTAAAGTAGAATTGATGGGTCAGAGGATATATGTATTAATAATTCTTATCATTAATGATAAATTTATCCTACTATCCCATAGATATTTAACCAAATTGCATTTCCACCACCAATATATGTAGTTCTCTATTTGCCACATTATTTCCAATGGAGAATGCTAACATTTCAATGTTTTTCCATTCAATAATGAGCTTAAGGTAGCTTGATTACATTATCTGATGTTTTTAACCATTTATATATGTGTTATGAGATTTCCAAATGGACAATTGAGTGCTTAAAATTTTATTGGCCTCTAGGATCTCTTCATGTGTTAATGAAATCAGCCCTTTATTTGTGATCTGATTTGGAATATTGTTCTAGGGAATTTTTCTCTTCCTTTCCTTTTTTTTTTTTTCTTGCCAAAGGCTGTGTGCACTTGTGAGAAAGAAAAGAAAAAGTGCTCCCCAATGAGGCATGGTCACTCTGCAATCCTTTTTCCTCCATTTTTCCATCCCACAAGATTTGGGCATGCATGCACACACACTGGGCACATTTTTCTTTTTAAAAAAATTGATTTTTAATAATAATTATTATTATTTATGCATTCAATCTTTATTCTTCATTTAGATTGTAAAGAGACTTTACCTAGCATAATATACACCTCAGTCCAGTCCAGTTGAGAATACTATACACATCATCATCAACAGGTAATAAACCATATCTGTGCCCACAAATTACTTACCTCTCTATTTTGTTCCCAAATTTCCTTTCCTACACTCTTCCCCTCTCTCACTATCCTTCCACTTTGTCCCTAGCAATGTTCAAAGCTTTTATGTCCTCCTGTCTTTCAGTCTCTATTTAATGCAATTCCTATAAAATCACAAGAGACAGTCTTCACAGATCTAGAAAAGACAATCATAAAATTCGTCCTGGAACCATAAAAGACCTCGTATTGCCAAAGAAATACTACACAAAAAGAGTGGAGTGGGTGGCATCTCACTTCCTGACCCCAAAATATTTTACAAAGCTTTGATAATCAAAACAGCATGGTATTGGCATAAAAACAGACAAAAGGTAATGGAACAAAGCAGAGACCCCAGAAATAAATCCTAAAACATACAGCCAACTGATTTTTATTTTTGAGAGGTTTTTGCTATAGGGTGCGTGCGCTCACCAGACAGAGAGAGACAGAGAGACAGAAAGTGAGAAATCACCCCCCAGGGGGGATGGCCATGCCACAATCCCTTCTCCTCCATTCTCCTCTCGGGATCTTGCGCACGCACACATACGCGCCCGGTGTGAGTTTAAGCCACCAGGTCCGGGACTCGAACCGTTGTCAACTATGTGGGAGTCCAGCGACATAACCATTACACTAACTGCTGGTCCCAGCCAACTGATCTTTGACAGAGGGTACCAGTCAGTCCACTGGGCATGTTTTGCAAGCCACCAGGCTGAGATTCAAATTGGTATGTCCTGTGTGAAATTCGGCTTCCTACATACAGCAGTTAATGGCTGTGCTACAGAATCGGCCCAACCATCCAATCATTGAAGTTTGACTATTCTTAGATTATGTAATTTTTGTTTGTTTGTTTGTTCATTTCGTTTTATTGTAGAGAGATTTTTGCTAGAGGGCACATGCACTCGTCAGAGACACAGAAAGAGATAGAGAAAATGAGAAATAACCCCCCAGAAAATATGGCCATGCCACAACATGCCTCAATCCCTTCCCCTCCATTCTCCTCTCAGGATTTTCGGCACACATGCACACACACACACACACACACACACACACACACACCTGGCATGTTTCAAGTCACCAGGTCCCGGACCTGAACTGTGGTCAGCTACATAAGACTCCGGTGCCTTAACCATTATACCACCTGTTGGCTCCTCGTTTGCTTTTACCAAGTATATGTTTTGGGGTTGTGCTTACTGACTTCAGTGTAATAGAATTTCATCTGTTCCTTTATGGGTTTTGGATTTTTTAAATGTGATTACAAAGTTTTTTTCATTATAATGTTGTAAGTAAATTAATTATATTTATATCCTTGACTCATGTTTAATATGAGGTATTCAGATTAATTCTTTTCCAGATGGCTAGCCTCATTTTCTCAAAATACATATTAAATGGTCTGTATTTTCCTCCACCGATTTAAAATAGCAACTTTAATTTAAACTAAATTTCCATGTGCATATATGTGTATTTTAGAATTGTCTTTTCCATCAGCAGACCTGGGCCATGATTTTCAGTTTACTAAGGTTCTAAAAAAGTATATAAGTGTGTGTGTGTGTGTGTGTGTGTGTGTGTGCATGTGTGTGTATACACATATGTATATATTTTTATTTCAATTTCTTGTATACATTCAATCACATATGTCACTTACCTTGCAAAGTGAATATTCCAACATGTATACATTTCTCACCAATCCAGTTGAGAATACTACACACAGTATCTTCAACAGATAATAACCAATTTCTTTGTCCCATAAATGCCTTGTTTCACTATTTTTCTCCTTACTATCCTTCCTCAGACCCTCCTCTTTCACCCACCCTTTTCCCACAGTGTATGTGGTGTTTATAACCATTTTTTTATGTTTCTATATCCTCTAGTCATTCCGTTTTGGCTATCAAGTGCAGACAGTCGGTATATATTAGGTCTATTTTTATTTAAAAATCTTATTGTATTGCAACTTTAAAGATGTATAATTCATGTTGGGTAAATTCACTTTAAAGTTGTAGTGATGTATAGTGACTGAATGTATAAAATAAATTAAAAATGGAAAAAATGATAAAAGAGATGTATTTCCAGAAATGGTCCCATGTCCCAGCAGTTCAGTGCTATGCAGAAGAAACAGGATCCCATAAGCCTACCAGAGTTCCAGTTCTGGCCCTGGTGGCTCACAAAGTACAATGGATCTGAAGAAGATGTGATAGTAGAGAGGATAAATATAAATACCAGAAACTATAAAGGAAGGGAGCGGATGGCAGAGAGTAGGTGGTAGAGGGTAGGTATAAAATACAAAGGGAAGAAACATTTAACAGAAAAAAATGTAAAGTTCTCTGTTGAAACACAAATACATATGTATACATACACACACAGTGTACATCATAATGGGGACTTTATACGTGAAATTAATATGAAAATAAATTTAAAAGAAGAAAAGAAAAGCACATTGAGTGCATGAGTACATGCTCAGAAGCCTGAAAGTTTGGACAAATAAGGAAAAATGGACTGCAGAATGACTAAGCCCTATTAGGGATTCTCTCTTTCTCTCTCCCTCTCTCACTCTTTCTCATGCACACCTATGTATCCGCTGGCCAAAAAAAATAAAAAATAAAAAACTTTGCAAGTATTTTTTAAGTATATATAGAATACATTTTTAAGTATATATAGATTGTATTTGTTTCAACCATTGTCCCATTGTCCCAAATGTGTTTACACGGGATCGCGCAAAGTAAATGTGCATCACACTTATTTCCTCTTTCTGTGGTTTTGTCCTTATCATTTATTTTGATCATCTTATTTAATTGCCTCAGTTAATAGTTTGTCTCTTTTTTAGAATAGACACTTTTAGGATTTACTTCTTAGTTAAATATTTTCCGCCCTCTGGACCAGCAGTTAGCGTAATGGCTATGTCGCTGGACTCCCATGTAGTCGACTGAAGTTGGAATCCTAGACCCAGTGGCTTAAACTCACACTGGGCGCGTGTACATGCGTGCTCAAGATCCCCAGAGGAGAAAGGAGGAGAAGGGTTTGCGGCATGGCCATCCCCGCCAGGAGGTTATTTCTCACTTTCTGTCTCTCTGTCTTTCTTGCGAGCGCGCGCACCTTATAAGAAAAAAACTCTACAAAAAAAAAAAAAAAAAAAATTCCACCCTATGACTCATCAGTCTCTCTTTTCATCGGTATTAATTCCTTCTTTTGCTTTCCTTCTGTTCATTTCACTCTTTTCCTAATATTCCAAGTCAAATATTCAATCATTTGTTTTCATTCTTCATTTTACTGATGTAAGTACTTATTGCTATAATTAATTTTCTTTCAATGTTCCTTAAGTTATAGTCCAGAGGTTTTTCTTATTATTTTCACTTCTTTCTTTCCCAATTGGTCAATTTTGGTGGATATTTATTTTCTCTCTGACCAAGGAGATATGTTTTAAAGTTTTAGGAGAAACCACTATTTGTTGACTTCCAATTTTGAAATTCACTTCTAGTTACATTGCTATGAATGTAGGGTTAATTTTTGTGAGTATTAGAGTCACTTAAAAAGATATCTATTCTTTTCTGTGTACATAATTTAATAAATATTAATCAGGTGCATCTTATTTATGTTATACTGGGATTTCACGGTCTTACACTCTTTGGTTCTCCTAATCTATTCTTTACTGAGAGAAACGAATAAAATTCTCCTACTCCCAGTGTGTTTCTATCTTTCCTATAGTTTATCTTCCAGAATATTTGCTTTTTAAGAGTTCATAATCTGCTTTTGTGCTTTGCAGATATGTATGTTATGTATTCATCAGCAATGGCATTCTTTAGCATGATTAAGTGTGCTTTTAGCTAATTTAATAATTTTTAATTGGATTTCAGTTTATCTGATGTTAACACCATGAATTCTTTCCTTCTGTTTTGTTTTCCTTCTTTATCCTTGACTGTCATTTTATTTTTAATCTCTCGATTCCCTTTGTCTCTTAGATTCAACAGAGGACTGGGTTTTTTGAGTCAAGATGGAACCATTATTTTTTTTACTCTTGTAAAGTAAGCCCACTTGTGACAGATATTTTTTATCTAAATTTTTAAATGTTATTCTTTGTTTGGGTTTCTTATTATGCTCTTAGTGTGTGTGTGCGTGTGTGCATCTGTGTGTGTGTGTGTGTGTGTATTTGTGTGCACATGCATGTGTGGTGTGTGCAGTTCTTTTGCAATTTAGAAGTTTTATATCTGTGCCTGGTAAACACATTCATAATCATAAATAATGTAATCTTGACTTGTACTTATTTGGACAGCATACTTTACTTCTCTGAGCCATGGTGGAATGAGCTTGTATCATCTACCAACCCCTCTAAACTGTCCTCTCAACCATCCAATTTAATCATAATAGAATTTTTTTTAGTGAAGAGAGATGTCATTTAAAATTTTTAAAGTTTACTTATTTATAAGCAAAAAAGAGCAAGAGAGACTAGTGCACCCCAACAGGTTTCATGTTTCCATTCATGCCTGGTCTCTACCAGCCAGACTCACAACCTGAAGGAGACATCAGGACACACACCTCAGACCTTCCCATATGGCTTCAGCATAGTGGAGTGTTGCGTTACTGCTGTGCCACACCATGGCCAACCATCATAATGTTATCTCCCTTAATGTTTTTCTTTGTAATTATGCTCAAAAAAAATTTTAGAGGATTTGTAAACTCTTCATACCCTTTGACTCTGAGTTCTTATAGGTAAGTCCATCAGAGTGATATATGCTCTGTATCCTTTCTGTTTAAATTTCACTATATTGTTACACACATGTCCATTCTCTTTTGTCATCCTAAAATATGCATCACCTTTTGTCATAGTCACCTCACTAAATGTATTCAATATTCCCTGCCAGTCTTTTTTAAGCGAGATTTTTTGTTATAGGATGTATGCACTCACCAGAGACACAGAAAGTGGAAAACCATCTCCCAAAGGAGGTGATCAAGCCACAATCCCTATTCCTCCATTCTTCTCTCGGGATTTTGGACACATACTCACACGTGGCCAACATGAGTTTTAAACCTCCAGGACCAGAGTTTCGAGTCCCACCGGGGATGACGTGGAAGTCCAGCAACATGATCATTATGCCACCTGCTGGTCCAGCAAGTAACTATTATGCCACCTGCTGGTACCTACTGCCAGTTTGGTGTTTGGGGATTTGTCCTTGTTGTTTTGTTTTGTTTTTGTTTTTTAACCACAGTTTTTCAAGGAATGCTTTAAGTGGCTTAAATGCTTCTTCTAGAAATTTTCTCAGGAAAAAATATTTCCTAACTTCTTGTTTGTTGAAAATTCTTGTTTTGCAGCCTTTATTTTGGAAGACAAGCTTGGCTGAATTTAGAATACTTGCCTCAAAGAGTATCAGACTTCCTACTCCTGTGCTCCTATGATCACTCAGATTGATCCTCTAGAAATTAAGAAGAAATGAATAATCCACCTGATGATTAGAAATCACCACAGAAACACAAGAAATATTAAAAAATAAAAGAGAGAAAAAAGAAAATACCTCTCTTCCAAGGGAAAAGAATAACTCCTCTTCACCCATAGACAGTACAATGGAACTCAAGGAAATGTCTGATAAAGAATTTAGAATATTCATAGTGACAAAGCTAACAAAGATGGAAGAGAACGGAGACAATGAACAGCAGAAGAAAAAAAGCTGATGAGTTCCAGTAGGAGAGGAAGTTCTTGTGAGAGCTGAAAGAGGAAATACACACCATAAAAAAAGAATCTAGTGGAACTCTTGGAGATGAAGACTATACCAAAGGAAGTCAAAACCTCCTTTGAAAGTATTAAAAGCAGACTAGATCATACAGAAAATCGAATCTCAGATGTAGAAGACAGAATTGCTGGACTAGTAAAATCTACCACAAAGACTGAGAAAATAGCCCCCCAAAATGAGAATAATATATGAGAAATACTAGATACTATCAAATGTCCAAATATCCAGATAATCAGTATCCCCAAAGGTGAAGAGACTCATAATGTCATTGATAATCTATTCCACGAAATCCTCCAAGGAAACTTTCCAAACCTAGAGAGGTATTCAAATATTCAGACCCAAGAAATACAGAGGACCCCAAATAGAATCAATGCAAGAAGATCTCTAAGACACACTGTAGCCAGAATGACTAAAACCACAGACAAAGACAAGTTACTAAGATTGGCAAGAGAGAAGCGTCAAGTTACCTGCAAAAGATACCACATCAGGCTAACAGTAGACCTCTCATCAGAAACTGCGATTGAGGAAAGAATGTGAAAATATATTCAAAATATTTACTGAAAAACAATTTCAATCAAGAATACTATATCCGGCAAGATTATCCATCATATGACAAGAGAAGGCAAGATCATTCTCAGATAAACAAAACCTGAAACAATTTACCGACACCAGACCAGTTCTCCAAGTAGTTCTGAAGGGAGTGCTCTCCCAGGGTAACTCAAGTCAGACACACAGAAGTAAGAGTTCTTTAAAAAACTAAGAAAATGGCCAGCTTAATGGTAAGGACATTTCCAGAGTTGAACGTTATCTTCCAGAATTTAAACGGAAAGACTGGACTACAATAGAAGATAAAGTACATGAATTTGAACTGATGAAATAGAATTTTATGACTTTTAACTAAAACATTGATCCTCTATGCTTTGTTTTTCCAGAGTTAAGGAGCTGTGTCTTCTCTTGAGTTGTGGTCAGGTCCATGTACCTACTGATCTTAACATGTTTCCTGGCTTTAAGTATTAAGCAAAGTTCTCTTAACTTTTTTATTTTGATTTATTAAAGTTAAAACTACCTTTCTTAAAATTAAAAAAAATATAATTAAAACAATACCTATTCAATGCTCACAGTAAGCTATATAGTATCATCTAAGTGCTACTTTATAGTATATTCATTCTACCCACAGAATTTCATACCTAAGGTCAACTTTTATACACAGATATGTATATATCAGCTGAACTTACTATTGAAAGTATTTAGATTTATTAAGGTATTTTGTGAATCAATAAAGTGTGGGAAAGAATAAAAGAATAGAAAGCAACTGTAGATATCAGAGACAGGGTGGTAGGAGGATGGGAAATGGCCAAGGATGAGAAATGGGGGGGGGGGGGGGAGGTATACATCCATACAAGAAATAAAAAATGGAAAATTATTTGTTGATGGTAACATGCATGGTTAAACTACTTTGAGTGTATTCTGGCTGGAAAATCACATTTTGTATGCTGTGGTGATGTTCAGTGAAATAATGTAAAATAAATAAATTTAAAATAAATAAATAAAATAAAATGGGTAGAAAACAACTGGATGCAATTTTACCAAAGTTAATGCTGGCAACCTGCTGAGTCAGAATATGTTTATGTGGGTTAGGGGAGGGCAGGGTTGTCTGTTATTAACTCTCTCTTAATCCAAATAGGTAGCTAGATGATAGAAATAGATGATTTATAGATAGAAAGGTAGATGACATATATAGATGATAGCTAGATAGATAATAGATGCAGATAATATGTAAGAAAATAAATAAATACATACATAGATGATAGAGAGATCATTGATAGATAGGTAGTTAGCTACATTGAATATAACAATTTTTAGATTGTAAATAGACTTTACTCAGCATAATAAACACTTCAGTCCAGTCCAGTAAAGAATACTGTACACAAACTCATCAACAGATTATAAACCATATCTGTGTCACACAAATGTCTTACCTTTCTGTTTTTCTCCAAATTTCCTTTCCTACAATCTTCCTCTCCTACATTCTTCTTCCACTTTGTCTCTAGTATCCATAACAAATTTTAATGCTTTTATGTCCTCCAGTCTTTCAGTATCTACCACAGAATGCAGACAGTCCATACATGTTTACTGGAGACATACAATGTCTCTCTTTCACAACCTAAATTGCTTCACTCAGCAACAAATCTTCCACATTAGTCCCGTTTCTTTCTTTGTTTCTTTTTTCTTTCTTTTCTTTCCTTTTTTCCTTTTTTTTTTTTTTTTTTTTTTTTTTTTTTAGAGAGGTTTTTGGTATAGGGCATGTGCGCTCACCAGAAAGACAGAAAGAGACAGAGAAACAGAAAGCGAGAAATCACCCCTCAGGGGGGATGGCCACGCCAAAATCCCTTCTCCTCCATTCTCCTCTTCGGATCTTGGGAATGTACTCACACACACCTGGCATGAGTTTAAGCCAGTGGGTCGGGGACTCAAACTACATGGGGGTCCAGTGACATAGCCGTTATGCCAACTGCTGGTCCCCTTCATCCACTTTGTATCAGATTCCAGGGCCTTGTTGTTTATTATGGCTGAATACTATTCCATGGAATAAATGTGCCACACTTTTTCAATCCATTCACCTATTTGTGGACATTTGGGTTGGCTCCATGTCTTAGCAATCGTGAATAATGCCGCAGTAAATATAGTTGTTCAAGCACTTTTCCAACTGAGCATTTTCCTGTCCTTTGGATAGATACCCAAGAGTGGAATTCCTAGATTATATGGCAGTTTTATTTGAAGGTTTTTGAGGAACCTCCCTATTGTTTTCCACAGTGGCTAGACCAGTTTACATTCCCACCAACAGTGTAGGACTGTTCCCCTTTTTTACATCCCCTCCAGCACTATCATTATTTGTTTTTTTAATCTTCACCATTCTGACTGGCGTTTGGTGGTACCTCATTTTGGTTTTGATCTGCATTTCCCTTATGATGAGGAATGCTGGGCATTTTTTCATATGTGTTTTGGTTATTCTTATGTCTTCCTTAGAGATTGCTTATTCAGCTCATTCTCCCATGTTTGAATTGTGTTAATCATTTTCTTCTGGGTAAGTAGCTTGAGTTCCCTGTGTATTCGGGTTATCAGTCCCTTACCTGAGGCAAAGTTAACAAAAATTCTGTCCCATTCCAAGGGTTGTTGATTCACACTAATTATGGTGTCCTTTTCTGTGCAAAACCTTCTTACTCTGATGTAATCCCACCTGTCCATTTTGGGGATTATTGCCTGTGCTTTGGGGGTCTTGTTTAAGAAGTCCTTGCCTACCCCAATGTCTCCCAGAGTTTCCCCAGTGTTTTCTACCAGTAGTTTTATAGTTTGTGGCCTTAGGTTTAGATCTTTGATCCACTTTAGTTATTTTTTAAGGGTAACAGGAGTTCAAATTCATTTTTATGCAGATGGATACCCAGTTTTACCAGCACCATTTGCTAAAGAGGTTTTTCTTTTCCCACTGAATAGACTGGTAGTCTTTGTCAAAGATCAGTTGGCTGCATTTTGAGGGGTTTACTTCTGTGGTCTGTACTGTTAAAATTGGTCCTTTGTCTTTTTTTTTTTTTTCCAATATAATGCTGTTTGATTATCACCACTTTGTAATATATTTTGGGTCAGGAATTGAGATGCCACTCACTCCACTCTTCTTGCGTGGGATGGCTTTGGCAATACGGGTTGGTATTTGTTTGTTTGTTTGTTTGTTTTAATGATTCCAGACAAATTCTATGACTGCCTTTTCCAGATCTGTGAAGAATGTCTCTCGTAATTTTATAGGGATTGCATTAAATATGTAGATTAATTTGGGTAGGATTACCATTTTGATTATATTAATTCTGCCAATCCAGGAATATGGGATGTTCTTCCACTGTTTTATATACTTTTCGATTTCTATTTTAAGGTTTACATAGTTTTCCTTATAGAGGTCTTTGATTTCCTTAGTTAGTTTTATTCCTAGGTATCTTATACTTCTTGTCACTAAGGTAAATGGGATTACTTTCTTCAGTTCTGTCTGTGTCTGCTTGTTGTTTGTATATAGAAAAGCTTTAGATTTTTTTGCAGGTTAATTATGTATCCTGCCAGTTTAATGAATGCATTTATTACTTTGATATGTTTCTTTGTGGATACCATGGAGTCTTCTATGTACACAATCATGTCATCTGCAAACAGAGATCATTTCAGCTCTTCTTTGCCTATTGGAATGTCTTTTATTTCCTTCTCTTGTCTGATTGCATTCACTAGGATTTTCAGTACTATATTGAATAGCAGTGGAGAAAGTGGGCAGCTTTCTGCTTTACCCATTCAGTATAATATTAGTTAAAAGGCTTTTATACATGGCTTTTATTATTATGAGAAATGATCCTTCTATGCAAATTTTACTGGGAATCTTAATTATAAGAGAATTTTGTATTTTGTGAAATGCTTTTTCCACATCAATTAAAATGATCATATGGTTTTTATATTTATTTCTCTTAATATGGTGTATTAAATTTATGGTTTTGTGTATGCTGAACCATCCTTGCATCCCTGGAATAAAACCTACCTGGTCATAATGAATAAACTTTTGTATATGCTGTTGAATATGGTGAGCAAGTACCTTGTAGAGAATTTTTGCATCTATATTCATTAGAGATATAGGTCTGTAGTTCTCCTTTATTTTTTGTATCCTTATCTGTTTTGAAAATGAGGGTAATAATTGGAGGCATCATGGAATGAATTTGGAAGGGTTCCTTCCTTTTGGATCTCAAGAAATAGTGTGAGTAGAATGGGGGTTAGCCCTTATTTAAAAGTTTTATAAAATTCAGTAGTGAAGACATTGGGATATGGACTTTTCTTTGTTGGGAAGTTATTTATTACTGATTCAATCTCATTGCTTGTTATAGGTCTATTCAGGCTTTCTATGTCCTCCTGAGACAATCTTGGTAAATTATATGTGTCCAGGAATTTGCCCATCTCATCCAGGTTTTCTTCTTTGTTGGCATATAGTCGTTCATAGTATCCTCTAATCATGTTTTTTATTCTATTATGTTTGTTGTAATGTTGTCTGATTCATTGTGAATTTGATTTACCTGGTTCCTTTCTCTCTCTTCCTAATTAGTCTAGCTAATAGTGTGTCAATATTGTTTATCTTTTCAAAGAACCAGCTTTTGCTTTCATTTATTTTCTGTCTAGTTCACTTATTTTTTATTTCATTTATTTCTGCTCGAATCTTCTTGCTTTTTCATCTATTTCTGCTCGATTTCTTTTCTACTGAATTTTTTTGGAATTTTTGTTGTTGTTGTTTTTCCAATCCCAAAGGCATGATGTTAGATTGTCCTTTAGTCACTTTTCCATCTTTTTCTTGTGTGTACTAATTCTATGAACTCCCCTCTTATGATTGATTTTGCAGTGTCTCATAAATTATGGAAACTTGTGTACTCTTTATCAGCTATTTCCATGAATCTTTTGATGTCAGTCTTAGTCTCTTCAGTTGTCATGAAGTCATTCAGAAGTAGGTTATTTAGTTTCCATGTATTTGTGTATTTTCCAGTTTTTTTTTCTGAGATTAATATCAAGTTTAATTCAATCATGATCAGAGAAGATACTGGATATAGTTTTTATGCCTTTGAATCTGTAAAGGCTGGGTTTATGCCCTATCATTTGCTCAATCTTCAGAAGGTACCATGTAGGCTGAGAAAAATGTATATTTTGTGTTTTAGGGGTAGAAAGTTCTATAGATGTCTATCAGGTCCATCTGATTTATTGTATCACTTAGGTCCTGAATCTCTACTTATTTTTTCGTCTCATTGATCTGTCTAAAGGAGATAATAGGGTGTTAATACCTCCAATAATTATTGTGTTGCAGTCTATCTCTCCTTTTAGATCTAGCAGTCTTGGGATCTAGCAGCCTCTGTGTCCAAATCCTGAGAAGATACTAGAGAAGGAATTGCAGTATGGCCATCCTCCCTGGGGAGTGATTTCTCACTTTCTGTCTTTCCCTGTCTTTCTGGCAAGTACATGTGCCCCACAGCAAAAACCTTCTCCAAAAAAAAAAAAAAGATCTAGCAGTCTTTACATATTTGGGTGCTCCTAGGTTTATTGCATAGATATTTATAAGTATTATATATTCTTGGTGAATTGGCCCTTTTACTACTATATGATGCCCTTCTTTGTCTCTTAACAGTTTTTGTCTTAAAGTCTTTTTTGTCCAAAATCAATATAGCAACTCTTGCTCTTTTATGGTTTCCATTTGCATGGAATATCTTTTTCCAGCCCTTCTCTTTTAGTCTACGTATTTTTTTTTCCATTAGATTGGTTCCTTATAGACATCAGATGAAGGCTTTCTCATTTTGATTGAAGAATTTGATCCATTAACATTCAACATTATTATTGATATTTCCAGACTTGTTCCTACCATTAAGTTGGCCACATTCTTGGTTGCTTTTTGTTCTTTTATTGCTGTCTGTCTCTTTTTAGTTTTCTTGGCATAGTACTCCTTTCATAATTTTTTGAAGAGCTGATCTGGAGTTGGTAAATTCTTTCAGGTTTTGTTTATCCAAGAACATTTTTATTTTCTTTTCCCATATGAAGGATAATCTTGCCAGATATGGTATTCTTGGTTGAAATTGTTTTTCATTTAACATTTTGAATATATTTCCCCCATTCTTTCCTTGCTTGCATTGTATCTGATAAAAGGTCTGGTGTTAGCCTGATGGGACAGCCTTTGTAAGTGATTTGACATTTCTGTCTTGCCAATCTCAAGAATCTTGTATTTGTCTGTTGTTTTGGCCAATCTATCTATGATGTGTTCTGGAGAGGATCTTCTTGGATTGATTCTACTTGGGGTTCTTTGTATTTCTTGGGTTTGAGTGCTCTCAAGACTTGGAAAGTTTTCTTCCAGAATTTTGTGGAATAGATTATCAATGCCCTTATTAGTTTCTTCACCTTCTGGGATATCAATTATTCGGATGTTTGGGCTTTTCATGGTTTCTAGTATTTCTCGTATATTATCCTCAGTTTTCTTGGCTGTTTTCTCAGTATTATTGATAATTTTTTCTAGGTTAAATATTTTGTCTTCTACTTATGAGATTCAGTCCTCTGCATGGTCTAACCTTCTGTTAATACTTTCAAAGGAGGTTTTGATTTCCTGTATTACAGCCTTCATATCTAACATTTGATTCTTTTTTATGGTGTCCAATTCTTCTTTCATGGAAGGACTTCTTCATCTCTTGTAGCTCAACGCCTCTTTTCTCTTGCATCTCATAGAGTTTTGTTGCCATAAATACTCTATACTCGAAATTCTTTTTCTCATATTTCAGTAACATCCTCTAATTTTTCCCTACTTGGAGATAAGTTATAGCATTCCCTTGTGGGAAATATATTACTTAATTCTCTCATCCTCAAGGCTCTTCTCTGATTTTTAGTCATTTGGTAATGTATTCACTTCTGGCTAATTTGTTGGAGAAGGATTCTGTGAATGTAAGCTCATGTATTCCCTTTACTTTGAAATAATTCAATGCTATTTTCTCCCGTCTACTGTGTTCTCCAGTGCAGAAGTCACAGGAGGAGTTGTGTAATCAAATTTATGAAAGGGAATTTCACTCTTTTATGCAACCACTACAGTGAATTGCAAAAAATTCTCTAAAACTCACAATGTTCAGATGTTTAGCTACCATGCACCTAGTCTTCTCTAGGCAGTGGGTCAGGGCTGAGCAGTAAAACAAGAAAGTAAAGTAAAAGAAAAGGAACGTAGAAAACAGAAGTATGAAGAAAAAGCAAAGAAAAAAAGAGGGAAAGAACTATTACAAAAAGAGGAGGAATAAAACAGAAATCACATCGCAGAAAATGAAATTTATACACCATGAAGGGCCAACAGAGACAGAGGTGGAAGTGCCTGGATGATTTCTGTCCTAGGTGAAGGAAGAAGAGAAAAATTAGCAAGAGAAAGGCAAAAACAGTCCAGAAAGTTCTTAAAAAACAAAAAAAAAGGGAAAAAAAAGTTAGAAGGGACAGAGAAAAACAAGAGTGAGAGAGATACTTGCCTACCTGACTAGCACTGGGGTCTGGAAGGGAGGGGACCTGGTTGCAGGGGAGGGGACTTCAAAACCATGAAGCTGAACCCAGAGGGCCAACAGAGGCAGCGGTGGAGGTGCCTTGACACTTTCTGTCCTGACTAGCACTGGGGTCTGAATGGGCTATATATAACATTTTTGTGACAAAAAAAATATTTAATTGGCAAAATATTTCTGTCATAGCTAGAGAAATTTGCCTTTTTTCTTCTATTACTGCCTTGCATTTTTTTCTTTAATAATTTTTACCTCTCTAGTTTCACACTTCAAATCTTCTTTTCTCATCTTTCCTATACTCATATTATAAATAAATATTGTTGAGGACTTACTTTACCTTTTGAAAACTTCTATCTAGAATTTGCCTGTAGTGCTGGTCTGGCCTTTTTCACTTCTCAGGACATCATTTGTCATCAGTGGTTTATCACATGCCCAATCAGAGAACTGGCTCCTATAGCTACAAGGGGACAGTGTCCCTGCAGACCTGCTGGACCACGTTGCAGAGAACTGTAACAAGAGTGGATGTGTGCGTACAATGGGAAAATCCATTACTTCCCTCCATAATCTGGAATTAGAACATGAAAACTACAGTTAGTCCGTGCATTATTTTAACTGAGATGTTACATAAATCTGAGACTGCCAGATTTATAAAAAGAAGAAAAGGTTGAGATAAAATAGAGGTAGAAAAAGGATAGACAAAGAGACCACAAAGATAAATAATGAAGCTCAGTGAGAGAGCATTTTTGAGGAGAGAAGAGTAAGAAGGTGCAATCATCTTTTGCCAGGCCTCTATGAACTCAGGCCATTTTTTGATGCTGGGATCAATGAGATTGCCAATGATCTCTTCACATTTCCATTTTGCTTAAACTAGTTTCACTAACATGTTTTTATAAAGCAATGATTTTATAATTGGGCATATAGATTCTTTCAAATAAAGCAATATAAATATATTTGCTGAAGAAGCAATTATGAAAGCAACATCACATTCAAATCAATAAAATTACAACAAATACTCAAATTAGAAGCTGGAAAAAAGGAATAAACACTCTTATCTTTTGCAATATTAACTTGAGTCAAATAATTTATTTTTGCAGGTTCATTAGACTTTAAGGAATTCTCAGTTGAGCATATTATGCAGAACAAAATAATAGAGTCTCCTACATTTTCAAACAAGCTTTAAGAATCATTAAGTGATATTTCTGTATCTGCTTACACATCAAAAATATAATGAGATCCTTGAGACCACTCCGGACTGGTTAGTCCAGATTCACAGATGTGGAACTAAATAATTCCTTTTTGTTCATCTGGAAATGATATGAGAATCATTTCTTATTGGGAGCCATTTTTTATTGAAAACAAAAATAAGCTAACAAAACAGAAGGCAGAGTAGCTTTTGAATAGTTAATCTGCAGTTTGTTATATTTGTATACAAGGCAGCTCTCTAAGCCTTAGTTTCCTCATCTTTCAAAGGAAGCACAAGTCTTTACTCAGTACTAAATGATGATACTGAATTCCAGTCATGAAATAAATGACTTTAACCTTGTAATGCTTTTACACCAAGAGCTCAAGGCCCAACCTTCACAATAAATGTCTAGTTGTCAAACCACAGAACCCATATGTACATGCACATTTGAGCACAGACACACATGTGGCTTGTGTGTTATGTTCTCATTCAAAAATTAATGCTGTTAAACCCTTCAATATTTTCTCAGAAGCTTTTAGCCCCTGTCATTTTCCACAAATGTAGCCTATCTACAAGTTATAGAAAAACTGGAAAAGTGGATGTAGTACTGGATCATTTTATGTGTGTTTGCAGGGGGATAGGGGATTGGCACACTTAAAATCTTGTCTTTTGTCAATTTTTAAGTTAATAAGATTAACTATAGATATTATGCCATACATTAGATTCCCAGAACTTATTTATCTTATTACTGAAAACCTGTGCTTTTAAATAATATCTTTCTCATTTTACTTTTCTTTCAAACAGTGCTGAACTTTTTTTGATCAAGTCATTCATTTTCTTGCTATTGAGTTGATTATATTTTGGATATTATCCCCATACCGTTGTATGACTTGCAAATATTTTTTTCCCAATTCGTAAGATGTCTCTTCACTCTATTGTTTCCTTTTGCTGTGCAAAGGCTGTTCAAAATTACATAATCCCATGTTTCTATTTTTGATTTGGTTCCAGAGTTTTTGAAATCTAATCCAAAAAATCACTGTGTGGCCCAACATTGTGTAGTTTTCCTGCTTTCCTTCTTGTAGTTTTACAATTTTTGGATCTATATTAAAGTCTCTAGACCATTCTGATTTGATTTTTCCATACCAGCTGAGACAAGCATCCAATTTCATTCTTCTTCATGTGGATATCCAACTCTCCCAACACCCTTTGCTGAAAACACTGTCATTTCCCCAATGTAGCCACCCTTGTCAAAAATCAGTTATCTGGCTAACATTATACTGAATGGGGAAAAGCTGAAAGCTTTTCCTCTGAAAACAGGTACTAGGCAAGGCTGCCCACTTTCTCCACTGCTCTTTAATATAGTACTGGAAGTTTTAGCTATTGCAATCAGAGAAGAGAATAATATTAAAGGCATTCGAATAGGCAAAGAAGAATTGAAAATATCTTTATTTGCAGATGACATGATGGTATACTTAAAAGACCCAAAGGTATCCATGAAAAAACTGCTTGAAGTAATAAGTGAATACAGTAAGTTGGCAGGATACAAAATCAATATCCAAAAATCTGTAGCATTTCTATTTATGAACAACAAGTTGAACGAAGCAGAGCTGAAGAAAGGAATCCCTTTCACTGTAGCCACAAGGTGTATAAGATACCTAGGGATAAACCTAACTAAGAAAGTCAAAGACCTTTATAAAGAAAACTACGAAAATCTTAAAAGAGACATTGAAAGTGACATAAAAATGTGGAAGGACATCCCATGCTCCTGGATTGGAAAAATTAACATAATCAAAATGGCAATTCTACCCAAATTAATCTACATGTTTAATGCAATTCCAATCAAAATACCAGAGATATTCTTCAGAGATCTAGAAAAGGCAATCATAGAATTTGTCTGGAACCACAAAAGACCTCGTATTGCAAAAGCAATCCTGTGCAAGAAGAATGGAGTAGGAGGCATATCACTCCCTGATCCCAAGATATACTATAAAGCTGTGGTCATCAAAACAGCATGGTATTGGCATAAAAACAGACAAGTGGACCAATGGAAGAGAATAGAGACCCCAGAAATAACCCCCAAAGCTTACAGCCAACTGATCTTTGACAAAGGATATCAGTCAATCCATTCGGGAAAGGAAAACCTCTTTAGTAAATGGTGCTGGAAAAACTGGGTATCCACTTGCAGAAAGATGAAACTGAACCCCCATCTTTCACCATTAACAACAGTCAACTCAAAATGGATCAAAGATCTGAACCTAAGACCTCAAACAATAAAACTACTGGTGGAAAATGCTGGGGAAACTCTGGGAGACATTGGAGTAGGCAAAGACTTCTTAAATAAGACTCCCAAAGCACAGGCAATAATCCCTAAAATAGACAAGTGGGACTATATTAGACTAAGAAGTTTCTGCACAGCAAAGGACACAGTAACAAGTGTGAACCGACAACCCTCAGAATGGGAAAATATTTTTGTTAAATATCCCTCAGACAAGGGACTGATAACCAGAATACATAGGGAACTCAAGTGCCTTATGCAAAAAAAAATGATGAACCCAATTAAAAGATGGGAAAATGAGCTGAACAAAAGTCTCTCAAAGGAAGACATATGAACAGCCAAAAAGCATATGAGGAAATGCTCAACATCCCTCATCATAAGGGAGATGCAGATAAAAACTACAAAGAGATACCACCTAACCCCTGTCAGAATGGCAAAGATTAAGAATATCAAAAGTGATAAGTGTTGGCGGGGATGTGGTGAAAAGGGAACCCTCCTACACTGTTGGTGGGAATGTAAACTAGTTCAACCACTGTGGAGAACAATATGGAGGTTCCTCAAAGATCTACAAATAGAACTACCATTTGATCCAGCAATCCCACTTCTGGGTATTTACCCAAAAGACAGGGGAATGCTCAGTCAGAAAAGTGCTTGCACGTCAATGTTTATTGCAGCATTATTCACAATTGCCAAGACATGGAACCAACCTAAATGTCCACAAACTGATGAATGGATTGGAAAAGTGTGGTATATATACTCTATGGAATATTACTCAGCCATAAAAAGTAACAAGACCCTGGAATTTGATAGAAAGTGGTCAGATACGGAGGATCTATTGCTGAGTGAAGTAAGCCAAGCTATGAAAGAAAGATATTGTATGTATCCACTCAATATATACCGACTATCAGCACTCTATGATAGAGAGCAAAAAATTGGAGGACATAAAAGCAGTGAAGGTACTTAATGAGAATAGGACAGTGTGGAATGGGGGAAGTGAAGAGAAGAGGATAGAGAAAGGTAACAAGTGAACAATAGAGAGGCAGGACGTTAGTGAGAAACAGATATGGCTTATTAACTGTTGATGTTGACATGTATAGTATTCTCAACTGGATTTGTCTGAGAAGTATTTCATGATGGGCAAAGTATTTGTACAAGCAAAATGAGAAATAGCAATTGACTGTTTTAAAAAATAATTAGAATAATAATAATAATGATTGGGGAAAACATAGAAAAGATATTGAATCTTGAAGTGGGGAGATTAATGTCTCTGTACTGACTGACATGCATGGCATTCCCTTTTGAAAAAGCAATGTAATACTGTAAAGTTATATGTAATTCAATGTAATATAAAGAAGAATATGATGATAAAAATAAATAAAAAATAAATAAAAAATATTTAAAAAAATCAGTTATCTGTAAATGGGTGGGTTCTTTTCTGGACTCTCTATTCTATTGCATTGGTCTGTATGTCTATTTTTATGCTAGACCAAACTGTTTTTTTTTTAAGAGAGAGATTTTTGCTATAGGACACATGCACTCATCAGAGAGACAGAAAGTAAGAAATTACCCCCCAAGGGAGATGGCCATGCCACAATCCTTCCTCCTCCATTATCCTCTCAGGACCTTGGGTATGTACACATACCTGGTATAAGTTTTAAGCCACAGGGTCTGGGACTCAATATACACTCAATTATCTGGGAGTCCAATGATGTAATCATTATGCCATCTGCTGGTCCCAATATACCAGTATGCCATGTTTTTTATTTTTATTTATTTATTTATTTATTTATTGGAGAGGTTTTTGCTATAGGGCACGTGTGCTCACCAGAGAGACAGAAAGTGAGAAATCACCCCCTGGGGGAAATGGTCACTCTGTAATCCCTTCACCTCAGTTCTCCTCTCATGATCTTGGGCAGTCACGTACATGCACCTGGTGTGAGTTTAAGCCACCAGGTCTGAGACTTGAACAGTGGTCAACTACATGGGAGTCCAGTGACATAGCCATTATGCTAACTGCTGGTCCCAGCCATGTTTTAATTATTACAGTTTTGTGACAGAGTTTGAAGTCAGGTTATGTGAAGCCTCCAAATTTGTTTTTTGTTCAAGATTGTCTTGGTTATTTGGGAGTTTTGTGATTCCACAAGAGTTTTAATATTCGTTTTTGTATTTCTGTGAAATATGGCATTGAAATTTTAATGAATACTGCATTGAATGGGTAGCAAACTCTAGGTAGTATGGACATTTTAATGATATCAATAGTTCTAGTCCATTAAAACAGAGTATCTTTCCATTTATTTATGTATTTTCCAACTTCTTTAAATAGTGCTTCACAGTGTTCAATTTACAGATCTTTTACATCCTTGGTTAAATTATTCTGAAGTATGTCTTTGTGGCTATTGCAAACATGATTATTTTCATTTTTTTTCAGATAGTTCATTAGTAGTGCAAAGGATTTATATATAGACATTTCTCCAAAGAAAAGACACGAGTGGCCAATAGAGACATGAAAAAAATGTGCAACATTAATATTCATTATAGAGATACAAATTAAAAACACTATGAAATATTATTGAGCACTTACCTGAAGGGCTGATCTCAAAAAAATGAGAGATAATACACGCTAGTAAGGTAGTAAAGAAAGAACAATCCTTCTACATTGTTGGAGAGAATGTAAATTATCATAGCCATTATGGAAAACTGTATGAAAGGGTCATCAAAAAATTAGAAATAGAATTACCATATAATCAGCAATCTCACTTGTGAGTGATATAGTCTAAGAATTGGAAATGAGCATGTCAAAGAGACACTTATGCTCCCATGTTCATTGCAGTAGGATGTGTAGTAATCAAGTTATGGAAGCACCCTAAAGTGTCCGTCAATGGATGAACAGATAAAGAAAATACTATATACAGACATACATACTCATTAATGGAGTGTGAATACTATTCAGCCTTAAAAATAATAAAATGTTGTCTGTGACAACATAGGTGAATATGTAAAACATTATACTAAATCATATGAGCCAGACACAGAAAGACAAATATCACATATATCTTCTGTACGTGGAACCTAACAAACTCATAAAAACAGAAAGTAGACTGATGGATACCAGAGGTTAGGAAGAGGGAAATGGGGATATTATGATTAAGGTTAGACAGAAAGAACAAATGATAGGTATTTGAAGTGATGGATATTGTTAGCTTGATCCAATCATTCTGCGCTGTTTATGAGGTGACCTAAAAAATTTTGTGGGAAAAATAGAATTAAAGTGGGGCAGCGCCCAAGTTTGGGCAGCATAGTAAATGGTCACCATTGAAGTTGAACACTCTCCTGACCTTAGACTCCAGCTAAAACCATAAATGCAATTTAATGCTCCCTGCACGTATTCAGGAAGATCATGTCCTTACCCTCCAAGGAGCTGCGGCATAAATACAACATCAGCTCCGTGGCCATCTGTTCGAGGGCACTACAAAAGTCAACACAGTGGCAAGGTAATCCAGATATAAAGAAAGAAATATGTCACCTACATCAGGGGGATGCAGTGTGAGAAAGCTAATGGCACAACTGTCCACGTGGGAATGCATCCAAGCAAGGTAGTTCTCAGCAGGCTAAAACTGGACAAAGATTGGAAAAAAGTTCTTGAAGGCAAAGTCGAGTCTCTACAAGTAGGAAAAGAGAAAGGCAAATACAAGGAAGAACTGATTGAGAAAACGCAGGCATGAACAAAACCTCTTGGTTTAACTGTCGACTTTAAGCCTGGTGTGTGTTTCTTTGGAAATTTTTAAGATGTTCCTGAAGTATTTTATACCCTACTCCTCATTTTGTTCCTGGCTATAAATTACTTTTACAATTTTGAGTAATACTTTTATGAGTGAAAACCATAAATATTTCCTAATTCAAAAAAAGTAGAATTAAATTATGAATTTATTTTGGTACAAAGTTTTATTTTGGTGTTGTATTTCTGTGAAATATGGCATTGAAAGTTGAATGGATACTGTATTGAATGGGTAGCGAACTCTAGGTAGTATGGGCACACTTTCCGTGGCATTTCTGAGGACTTCCTTATACAACAGGGAGCATACCTGCCTATGAATGAACATATTAAAAAGCCTCTGTCTAGGGACCAGCAGTTAGCGTAATGGCTATGTCGCTGGACTCCCACGTAGTCGACCGCAGTTCGAGTCCCGGACCCGGAGGCTTAAACTCACGCCGGGCGCGTGTGCGTGCGTGCCCAAGATCCCAAGAGGAGAATGGAGGAGAAGGGATTGCGGCGTGGCCATCTCCCCTGGGGGGTGATTTCCTGCTTTCTATCTCTCTGTCTCTCTCTGTCTGTCTGGCGAGCGCACGCGCCCTATAGCAAAAACCTCTCCAAAAAAAGAAAAAAAAAAAAAAAAAAAAGCCTCTGTCTATAGAATAATTGCTCAATTTGTTTATCCCTTGAAACCCTGAAACTAAGATGGGGTCCTCCCAGACCATTACCCTATCTAGACAACAACTGTAGTAGTGTGTGCTCTTATGATTTAAAGAAAGGTGATAAGCAATGGATTTGTTTGTAATTGAGCCCACTCTTTAGAATGAGAAATAATATATATTTAACCTTAAGCTAGTAACTCCTAAACTTTCTCTTTTTTTCTTTTTTTTTTTTTTAGCACAACTTCTTTTTTTCCTAAATAAAAATCTGATTCAAAACTACACTACGTAGAATGTGAAAGGCATAGTCACTCAGGATAAAAGAGGGTGGCTCATTACAGGGCAAAATACTTCCTGATAAACCGAGAGTTCATACACTTATAGGGTCACACATAACAGGCCAGTGATGAAAACAGACCTTCATCCTGAAATGATTCTGAGATAAAACTGCAGTTTTTGCCTATCAGAAATTATCGACACCATTTAGTTTATGTGGTTTCTAAAATAGCCTCAGTTATTGCCTAGCCTGAATTCTTGTATCTTCCCTTTTATGATCTTTTGTGTGTCCACAACAGTTTTACTCTATGCCAGTTCTAGTGGTTTGACCCTCAGATCATAAAGGTGTTTTTCAGTTTTACATATTCAAAACTAATCTTGTTATGTCTTGGTATTGCTTTGAAGCTTTGTTTTCTATCCAAAAGTAACTTATTTACTGCTCATGACGTAGAAGTCCAGGGAGTTTTTCTCTTCCCTTTTCTTCAGTAGTTCAATCACACTTTATAACATGAGCATTGGGCAGTATTTTAATAAATGTCATGGTCAGTGATTATTCTTCCTCTTCTCCCAAAACAAGCATGTTTTATCCTCATTTTGGTCAAATCGGATTCTGACTACAGTTAATACTGAAGAAGGCCTTCCCCCCACAGGCAGAATGGTGAGCCTGGTTTGTAATCTGTTCAGTGTGAGACCCTGACCATCACCACTAGCCACAGAGGCAGGTTATTTTCCCCTGTGCATCTATCCCATCCCTGCCACTTTTGTAGCATCCAAATAATTTTATATAATTAAGAAGATTTTACATCTATCATATAAAATCACTATTATTTTCAGTCTTGTTAGATTTTTCTTTCAACTTTGGCTGCATACTAGAATCACCAGGGGAGAATTTTTTAAACTTCTAAAATAACACCAACATCCAAGATAAATTAAATCAGAATATCTGGAGGGGGCCCCAGGCTTCAGTTATTTCAAACACCTCTCAGTACAAAGCAAGTGTAAAGAATAATACGATAGAAACCTATCCCTAACCCAATTTAAAAAATAAAATATTAGCAGTATAGTTGATGCCCCTGCTCTCACTGGAATTCATTATATTAAGATGATTATGAAAATCATTTGTAAGTATTTTTTAAATTGTCAGAGGGTATGTGCACTGACCAGAGAAAAACAGAGAAAAAGAGAGGGAGGGAGAAAGCACCGCTCAATGAGATATGATCACATATGTTATTTCTCCCTCATTTCTCTATCTTGTTGAGATTTGGGGTACACACACACCCTCGTATGTTTTCCAAGCTCCAGGGGGAAAATTCAAACCATGGTTTGTCGTGTAGGATATAGTTCTTTAACCATTAGACCAAGGAGTCAGTCCCATTTATACCTATTCTACTCCTAAGTTTTGACTACTAGTAATTTTTATCTCAGTGTTCTTACCTGAACTTTCCAGACTTTAGTGAGAAGACATTGCTTATTGAAGAAGAATTAAAATATATTACTAAAATAATCTTTTTAATTTGGTTTTAAATATTTGTTTAAGTTTTTCTCTTCCCTTATTTTTTACCTCAATCACTGTGTATCATTACAGCATACCAAATGAATTTTCTCATCATGAATGCACTGTATATTGGTTCAGTCAAAGATATTACCATGCACATTGTCATCAACAGGTATTTTTCCATTTTCGTTTCACTTAAATGTTTTGCTTCTTTATTTTTCTCCTTGATTCCCTCCCTCTCATCCTCCCCCCTTTCCCACCCTTCTCCCACACTGTCTCCAGTATCCACAGTTGTTCTCCATGTCTTTATACCATCCAATCTGTCAGTTTCTGCCATGTAGTGAGGACATTCAGTATATATTAAGTGGGTACATACAATGCTTCTTTCATAATCTGGCTTGCTTCACTTAGCAGTAAATCTTCCATATTCATCCACTTTCTATAAAATGCCAGGGTCTCATTTTTTTTTTATGACTGAGTAGTATTTTGTAGTATATATGTACTAAACTTTTTCAATAAATTCATCTGTTTGTGGACATATGGGTTGGTTCCATGTCTTAGTAATTGTGAATAATCCCACAATAAAATGGATATAAAAGTGTTTTTCTGACTGGGTACATTCCTATCTTTTGGGTTTCAAGTGACTTCTTTCATTTTGTTTTAGGTTAATAACCTTCAATTAAATCACATCACCACCTGAGGTTAAAAGCCTCAATATTTTTGAAATGAGGTCAATGATGTACCTAGTCTTTAACTCATTTTTTAAATAGGTAAATGTTCCTTCCCTAATTTACAAATAAAAATGAAAACACTCAAAGATTTATACTAAATTGCCCAAATTCCCAATTTCACTCTAATGTTATGTAATCAAGTTATACTTATGTTTTCAACACTAATATGATCTTTTATTTATTTATGCTAAATTGGATATTAATTTTTAAAATGTTAAGTACCATGAATATTTTAACAATCATATAAACTCTACTTTCCCAATGTATACTGTGTTAGTACATTGTTCTCTTCGACCATATATTTATATGTCTCTTTCTTAACCAAATAAGACAGTTTTGAGAATCTCAAGAACTAGATTTACCTGATGGAAGAGGAATAAACAGTGGCTTTGATCCCAGAAACACCGGTTTAAATCCAACAAGACCCTCCTTAGTTTGCCCTTTTTGAAGCTCATTTTCCTTGTCTAGAAAATGGTGGTTCTACTGTTTTCTTCATGAGATTATTGTAAGGACAAAATGAGGTAATGGTTATAAATCCTCTTGAACTATGACTGGCACATCATAAACACTAAATTACTCTTGTTCCTTTCCTTCCCTCTTAATCATTCATGCAAATAATTCAAGTTTATGTCGCTAAACCCCTACACAATTCAGAGTCACCATCCATATGTCTTTGTGATCCCCGGACTCCTATATCACTGATCATGTGCTAGCTTATAGCAGGCAAAATATCTCGGTTTTCTTTAATGAGTCAATCCAGACTAATGGTCATATGTCATGTCGAAAACGATACTACGAGAGAAACACATTATAAAGGTTTTTACCTCCAAAACTGTATTTGAATTTTAGTCCCTAGAGTACACTCTGCCACAGGTAGGAGTGAGAGTGAGTGATTTCCTCACAAGAATTCCCTGGTTTACTAGCTTGGCAAGCATTTTATGGAACACCAGCTGCCAGAATTCTAGGGACACAGATGACAAGTAACCCTCTATTCCCAGAATTAAGTTCATAGTCCAAATATCCATCCCACTGAAGTTAGTATAAAGGAGCACACCTAGGCTTTTCAGTGTATTCAGTAAAATAATATAAAACCCTGAGACTTTTCTTGCTTGTAAGATATTCATTAAGTTAGTGTTGTGTTAGATTTAACACTTGTTTGTGTTCATCCTTAGGAGAATGTGTGTATAGCCAAGTCTATACTCATGTACAAAGTCCCCATTGCCTAGCTGAATCTGATCTCTAAACAGATAAATTTCAATTTTTGTTTTGTTTTAGGTTACAGAAAGTTTGTGAGGGAAGACAGCATCCTTTCAGACTATGTGTTGTGAAAATCAATTGCAGAGTATCTTCTGCACCTTCCCTTGGAGTTGGGCATTTGGATTTTCTGTGTATGGTGATGAGGCAAATGTACAGTAGAAAAAGTATGAAACTGGTCAAATCTGGCCTCAGTTACTGTCTTCATTACTTAATCAATGTTTTAAACTGGGTTTGAAAACTAACTGGTCTGAATGTCAGTTTCCTGTTGAAAATAGATAGCCAGATTAGATCCATGGGATGGTCTTTATTTTTTTAATTAATTCACTAATTGTTTTATTTATTTTACATTCAATCACTTTGTATCATTATAGCATATGAAATGAATTTTCCCATCATGAGTACAGTGTATATTGATTCAGTCAAATATATTACCAAAAACATTATAATCAACAGATTTCTTTACATGTTTGGATCCCTTAAATGTTTCACTTCTTTCTTCTTCCCCTTGATTCCCTACCTCTCACTCTCCCCCACATCCCACTCTCCTTCCACACTGTCTCCAGTATCACCATGGCTCTCCCTACTTTTATAGCTTTCAATCTTTCAGCTTCTGCCATAGAGTGTTGATGTTCAGAATATATCGAGAGAGGACATAGAATTCCTCTCTTTCATAGTCTGATTACATAGGAGTAAAAAGCTTCTGCACAGCAAAAGAAACAATAATTATAGTGAGTCAACAACCCTTGGAATGAGAGAATATATTTTCAAACTATGCCTCAGAGAAGGGACTAATAACCAGTATATGCAGGGAACTCGAGTGGCTTACCTGAAGAAAAAAGATCAACTCACTTAAAAGATGGGTAAATGAGCTGAACAGACAACCTTCTAAGGAAGACATATGAACAGTCATAAAGCATAAGAAAAAATGTTCAACATCCCTTACTATAGGGAGAAGCAAATCAAAACCACAATGAAGTACCACCTAACCCCAGTCAGAATGGCTAATATTTTAAAAATAAAGAATAATAAGTGCTGGTGAAGCTGTGATGAAAAGGGAACTCTTCTCCACTGTTTATGGAAATGTAAATTAGTATATTCACTTTGGAGATCAATATGGAGGTTCCTCAAAGATCTAGAGATAGAGCTACCATATGATTCAGCAATTCCACTCCTGGGTATCTACCCAAAGAATAGGAAAATTCTCTGTCTGAAAAACACTTGCACATCCACTTACTGCAGCATTATTCATAATTTCTAAGATATGGGACCAACCCAAATGTCCATGAACAGAAGAATGGATTGAAAAAGTCTGCCACAGGGAACCGGCAGTTAGCGTAATGGCTATGTCGCTGGACTCCCACGTAGTCGACCATGGTTCGCATCCCGGACCCGGTGGCTTAAAACTCATGCCGGGCGCGTGTGCGTGCATGCCCAAGATCCCGTAGAGGAGAATGGAGGAGAAGGGATTGCGGCGTGACCATCCCCCCTGGGGGGTGATTTCTCGCTTTCTGTCTCTATGTCTCTCTGTCTGTCTGGCAAGCGCACGCGCCCTATAGCGAAAATCTCTCCAAAAAAAAAAAAAAAAAAAAAAAAAAAAAAAGTCTGCCACATACACTATGGAATACTACTCAGTCATAAAGAAGAAGAAACCCTCGCATTTGATAGAAAGTGGATAAATATAGAAGATTTACTGCTAAGTGAAGCAAGCCATGGGATATTCTTAATGCCTTCCTCTGCCCCTTCGTGCTTGGATCCTGTCTTCTTTTTTTTTTTTTAACTTCTGCTTATTAGCCTTCCTCCATCTTAGTGGCTACCTCTTTTCCTTATTTTCAGATAACCCACCCTTTCGAGCTAGCATAACCCACCACTCTTGTCTCATTACTGTTTTTTTAGTTGGAAGAAAAGCAACTCAACTCAGATCAGAAGGGATTCTGATGAGTAACAGAAAAGTTTAGATATGTAAGCTTCATGTCCAGATGACTTTAGACCTTCAGTGCCAAACTGCTTCTCTGTGACTCCCATGAGTCTCATATGGGCCAACTTAGTGCCCAGAAAGTGAAAATGCTATAGGTAGCACTATGGCATCAAGCTTTACATCTGGGGAAACTGTGTGTTTGGTTCCACCGCCAGTATAAAAATATCTCAAGCATTACAATGTTTGGACCATCTTGAGTCCCAATCCCCCACCCTCAACAGACACCATTACTAAGCCTGGGGCATGCATTACCCTGGCTGGCTTACACTAAGTGGGAACTCTTCTGAAATGGTTGTGGGGACCTTCCCACCTAAGCACACATAACTGGCATACACAGGGAAAGGGGTGGCACAGATTTGGTGACTGCAAATAAAACTTCACTTTTCCTCACAATTCAAGCCTTCTCTTTCAACATGGCTCCTTGCTTCCATTGTCTTTGCTTCTCTGTTATGGTATTTAATCAAATATGACCCCAGTGCCAACCATAGAAAGGTCCATGAGAACTATCCATGACTGTGGTGAGCACACTTCCAGGGAAGGTGTACACTGACTGCCCAGTAACATTTAAAGAATTTGTGGGGTCAGCCACTGACATAGTAGTAAGACAACTGCACTTAATGGTAAAGGTCTTAGAGTTTACATCCCAGGACCTCCCTGAGCAGGCTGGGTATGTGCATGTGCCCATGATCCTGAATGGCTGGGGTTAGGGGTAGATAGTGGCATGGAGACCCTGTTGGGGGTGATGTATTCCTCTCTCTTTCTCTTGTGGAAGAAATAAATAAACTTTTAAAATTTTTTCTATAATTATGGATCTGGCAGGTGGCATGAAAGTTAAGGTGCTGGATCCCACATAACCAATTTTGTAGTTCGAGTAGCAGACTCAGAGGCTTGAAAGATGCTCCAGGCACATATATGTTCATACCCAAATTCTCAGGAGGAAAATGGAGGAGAAGGTATTGCAGAGTGGCCATCTCCTCTGGGGTGGGAGGAGGGGGGTTTCTCACTTTCCCTCTCTTTCTGCCTCTGTCTTTCCCTGGTAAGCACATGTACCTTATATCTGACTCTAAGCATAAAACTCAGAGAGTAGAATGAACATACTCTAAAGTAGCACCTACCTGAAGCTACTTAGCTTACTGCAGTCATTAAGTAGGTATTTTGTTTTTATTTCTTTTTTGTTTGTTAGCTTGTTTTTTATGTATTTTTTATTTAAAGAAAAGCAGTTTTAACTTTAATAAGTCAAATTCAAAAAATATTAAGTAAGATTTGCTTAAGACTTAAAGCCAATATAAAAGTTAGGATTTTGTTCAAACAGTAGGTAGATAGTAGAAACTCAAAAAACAGATATGGACAAAACCAAAATCTAGTAACAAGGGCACTGTGATTTCCTTCTGAAACATTTTTTTTTCTCTCTCCATTCCCCCTTTTACTAAAGAGAAGTATAAACTAACTCATTCACAAAATCTAAAAAAAAAAAAAAAAAAAAAAAAAAAAAAAAAAAAAAAAAATAGATTTAGTCTCAGTTTGATCTGTTATTTGGTAAAGCTCCATAAAAATATGCTTTAATTTAGTTAACTTTGTTGGAACCTTTTATAAGGAACTCCAGATTAGGTTCTTTAATAAGTCTACTGAGCCAAGTCAGGAATTCACCAACTGATAGTATCTTTAAGGGCCTGTACTTGAGAGTTTTTTGAGCCTGTAAGGAAGTGACATTCTTTACTTTCCTACCAGACAGAACTGTTTATGGTACCAGAAAATCTTTACAAGAGCTTCTGTTGACCTTCTTGAGATCTACCTTAGTTCCCTAGCTTTCTGGCCATATTTTCAGATATGACATTCTAGTCAAAGCCCTGACAATAACTAGTATTTTCTATTTCTGATACAAAGCAACAGATATTATTGAACTTATGCAAATTTGCCACAGAATAAGAATGGTCACAGATATTTTCTAATTCAAGAGAGGTCAGGAAGGGAGAAAAGTTTATGTTTCAATTAAAAAAAAAAAAAAAAACTTTGCAAATTGCTGAACCTATCAACAGCTCAAAAGAAAACAAAAATCCTTAAATCTGGAACACAAAGCATAGAAGAAAATTAGTAATGTTATAGTTAAAAGTCATAAAATTCTATTTCACCAATTCAGTCTCACATAATTAAGCTCTCTTCTGTTGAATTTTCAGTGTTACTGTAGTATTATCTTTCCATTTAAATCCTGGAAGTTAAAATTCAACATTATTATTGATATTTTTCAGACTTGTCCCAATCATTAAAATGACCATTTTCTTGGTTGTTCTTTGTTCTCTTATTTCTGTCTGTCTTCAGTTTTCCTGGTATAGCACTCCCTTCAGAACTTCTTGAAGAGCTGGTCTGGTATAGGTAAATTCTTTCAGGTTTTGTTTATCTGAAAATATTCTTATCTTTTTTTCCCCATATAAAGGATAATTTTGCTGGGTATAGTATTTTTGGTTGAAATTGTTTTTCATTTAACACTTTTAATATTTTTTTCTATTCTTTCCTTGCTTGTGTTGCTTCCAATGGGAGGTCCAACATTAACCTAATGGGATAACCTTTGTAAGTAACCTGACGTTTCTCTCTTGCCAATTTTAGTATCTTGTTTTTGTCTGTGGTTTTGTCAATCTGGCTATGATGTGCCTTGGAGAAGATCTTCTTGGATTGATTCTATTTGGAGTACTTAGTATTTCTTGGGTCTGAATATTTTAATGCCTCTCTAGGTTTGGAAAATTGTCTTCCAGAATTTCATGGAATAGATTATCAATGCTCTGATTTTCTTCACCTTGTGGGATATCAATTACCTAGATGTTTGGACATTTAATGATATCTAGCATTTCTTGTATATTATTCTCTTTTTTGGGGGGGGTTATTTTCTCAGTCTTCTTGGTAATTTTTTCCAGGTCAGAGGTTTTGTCTTCTACATTTGAGATTCAATCTGCATGGTCTAATCTGCTTTTAATACTTTCAAGGGAGGTTTTGATTTCCTGTTTTACAGCCTTTATTTCTACAGCTCTGTTTGAGTATTTTTTATGGTGTATATTTCTTCTTTCAAATCATGGGAGAACTTCCTCATCTCCTGAAACTCATCTCTTTTCCCTTGCATCTTCTGGAGTTCATAGTCTCTCTTCTCTTATATCTCAATTAGTTTTGTCACTTTGAATATTCTTAATTCTTTATCTGACATTTCCATGAGTTCTATTGTACTATCTATGGATGACGAAGGGTTGTTGTTTTCCCCTGGGGAAGAGATTTTTTTTGGTTTCTCATATTTCTTGTGCCTGTTTGGTGGTTTCTGGTCATCTGATGGATTATTAGTTTCTTCCTAATTTCTTAGAGTTAATTCTCAGTGTTCAGAGGCCTCTGGGAAGAGATGACTCACTATCTCTCTGCAATTCCATTTCCCTGATGCTTACCAAGCAACTTGCACTTTTGTTACAGGAACTGGATATTACAAAGATCTCCCGGTTTCTAGAAAAATAGGTACACCTGGACTGAGCTGTGGGGTCTCATCTGAGAGTTCAGGCATGAGGGAGGAGATGAGCCATGCTCACTCTACAGCTCTGCATTTCTTCCTGCTGCTCATTCTGTAGTCTCTCTTCTCAAGTTTTTAGTTATTTGGTGGTGTATTCACTTTTGGCTAATTTGTTGGGGAAGTTTTCTGCAATTGTAAGCTTGTATGCTTCCCTTTACTGTGAGGTACTTCTGCACCAATTTCTCTCTTCTACTGTGTTTTGCAATGTTGTATTCACAAAAAGAGATTTGAGTTCAGATTTATGAAGAAGAGTTTCTACCTTTGTGCAGCAGGTTCAGTGGGGGCTAAGGATTTCTATGACCCTACATGTATTTAGATGTTTGGCTTCTGGGCATCCAGGCCCATCTAGACAGTCAGTGTATTGAAGCTGAGAAGCAAAGTGAGAAGTAAGGTAAAAGAAAAGAAAACAAAGGGAAAAAAGACAAAAACAACCAAAAAAGGGGGATGTTTTTTTAAAAGCAAAAAAATGTACACCGCATGGAAAAGGACAAGACCCAGCTCAGATGTAGATGAACTCTGAAATTAACAAGATAAAGGAGAGATCAGAGACAAGAGACAGTATTTTTTTATTTAATTTAAAGAAAGAGACAGAAAGGAGAGATCAGAGCAAGCGATTGTACTTAAAAATTAAATAGAAAGAGACAGAGACAGAGAGCAGACAGAGACTGCCTTACCAGTCTAGGTGATTGGGTATGGAAGAAGAGGTTTGGAGCAGAGAGACTTCAATTACCCTAGTCCCTGAAGGGGACAAGGCCCAGCTCAGATGTAAATGGATTATGTCTAGGTGTTTAGGTTTTTTTAACAGTGAGAAGGAAAATAATAAGCATTACTTTTTAAATCACAGCATATACTATCAACAGATTGCACAGAGAGATTATTACATCATAATGAATATGCACAGATTCTCAAGGTGACTGTTTTATGTGAGTAATATCTGTTATGTTAAGTTTTAAAACACCAATATTCAATGTCTCATATATTCAAGATGGCACCTGTAATACTGATTCTGTATGTGATTGGTCAGTATGGTATTGTTTTTCATTTCTTGCATTTTTAGAATGTTTTATTCAGCCCTAAAAGCTTCCATCATGTAAAAAGTCCTGCATGAAATATATCAAACATGTATATAAACCAGGATTTAAAACTTCACAAATAAGTACATATACATTTTTATTTTTAAGAACCTTTATTCTCATCAACCAGTAAGGTCTTACCTGATGTAGACACTATTACAGGACATCCTATAATTCTGTTCCTTCCTCATGAAAAGCTGGAGCTACGAGCATCTCCCTGGCTGACTTCCCAGATGCCTGATGCTTTAGTTTTATTACAAACCTTGCCCATTTTCATCTGATTTTTTTTCTTCATGATACATGAGCCTCTTCTTGCAGAGTAAGTTCATTCAAGTGCAGTCCTCTCATTTTAAATTAATCGGCTGCCTTCAACATTATCCAGATTGAAGTGTTGATTGTGTACTATTTATCTTCTTAATAACAAAAAATTAATCTGCAAAGGAAAGATCAAAGGATGTGGTTCACTCTCCACTACGAGAGATGAAGTGGTCTGATGTCCTCACTGAGAGTAAGGCTTGCTTCTTTATATTTATTTCTGAGTAGCCATAATTTTATTTAAATGTGATTGCTTTCTGGACTTTATGTATTCTACATTATTCCCAGAACACTCATCAGATTCTCTCCAGGTCTCATGGAGACCAGAGCAGCCTGCTGTCAGGAGTGCTTAAAAGCCCCCTCTTAATCTCCACTTTTAATCAACCCCCAGCATCCTTGGTAGAGCCACAGATGTAACATCCACACCAAAAGCAAATGATGTAAAGAGATGCTCAGAGCCACAAAACACTCTTTGCCCCAGTCACTCAGGCACAGCAGGCATGTAAGTGCCCTGCAAGGCTGGTTGCCATGTGTCTGCCACAGATTCAGATCCCTGCATCAGCCTAGAGAAAACACATCAAGTGCATGTGAGCTCCCAGATCCTGTGAAGTTGGAGGGGTAAAGAGGATGGTAGCATGATGAAACCCTATGGAGAGTACTTCTCTCTCTCTCTCATTTTCTCTCTCTCTCTCCTCTCCCTCTCTCTTTTATCTCCCTCTCCTCACACATGAGTGCCCTCTATCATTAAAAAATAAAACTGAGGCAGCAGGTTTCATTGTGGTTAAGGCACTGGACTCCCACACGGCCAACCACAGTTCTAATACCTTATCTGGTAGCTTGAAAAACATGCCAGCCATGTGCGCATGCATGACTAAAACCCCAAGGAGAGAAAGAGGAGAAGGGATTGCAGTGTGGCCATTCACCCTGGGGAGTGATTTCTCACTTTCCCTCTAACTGTCTCTCTGTCTCTCTCTTTAATGAGCACATGAACACTATGGCAAAAAACCTAAAAACAAAAACAAAGACAAAACAACAAAAAAAAATCAACAACAACAAACAACTCCTTCCTTCCTGACTGGTCAATGCAAACCTTTCCTATCAGCCCCTTATTCATTTCTCACGCCCACCATCTCCCTCCTTGATATTCTGCTGTGTGATGAGAGAGTATGTGCTCATTCATAAATGCCATATAGAATCAGGGAACACCTCCACCAATATAGCCAAAGACTTTAGTTTAGATGTTCAGGATTCTACTTACCAAGAGGTCAGATCTATGATTCATTAGAGTACATCAATCCAGAATTACTCCAATGTTAGGATAAAATTCAGAAAGAGCTGGCTTCATGATGTAACAGTAACATGCAACTCAGCCAATGCCAGATCCACCTGGAAGATCACAGATTTGGTTTCTTCTATACACTTGGCACACACACTCATGATCTTGGCTAGCTGAGAAAGATGAGGTTAGTGAGGATTTTGTCATGAGACACTGTTGAGAGTGCTTGTCTTTCTCTCTCTCTTCACTGTCCAGAAGTAAATAAGCTTTAGAAGATACAAAGGAACATAGGTCCTTTATATAAAACTATACTCAAAGGAATAAAGAAAGGAGATGCTGGGGCCATGGAAGAAACATGCGGAGCTCTGGAATTAAGCCCTGACCTATACCTCATTTTTTCAGCCTTCAATGTATGCCAAGTACCAACCACACACCAAATCTGAGAAAGGCAACACAAAGCCACAAGGTCTCAGTCCTGCCCTCATATGACACAGAAGAGAGATCTACCAGACTTACAATCACAGACTTATAAGAGGTCTTGTTAGATACCAATCATTGTTCTGTTTGATGCACTATTTCTTTAATTCCTGTAGAAATATTACACAGGAGTTGCTATTTCTGCCCCTATTTGACAGATGAAAAAGAGTTAAGCACAGAAAGTTAAATAGCATGTTCCAAAACTTACGGCCAGCCTGCTGCAGAGCAAGGAATAGCGTGCAAGCAGAAATGGCCCCAAATCTGTGCTCCGAGCCTTCAGCTGTATCAATGGTCCCTGTCATCCTCAGAACTCCCAGTACAGCTCATCTGCACTACACACAACACATTACAGAATCTTTAGGACTGAACATCAGGGTGAAATTATCTTATCCAAAACTCTAGTTTCTGGGGAGACAGAAGCCCAGAAAGGGCTGCTCACAGAACAAGCAATGGATTCCATGTCACCTTCCCTCATTTAAAGGTAGCTACTGCCATTTAGGGGTTGCATGCTAACTGGACTGGTACACCCTACCTTCCTCAGGCTACTCTTAGCAAAATTAGCAAGTTCAACTAGTACTGCCTCTATTTCAACTTCAATTTCTCCCGAATTTTTTTTCATGCCTATGTCTCCTAATACCCTGTCTATGTACACATCATTTTGAGTCTTGACAATGGGTTATCACACAGCAGAAAGGCTTTTATTTATAAACAATGTCGAGATCTCCTAGTGGCAGGGTGATATTTCCCCCAGATATGTCTGTCATAGGTAAGTAAGTAGCTGATCTTCTGGAGAATTCAGAAAGATCAGGACATATTAGCTACCTGCTAAGTGCAGCTGGGAATCCCCAGCAGTACAGAATGGTGGAGCAGGAAAGCAAAGGGTAGCATGTGGTACGCATAAACCTAGCCAGAGAGGTGGAAGCAGAAGTCTCTGCTCCAGCAAATGTGAGCTCTGTTCTCATCTTAGTCAGCATGTGTCATTTCACAAGGATGGCTATAAGTGCGTAGTCTGAAGCACAGTCACTATAGTATAGCAATTGCCCTGAAACCATAGCTCTGAATATTAGTAAGATTTAATGCAGTATTGATTACTTAGGTGTTTTCACTTGGTAGAAATGTGTCATTTTTGGTTTGTGAACTTTTCTGTATTCATGATATACTTCATAATGCACACAAGATCTGAGATCACACATCTAACTCTAAATTTCAGAAAGGTATTCCTGCCTTCGACTCTGGGCAAGTCTTCTAACTTCCTGGTCTCCATTTATAAATAAAATAATAACACCTCCCAGAGCTTTCTTGGGAAAGTAAGAGAGCTCTACACACATAAAGCCATTGAGAACACAATAGCACTCTTCTTCATGATTCCCCTCAAATGCCTATCATGGAGGAGCATAACAAATGTTTTATTTAAATTATCTATTAAGTGATCAACTTATCTATTTTTCTCAAAGAGAGACATTTCATATCAAAATGTCAAGAGAGTTTCACTTAAAACAATACTGAATTTGAGAGCACAGATATTCTTTATAGCATCCAAGTGGCAAACAGGATTTACTAGACAACAGTTTATTCTCCAATTGAGGTTGAGCCACAAAGTCCTGCTGAGTTTGTTAATACAGTCCTTCAAGACCTGGCTTCAGATGGGCCATCTCTGGCCAGCAGACGTGGTGTGAGGCAATGCGTATTTATGTCTGTAATTACCTGATTTGCATAGCTAATTGCCCTCCATTGCTTGCAGAGCCTGGATGATGCCAGTATTCTAGATGTGGGGCCCAGAGCCAACAACTGCCTAGTGCAAACTCTCTCTCTGCAATTCATTTGCAGAATGGCTTAGACAAATCACTTAGCACCACCACATCTCAATTTCCCACTCTTTGTAACTGTGGCAATGGTTTATACTTGTTTACCAATTAGCTGACTTAGTTAATAAATTTAAATTGCTTTGTAGATAGGTGGTATCAAGTGCACATAAGTATTAATTATTGTGATTTGTGAACACTTCTCAAGGAGTGAGTCTTGTATGTAAATGAGCAAATAACTACCCTGATTTGGTAAAAAGAGAAATAAATGCTAAGTAGAAGTTGTGTCAGCAAGTGCAAATGTTTACACGAAAACAGAAAGGAAGAATTAGGAGACTCATTGGTGGGAAATTGTCCTTGGACTGCCAAATTAATCTGTTGCTTGAGGAGTCTAAAATAGATTAAGAGAGTGAATGAGCTAAAGAGAGATTCTAAGACAGCCTCATCCCTTGGAGTAAGCGAGCACAAATCTAAACATTGGACCTGAGAAAAGCAAAGGCAGCCCAAGTTGCTAAGGCCTTGCTTGAGGGTAATTATAATAATTATTATATCCAATATACCTGAATTTTATGAGTCATATACCTTGTTGAGGGAATGGCAGGGAGAATATGACATAAGAAAACCAAGGACTAAGGAGTTATTCTCAGTCTTTTATGAGGAATTCATAATCAAAGAGAGGAAAACCTACACATGCAAATAATTAAGTAGCTATAGTAGACTCACTGTTAAACAACTTTAGTTAAGAGAAATTGAGAGATTTCAGAAAGGATGCGACATCTGAGCTGTCACAGGGTCATGGATGATTAAGTAGCATTTAGCCAGGAAGAAATGGGAAAGGGGCCATGGAGCTGAGCACATAGCTCAACCTGTGAGCAATGGGATAAGCTGGTCTTTCTGGCCACTCTATTGAGAATAGGTGGCACAGGACCAGAGACTGGCAAACCCAATAAAAGGTGGTTTCAATAAAGGGCAGAAGAGGTGCGGACACAGTCCAAGGGAGTCTCTGAGATCACCTCAAGTGTGTCGTCTCCTAGAGCTGAGGTCCCCAAACCTTTTAACAGAAGGGACTAGTTTCGTGGAGAACAGTTTTCCCACAGACAGGAACGGGGTAAAGTGTGGGGGAAGTAGAGGAAATGTTTTATGAGCTCACAGAATCTAAATCCCACTCATGCACAGTTCACAATAGAGCTCAAGCTCCTATGAGAATCTAATGCCACCACTGTTCTGACAGGAGGCAGAGCTCAGTTGTTAATGTGAGCAATGGGGAGCAGCTGTAAATACAGATGAAGTAACTCACTCATCATCTGCTGTGCAGTGCTATTGGGGACCCTGTCCTAGAAAACAAGAGTCATACCAAAGAAATCATCAAAGTCTGTGAAATGATTTGTCTTCCCAGTCACTGCAATTTCCCTTTTCAGTGAAATCTGAGAAAATAAAACCATGACAAAGTAAAAAGAGTATAAAAAGTTGAATTTATGCTATTAATTGTACATGTCTAAAGATGCCAAATATGTAATTGCCTTTATGTATTATATATTACTTTTTGCAATTGCCTGGGAGGTGGGAAGTAGAATCGTTTTACTCTTTTCTTTATCTGCCATCCCCTTTACACACACTTTACCCCTCAACCCTCACCTAGGACCCTATGTTTGATATTTGTCCTATAGAGATTCCTGGAAACAGAACCCTCTTCCTCTATGGGGAGATTCATTGGTTACTCCTGCAGGAGGCAGTTCCCTACCTTCTTCTAAAAGTTGTCAGAGAACAAATGATCACTCGCCTCTGACAGCCAGAAGAAGGGGAGGTGTCCTGGGCCCAGTCACCATCTAACTGCAAGCACCACATTTTCTTTTATTTTTTTTGGGGGGGGGAGAAGTTTGTGCTACAGGGCGCGTGTGCTCACCAGACAGACAGAGAGAGACAGAAAGCGAGAAATCACCCCCCAGGGAGGATGGCCATGCTGCAATCCCTTCTCCTTCTTTCTCTTCTTGGGATCTTAGGCACACATGCACAGGCACCTGGCATGAGTTTTAAGCCACCGGGTCTGGGATGCGAACCACGGTCGACTACGTGGGAGTCCAGAGACATAGCCATTACGCTAACTGCTGGTCCCAGCACCACATTTTTTCCCGAGGTTGTAGATATGGAAGAAAGGAGGCAGAAGCAGGGCAGCTGGAAATTCCACCATAGGAAAGCAGAAGAAGGCCTCAGTTCCTGGATTTCAGGCCTGGCCATACTCCCAGTCCTTCACAAGGATTCTGAGAGCACCTGGTCTCTACTGGATAAATTTGCTTTCTGCATCAGTTTAAAACTAAAAGCCCCAATGGTTCTGCTTTCCACTTGGTACTTGTAGAAGCAAAAGGTCGATCTGCCCTGTCACTCGCTTTGCTTTCTGGATTCCAGGCACACCATCAACACTCAGCATTGCCCTGAAGCTCTGCCAGTGCAAGTGTGATGGGTGCTACAACCCACCCCCAAGTTCTGGTTGAGTAGAGGAGCCAAAAGTTCCCCAGTAGTTAAGATGACTATTTTTCCTATATTCATACTCAATGACCCAAGTAAGAAAACATAAAACAAGCAGATATTCATCTCCTTGAACATATGCTTGGCCTTGTGCTTTACACATGTTCTCACCACCTCATCTGACCTTACTATCCTTGTACAGAGAATCCAATTACCCATGTTTATGAAAGAAAGACCAGAATGCAGCATGGTGGTTGGGGTGGCAGGATCCCATGTGGCTGATTGACTGAATTATGTCTGAATCTCAGATCGGAAAGCTTGAGAAACATGTTGGATATGTGTACATGCATGCTCAAAATCCCAATAGGAAAGAGAAATGAAGGAAAAAGGATTACAGCATGACCACCCTCCCATTGGGGGTGCTTTCTCACTTTCCCTCTATCTTTCTCTGTCTTTCTGGTGAGCACAAGAATCCACTGGCAAAAAATTAAATAAAAATAAAAGAAAGAAAGAAATTCAAGTTCAAAAAAAAAGTTAGATTGGGACCAGCAGTTAGCGTAATGCTGTGTCGCTGGACTCCCATGTAGTCGACCGTAGTTCGCGTCCCGGACCCGGTGGCTTAAAACTCACGCCGGGCGCATGTGCGTGCGTGCCCAAGATCCCGAGAGGAGAATGGAGGAGAAGGGATTGCGGCATGGCCATCCCCCCTAGGGGGTGATTTCTCGCTTTCTGTCTCTCTGTCTCTCTCTGTATGTCTGGCGAGCGCACGCGCCCTATGGCAAAAACCTCTCAAACAAACAAACAAAAAAAAGTTAGATGATTTGAAAACAACACAGAAACAGTACATGTTTACTAAACTCCTGACCTGTATTCTTCCTATTTCACCAAACTACACTTAGACCTGAGACAGGTAAGTTTAACTGTGATAAATGTCACTAGACAGTGTATGTACAAAGGTGTGCAGAATGGCAGATGTGGAATTAAGAAAATAGATATTTATGTAATAGGCTTTATTTATTTATTTTACTTATTTATTTTAGAAAGAGTTTTGCAATAAGACATGTGTGCTCATGGGACAGAGAGAGAAAGAAAGACAGAAACCAAGAAGTCACCCCCCGGGGGAAATGGCCATGCAGCAATCTCTTCTCCTCCATTCTCCTCTTGGGATTTTGGACATGAATGCACACGCTCCCAGTGTGAGTTTCAAGCCACTGGGTCCGGGATTCAAATCATGGTCTGCCCTCTATGAATCCAGTGATGTAACCATTATGCCATCTACTGATCTTATAGGTTTCATTATACTTGTAGATGAACCCCTCATAGATTATAAAGATAGAGAAGGTTTACTTTTTCTTGCATTAAAAAGAAAAAGAAATGAAAGAGGGAAAAAGTTTATAATTCACAAATTTGATAAGAGACTTATATCCTGCATATATAAACCATAAAAATAATAATCCAATTTAAATACAAGCAAAGGAATTGAATTGGCATTTCTCAAGCGAAAATATACAAATACCTGATGTGTACATGAAGAGACATTCAACGTTTTCAGTCATTAGAGATGACTGAAATCAATACTACAGTGTGACCCCATCTCACACTTGCTAGAATGAATGAAATAAAATTGACAGGAAAACGAATGTTGGTGAAGATGTGAAGAAGTTAGAATTTGACGTGTAGAAATGTAAAGTACGTGTTGTAGCATAGGCTTTCTCCAAATATTATGTTGTAGCATAGATTTTCTCCAAATATTATGGTAATGAAAGAAGCCAGCACTAAAATCACAATCTATGAAATGTCATCATATAGGTGACTCTAAAAAGAGAGCCCATTGGTGGGCCAGTCTGTAGCCTAGCGGGTAATACCAGATGGCCAGCTGTATGCTGGCTTAAAACACATGTCAGGCTCATGTTCGTGAGTGGCTAAGGGAAAAACCTCTCCAAAAAAAAAAAAAAAAAAATTATTGGGACCAGCAGTTAGCATAGTGGCTATGTCGCTGGACTTCCACGTAGTCGACTGCAGTTTGAGTCCCAGACCTGGTGGTTTAAACTCACGCTGGGCATGTGTGCGTGCGTGCCCAAGATCCCGAGAGGAGAAAGGAGGAGAAGGGATTGTGGCATGACCATCCCCCCTGGGGGGTGATTTCTCGCTTCCTGTCTCTATGTCTCTGTCTTTCTGGCAAGCACACACGCCCTATAGCAAAAACCTCTCCAAAAAAAGAAAAAAGAAATTATGAGTGGCTAAGGGGAGGGCAGTAGGGAGTCAGGGGTAGAAATGGGAAATGACTAATAATAGTATAAGGGCTCCTTGGAGAGTAAAAAATACACTCTACCATTAGATTATGGTGATGATTCTGTACAGCACAATACTGCAACTATACAAAAAAAAGCATTATTACACTTCAAACAGGTAAATTTTGAGTTATATTAAAAAATCTCAATAAAGCTGTCCCCCCAAAAAAGAGAATGTTATTACTGAAATTTGATTGATAATTATATTGTGGCTTGCTACTCAAATGACTCTATAATAAATTCTGCTTAATAATTGCACTTCTCTATGGCTGGTAAACCTGTGCCTATAAAGGATAAGTGACTTTCTCAATTTAACACAAAGAATGAAAGCTGCTATTAAGAGGCTAGAATAATGAGCTCTAGTCTGCTTTTAAACAAACATTATTCAAATGACATTTGAAAATTTTACATTTAATCTCACAGTTTGTGATGTCTATATTATTAGCTCCGTTTCATGGTTGAGAAAAGTGAGGTTCAGATAGGATTTTGTTTCTTATTATCACACAGTTAACAAGTAAATTGCCTATATACATTTCTTTGACTTCAAAATCAAAATTCTTTTCAACTGTATATATTAATGTTTCCTTCGGCAGAAGTTCAAATCCCTAATACATTACTATTTACTTCAAAGCTATCCAAAACTTGTGGCAAACAAAGTTGTTACTTTTTTAATAACTTGTAGAGAAAAATAGCTATCAAAATACCCAAAAAAAGTCAGAAATAAAATTTATATGAATTATGTTTTCATTCAGTTCTCAATCCACTCTTTCTGAGAGCATCTGAAGAGTCCAATTCTACCTAGAACCTATATTTGATTTGGTTTTCTTTAATTCATGTAAAGTATATTTTATTTTATTTTTTCTTCTGTAGGAAAGCAATAAAATGAATGCACTGATGGTAAAAAATAAAAATAAAAGATCTTTCCATACGAGAACAGGTGTTAAATTAGCCACAAGAGAACTCTCATGTTATTTCCCAAATGGAATACAATAGAATTACAGGGACTGCATCATTAAAAAGAGGAAAAGCTTTTTAAACTCCTATCCTCTAGTCTAAATTAATAGCTTCTAGGTTTATTGGTTCCCAGAAGGAAACAAGCAGAATTTGTTGACTCCTACATATGAATAATCATGTCCATCATGTCCCATTGGAAGAAAACATACAAAAATGATTAATGTTCCTGTTCATAAGAAGTAAACAATGCACAGTCAGAGGTAAGAAGGGAGAAAGGCTTGAAATGTAGTGCAAATAATGGAATCTGCTCTAAGAAGTTTGTATTTTCAAATAGGGGCCACAAGAGACAATAACCCAAGAGTAAAATTGAATTTATGGTAAGAAGATGTAACCCCTACTATGTGCCAATCAGCAGTGAATATGAAATTGTTTCCAAACGAGCCTCCTGGTGCAGAAGTAATGTGCTGCTCAATTGAAGCTGGATCCCACATGGCAACTGTGGTTCAAAGCTCTAGCCCAGTCCACCTGAAACATATCATGCATGTGTGTTAAGCGTCCAGGATCCAAGATGCTGATAATGGCATCTCTCTCTCTTCCTCCATTTCACCTTCCTCTCCCTCTCATATGTGAGTACATGTACGTTCTATCATAATAAAAATATTTTTAAAATAGAAAGCCTTACTAATCCCAATATAGTAAGAAAAGTTCTACATTTGGGGAGCAAGGACACAGGAAATTAGGACACGAAAATCAGTAATTCCCACAATGTAGTGAACTTCAAGAGGTTCTTATGTAAAAATCTATTTACTGCAGAGCCAGTAAAGAGTTGTGAGAAACAAAGTTGTTAGTTCTTCATAATTTATCAGAGAAATAAGTAACAAAATAGTGCAAAAATTGTCTGAAGCAAAATGTGTATGAATGATGATTTTATTCATTCTCAGTCCACCATTCCTGAAAGTGTCCAAAGAGAATAACACCACCTAGAATCTATATTTTGGTTTTCTTTAGTTCATGTAAAACATATTTAATCTTATATTTTCTTATTTAGAAAAGTAACAGGGTCACCAGGTGGCATGCTGGTTGAAGGCTCTGGACTCCCACATGGCCAACTGCAGTTCTAGTCCTGGACCTGGCAGCTTTCTCTCTCTCTCTCTCTCTCTCTCTCTCTCTCTCTCTCTCTCTCTCTCTCTCTCAATCCACCTTAAAATAAATAAATAAATGGGTAAATAAAGTTAAATAGGATAATTCTTTAAAAAAATAAAGAGAGGGGGCCAGCAGTTCACATAATGGCTATGTTGTTGGACTCCCATGTGGTTGACAGTGGTTCGAGTCCCGGATCCAGTAGCTTTAGCTCACGCCGGGCACATGTGCGTGCATGCCCAAGATCCCAAGGGGACAATGGAGGAGAAGGGATTGTGTCATGACCATCACCCCTGGGGAATGACTTCTCACTTGCTGTCTCTCTGTCTCTCTCTGTCTTTCAGGTAAGTGCACGTGCCCTAAAGCAAAAACTTCTCAAAAATAAATAAATAAATAAAATAGAGAAATCCAACAAAATGCACGTAAGATTAGCAAGTCACACTGAGTAGGTTAAACTGGTTCCAGAAATGATTTATACATACATAATCTTTATTTAAACACCTGATGAGGCATTGTTGCCCACATTATACAGATGGGAATATTAGGTTGGAGCAGTTATAGGTCCCTAAGCTTGCATAGCTACGTCTATGTCTACTGTACAAGGCCATTTGACTCCCAAAGCTATTCTTTTGAGCCTGTGGCTATCATCTTTTCTGGGAGGCATAGGTAGACTCAAGACAACAAAATCACAACAGTCATGGAGGCCAGTAGTAAAAAACATGAAGTGACATGGTAGGCTCAGGAATTGGCTATATGTAGAAATCATTGGACAAATCAATAGTGGCAGAAAGGAAAACAAAAGAATCAGGAGAGGGACCAGCAGTTAGCGTAATGGCTATGTCGCTGGACTCCCATGTAGTCAACCGCAGTTCGAGTCCTGGACCCGTGGCTTAAACTCACACTGGGCGTGTGTGCATGCGTGCCCAAGATCCCGAGAGGAGAATTTGGAGGAGAAAGGATTGCAGTGTGGCCATACCCCTGGGGGGTGATTTCTCGCTTTCTGTCTCTTTGTCTCTCTCTGTCTGGTGAGCACACGCACCCTATAGCAAAAAAAAACTCTAAAAAAAAAAAAAGAATCAGGAGGAACCAGACCTTAAAAGGTGCTGCAAGAAATTTGTAACGGCAATTACTGCTGCATAATAAACAATCCCAAAAATGTCAATAACACACAAAAATCTGCTTTTTTTCTTGTTCACCTGTTAGTGAGTCAGACAGAACACTTTTCTCTGTATGTCTTTTCATCCTCCATGCAGGACCAGCTAGCTATATTATCATGTTCTTCTCATGGCAATGGCAGAAACACCAGAGAGCTCTTTCAACAGCCACAGAGGAAGCCCTAGCCTGTGTCAAGCATCTGAGGAAGTACACTTTTCCCTTATGGTAATACCAAAGCAAGAAGTCTTAGTACTTGGGTACAGTGAGGTGTTACTAGCTGGGACCAATCAGTCAATCTACCACAGCAATTTTATGTAATGAGACTTCAATAGTTAGCTCTAGGGAACCATCAACAGCTTTCATTCAGGGTGTTGAAAGAGTCAGATTTGCTTTGCCTGAGGGTGGAGGAGAGCTCTAGAAAAAAATGAGCTCTGAAAAATGTATGGGATGGGAGAGGTTCCACTCGGGTTGACAAGGATAAAAGGAATCCCAGCACTCATCTCATTAGATGACGTCTGTGATTTGATGCTGAACATTTGTCAGACTCCTGCAAATATGTAAGTCCATGCATTTTCTGTAGTTTCTACATACATTTGTTCAAAACAAAGAAACCAAAAAGGAAGTGGGATTAGATTCAAACTTTATCTTTGTCTTTTTTTTTTTTTTTTAAGAGATTTTTGGTATAGGGCATGTGAGAGACAGAAAGTAAGAATCACTCCCATTGGGAATGGCCACACCACGATCACTTCTCCATTCTCCTCTTGGGATTTTAGACACACATGCACACGCTCCATGGGTGAGTTTTAAGCCACCGGGTCCAGGACTCGAACCACAGTTAACTATGTGGAAGTACAGTAACATAACCATTATGCCACCTGCTGGTCCCTGTCTTCATTTACTTTTATTGAATAGACAACTGTCTGAAATATCACATAATTTTTATAAAACATGTAACCTTCCATTCAATCAAAATGTGCAAACTGATAGTTGTCATTTTTTAAATAGATATGTGTATTTTCACAGTTCTGCATCAATCTTTATCTACCAATGAAGCATGCTCCATTTACCAAACTATGTTGGCACTTTCCTGTTTAAGAATAGATTGCATCTTAAAATATTTAGACTTTCAAGTTGCAGAGATCTGAGCACTCAACTTTTCTTTTTTAATTTTTTTAAATTTTATTTCAAGTTCTTTTATACATTTAATCACGTTATTTAGCTTGCAAGGTGAATATTCCAACATGCATACATTTTTCCCCAGTTCAGTTGATAATACTATAAATTATCTTCAACAGATAATACCCCATTTATCTGTACCATCAATACTGTTTCTCTATTTTTCTCCTTAATGTCCTCCCTCAGACTTTATTCCTTCACCCACCCTCTTCCCATCCTATATCTGGTATTTACAACCATTTACTCTGTTTCTATATACTCTAGTCATTCAGTTTCGGTCCTAAAGTGCAGACATTCAGTATATATTAAGTGGGGACATACAATGTCTCTCCTTCATAGCCTGACTTGCTTTACTCAGCAGTAAATCTTCCATATTCATCCACTTTTTGTCAAAAGTCAGGGTCTTGTTGTTTTTTATGGCTGAGTAGTATTCTATAGAGTATATGTGCCACAGTTTTTCAATCCATTCATCTGTTCATGGGCATTTGGGTTGGTTCCATGTCTTAGCAATTGTGAATAATGTCACAACATATATCAATGTGCAAGTACTTTTCTGATTAAGAATTCTTCTGTCCTTTGGGTAAATACCAAAGAGTGGGATTGCTGGATCATATGTTAGTTCTATTCATAGATTTTTGAGGAAACTCCAAATTTTTCTCCACAGTGGCTAGACCAATTCACATTTCCACCAGCAGTGTAAGAGAGTTCTCTTTTCACCACACTTGCAGTGGTATCTCATTGTTGTTTTGATATGCATTTCTCTTACAGTGAGGGATGTTGAGCATTTTTTCATATGCCTTTTGGCTATTTATATGTTATCCTTAGAGACAGGTTTTTTTAACTCATTCTCCCATCTTTTAACAGAGTTGATCATCTTTTCTGAGGACAGCTGCTTGAATTCCTTGTGTATTCTGGTTATCAGACCCTTATCTGATGCATAGTTTACAAAAATATTTTCCCATTCTGAGGGTTGTCGATTCGGAATAATTACTGTGTCTTTTGTCATGCAAAAACTTCTTAGTCTGATGTCATCCCACTTGTCTATTTTTTCTGAGCATCAGTTTTCCTGTTTTTAGAAGAAAAATACTAATACCTACATAATAGGGAATTGTGGTATTAAATAAAGTATACAGCAACCACCATGACTAGCGTCATGTCTTCAGTACATGGGGACCATGACTGTCATGATTGTGTAGTACCACCCAATTAAAAGGAGGCATACAGATACAGTGTACTTCCATTTAAGAATGAACTGTCAATCTTGTTGCAAATATAAACACCAGGAAGAAAACTGTATCGTTTCTAAAGAATCAGTGACTCAAGGATTAGATTTTAAAAATCTACAGCAGTTTCTCTTTCTTGGTCTAGCTCTATACTGTGAGGACTGAAAGTTATTACTATCTGTTGACCTACAATAAAGAAGGAAGAGGGACCAGCAGTTAGCGTAATGACTATGTCGCTGGACTACCACGTAGTCGACCGTGGTTCGCGTCCCGGACCTGGTGGCTTAAAACTCACACCGGGCACGTGTGCATGTGTGTCCAAGATCCCAAGAGGAGAATGGAGGAGAAGGGATTGTGGCGTGGCCATCCCCCCTGGGGGGTGATTTCTCACTTTCTATTTCTCTGTCTCTCTCTGTCTGTCTGGTGAGCGCACGTGCCCTATAGCGAAAAACCTCTCCAAAAAAAAAGGAGGAGGAAACCCTGATTAAGTACTATGGAGGTATGTGTCCAGTCCAGTAAAATGAATGTCTTTAATTGTCAGCCTCTTCACAAATCCTGAGACAGCTTAAACATCCACCAAGCATATTGATGCATCATTTATGGCTTCTCCCAGTATGGTTTGAACACACGAGGAGGCAGAGGGAGAGAGGCTCACACATCAGCTTTTCAGCTTCACTCCCTTCTTTCTAAGGAAGCAAATTAAGCATCTCCAGAACATCATCAATTTGGGTAAATTTGTGTCCTTAGATTCATATTACTCTAAAAAAGAGCCCACAGTAATAAATGTGACCCACATTTGTCAGATTTTGTCATATACTTTTACATGTTGCATATGCTATAATATTTTGTGTTTCTTCCAAATTAAAGCCTAAAACACCTACTCATCCATTAACCATAAAGGAAACAAATCAATTACTTAAATGTAATTTCTTAAGCATTATGAGTCTTAAATTTATCTCAAGTTGTCTCATTAAATGTTAAGGTATGTCTTCTAATTGTGTTTGCTTCAATTTATGTGAAAATTTCAGGACTAAAAATATATTTTTTAATTGGCAAAGGGTATGTGAGCTTGCCAGAGAGGCAAAAAAGGAAAAAAAGGAAAGATAGAGAGAAGAGAAAGAAAGAAAAATAGAGAAAGGAAAGAAGGGTGGCAGGGAAGGAGGGAGGGAGCAAAAAAGAAAAAAGAAAAAAAGAAAGAAAGAAAAGAAGAAAAAAAGGAAGAGAGAAAGAAAGAAGGAAAAAGAAAAGAGAAAGAGAAAGGAAGGACGATGAAAAGAAAAGGAAAGGAAAGGAAAGGAAAGGAAAGGAAAGGAAAGGAAAGGAAAGGAAAGGAAAGGAAAGAAAAGAAAAGAAAAGAAAAGAAAAGAAAAGAAAAGAAAAGGCAAGAGAGAAAGAAAAAGATAAGAAATAAAGAAAGAAAAAGAAGGAAGGAAGGAAGGAAGGAAGGAAGGAAGGAAGGAAGGAAGGAAGGAAAGAAAGAGAGAAAGAAAAAGAAAGTAAAAAAAAAGAAAGAGAAAGAAAAAAGAAAGAAAGAGAAAAAAAAAGAAAGAAAAATAGGAAGAAAGGAAGGATGAAAAAGAAAAGGAAGAAAGGATTCCCAAGGGGGTATGGTCATACCTCAGTCCTTTCTTCATTTTCCATCATGTCAGGATTTGGGAGAATGCATGTAATGCACCCAAAATGGTTTTTAAGCCACTGGGAGCAGGATTCAAACCACAGTCTGGGATCTGGATCCCACATATGGGATCTGGATCCCTTGACTACTAGGCTATAAAGCCAGCCTGCAGGGATTTTAAAACTACATTAGAGAACAAGACTGTATATTTTGCCCACATTTGTCTTAGAAATGTATCAAAGTGGATGAAAATTTAGGCAGCACACTCATTGTTTGTTGTGTACAAAGGCCAGGATGATTAGCAAATTTATTGAATGCCACCGTCCTGACTGACCCTGAAAGTCAGTGACAACAGCAATTGGATAAAAATTATAAGGATAAGACTCCCTCCACTGCCTTGAGGGAAAGAGAGGAACTAAGATTTTTCTTGCACCTGCTTGAGAAATAAACTATGTTTTTTCTTACACCTGTCCATACAATACAGGAACCAAGATAAGGGATAGTAATGGGCAAAACTGGGCCAGGAACTCTGAGCCTGACCATGAGCCAAAACACTAAAGGGCTTTAGGATGTCAAGCCAAGGAAGCCTAATCAGTAGATGGTCCATCTAAGAAATGCTCAATGATGAGTCAGGAAGTGTGCCAGGAGTCTTAGGGAAAGCAGTACGGCAGGCACAAGAGCATCTATAAACTGTGGTGCCAATGCCGAAGACAGGTATGAAACTTATGAGAAGGCAGTGGCAGGAAGCCAGAGCTCAGGGCATGGAGCAGCTGCAGGTAAACCACAGAGAAGCATGGCTGGTACAAGGCCAAGCTTGTGAACATAGGAGTTGTGGCACAGTGCCCATGTTTCAGGGGCTTGCACCAAACAGAAGGGAGGCTCTGAAAGAACTTTTCTATTAAATGATTGTAAACAAGCTATTTTTGGAATGCCATCATCTAAGAGAACCATGAAGTCTTCTAAAAAGACATCCAATACAATCTTGCCAACTATGATCATGGAAGTAACATCTCTTTTACTTCATTTGGTTGGAGGAAAGCCAGTTGCAGACTCTGCCCATTCTCCGGGATAGAAGACAACCACAGGGGCTATGACACAGGAGGTGGACGAAATTGGGGGCTTTTGGAGGGTCTGTCAACCACATGGGCCTTTTTGACTTGAAAAGAAGTGGGGAGGGGGTAATGCTTTAACTAATAGTCAAACGCCCAAATTCCGGCTGAAATTTTCTTAACCATTAACCTACTACACACCTACAACTTTGGTTTTACAATCTATAATGCAAACTTAACATATTGCCTGTCTTAAACATTATCATGGAACTTTCAGGTACACGAGGGTTCATAATCATCTCCTTTCCAGGGATGGTGAGGTTTTGTATGGGAACCAGGACTTTACAAAGGTACATCTTGGGTATGAAGGTGGAGAAATTGAGACACAAGTAAGCCACACCTGCCCAGTCCCACTCTGCTCTTCAACTCACTCAGTGAAAAACCTCTCTACTACTAGGTCTTAGAACAGACTGGCACAGTGGGGAGGGAGTTACTCATCGCTGGAGGTTTCAAGGCAGAACAGCTTGTAGGTCAGGATGTTGGAAAAGAATGACATACTTACAGCGTATGAATTTTTGATGTCCCATTTCTAATATAGAGAACTTGAAAGGACATCAATATGGATGGAACACCTAGTATTTACCAGACACTATAAAAGATGCTTTACATAGGCAGGTTTTGTTTTGTTTTATGATGACATAACTCCATAGCATCTCCACTGCATAGAAAAGAGAAATATGATTCAAAAAGAAAAGGAACTCTTCAAATATTCCACATCTTTACACTGTCAGAGCTGGGTTCTAATAAGTGAGAATCTTTATTTTTATTTCATAGGAGAGTTTGTTTGTTTTACTTCATTACACAATACCACCTTGTAACTCTCGTACATGAGAAATGATTCCACATGATCAGAATGTGAATTTGATTTAGTTTGGCCTTTTTCATTAGTGACTAATCACATCACCCTATGAGTCAGAAAGGAAGGCCAATAAGGCTGCAGTTTTTGTGCAATTGTCTCATCCCGGTGGCTTGGCTGGAGGGAAACCAGAAAAGCAAAAGCTATAAAAATGGCTTTGAAGGTAGAAATGAAATGTACAGTACCTAAATATAACTGGTACCTTTTTCTGGCTTCCAGCTCTCCTAAAGTCAAGCAAATGTCAATTGGGCAGAGGTTGAGAGGAGAAAGATGAAAATAAAAGCTTTACCTGTAGCAGGGCTCGGGGGTACAGATACCAGAAAATGTGGCTCCTCCAGAATCAACAAAGAATCACCATGCAACTCCCCTAATCCCAAGGATTAGGATTACTTGAATACATAAATTCCTTGAGAAGTGTTGCTGTGTTGGTGGGAAAAACCTTGGAGAGTCTCTAATCCTTCTTATGGAGTTTACCACTTCTGGAGAAGTAAAGAATAGAGAGAAAAAAGATAAGAGAGGAAAAAATCTAAGCTAGACAAGAATCTCCCCTTACCCACTCAACCTGGTGGCACAGTCAGTAGCATTCTGAACAGCAGAACGGGAAACCACATGCCAACCGCAGTTTGAATCCAGACTGGATTGGTCTGAAACATGCTGGGCACATAGCTGAGTTCCCAAGATCATGAAGAGTTGGAAGACTGAGGAAAGGGGACTGCAACATAATAATACCTTGTGGAAATGCTTCTCTCTGTGTCATTTTTTCTCTCTCGTGCATGCACATGCTCCCTACCATGAATAATAATTTTAAAAATATGGGCCGGATAGAGGTGCCGTAGTAAACTGAGATACTCTTTGAGGCAATTCCACATGGGAAGGTTCCTTTTTCAAGTCTAAAGACCTTCCTGAGTGTGCCAGGCTCATGTGTGCCATGACCCAGAGCTGTGTGAAGTCTGTGAACGGATCACAGCATCAAGATCTTGTTGGGACTGGTGTTTCTATCTCATTCTCTCTCTTGCTCTCATGAATAAACAAATATAAAGTAGCCAAGTATTAGGAAATGAGAGCATTTTATAGGAAGGTTCAATAATGACTAAGAACAGAGGGCATGGAGGTGAGACCGGGCAGGAGTCCAGAGTCAGATGAACAGCAATTTGCGTCTCCCCTCAGATTTCCATATTCAAGTCTAGAACTGTCCACTGTCCTTCAGTCACCTTTTAGTTGATGTCTGTTAGGTGATTTCATGAGTTAGACGCTGTTCTAAATGATAATATCAGATACACAGTATTGCTGTTTTCATGTGACCCAGGACTGGCAGAGAGGGTAGTCAATAAGTCAATTGTCAAGCTCACTGTTCCCAGTACTGAAATAGTGGGAAATCTCCTAGGGTGATATGGGACCTCCTCATGTGGTAGGTCAGGTATTCAAATGAACAGTTGGTACTAAGGAATAATATCAAAACATTATCCTTCTTAGCCAACACCAATGATTATATGAATGGGACCAGAATTATGTTTCATTTTGAGCAAGAAAATTGAGGAGATCGTCTCTTAGGCGGACTGTCGATGTGTGTATCTCAACTCTAACAAGTTATATATGCAACCTGAAGCAAACTATTTAAATGCTCTAAGTCCCTGATTTCTTACCAGTAAAAAGGACACACCAACACCCTTACTTTACCATGTTTTAATCAGGATAACAAGAAATATGTGTGGCGTTAGCTTGATGAATGGTGGTAAAGGAGACAGATTCCTTATGGTTGACTGCACTGTTCAAGTTCTAGAACCGGAAGCTTGAAAAACACACACCAGGCCCACAGACTGGCCTCTGCTTGCTTGCCAGCAGCGTCCCAGTTCCATTTATTGCCCTGTAGCCAGCAAGAGACTCTGAGGCAGGGCCACCACTGGCCCCAGCCCGAGCCCCAGCTAGCTTCTCCCATCTCATAGCCCACTCCTTCAACAGGACTGGCCCCTTCTTGCTTGCCAACAATGTCCCAGTTTCATCTACTGCCCTGTGGCCAGCAAGGAACTCTGAGGCATAGCCACCGATGGTACCAGCCCCAGTCCCAGCTAGCTTCCCCCATCTCATAGCCCACTCCTTCAACCAGGAGATACTGCTCTTCAGACACCTTAATAGAATACTCCTTCGGAGGCCACATTGCTAAACACAACAGAAGAGAGACTTCGGCACACATCAGTCCACAGCAAAAGTGGATTCTGAGTTGGAACAAAAAGAGACAATGAACTACAGGAGATTAGGAAGTCCTTCCACAATATGAAAGAAGAAATGGACACTCTAAGAAAGAATCAGATGGAACTATTAGAGATGAAGTCTGTAATACAGGAAATCAAAAACTCTCTTGAAAGTATTAAAAGTCAATTAGGGACCAGCAGTTAGCGTAATGGCTATGTCTCTGGACTCCCACGTAGTCGACCGCGGTTCGTGTCCCAGACCCGGTGGCTTAAAACTCATGCCAGGCGCGTGTGCGTGCGTGCCCAAGATCCCGAGAGGAGAATGGAGGAGAAGGGATTGCGGCGTGGCCATCCCCCATGGGAGGTGATTTCTCACTTTCTGTCTCTATGTCTCTCTCTGTCTGTCTGGCGAGTGCACGCGCCCTATAGCAAAAACCTCTCCAAAAAAAAAAAAGTCAATTAGACCATGCTGAAGATCGAATCTCTGATGTAGAAGATAAAAACTCTGACCTGGATGGGAAGGGGGGGGGGGGAACACCAAAAAGATAGAGGGGAAAAAAAAAAACCCACGAGGATAATATACAAGAATTACCAGATTGCATTAGACGCCCCAAATCCAAATAATTGGTATCCCAGAAGTTAAAGACACCAATAAGGGTGTGGAAAATCAATTGCATGCAATCCTGGCAGAAAAGTTTCCAAATCTAGAGAGACACTCAAACGTCCAGACCCAAGAAATATAAAGGACCCCAAATAGAAGCAACCCAAGAAGATCTTCCCCAAGATACATCTTAGCAAGACTGATAAAGACCACAGATAAAGACAAGATACTAAAACTGGCAAGAGAGAAACGACAAGTGACTTACAAATTTCATCTCAGGCTAATACCAGACCTCTCGATGGAAACAATGTAAGCAAGGAAAGGATGGGAAGATGTATTGAAAATGTTAAGAGGGAAATACTTTCAACCAAGGTGATTCTATCCTGCAAGATTATCCTTCATATGAGAAAAAAGGATTAAAATCATCTCAGACAAACAAAACCTGAAAGAATTTGCCAACACCAGACAAGCTCTTCAAGAAACCATGAAGACAGTACTATTCCAGGAAAACTAAAGAATGAACAGCCAGAAATAAAGGAATAGCGGACAACCAAGAAAATGGCCAACTTAAACAAGTTCAGTAATATCGATAATAACATTGAATGTGAATGGATTAAATTCTCCAGTCAAGAGACACAGATTGGCTGACACCCTTTATCTGTTGCTTACAGGAAACCCACATCATTGGTAAAGACATACATAGACTAAAAGTAAAGGGTTGGAAAAAGGTTTTCCATACAGATGGGAACCAAAAAAGAGCTGGAGTCTCAATACTAATCTCTGACAAAATAGTCTTTGAAACAAAAACTGTTTGAAGAGACAAAGAAGGACACATATTGTAGTAAAAGAGTCAATCGATCTAGAAGATATAACGCTTATAAATATCTATGCACCAAACACAGGAGTACACAAAAATATGTGAAGGAAAGACTGTTAGATCTAAAAGGGGAGATAGACTGCAACACACTAATGGTTGGAGACCTCAAAAGCCCACTATCCACTCTGCACAGATCATCTAGACAAAAAAATAGATAAAGAGATAAAGAAGCTAAATGATACCATAAATCAAATAGACTTAACAGACATCTATAGAACTTTCCACCCAAAAACCACAAGATACACTTTTTTCCTCACCCCCACATGAAACCTTTTCAAAGGCTGACCACATGATAGGGCACAAGGCAAGCCTCTACAGATTCAAAGGCATAGAAACAGTACCCAGCAACTTCTCCAAACATGATGAAATTAAACTTGATCTTAATTTCAAGAGAAATCCTCAAAACTACTCATATACATGGAAACTAAGTAACCTATAACTGAATGACTTCACAACTACTGAAGAAATAAAAACTAAAATCACAAGATTCATGGACATCAATTACAATGAGGACATGAGTTTCCATAATCATTGGGACACTGCAAAAGCAGTCATAAAAGGGAAGTTCATAGCAATAAGAGCACATAACAGAAAGACAGAAAGAAGGCAAATGGATCATCTAACATTGTGTCTCAGAGAACAGGAAAAGCAAGAGCAAAAAAATAAAAAAAAAATAAACTCCAGGAGAAAGGAAATAATAAAGAAATGAGCAGAAATAAATAAAATAGAAAATAAACTAACTATACAGAAAATAAATGAAAGTAAAAGCTGGTTCTTTGAAAAGATCAACAAAATCAATACACCACTAGTGAGGTATATTAAGAAGAAGAGGGAAAGTAGCCAGGTGAATCAAATCTGCAATGAAGCAGGCAGTATAACAGCAGACATAATAGAAATACAAAACATCATTAGAGGATACTATGAACTATATGTCAAGAAACAAGACAATCTGGATGAGATGGACAAATTCTTGGACACATATAATCTACCAAGACTGAGCCAGAAGGATGTAGAAAGTCTGAATAGGCCCATAACAAGCCAGGAGATTGAATCAGTAATAAATAACCTCCTAACAAAGAAAAGCCCTGGCCCTGATGGCTTCACCTCTGAACTCTACAAAACTTTCAAAGAAGAGTTAACCCCCATTCTGCTCAAGTTATTTCTAAAGATCTAAAAGGGCAAATCTCTCCCTAATTCATTCTGTGAAGCCTCCATCACCCTTATCCTTAAAACAGATAAGGACAGGACAAGGAAGGAAAATTATAGACCAATATTTCTGATGAATATAGACACAAAGATTCTCAACAAGATACTAGCAAATTGTATCCAACAACTTATAAAAAAGATAATACATCATGATCAGGTAGGCTTTATTCCAGGAATGCAAGGTTGGTTCAATGTACACAAAACTATAAATGTAAAAAAGGAAAAAATATAAAAACCATATGGTCATATCAATTGATGCAAAAAAAGCATTTGGCAAGATACAACATCCCTTTATGATCAACTCTCAGCAAAATCGGCATAGAAGGGTCATTTCTCAACACAATAAAAGCTATCTATGAAAAACCTATAGCAAATATTATCCTCAGAGGAGAAAAGCTGAAAGCTTTTCCACTAAAAACGGGTACAAAACAAGGATTCCACCTTCTCTACTCCTTTTCAATGTTGTACTGGAAGTCCTCACTATCATAATCAGAAAAGTGGAAAAAATAAAAGGCATTCAAACAAGAAAAGAAGAGGTGAAATGCTATTTGCAGATGACATGATAGTATACATAGAAGACCCAATGGTTTCCATGAAAAAATTCCTGGAAGTAATACGTGAATATAGTCAAGTTACAAGATACAAAATTAACATACAGAAATCTATAGCATTTCTATATACAAACAACAGGCAGATTGACATAGAACTGGAAAAAGTAATTCCATTTATCATAGCAATAAAAAGTATAAGATACCAAAAAACAAAAAAAAAAAATGGGACCAGCAGTTAGCGTAATGGCTATGTCGCTGGACTCCCATGTAGTCGACCGCGGTTCGAGTCCCGGACCCGGCGGCTTAAACTCATGCCGGGCGCGTGTGCGTGTGTGCCCAAGATCCCGAGAGGAGAATGGAGGAGAAGGGATTGCGGCGTGGCCATCCCCCCTGAGGGGTGATTTCTTGCTTTCTATCTCTCTGTCTCTCTCTGTCTGTCTGGCGAGCGCACACGCCCTATAGCAAAAACCTCTCAAAAAAAAAAAAAAAAAAAAAAGTATAAGATACCTAGGAATAAATCTAACCAAAGAAGTTGAAGACCTCCACAAGGAAAACTACAAGAAGCTAAAAAAAGAAATTGAAAATGACACAAAAAAAGTGGAAGAACACCCAATGTTCCTGGGTTGGAAGAATCAATATAATCAAAATGTCAATTCTACCCAAATTAATCTACATAAATAATGCAATCCCAATCAAAGTACCAGAAACATTCTTCATAGATCTAGAAAAGAGAATCATAAAATTTGTCTGGAATCATAAAAGATCCCGTATTGCCAAAGCAACCCTGCACAAGAAAAGTGGAATGGGCAGCATCTCACTCTCAGACCAAAAAATATACTACAAAGCTAAGGTAATCAATACAGCATGGTACTGACACAAAAACAGATAGGTGGACCAATGAAACAGAATAGAATCCCTAAAGATAAATTCTCAAACATGAAGTCAACTGATTTTTGACAAGGGGTACCAGTCAATCCAGTGGGAAAAGGAAAACTTCTTCAACCACTGGTGCTGGAAAAACTGGATTTCCACCTGCAGAAAGATGAATCTGAACCCCTACCTCTTGCCACTGACAAAAATCAATTCAAGGTGGATCAAAGATCTAAACCTAAGACATCAAACTATAAAACTGCTGCTGGAAAACTGGGGAAACTCTGGGAGACACTGGGGTAGGCAAAGACTTCTTAAATATGACCCCCAAAGCACAGTCGATAATCCCCAAAATAGACAAGTCAATTACATCAGACTAAGAAGTTTCCGCATGGCAGAAGACACAGTAGTTAATGTGAATTGATAGCCCTCAGAATAGAAATATATTTTTGTAAACTATGTGTCAGATAAGGGACTGATAACCAGAATACACAAGGAACTCAAGCAACTGTCCCGAAAAAAAGATGATCAACCCTATTAAAAGATGGAAGAATGAGTTGAAAAAAACACTCTCTAAGGATGTCATTCAAATAGCCAAAAGGCATATGAAAAAATGCTCAACATCCCTCATTGTAAGGGAAATTCAGATCAAAACAATAATGAGATAACACCTAACCCCAGTCAGAATGACTAAGATTAAAAACGAAAAACAAAAAAGAAGTGCTGGCGGGGGTGTGGTGAAAGGGGAACTCTCTTACACTGCTGGTGGGAATGTAAATTGGTCCAGCCACTGTGGAGAACAATTTGGAGATTCCTCAAAGATCTACAAATAGAATTACCATATGATCCACCAATCTCACTCCTTGGTATCTACCCAAAGGACAGAAGAATTCTCAATTGGAAAAATGCTTGCACATTGATGTTTATTGCAGTATTATTCAAAACTACTAAGACGTGCAACCAACCCAAATGGCCAGGAACACGTGAATGGATTGAAAAACTGTGGCATGTATACGCTATGGAATACTATTCAGCCATAAAAAAATCCCTGGCTTTTGACAGAAAGTGGATGAATACGGAAGATTTACTGCTGAGTGAAGCAAGCCAGGCTATGAAGGAGAGACATTGTATGTCCCCGCTTAATATATACCAAGTATCCACACTTTATGACTGAAACTGACTGATTAAATGATAGAGAAACATAGTAAATAGTTGTGAATAGCAGATATAGTGTGGGTGAAAAAGTAGAGTCTAAGGAAGGACATTTAGAAGAAAAATAGGCAAAGCATTAACGGGACAAAGAAATGTGGTATTATCTGTTGAAAATAATTTTATAGTATTATCAACTAGACTAGGGAGAAATGTACACATATTGGAATATTCACTTTGTAAGGTAAATAACATGATTGAATGTATAAAAGAACATGGAATTTAAAAAAAAGGAAAAGAAAATGGAAAAGAAAAAAGAAAGAAAAAAGAAAAAAGAAAGAAAGAAAGAAAGAAAGAAAAAGGAAGGAAGGAAGGAAGGAAGGAAGGAAGGAAGGAAGGAAGGAAGGAAGGAAGGAAGAAAGGAAGAAAGAAAGAAAGAAAGACACACACCAGTCATGTTTGTGCATACCCCAAATTCTGAAAGGAGGAAACAGAAGAGAAGGGATTGTGATGTGAACATTCCTCATGAGGAGGAGGGGGAGACATGTGCTTTCTCACTTTCCCTTTCAATTTCTCTTTCCAGTGAGTCGGTATGTTCCCTCTGACAAACTTGAAAAGAGAGAGAGAGAAAGAGATACACGTGGTTAGCATAGTGCCTGAAACATATTATATATCCTGTATATAAAAGTTGACAATTGTGTTCATTATAAATTATAATTAAATGTGTTCCATCCAGTGAGGATTTGGTACATAAGAATCTCCTTCAAAGAGCTAATGGACCAGACCAGGGCAATGGGAGCTGTGGGTTCAAAGTGTGTTACCTTTGGAGATGACAGTAACGCTGGACTTCCTGGTTCAGTTGCAAAAGATTACATTTTTAATGAATTATTCCTGGTACCAGTACTAACATTATCTCAGGACATCTGAGCTTCTGGACTTCAGAATGAAGAGAGTATTCATGTTTCCCAGATAAGCAATAATAGCATTAATATGTATGAAAGGAAAGGAAGTTTTCCCTTCTATGGTGCCTCTGTAGAGGGAAATGGCTGAATCCCAGAATTGTGAACATTAAAGCTTTCCAGCGCCATCAGCCCTGGGGCTGCAGTATCTTTGCATTGTTTGTGGTTGTGGGCCAAACCATTGACTCCTTGGCAAGGAATTGCCAATTATCCCAGCTTCTGACTTTGTCATTCACGATCCTGTTTATAATCTTACCTCACCACCTCAGTCTTATGCTTCACAACACTTCACTGGTCACCGGTCCTGTTCTCTCCTTGATGGCACTTCGAATTGCACTTCTGTTTACATGTCTGAGGGAACATCTCACCCCACATTCAAAGCTTTTGCCAGGAGTTCTGTCAACACTCCTCATATGAAGTAGAAAGGAAAGTATCGGTTAGTATATACACAGCAAAAAAATATATATAACCATTTCAGTTCTCCTTTTCTGCAACTGATCAAGAAGCAGTAGTTAATATTTATCAGTTCCCTCATCTACACCCATCCCATGTTACTTTTGCCCTTAATTAGTACTTACACACTTGTGTTCTTCACCCAGTGGAGTCCTTAATTGTTCTCACTTTACTGAGTCATTGTACTCTTCTATTAACTGCAACCATTAAACCTAGAATTTCTAGGAGACACTCTAGAGAATTCCCTAGTTGCCAGATATAATCACTACTCTCACTGTGAGTAGCAATCTAATTTACTCTTAATAACTTGCACTGATCACCCCAAAAGCAAAGTAATCCCCTCACAGGCAAATGGTTTATAATCCTCAGGAGACTAACATAAGCACATGGCATTCTCAGATCTCAGTTGAATGGGGCCAATGGTACGTTCAGAGGTAGAAGCATTCTTCTTCCTTTCTTCCAGATCTTCTGGCCAGCAGATCTCATGACTGGATGAGAAGAAAGAAAAATTCCTACAAAGATTATTTCTACCTTGTCCTAGCTCTAAATCTCCTGTTCAATGGAATAGAAATTCAGTCTTCAGGGAGGTGGTCTCCCAGCATAACCAAGCCATCTCTGAATGAGATCAGATATTTGCTCATAGGTGACAAGGTACAAGTCAAGATTAGTGCACCTGGCATAAGGTTTCTGGGCACACAAAATAAATCTATTCCCAGGAAGGTGAAGTCTCTAACTCCTCCAATCCATAATAAAAGATTACAATGTGACAGTGTAATCAACTTCTCACCTGGGCACTGGCTGTTGCTTCTTGAGAACTGCACTATACCAGAAGTTCAGTGTTCTCCCAGAAGAGCTATTGGTCAGTTCAGCTTTCGTGCAGTAAAGTCCACATACTGAGTCCATGCAGAATCCCCTTCTGCCCCCATGGCCTCTGTATATTGTCATAGTTGACCAAGCTGCTGTAACAGAATACATCGGCTGGATGGATTCAAAAGAAAACATTCTTTTCTCATAGTTCTGGAGGCTGGAAGTCCGAGAACAAGGACTAGTAAGTCACATGTTTGGTAAGGGTCCCCTTTTTACTTATGTCCTCACATGGCCTTCCCTGGTAGGTGTGCTTTGAGAAATAAATCTCATGTCCCTTTCTCCTTTTATAAGGGCATGAATCACCATCATGGGAATTTCAGTTAAACCAAATTACCTTCCAAAGGCCCCACTTTGAATACCATCACATTAGGAATTAGTTTCAACACATAAATTTGGGGAAGGACACAAACATTCAGTTCACGGCAATAAGCCATGGAATGACTGACATCCACCGAGGGGATTTTCTTGGTTATTTCATTACAAGAGCTTGTCCTGCAGCAGATGCCTTTCTTGAAATATCCTCACATGCCCCATCCATTCCAACAGGTCCAACCTCCTATCTTTCCCCAAAATTTCTTCTCATTGGTCAATCCCAAATCATTCACTAACTAGCCATGAATAAGGAATGTCTACATCTCTTGCCATTCCCCCTTCCACTGAAGTGAACAGCCTCATATTACTTCTAGTTCTGCTCTCTGGGAGGATTGTTCATAAGGACTCATTTTCAGGGCCACTTTTAAGTGAGGATTTATAGAGGCAACAATTCATTTTTCTCTTCTGAGAGCTGGGGCCAAGCTTTTAGTCCTTCTCAGCAACTGGTCAAAAGGAATTTCCCTTGAGGCCATAGATTTCAGCTGAGGGAGAGTTGAGAATGAATAAAATGTCTCAGTCACTTTCTCATACAGACTATTTATGCTTTGATACAGACTATTTATGTTTTGAAGATATGTCTGGTCATATGTATACACTATTTCCACTTTAAAACAGATTTCTGCTGTGCACTGTAGCCCTAACGGTTTGGTGACTGGATATCAACCCATTTATAATGACAATGTCAGTCCCATGGTCTCTCGGGATCCCAAGCCAAAAAGCAAAGTCTGCCAAGACCCAATGACAAGGTCAAAGCCGATTGTGAAATGGGATACATCAACAGATGGCATGGCTTTTTTTCTAAATCCCTCTGGTCTGCCTTGTGATTATCCTTTTTTTTTAAGAATTATGTATTTATTTAATTCCACTTGTCATTGTTATTTTTTAATTTGACTAGTCAGAGACAGAGAGAGAGAGAAAGGGAAAGCAAGAAGGCAAGCCACCAGGTCTAGGACTCAAACCTTGGTTGGCCGTGTGGGAAGCTAGTGCCTTTATCCACCATACCACCTGCCGGTCCGTGATTACCCTTTTAGGAATAGTCAGGAGCCCATAGCAGTCTTATTTACCATAGATCTCTACTTGAGAATAGTTACATCCACTTGACCTTAGGGTCTAAGTGTCAGGAAAGTTCATATCACAGCCTCAAGTTGCTACAGAGCTGATTATAGTCTGGGTCTCACTTGAGACTAGCAGCCTTGGGGTTATTCTATTTCTGGGTTGGAAAAGCATAGTTCCAAAGAGTGTAGGACTGGTGCATGATAGATATGTACATACTACTCATGAACCACCTCTCTAGGCTTTTACAGGGTCTCTAATATCTGCCTTTTCTTTTATTTTAGCCATCACTTACTACAAGATATACCTGCATAAAGGCTAGAGAAAAAAAATGAAGAAACCCACAAAGAGATCAGTGCTGCCACTGTCAGTTCCTCTCAATAGTCATCTTATATATGCTGATGACACCAATGCCCATGGTAAGGAATCAGTGATGGCTTGTTTCACATCTTACTCATCAGGTTATAGGTCATCTAAGCTATTGTTCACGTTCTACTTCAGTGGTCCCTAACCTTTTTTGAAAAACAATTTTTCCATAGATTGGAGAGAGAGATTGGTTGCAAGATGACTCAAGTGCATTATATTTATTGTGCACTTTATTTCATTATTACATTCTAACATATAATGACATAAAGTATATGATGCACTATATTGTAGAATCAGTGAAAGCCCTGGGTTTGTTTTCCTGCAGCTAGATGGCTCTATTGGGCATGCTGGGAGATAGTGACACCCAAATTCTGTTGTGTATATCCAGACTATCTGTAATCTCATTTTGGTTGCTGTCACTGCAGCAAGCCCTGCTTCACAAAAACAGTATGTTAGAAATGGAAACAGGCTTTTAGGTGCTTTTGTGGCAATCCAGGATATTCTGCCTTGACTATAATCAGAATGTATGGAGATTTGAAGTTATCCCAAATGTATATTTAAGGCCACCATTATTTGCAATCTCAAGCAGTTGATCTTCTAGCACAGATAAAATTTATACACCTGGCTTATTCACAAATGGGTCAAAGGTTCATTCCTTCCCAGTTTAAGGGTCTTTAATGGTCAGGAAGTAATGCTCAAACTAGACCCTCACATGTGCATTTCACAATAAGGTTCATGCTCCTATGAGAATTGTATGCCTCCACTGATCTGACGAGAGGTGGAGCTTAGGTAGTAATGCGATAGATGGGGAGCAGCTGTAAATACAGATGATGTTTTTCTCATTTGTCCACTGCTCACTTATTTCTGTGTGTACCTGTTCCTAACAGGGCTGGGACCCATTTTCTATTTCATTTCAAATCACCCTCTGATATGAATTGTAAAAATTATTTACTCAAGGGACCAGCAGATGGCATAATGGCTATAGAATCACTGTGGTTCAATTTTTCTGGCCAAACTTTTAATGAAATAACTCTCGCTTTTTTAAATAAACATTTTATTTTAGAACAATTTTATTGGTCTATGTGGTCTTTCTATTTGTACCTGCATGATTCAATTCAGGTTACTCATAAATGTCCAAAAATTTTTCCACCTTAAGCTATAAAACTATTGATAGAAAGCACAGAGAAAACTTTCAGAGACATTGGAATGGATGAGGATTTCTTAAATAAGATCAGTAAAGCACAGGCAATAATTCCAAAAATAGACAGTGGATTTACATCAAGCTAAAATCATAGCAAAGAAAACAACTGGAGTGAAGAGACAACACTTAGAATGGAAGAAGATATTTGCAACTATGCTTCAGACCAGGAATTAATAATCAGAATATATGAGAGACTCCAGTAGCTCACCAGCAAAAATATAAATAAAAAATAATAATCCAATTTTAAAATGAGCTAAACAGACAACTCTCTAAGAAGACGTACAAATGGCAAAAAGGCATTTGGAAAAATGTTCAATATCTTTTATTATAAGGTAAATTCAAGTCAAAACCACTCTGAGATACCATATAATCCCAGTTAGAATGGCTATGATCAAAAAAATAATGACAAGTGATGGCAAGGCTCTAATGAAAAGGAAACCAGGGAACCATATTACACTGTTGGTGGGAATATAAATTAGTATGGCTACTATAAAAAACAATATAGAACTTGCTCAAAGACTTACAAATAGTGCCACCATATGACCCCGTAATCCTACTCCTTGGTATTCATACAAAGGATAGAAAAACACTCACTTGGAAAGACACTTATTCATATTTATTGCAGCATAATTCACAATTGCTAAGATATGAAATCAACCTAAGTACTCAAGAACAAATGAATGGATTAAAAAAATTGTGACATATAGACACTATGGAATACTACTCAGTCATAAGGAATAATGAGATCATGTTATTTGACTCCAAGTGGATGAATATAGAAGATTTAATGCTAAGTAAAGTAAACCAGCCTATGAAAGAAAAACACTGTATATCCATATTCAATATATACCAAATATCTGAAGATATAATTTATAGTAGGGAGGACAAGTGTAGATACCAGAGACTAAATGTAGGAAAGTAGATAGTAAAAAGTGGATGGGAGCAGGACCAGCAGTTGGTGTAATGGCTATGTTGCTGAACTCCCATGTAGTCTACTGTGGTTCAAGTCCCAGACCTGGTGTCTTAAACTCATGCCGGGCACATGTGTGTACATGTCCAAGATCCCAAGAGGGGAATGGAGGAGAAGAGATTGTGGCATGGCCATCCCCCCTCGGGGTGGGGGGCGGGTGATTTCTTGCTTTCTGTCTCTCTCTGTTTCTCCAGCAAGCGTGCACGCACACACCCTATATCAAAAAACTCTCAAAAAAAAAAAAAAAAAGAAAGAAAGAAAGAAAGTGGATGGGAGGCATTCAGGGAAGAAAACACCTAACAGACAAAACAATGTAATACATTCTGTTAAAAATGATATATTTGATAATATCCTTGATTTGATTGTCACATACTGCATGAGTGCTTTGTAAAACCATATTGTGCCATATAGTGATGCACAATTATTAAATGTAAATAAGAAATCTTTTTAAAAATTAAGTAAAAAAAGAACAGTTTTTGATTTACAGAAAAACTGCAATAATTATAGAAAGTGAGTACATTACCAGTTGTTACAGTTGTTACAATGAACAGATTTCCTTTGTTTTGACTTGATATCTTTTTTCAGTTCCAGGATCACAAATAGGATACCAAATTTAAATGTCACATCTCCTGGGGCTTTTCTTGGTAATGACATTATTTTCACTATTTTGCTTTTTGGTAACCTAGACAGTCTTGAAGAAGGTAGGCCAGGTATTTTGTAGAATGGCCCTTAAAATGCTTACCTGATTTTTTTTTTAAATCATGATTACACTAGAATATAGGTTTGGGAAAGATGATTGCAGAGTTAAAGTCCCATTTTCATCACACTGCATCAAAAGTACACATTATCGATGTGTATTATCATTGTAGTTTGAGGTATTGTACTCCTTTTCCCAGTGTGGTCTTGGGTGCTAAACCCATGTATAGGCATCTATCTGTATATACATATCTATAAATATTTCTATGTGCAGCATCTTTATCTATAAGAACAAGTTCATACTATAAATTCTAACTGATTCATTACCACATGGATCACTTCATTCTTGCCTCCCCTCCTTGCTGATCTGTAAGTCCGACTCCCATGTGAGAACCTTGGATCCAACATCTACCATCCATTTACGTAGCTGTTCAATTCCAGTATGCATTAATAATAGTGTAAGAAATGCTAACTCATAGTCCTATGGGAAACACCTCAACAGCTAGAGTATAATTCTCATATAAAATTACTTTTGCCTGTAGTCGAATACACTGTGCACATTTCCAAAGTTACTTAGTTCAGCACCTTATTCCTTCGGGGAGATTGTTTCACGCATTCAAAATAGAGTAAGATGATTTTGTTACATTCTGCATTCCACCCTGGGACCCCCTGATCTCCTAAATGATTTTTAAAATAATTTTCATACCTTAAGGTTCACTCAGTGTGCTGTAGTTTCTGAACGTTTCCACAAAGACAGAATGTCATGTTCCATCATTAAAGAAATGCACAGAATAGTGACGCCAACTTAAAAAATGTCCCCATACTTCATATATTCAGTATCCCTCTATATTTCCACTGCTCCCACACTTCTACCAACCACTGATCTATTTACTGTCTATAATTTTGAATTCCATAGTATTGAACAATTGGAATCATATAGTATAAACTTCTCTTTTATTTGCAATATTCATTTATAATTCATTAATGTCCTTTTGTTACTTGATAACTCATTAGTCTTTTTTTCTTCTTAGTATCCTATTGCACGCATGTACAACAAGTTTGTTTGTTTATTTATCTGTTTGTTTGTTTTGTCTATTCTGTTCAAGAACATCTTTATTGCTTCCAGTTTGGGGATTATTATAAAGCTTCTATAAGCATATCCATGCAAGTTTTTGCATGAACGTAAGTACTCAGATTAGTTGGATAAACACCTAGGAGTAAGATTGCTGACTTGTATGGTAAGAATATGTTTAGCTTTGTAAGAAACTACCAAACTGTCTTCCAAAGTAGCTGTACCATTTGCATTTCCACTAGAAATGAATGAGAGTTCTTATTGCTCTACATTCTAAACAGCATTTGGTATTGTCAGTTTATTTGTACTTTAGCCATTCTAATAGGTTTATGATGGTATCAGATTACTATTTTAATTTGCAGTTCTCTAATGACAAACAATGTTGAACATTGCCTCTGAAGCTTATTTGACATTACATATTGTCTCTGGTTCAGATATTCTGTCCATTTTAGTTGAGATGTTTGATTTGCAATTGCTACTTTTAAGAATTTGTATGTGTTGTTTGGATAGAAGACATTATCAAATGGTTTGCAAATATTTTCTCAAAAAGAATGGCTTGAGGGCCAGCAGGTGGTGTGGTGCTTAAGGGTACTGGACTCTCCCACATTGGTGATGACAGTTCAAGTCCTGGACCTGGTGACTTGCATTCTCTCTCTCTCTCTCTCTCTCTCTCTCTCTCTCTCTCTCTCTCTCTCTCTCTCTCTCCCTTTCTATCTCCCCTCTCTGGTCAAATTGAAATAGATGAATAAATAAGTAAAGTTAAATAAAATAATTCTTTAAAAAAATAATGGCTTGATTTTCATTCTTTTCAATGTCTTTCATAGTACTGAAGTTTTCCAATTTGAATAACATCCAACTAAATATTGTCTTCATGGATTATAATTTTTGTATTATTATATTTCAAAAAGCTCATCACCAAATCCAAGACTGCTAGAATTTTTTCTCCCGTTTTCTTCTAGATATTTTATGTTTTCTCATCTTACATTGAGGTCTACAATTGATTTTGAGTTAATTTTTGTGAATAGTGTGAGGTCTAGATTCCCGTTTTAGCTGTTCAGTTGTTATAGCAGCATTTTTTGAAAAGACAATATTTTCTCCATTGTCTTGCCTTTCACCTTTGTCAAAGATCAGTTGACGGGACTTATTTGGGTCAATTTTTGATCTTTCCATTTTGTTTCATTGTCTAATTTTTAAAGTTTATATATTTGTTTCTTTTGTGAAGGAGAGAAAGGAAGACAAGCATCCTCAACAGGCTCTCTCTCCACAATCTTCCTAGCCTTTCCAGATAACCATAATAGGCACACATGTGCACGTCCAGTGTGTACAAGTCAACCCAAGAACTAAACCCTGATCTTCTACACGACCCCAGCAATGTGCCACTGTGGCTGGGCCTATTAATCTAACAGTTCATAAATAAATGCACCTACTTTATGGTAGCTTTACAGTATGTATTTCATCCAGATAGTGTCAGTCCTCTCATTTTCTTCTTAGGCAATATCAGCTTGTATTTTAGGCATTTTAAATTTTCCCATAAACTTTAGAATTTGTTAATTAATGTCTATGAAATTGCTTGCTGGAATTTTGATTGGGATTGCATTGAATCTATAGATCAAGTTGAGAATAATCAGCATGTTAATATTGATTCATCCAATTCATTAACATGGATTATCTACCCACTTATTTACATCTTGTTTATTTTATCATAGCTTTGTACATTTCTATATAAAGATCATGTACACAGTTTGTCAGACCTAGTTCTAAATATCTCTTATTTTGGTGCTACTGTATTTCAAATTTCATCTGGTTATTACCTTAAATAATTATTTTATTTAACTTTATTTATTTATTTTTATTTTACCAGAGAGGGGGAGAGAGAGAGAAAGTGAGCAAGGAATCAAGTCCAGGACTTGAACTGTGGTCAGCCACATGAGAGTCCAGCACCTTTAACCACTGCACCACCTGCAGGTTTAAAGATATAATACATAGAACATTTTTTATATTAATCTTACATCCTGCAACTTTATTGTAATTTCTCATAATTCTAGAAATGTTTTGTAGATTATACACTGATAATCATGTAACCTATGAATAAAAACATGTTTCTTTTTCTTCCTTCCAACTTGTTTATCTTGTATTTTTTATTATTATATCCTTATACTGCTAGGACTTCCAGCATGATTTTAAATAGGAGGGATGGTGCTTTTAGTTTTTATACATTCTTTATTGCTCACCTGTATCCTAGGACACAGAAGTAAAAACAATCTCAATCCAAAAAGTAATCTAAGAAGCACACTTTTTAAATTCACTTTTCCGGTTCCTTCTCCCATCATCTTTGTATCTTTCCTGTTAAACCACAGGTTGAATATCGCTGATGCTATCAACTTGAACACATCCCACATTATGACAAATCAAATTGACTTTGTTTTCTACTGTTGACTTAAGAGAATGAAACATTTTTTGGTGGGGACTGACATCAAAAAAAGAGAGGGAAGCAGTACTGGACACTGGGCACCTACAGGGCACCCAGAGCGTTTAGAATAAAGGGGAAGAATTCGAATGGGACGAACTTGAGAAACAAAAAGTGACAGCATGGAGGTAAAAATGAAATTGCAACCAAGACAGGATGCATATATTTTACATTTTGCTTGGGTTGGACCAATGAGGAACCCAGGTTTGCATCTTTCTCTTCCCCTGTTCTGGAAGGAATTTTCTAAGCTGAGGCAGCAATAAATCCTGCTGACATTCACACTCTGGGACCTTGAATTGCCTCTCTTGAGAATTACTATAAGTGAAAATATAAGAGAATAGGGGCCAGCAATTGGTATGGTGATTAAGGTGCTGGATTCCCACAAAGCTAACTGCAGTTTTAGTCCCAGACCTGGTGGCTTAAAATCATGCTGGTACATGTGCATGTGTGCCCAATATCCTGTGAGGAGAATGAAGAAGAAGGAACTGAAGCATGGCTATCCACCCTGGGGGGTGATTACTCACTTTCCTTCACATTGTCTCTGTCTGTCTCTCTCCATTGAGGGCACACACCCTATGGAATAAATGAATAAATAAATATAAGAGACCAGGGCAGGAAAATATACATTTGTATAATGAGCTTGAATCTAAAAAATAAAACAATACTTGACTAAGATATTATTGAATTATAGGGAGAAAAGTGTCCATAAAAAGAGGTTAATTGACCATAAAAGCATTTAGATATCAAAGGCCAAGAAAGCAGATTATGTAGAACTCATGTGTCCTTTTCCAAAAATGAGATGTCTGGCCACAGAACTGAGCACACCCTGGTCCTAGAAGAAAATACACACCTACTGTTAATATAGGGGCATCGTGTTACCCTAGCCAATAAAATCAGTTGGGTGTTGAGCTCAGGCAGGAAGCTTCTCATTTCACAAGCTTTCCCATGCTATTCACTGTCTACAGGGAGTGAAGGCAAAAACAATGTATCCCCTAGGGGAATGCAGTCCCTTGAACACTTTATTCTTCATTGCAGATGAATAAACTGGAATCTATTGTGTAAAATTCTTCTCAGAAATTTGGTTAACATGAGTTGATATTCTTCAAGCTTGGGCGTTGCTATGGTTTAAATAACAGTGTGTGCCCCAAAGATTCATATGCTGGAACCTTGGTCCCTAGTGTAATGGTGTTGTGAATTAGAGAAACACTTAGGAGGTAGGACCTACTGGGCAGTGTTTGGAGCACTGGTGCACCATCTTCATGGATGGATTAGTGCTTGCTTGCAGGAGTGAATGACCAGGACTGGATTAGTTCTTAGGAGAACAAATTATTACAAAAGTAGATAATTGTCCAAGGTCTCTGTCTTTGCACATGCTTCTTAACCTTTCTACTACTCTTTGCCATGGGTTGATGCTGGCCCCATGGCTTTAGGACTTTCCAGTCATTAGAATTGTGAGCCAAATAAATTTGTATTCTTTATAAACCCCCAGTCTCAGGTATTTCTCTTTAGAAACACAATAGTGAGTTATGACAGTCTGTTTAAGATTCTGACAGTGTCCAGTGTGCAAAGCTAAGGGCTCAGCCCTGAATTCAGTGAGCACTCCAAGTTATATATTATATTCTATCCACAATACGCCTGTTTTCAGCCAGACTTCTCTTTTAAGGGCCTGCCACACAATTTCCTTTAAAATATCAACAATTCCACTGACAATAGTTCTTTTCCAAAATGCTTGAAATGATAAAATAAGAGGGAAAAAAGTTGCCTTAGGCCAGTTCCTTCTGTACCAAAAAACTTTCCCTTAAGGAATTATCAAGTCTTTTCCATGTACTATGCTCCCCTTTTTCTTCTTCTTTTTTTTTTTAATTGCCAGAGGCTGTGTGTGCATGTCAGAGAGGCACGGGGGGGGTGGGGTGGGGGAGGTGGGGGGGGGGGGTGGTGAAGCTCACGTCAATTCCGTCTCCATTTCTCTGTCTTTGTCAGGACTTGGGACATGCATGTATATATACCTAGCATGTTTTTCAAGTTGCTGGGGCCAGAATTCTAACCACAGTTGATCATGTGGTATCTAGTTCTCTTAACCATTAGGCTATGGCACCAGGTCAACTCCTCCATCTTTTCTATCTGAGCCTAAATAGACCACTCAACTATTTCTCAACCTGAATCTCACAAAGGGGTCATGGTCAGCTTCTTATGACAATACAAGTAAATGCAAAAGTTCTTGGATGGGACAGTTGAAAGAGGACCTGGGGTTCTTTCTTAAAGAGGGCAATCCCTGCAGAGGGTAGACAGAAAAGAGCTGAGTCAAGTACTGATGTGACAAAACATTCCTTAAGCTCAAATCTAGAAAAAGAAGCATACTTCTAATCACATTCATCACAGGAGCAGAAAACACCAGGACATTTGGTGTGCTCTGGTTCCAGCTAAACAAGATTTTCCATTTTACATGTTTGTCAAGGTGTTCGTGTCTGAACATGTTGTCCATATTCAGATTTATGATGGATGACTTAAAATGATGGATGCAGCCACAACATCACTTCTCACACACACACAAAAAAATTCATATGAGTAGATTAATTACTTAAGAGTATAGGTTAATTAACTACAGTCAATTCAGGAAAATGGAAACTTAGGAAGTAAAATATATATTCAGCAATGTTTCTATTCTCCTTCCCTAGGGATAACTGTGATATGAGTGCTTAAAAAGTCTACTCTTCATGGGTCCAGCTGGTGGCATGGTAGTTAAGGTCACTAGATTCCCACATGGCTGACTACAGTTCGAGTCCCAGACCTAGCAGTTTGCTTTCTCACTTTCTCTATCTCCCTCGCTCTCTGGTCAAATTAAAATAAATGACTGAAATAAAATTAAATAAAAGTAACTTAATTTTTTAAAAGCATGAAAACAATTATTAAAAAAAAGTCTACTGTTCATGGAAAGGGAAACATTTTTGATATATTGACAGACTGTGAAGAAGGAATTGGCACCGTAAGACGTTCCACTAGGCTCAGAATTTATAACTCAGCACAAAACTTACTTGGTCACGAGGTTCTTGGACTTCTCTGAACATTTTCTACTTTCCTCTCTTATTTTCTTCTGATAATAGTGGAATAGCTCAAAACATACTCTCAGCTCATTTTACCTGTTAAATATGAACTATCATGCAATGTATTATAGAAATTTGAGTATATAACCAAAGTTTTATTTGTGACCTGAGGGAACAGCGCATTCCAAGATCTTGAGAACTGATACACACAATACCCTTTCTTCCCAGGTATGTGGAGATGAGCAGTGAGGACATAACATTCCAAAATCAGATCTGAAGGACAGTGACAATCTCAGCAGATACTAATCAATGGATCAATATCCAAAATAGCCAGTAAGGGTTGTCAATATGTAAGGACAATTAAATAATAGGTACTCATGGTCATACTAGTCCCAGGAAGGTCCATGCAAAATGAAATGAGAGCTGCTAAAGTTTGACTATTTTAGATACTCCATATAAGTGGAACAGTCCACTGACAGATTTATTTCACTTAGTATAATGTCTTCCAGGTCCACCATGTTGCTGAAAATAGAAGGACCACCTTATTTTTTAAGGCTTAATGATATTTTATTGCATTCACATAGCATATTACTTTATCTATTCTTCTGCTAGTGAATATTTGAGTTGTTTCCATAGCTGCAATTTTAAATAGTGTTGTAAGGAATGTGGGAGAGTAGGTATTTAGGAAAAACAGAATGGTGGTTTCCAGAAAATGAAGTGCTAGGGGATGTGGGGAGTTTGTCAATGGATATAAAGTTATAGATGCACAAGATGATTAAGATCTAGTGTCTGTTACACAACACTGCCTATAGCTAACAATGTAGTGTGTTGCACTTAAAATTTTGTTAAGCAGTTAGAACTTCAAGATCTTATGCTACTGTTCTTATTGAAAAAAGCAAAGGGATACAAATAAGCTTCTGGAAGGGACAGATGTATTTAAGATCTTGATTTTGGTGATATCATAGGTTTAAGAATATGTCTAAACTCATCCATTTGTATATGTTAAATATATGTAGATTTTTTTATATATCAATTATACCTTAATAAAATTGTAAAAAAAAAAAAAAAAAAAAAAAAAAAAAAGAAATAAGAGCTACTAGGAACAAAATACAAACTTTCATAAATCAGATAAGAAAGGTCAAGTTCCTAGTTGTTCAGAACTGAGATAGAGGCACACAGAAAACAAAGATCTGAGTTGGCAGGATCTGGAAAGAAGAGCCCATAGGAAACTTGAGAGGAACCTCACAGGAGTCTAAACCCCAAGTTCATGCACATATAACATGCATCTGGATCTCAGCAGACATGTTAAGTTCTTAAATTCTTGACATTAATATTCAAAGATTTGATTTATCACTAGACAATCTGTAATGTGTCAAAATACTCAGTGTCCTTAGGAGAATTAAAAGGAAAAACGTATAGAAAATACCTGGGATATATTTGAAGTATGTAGGTATATCTAGCAGATGACATAGTGTTGGTTTTTGTGACATTATACACTGCATCATCAATAGGCAACAAACCATATGTGTGTCCCACAAATGTCTTACTTCTCCATTTATCCCCAAATTTCCCTTCCAGCAATCTTTCCCTCTCCCACTCTCATTTCCAGTTTGTTCCCAGTGTCTGTAACAATTTTCAATGCTTTTATGTCCTGCAGTCTTTCAGTCTCTACCACAAAGTGTAGGCAGTCAGTATATGTTAAGTGGAGACATATAATGTCTCTCTTTTAGAGCCTGACTTGCTTCACTCAGCACTGTATCTTCCATGTTCATCCACTTTCTATCAAATGCCAAGGTATTGTTTTTTATGTATAGTAGTATTCCATGTACCACACTTTTCAATTCATTCATCTGTTTGTGGACTTTTGGATTGGTTCCATGTCTTAGGAATTGTGAATAATGCCTCAATAAATATAGTTGTGCAAGCACTTTTCTGACTGAGCATTCTCCTGTCCTTTGAGTAGATACCCAGAAGTGGAACTGCTGGATTGTATGGTAGTTCTATTTGAAGGTCTTTGAAGATCCTCCATATTGTTCTCCACAGTGGTTGAACCAATTCACATTCCAACCAACAATCTAGGAGAGTTCCCCTTTCACCACATCCCCACCAGCACTTATTATTATTATTATTATTATTTTAATCTTTGCCATTCTGACTAGGGGTAAGTGGTATCTTCTTGTAGTTTTGATCCGCATCTCCCTTATGATGAAGGATGTTGAGCATTTTTTCATATGCTTTTTGGCTGTTTGTCTTTCTTCCTTAGAGAGTGGTTTATTCATCTCATTTTCCCATCTTTTAATTAGGTTAATCATTTTCTTCTGGGTAAGCTGCTTGAGTTTCCTGTATATTCTGATTATCAGTCCCTTATCTGAGGCACAATTAACCAAAGTTCTGTCCCATTCCAAGGGTTGCTGATTCACACTAACTATGGTGTTCTTTGCTGTGCAGAAACTTTTTAATCCAATGTATTCCCACCTATTTGGGGGATCATTGCCTGTGCTTTTGGGGCCTTGCTTAAGAAGTCTTTGCCTACCCTAATGTCTCCCAGAGTTCCCCCAGTGTTTTTCACAGGCAGCTTTATAGTTTGTAGTCTTAGAGTTAGATCTTTGATCCACTTTGAGCTGATTTTTGTTAATGGTGACAGATAGGGGTTTAGATTCAATACAAGGTCTTTTATGTTTACAGACAAATTCTATGATTGTCTTTTCTAGATCTGTGAAGAATGTCTCTTGTAATTTTATAGGGATTGGGTTAAATATGTAGATTAATTTGGGTAGGATTGTCATTTTGATTATGTTAATTCTCCCAAACCAGGAACAGGATCTTCCACTTTTTTGTGTCCTTTTTGATTTCTTTTTAAAGATTTTCTTAGTTTTCCTTATAGAGGTCCTTAATTTCCTTGGTTAGTTTTATTACTAGGTATCTTATACCTTTTGTGGCTGTGGTAAATGGGATTACTTTCTTAAATTCTGTCTCTGTCTGCTTGTTATTTGTATAGAAATGCTATAGATTTTTTTAAGTTAATTCTGTATCCTGCCTCTATACTGTATGCATTTATTATTTCAAGAAGGTTTTTTCATGGATACTATTGGGTCTTCTATGTATACAATCATGCCATCTGCAAACAGAGATAATTTCAGCACTTCTTTTCCTACTAGAGTGCCTTTTATTTCATTCTCTTGTCTGATCATATTGCCCAGGACCAGAACAATACTGAATTGAGTGGAGAGAGTCTTGTACCAGTTTTTTAGTGGAAAAACTCTGAGCTTTTCCCCATTCAGTATAATGTTAGCAATAGGTTTTTCATAGATGGCTTTTATTATGGCTTTTATTATGTGATAATGATCCTTCTATGCAGATTTTAATAAGATTTTTAATCATGAAGAAATGTTGTATTTTGTGAAATGCTTTTTCCACATCAATTAAAAGGATCATATGGTTTTTATCTTTCTTTCTGTTAATATGGTGTATTACATATATGGTTTTGCATATGTTGAACCTCCCTTGCATCCCTGGAATAGAGCCTACCTGCTGTGATGCACAACCTTTTTTATATGCTGTTGTATATGGTTAGCAAGTATCTTGTTGATAATTTTTGCATCTATATTCATCAGAGATATAGTTCTGTAGTTTTCCTTTTTTGTTGTATTCTCATCTGTTTTGGAAATGTGGGTGATGGAGGCTTCATAGAATGAGTTTGGAAGGGTTCCTTCCTTTTGGATCTCAAGAAACAGTTTGAGTAGAATGGGGTTTACTTATTCTTTAAAAGTTTTGTAAAATTCAGCAGTGAAGCCATCGGGATTTGAACTTTTCTTTGTTGGGAAGTTATTTATTACTGACTCAGTCTCATTGCTTATTATGGAACTATTCAAGCTTTCTATGTCCTCTTGAGTCAATCTTGGTAGATTATATGTGTCCAGGAATTTTCCATCTCATCCAGGTTTTCTCGTTTGTTGACGTATAGTTGTCCATAGTATCCTCTAATGATATTTTGCATTTCTATTATGTCTGTTGTAATGATGCCTGATTCATTGAGAATTTGATTTATCTGGTTCCTTTCTCTCTTCTTCTTAATTAGTCTAGCTAATAGTGTGTCAATCTTGTTTATCCTTTCAAAGAACCAGCTTTTGCTTTCTTTTATTGCCTGTATAGTACATTTATTTTCTATTTCATTTATTTCTACTCGAGTCATTATTATTCCTTTTCTTCTGGCATTTTTTTTAGGATTTATTTTTTTGCTGTTGTTTTTCCAATGTCTTGAGGCATGATGTTAGATTGTCCTTTAGCCACCTTTCCATCTTTTTCTTATGTGCACTAATTGCTATTAACTTCCCTCTTATGACTGCTTTTCAGTGTAACATAGATTATGGAAGCTCATGCATTCATTATCATTTGTTTCCATGAATCTTTTTATTTCAGTTTTAATCTCTTCAGTAATCATTAAGTCATTCAGAAGTAGGTTATTTAGTTTTCATGTATTTGGTATTTTTGAGGATTTTTCCTGAGGTTAATATCAAGTTTAATTCCATCATGGTCAGAGAAGATGCTGGATATAGTTTCTATGCCTTTGAATCTGTAAAGGCTTGTTTTGTGCCCTATCATGAGGTCAATCTTTGAGAAGGTACAATGCAGGCTGAGAAAAATGTATATATATTTTGTGTTTTTTGGGTGAAAAGTTCTATAGATGTCTGTCAAGTCCATCTGGTTTATGGTACATTTAGGTCCAGAATCTCTTTGCTTATTTTTTGTCTCTTTGATCTGTCTAAAGATGATAATGGGGTGTTGAGACTTCCAACAATTGGTATGTTACAATCTATCTGTCCTTTTAGATCTAGCAGCCTTCCTTTACATATTTGGGTGCTCCTGAGTTGGATGCATAAATATTTATAAGTGTTACATCTTCGTGACAAATTGGCTTTTTTACTACTATACAATGCCCTTGTTTGTCTCTCAAGTTTTTTGTCTTAAAGACTATATTTGTCCGAAATCAGTATAGCAACTTCCACTCTTTTTTTATTTCCATTTGCATGGAATACCTTTTCTAGCCCTGCACTTTTAATCTATGAATGTCTTTATCTATGAGATGGGTTTCTTGTAGGCATCAGATGGAGGGTTTCTGATGTTTAATCCAATTAGCTAGTCTGTGTCTCTTGATCAGAGAATTTAATCCATTACCATTCAATTTTATTATCGATATTTCCAGACTTGTCCTTACCATTAAATTGGCCATATTCTTGGCTGTTTTCTGTTCTCTAATTGCTGTCTATCTGTCTAGTTTTCTTAGTATAGTTCTTCTTTCAGAATTTCTTGAAGAGCTGGTCTGGAGTTGGTATATTCATTCAGGTTTTATATATCTGAGAACTTTATTTTTTTCTTTTTCTCTCATATAAAAGATAATCTTGCCGGGTATAGTATTCTTGTTTGAAATTGTTTTTATTTAACACGCTGAATATATCTCCCCATTATTTCCCTGCTTGTCTTGTATCCAGTGAGAGGTCTGGTGTTCACCTGATGGGATAGCCTTTGTAAGTGACTTGACATTTCTCTCTTGCCAATCTTAAGTATCTTGTCTTTGGGTGTGGATTTGACCAAATGATGTGCCGTGGAGAGGATCTTCTTTGATTGATTCTATTTGGGGTTCCTTGTATTTGTAGGGTCTGAATATTTGAGGACTTCTTTAGACTTGAAAAGTTTTCTTCCAAGATTTTATGGAATAGATTATCAATGTCCTTATTATTTTCTTCACCTTCTGGGATACCAATTATTCGGATGTTTGGTTGTTTCGTGGTATCAAGTATTTCTTGCATATTATCCTCATTTTTTTAGTTATTTTCTCAGTATTTTTGATATTTTTTTCTATGTCAGAAGTTTTGACTTCTACTTCCAAGATTCAATCTTTTGCGTGATCTAACCTGTTTTTAATACTTTCAAGGGATATTTTTATTTCCTGTATTACAGCTGTCTTATCAAACAGTTTTGTGTGTATCTTTTTTATGGTGTCCAATTCTTTCATATCGTGGAAGGACTTTCTCATCTCTTGGAGCTCAATGTCTCTTTTCTCTTGCATCTCATAAAGTTTTGTTACCTTAAATAGTCTAAATTCTTCTTCTGACATTTTGGTAATATCCTCTAATTTTTCCCTACTTGGAGATAAGTTATAGAGCTCCCTTGTGGGAGATGTATTACTGATTCTCTCATCCTTGAGGCTCTTATCTGATTTTCAGTCATTTGGCAATGTATTCACTTTGGCTAATTTGTTGGAGAAGGATTCTGTAACTGTGAGCTCATGTGTTTCCCTTACTGTGAAATAATTTGGTGCTATTTTCTCCCTTCTACTATGTCCTCCAGTGTGGGAATCATAGGAGGAGTTTTGAAATCAGATTTATAAAGAGGAGTTTCACTCTTTTTACAACCAGTACAGTGAGTGGCAAAGAATTCTCAAAAATCTCACAATATTCAGATGTGTAGGTACTATATACCTAGGCTTCTCTAGGCAGTGGGTAAGGGCTGAGCAGTAAAATAAGAAAGTAAGGTAAAAGAAAAAAAAAAGTAGGAAACAGAAATAGGAAGAAAAAGTAAAGAAAAAAGGAGAGAAATAGAACAAAAGAGAAACAAGCAAAAAACACCATGCAGAAAATAAAATTGAATTAAAAATGGAAAACCCCATGGCAAGGCAGAGGCAGATTGGGGATGCCTGCAAGGATTCTGTCCTAGATGAGAGAAGGAGAGACAAATTAGCAAGAGAAAGGCACAAGAAAGGGGACAGAAAGCTGTTTTTTAAGAAGAGAAGAGAAAAAAAGTTATAAGGGACAGAAAAGAATAAGAGGGAGAGAGAGACTTTGCCTACCTGGCTAGCACTGGGGTCTGGAAAGGAGAAGCCCTGACTGAGGGGTCTTCACAGCCATGAAGCTCAACCCAGAAAGGGCAGCAGAGGCTGAGATAGAGATGCCTGCAAGGATTCTGTCCTGGCTAGCACTGGGGTCTGGAAGGGGGAAACTCTGGCTGGGGGGCTTCACAGCAGTAAAGCTGAACCCAGAAAGTGAAGCAGAGGGAGAGACAGATGCCTGAAAGGATTCTGTCTTGGCTAGCACTCGGGTCTAGAAGGGGGCCCTGACTGAAGGGCTTCACATCCATGAAGCTGAACCCAGAAGGGCAGCAGAGGCAGAGATCAGTTTTATTATTTTTAAATTGATCAACAGTTAATGCCTATGTGCATTCCTCGTGAATGGGAAAATCAATTTTCTTTTCCACTGCCAAGGGGTAGGGAGGGCCAAATATATCACCAGACTTGTCTTTCATTGGCCTAGTGCCTGACAAAGGTTAGCGTCTAGTAGAAAGAGCTCATTACAGACAACAGGGGCAGCATGGACCCGCTGAGGACAGATAAATGGGTTGTCTCAAGATAGAATGGGCTCCAAAAAGAGTGAGTAAGGGTTTTTCAGAAGAACATGAGTCTGACATACAGAGAACTCATGCAGGAAATAAAGTCCTCAAGAGAACAGGGCAGCAACAACTGCCATGAGAAAAACATCATTGGCAGGAATTCAGGTTCACGTCAGCCCTGCAAAGGCTCCAATGTGGGTCCACCGGAGGTAGTAATAGCTACAAGCAGAGTCCAGTTGGGGTTCAAGCTCTCAGGAAGCTTAGAGACTAAGCTGCCATGAAACTAAGTTTCCAAAAATTGACGGTGAGAAGCACTATGGAGAAGAGTGTCCGACTTGAATAAGCAAGAGTTGGAGGAGAGGTGTTGGATGAGGGTTTTCCAGATATGCCAGTAAGAATTTCTGGGATGAGATTAAAAGCAGGGGGATGTCACGGAATTGCAATCCTTCAGGCCTAGTTGTAAACATTCCAGGCTTTGTGGGCCATAGAGTCTTTGTGGAGAGTCCTCTGCTCAGTAGTTGTAATGCAAAAGCAATACAAAAACTAATGGAAATAACTACATTCCAATCAAATTTGATTTACAAATCCAAGTGGCCAGCTGAATTTGCCTGCAGTTTGTTAATGCCCCTCTTAAAGGAGCACTTTTACATTTTAAAATACAACTTATTCATTTGTCCTGATCATTTAAAGAAGTAGGGATCATTGTTCAAAACTTAGGAAAAGTAGAAAAGCACAAAAAAATACTTTAAATCATTGTATGTCACCACTCAGAGAACCACTAAAACATTTTTTATGTATTCCATTCAGTATTTTTGCCAGTTCCCATGGAATTGAAATCCGAGTGTGTAATGATCCTGGCTACTACTTTTTCAGTGAAAATTGTATCACGTATTATTATCTCATAAAAGTCCATCATAAATATTTGGATCACTACATAATATACTACCATATGGATATATCGACTTTTATTTCATCCATGTAAAGTAAGAAACGTTCCAATATTTTTCTATTATAAATAGTTTGGTGATAAACATTTAATATACAAATCTTTACCGATATGTCATCATTTATTTGTAACTGATTACTTGGATAGTACAAGGAAAAACAGCAAAAATCCTGGTTTGTTTGTTTTTTCAGGCTTTTCTTTGTTTTATTTTGTTTTTGTTTTTGTTTTGCTATAGGGTGTGTGTGCTTGCCAGTGAGAGACAGAAATTGAGAGAGGGAAAGCAAGAAATCACTCACCAAGGGATATGGCCATGCTGCAATCCCTTCTCTTCCATTTTTCTCTAGGGTTTTGGGCACACACACACACACATATTCCTGGTGTGTTTATTAAACTGCCGGGTACTGGACTTGAACTACACTGGTGACCATGTGGGATCCAGCCACCCTAACCTCTGTGCCACCTGCTGGACTGAAATCTTGTTTTTTATCTGCAGCCTGGTATTTCTTAGGACAAAGCAGAGAATAATTAAAGAATTTGCTGCAGTTGAAAATAGTAACTATTGACATAAACGTTAATTCTATTGCCATGATTTTTTTTTGTCTCAATAATATCCTTCATAATGAAAGAAACTCAAGTTCATGTATTGTGTTCAGTTGTCATTTCCTTTTTTTTTTATTTGGTTCTTGGTCTTTCTGGATTTTTAAAATATCTTATTCACATTAATCACAGCATATCTCTACAGCATACAATGTGATTTTTCAAAGTATGCATGGCATATGTGATGATGAAAACAAAGATATTACCATATACATCATTTTTAAAGGAGAACTTTACTTTTAAAGGAGAACAGTTTTATGTCTGTTAAGTATTTTCTTAGTTCAGTGGTAGAATTCTCACCATGAAAATTTTAACCAAAAAATTAAGATGTGGTTATTGATCAAAAACTATAAGGTTAAGTCATTTGGTTGCAGTAATTCAGTTCTTAATTTGGATATTAGGAAAAAATATCTGCAGAGAGAATTCAGGAACAAAAACATTTTGAAGAGGATAGTTATCATAATTTATATTGATATAATGACTTACTAGTATTAAAATCACTTTCACATAAATTATATTACCTGATTCTAGAATTAATAGTTTCTCTATATGGCTTTTTAAGATAAAAGATACATGACCCCAGGTAAACAAGTCGAATCCAAAACCAGGTACACCGAGGATCCAGTAAATCTACTGCACCATCACAAACATCTGTAAAATCTGTCTTTTTAGGAGAGAAACGTGTGTCTTGGAGTCCTGTACAGTTTTTGTTTTCTGTTCCTGCTGTGCTCACACAGGGCCTGATTGCTTATATTTTCCTTTTGATAGCAGGCATTTGGTTCTTCCAAAGCAATTAACAGAAGGTTTAGTAAAAAGGCCAATTTAGTATCAGATTAAGTAAGATCTAACATTTATGGAACAATTTGTAAAAATTCAAACAAATGTTAGAACATGAACTATTTAGCATTACATTATGTTTCCATTCTTTAAAATACTTATTTCCTTTAATTATTCTTTACCATAAGAATTCTAATCTGTTATGCTCATGTTTAAAAAAATTATTTTGAAATGTGGTTATGCTAAATTATGTAAAAAAAAAAAGCCTTCCTTGTTCAAATTTATAAGACAGGAAGATAATTCATATGACTAAACTCAATTTCAATCAATCCAGCAATCAATCCTTGCTTTCTTTTATTATTTGTTGGTCATTATTATAAATTAATAACCACTGGGAAATGAAAATAAAGTTTTAATAAAAAACATTATCTTCCAAAGTGTAACAGTCATTGTTTTATGTTTCTGGGGGTTTTTTTGTAGAGATTTTTGCCTTAGGGTGCATGTGCTCACTGGAGAGAGAGACAGAGACAAACAGGGAGAGAGAAAGTGAGAAATCATCCCCTGAGTTGTGGCCATGCCACAATCCCTTCTCCTCCTGGGATCTTTGGCATGCACACACACGTACCCAGCATGAGTTTCAAACCACCAGGTCTGGGTCTCAACATGTGTGGGAGTCCAGCAACATGACTGCTATGCTATTTGCTGGCCTCATTGTAGTTGATTTAAATGGAAAAATAGTCTAGAAGAGAACATAGTGTTTGCAATAAGTTTTTGATTGGTACACAAAATCCAACAGAGAAATTTAAAATCTGCATTGAGAATTTTTTAAGTCAATGTCCAATAGCTTCCCTATACTTAGAAAAATAAAAATAAATAAATAAAAATAAAATAAAATGAGAAGTTTTATACTACATAAAACCATGCTCATCACACGTGTGTATCAAAAATCCTAAAAGGAGAGGGAAATGTAGTAGAAGGGATTGCAGGGTGACCAGACCCTCAGGGGTGGGGAGTGCTTTCTCGCTTTCTCTCTCCTCTCTCTCTCACTCTCTCGTGAATGCATGTACCCTCTGGCATATTTTTAGAAAGAAAGAAAAATATATTTCAATGCTCAGATACATTTCAAAATTTTTCTACAAAATTGAGTCATTCAGATAAAAAAAATCACAAAACATTCCAAGAAAAAAGACATTGTGCTAAGAAGTTATTAGAATGGAGACAGAATATAAATTATGTTTAACATTTGTCCTTAAACAAGAGTAGTACTTTAAAATACAAGGAAAAAAATAAGGGACTAAAATAGATTTGGAATAAATAAATAAATAAATATTTTTTTTAAATAATTAAAATCAAAGACTCACTGGATAGGTTAAAATAGATTAGATACAGATAAGAATAAATTTTAAAAAAACAAAAATATGGATAATCAAAAATTATTTAGACTACAGAAAGTATTAAAGCAATATAAAGAAGATGTTAACTTTTATATTTTGAGAGAGATTTTTGCTATAGAGCATATGTGCTCACTGGAGAGACAGAGAGAGAAAATGAGAAATCGTCCCCAAAGGGGAATGGCCACTCTGCAATCCTTTCTCTTCTATTCTCCTCTCGGGAATTTGGGCATGCACACACATGCACCCTGAGTGAGTTTCAAGCCTTTGGGTCCAGGACTGGAACCGCGGTTGGCCATGTGGGAGTCCAGTGATGAAACCATTATACCATCTGCTGATCCCAAAGAGGTTAACTTGAAAAAAATCTTTTTAGTAGGGCCAGCAGGTTGCATGGTGGCTAAGGTACTGGGCTCCCACATGGACAACTATGATCCGTGTCCCAGATCCAGTGGCTTGAAACTCACACCATGTGTGCATGCATGTATGTGCATTCCCAAAATCCTGAAAGTAGAATGGAGGAGAAGAGACTGCAGAGTGGCCATGTTCTTGGGGGGTGATTTCTTGCTTTCTCTCTGTCTCAGCAAGCAAACATATCCTATAGCAAAAAGCTCTCAGGAAAAAAAAAAATAAAAAAATAAATAAATAAATAAATAAATAAATAAATAAATAAATAAATAAAAGATTTTAGCTCTATGCTGTGCCTGCACACCAGAGACAGAGAGAGGGAAAGTGAGAAAGCACTCCCTTAGGTGAGATGGCCACACTGCAGTACTTTTTCTTTTGTTCTCCTCTCAGCATTGTTGGCATGCACACACTTGTACCTGGCGTGTTTTTCAAGCTGCAGGGTATAAGACTTGAACAACATGGTTGGACATGTGGGATCCAGCTTCCTTAACTTTCATGCCATTTGCTGGCTCCATTTTTAATATGAGTTCTAGAAAGCAATTTCAGAAAAATAAGGAAAAAGCAGTATTTGTTATAATCATAGTTGAGAATTGTTCAGAATGACTGAAAAACACCAATCCTTAGGTAGAGGATCACTGTAAATCCCAAATAAATTATAATAGCAAGGATATTTTAATGAAAGAAAAGATATTTTCCACCAACAAATGCTTAAATAATTTATAAAGATTGTATTTCTGGTAAGGATTAATAATCTAAATTGAAAAGTCAGAAAAACAAGAAAATATGACCAGCAACTAACTGAAACATAATTTACTATGTAGAGCATTACCTGGTGACTTAAACTCATGCCAGGCACGTGTGCATGCGTGCCCAAGATCCCGAGAGGAGAATGGAGAAGGGATTGTGGCGTGGCCATTCCCCCTGGGGGGTGATTTCTCGCTTACTGTCTCTCTGTCTTTCTCTTTCTGGTGAGCACATGTGCCATATGGCAAAAACCTCTCAAAAAATATATATATTAAGCAAAAATAGCATAATAGTTGGAAAGGAAATTATCCAATATAGAGCATTCACAAGATCTATTTTATTCATGAAGATCACAAAAATATTGTTAAATATTTTAAAGAATTATTTATTTGATTAAATTAATTAATTTATCTATCTTAATTTTAACAGAGAGACAAAATGAAAAAGCAAGCCACCAGGTACATGACTCAAACCATGGATGGCCATGTGGGAGTTCAGCACCTTAATCACCACACCACCTGCCAGCCCCCCTGGCTAATATTAAATAATCCAAAAGAAAGGAAGAAAAGAAGATAAAGATCCAGTCTAAAGGACAAATAGTAAACTCGAAATAAAATGCTAAAACAAATTTAAGTATGTCAAAATTAAAATAAATGTGAATGAATAATTCCTAAGAAATGGTAATTTTTTTTTTTTTTTTTTTTTTTTTTGGGAGAGGTTTTTGCTATAGGGCGCGTGCGCTCGCCAGAAAGACAGAGAGACAGAGAGACAGAAAGCGAGAAATCACCCCCCAGGGGGATGGCCATGCCGCAATCCCTTCTCCTCCATTATCCTCTTGGGATCTTGGACACGCACGCACAGCACGCAGCATCAGTTTTAAGCCATCAGGTCCAGGACTTGAACTGCGGTTGACTACATGTGAGTTCAGTGACATAGCCATTACATCAACTGCTGGTCTCAAAATGGTAAAAATTTTAATGTAAGATTTAAGAGAAAGAGATTGAAATTTGAAAGTTAGAAAGACTGCTAGATATATTTATCTGAAGAAAACTGATGTTCTTATATTAGGATTTGAAAGAATACTTTTGACAAAGAACAGTCTAGAGACCAAGACTGTTTCTACATACTAATTTAAAAATATAATTCATCAAGAGTAATAAAATATTCAATTGTGAACTCACCTAATATTATAGCCTCAAATTATGTAAATAGAATGTAGACTTAACCAACCAATAAGAGAAAAAGGTTTTTAAAATAGACTTCAACTTTTTTAATTCTGCTGTTTAAAAGATATAATTATGAAAAAGAATGAAAAAGCATTCAGTGGTATAAAATATTAGCAAAACATAAATCTTTTTAAAACATTGGCATATATACTATATGAGTAAATCTTATAACTCAGCAAATAAAGGAAGATTCCCAACAAAAGACATGCATGAAAAGTTTGAGTAGCTATTTCACAGAGAAAGATACAGTAATAGCTCATAAGCACATGAAACTGCTTACCACCAGAAGTCATAAAAACATAGAAAGTGAAATTAAAATTATTTATCACTACATACCCACAACAATGACTAAAATTTAAGACTGAAAACTAACTTAGTTGGCAAGGATGTGTAGCACTAAAATTCTCATCATTCCCAACGGGAATTCAACATGATACAATTGCCCTGGAAAAAGAACTGGCTGTTTTTATAATTCTAAATATAAATGAATCATATATTCTAACAATTCTATTTCCAGGTATCCACACAATAAAAGATTGTACTAGTATGTTCTTAGTAGTGGAGCCAGCCCATGGCTAGTGGTTACAGTGGCTGGATCCCACATGTCTTGTCCCGACCCGGGGACAGGTTGGACAGGTTTCCTGAGGGAAGGAGTGAGAGCCAGAACAAGCGGCACATCATCACAGCACGGAGACGACACAGTGTCGTCTGTTTATTGTGGGCAGCACGGTACAGCACAGAGACGACGCAGTGTTACAACTCTTTAGGGTCGCGTCGTCTGTTGTGAGTAGCATGGAGATGACGCGGTGTCACAACTCTTCAGGGTCGTCCAGAGATGATGTAGTGTTACAACTCTTCAGGGTCTTCAGGGTCGTCTGGAGACTGTGCGGTGTTTCAGCTCTTCAGGCTCTCCAGGGTCGTCGTCTTCCTGGTCTTCTGTGTTGTCTTCATTGTCTTCCTGGTCGTCTGTGTCGTCTTCATTGTCTTCCTGGTCGTCTGGCTATTGTAGGCCAGGCATCGTGGTTATATACACACTGGTGGGCCGTGATTGGTTGAATGAAGGATCGTAAAAGGTGGGTTATGATTGGTTGTAAACGGTGGACCGTGATTGGTTGTAAACGGTGGGCTGTGATTGGTTGTAAATGGTGAGTTATGATTGGTTGCTTTTGGACCAATCATGAGGTGCCGGATATGCAAATCTGAGGGATTCTAGTGGCCACTCTGAGCAAGGTTTCGAAGGTCAGGTTTTATGAAGAGAACCAATCATGGCAATTGTTTTGCTCTCTGAGAAACCTGGGCAGACTCGCTGGTGCGCTGCCTCCCACATGTCTGGCCATGCAGTTCAAGTCCTGGACCTGAAAAACACTCCCAGCATGTGTGCATGAATGCCCAAAATCCCTAAAGAAGAGAGCAATAGAGGAGAAAGGATTAAGACATGATTTCACCCCATTAGGGAGTGTTTTTTTTTTTCTTTCTCTCTCTCTCTCTCTAGTGAGTGCACTTACCAACTGACAATTTTAAAAATGAGTTAAAACCAAAATCTGTGAATAAAACATAGAACTGAATGTTTATGACCAGGTATGACCATAGATTCTTGGATATGACACCAAAAGTACAATCAACAAAGAAAAAAATAGATAAATTGGACTATACAAAATTAAAACATTTCGTGAATCAAAGGGCATTATTAAGAAGGTTAAAAAAATAAGTCTACAAAGCAAGCAAACTTATTTGCAAAGCATATATCTGATAAAGGTTTAGTTTTCAGAACACAGAAAGAACTCTTACAACAGCAGTAAAACAAATAACACAATTTAAAAATGGGCAAAGAACTTAAACAGATATTTCTCAAAAGATATATACAAAAAATGTCTAAGTGCTTGAACCATCATTACTCATTAGCCAAATATGAATTAAAACTAACGTGAAATACCACTTCACATCTATTAAAAAGGCCATAGGTTTTTTAAGAGTGGAAAACAAGTGATAGTAAGAATGTGAAGAAATTGAACCCTAGTACGTTACTGGTAGGATTTGAATGGTTTAGTCATTGAACTAAACACTTTGCTTGTTCCTCAAGTTGAACATATAATTACCAAATGATCCTGTAATTCCACCCCTAGGTATATACCCCAAATGATTTAAAAATTACTACTCAAATACATGTATGCTTATTTTCAGAACAGCTCTGTTCACAACAGCCAAAAGGTATTGACAGTCCCAGTTTTCACAGACAGAAAAATGGACAAACACACTGTGGTATATAGATACAATAAAATTTTATTTGGCCATAAAAAAAAGCTTAACATATTGCTGTACACTAAAATGTGTATGAACCTCAAAAATATTATGCTGACTGAAAGAAACCAGACCTAAGAGCTCACATCCATTTGATTCTGTTTATTTAAAATATTCAAAGTAGATGAACCTTAAAGACAGAAAGCATAGTAGGGCTTCAGGGCAGTGGAAAGAGGGGGAGCTGAGTAAAACAGTGGTGGTATAGCCACTCAAACATTAGAGTCTTACGCAGCAAAATATGGAAGAAACATACAGCAGCATGGGTAAATCTCAAAATCACTATGCAGTGTGGAAGAAGAGTACTGTATGGTCACATTTACATGCAAAAACAGGAAAAACTGGCCCAAGGTATAATGTATCAAAAGAGTTATCATCTGGAGTTAGGCAAGGGTTTACTAGGAAAAATGGAGAGCCAGTGTTTAAGTCGTGTGGGCTTCCTTTGGGGGAGATGAAAGGTTTTGGATCTACATAGAGATGATGGTTGTACAACATTATAATAAAGGTACTATAAGCCATGTAATTATACACTTGAAAATGACTAAATTTATTTTATGTGACTTCCAACTCAATTTCTTAAAATACCCCATAAACACATACACATATACCCCTAGTATTTATCAAGGGCTAAGATTAGTGTATGGGGGGTGGCTCCTCAGGGGAGTGGTAAAGTGATATCTCTGTGTTTGAGAAATTGTTCTGTACCTTGATTGTGGTGGTGCTTAGGCCACCTACTTATGTAACAAAATGACAGAGAATTGTGCATATCTAGGGCACCCAGGTCAGCTTCTTGGTTTTGATGTTTTACTATAATTATTTAAAATGTAACCAGCAAAATCCACTGAAAAGTTTCAAGGAACATTGCAACTTTCTCTGAATCAAAAATTACCTAGAATTTTTTAAAAAGAAAAAGATTGATTGATAAATTAGCTATATTAAAATAAAGAGCTTCCGAGACCAGCAGTTGGCATAATGGCTATGTCACTGGACTCCCATGTAGTCGACCGTGGTTCGAGTCCTGGACCCAGTGGCTTAAACTCATGCAGGGCGCATGTGTATGCATGCCCAAGATCCTGAGAGGAGAATGGAGAAGGGATTGCAGCGTGGCCATCCTCCCGGGGGGAAGCGGGGGGTGATTTTTCGCTTTCTGTCTCTCTGTCTTTTTGGCCAGTGCATACACCCTATAGCAAAAACCTTTCCAAAAAGAAAAAGAAAAAAAGAGCTTCTGTTAGTAATTTTTTAAATGCCCAAAAAGAAGGAAAAGATAAACAAAAAATTTGGTAAAGATATTTCTACATGCATAGTTAACAAAGGACATTATGAAAACCATATTGAGAATGCTAACAACTCAGTAACAATAGCAATCTAAAAGAAAAATGAACATATTGAACAAATACTTAAGTGAAATATCAATGAGAAATAAATATATGAACATTTACTTCATTAATAATTCATTATTATTTAAACCACAAGGAAATCATTTCAAAACTCTACCGTTGAAGAGAAACATGGAGCAAAGAGAATTTCCACCCATTGCTGATAGGTGTATAAATGCACAACCAGGCCAGAAAAGGACTTGGCGCATGTGAATGAAGTTCAAAACATGCATCTCATGGGACCTGTTTTCCTCCCAATTCATGCACCTTAGTGAACCTGGTCACATGTGCACCAGAAGATACGCGAGCATTGCTCATGACAAAACAGACAGTTATTGGGAAACAAAAGAGGAAATAAAGGAAGTGTCCAATAACAGGAGAACTGGGGTGCCCAATGTTTGATCTTTTCATTAGCAGAGTTGTGTGGAGGACTAAATCTGAATGAGCTATGGTTACGTTTTACATAGCAGATGATTTCCATGAGAAAAATACGGATCCAAGTAACAGTTTATGGAACATTGCATGCAGTGTGATTCCATTGATATAAAGTTTGAAACATGCTAAACTAAGTGAGATGTAGATAGCTGAGATAAAATCATCAGAAAAATTGAAATATACAACATCCAAGAGAGAGGTTTTCTTACTGGGTGTGGAGGGCAGGAAGAAGGAGGATTTTCTGAGGAAACAAATCTTCCTTGGAAACTGGCCACATCTCTGCTCTTAGTTAAGGTACAGGATGTAAACATGGGTGCTTGAATTACTGTAAACTTTACATCTTTCATATTTGGTTTTGAATATATGGTTTAAGAAAAAGAGTGAATCAAGTGAAATGGAGTTCATTCAAGAGACCAGATCACTTGGTTATCTCCCCTCTGGCCACTCACATCCTTTTAGCTTGTCTCATGTAAGTGACACTCTTTTCTTCTTTCCCTTTATGGCCCACCTATTGAACACTGGGCATTTCAAATTCAACAGCAACCTCAATTCAAAGCCCCCCTTTAAATATTCAAATCCATCAGTAGGGGCAACATCCAAAACATTTAACCATGGTTATAGAACTGCTACTCACCAAGCAGAATGGCCATGGGGATCAGTCAGCGTAGACAGGTCTATACAGTTGCAATGCTGTCCTAGACTGACTGGACATCCCAGTCTAGTGCAGAGTTGTTCTGTTCAGCAAGGTAAAGTACTGAGATGGTGACAGGCTGGCACCCCTGTACATTCTTGGGGATAACCAAAAGTGCATGTCATGTAAATGTGCAGTTGTATGAGTTTTATGAGTCCAGTTTGGCAAGATTTACCAGCTGTGGTGTTTTCAGTTGCAGTGGAAGGCTGTCAGAGAGGGAGTCATGTACTATAATGAACTTACAAATCTGGCTGTACCCAAGCTGTGCCATATCCATGCCCATCCCCCCACTCTCACCATCTCCACACTTGGGAGACCTACACTGGGATCAGGAGATGGCGTTGCAGTTACGTTGCTGAACTCCCACACAGTTGATCACAGTTCAAGTCCCAGACCTGGGAGCTTGAAAATCATGCCAGTGCATGTACATGCTCACCCAAAGTGTGGGGCGGGGGGAGAGGGAATGGAGCAGAAGGGATTGCGGATGGCCATCGCCACCCCACCAGGGATGATTTCTCACTTTCCTTCTTACTGTCTCTGCCTCTCTCACTCTCTGGGGAGCTCACACGCCCTAAGGCAAAAACTTCTGCAAAGACAGAAAAAGGAAACCTACATTGGGCAGGTGACAAACTGGGCCACTCCCCATATTAGCAACACAATCTCCTTCTGTTTGTTATTTTAGTACCACTTCCACCTCAGTGTATAAGCCACCCCAAGGCAGTAACTCTGTATTATTTTATCATTATTCCCAGAACCAACACAGTACCTAGAATAAATATGAAATACTAATAAATTTTGGAATACATTGTTAACAGTAAGAATAAGCTTTTAGCCCCTACAAGCACTTAAGGTATTTAAGGATGATCTGTGTTTGATGTCTTCCTTTTATTTTTTCCTTGACAGGAAAAACAATTAAGAGAGAAAGGAAATTTTATAGTGCTGCTAAAGTGGCAGTTGTGTAGACATTTCTCATCTCAGCTGTGGAAGGAAAACAATGTGAAGTTCGTGTTAATCTATCTATAAAAAAGGTGCTTGTCAAATAACTTGTGTGGAAATCAGGACACTCATATAGGGGAAAAAAAATCATGGTATACATTACTCAATAGCAAACTAAGGTTTCAAGCTATAAATTTCTTTGCTTGGATTCACACTGTGTGTTTTTGTGGTCTTCGGTGTTTGTTTGTCTGTTTGTTTTTGTCATAGGTCACATGCACTCCCCAGAGAGAGACACTGAGAGGGAAAGTGAGAAATCATCCCCCAGGGGAATGGTCATGCCTTAGTCCCTTCTCCACTGACCTGATACGCTCACAAGTACCCGATGTGATTTTCAAATCGCCAAATCTGGTACTCGAACCATGGCTGGCCAAGTGGGAGTCCTATTCTTTAACCACTACACCAGCTGCTGGCCTCTTCATTGTGTCTTTTTAAAAGAAATGTTGTTAGAAGATGTTTGCACACCCCAGAGAGAAACACGCAGAAAAAGAAAGTGACAAAACACCCTTTGTGAGAATGGTACACCACTATCCTGTCTCCTCCACTTTTCCCCTACTTTTGGGTTTGGGGGCATGCATGCAAACGCACCTATCATGTTTCTCAAGCCACTAGGTCTGGGACTAAAACCATACAGTCGGCCATGTGAATCCAGAAGCCTGACCCACCATACCATAAGCTGGCCCCACATTGTACTTTAAAAGTTCAGGCAGTTGGGCCAGCAGATGGCTTTGTTAATTTATAATTATTCCTTATTAATATACTAAGCCTATATGCATACTAAAATCTATTTCAAAGAACTGTTTTATTGATGACCTGGGACTCCTCGATTGCTATAAATTTATATTTTAATAAAGAACGAGAAAGTTCACCACAAATGTCTTTATTTTTGAAATGTATGAGGCGACCTCAAAAAAATCTGTGGAAAAGTTGAATAAAACTATGGGTTTATTTTGCTGCAAAAGAAATTGAAGTCCTTGCATATTTTGTATTTATTTATATTCCAGTGGGTATAGGCACTAATGACAGAGAGGAGGAGAGTAAAATACCCTCTCATAAGCTGCCCGTGCTAGATTCGATCCACAGTTGGCTATGTGGGATCTAGCTTTCTATGCACAGTGCTTAACCACGGTGCTATGAGGTTGGCTCCACATACTTTTTTCATAAAACATATTGTCTATGAATTTCCTGAAGACCCTTTTTAATTTTGTAAATGGTGGAGGTGGAAAATCTCAAGCATGGTATCTTTAACTTCTGGATATTTTTTCTTTTATTATACCAGAAGGTAATTAGGCATAAGCAAGAGAGGCAGTGGGGGTCAGAAGAGCACCTGCCAACATATCCTGCTCTTGCCAGTCCTTTTCCTCCCAATTATCCTTCAGGACCTTCAGCATGTGTAGTTGGTGCAGAGCCCTCTGGGACTAGATTATGAATTCTGGTCAACCACGTGGAATTTGGTTTCCTCTGAGCAGTGCTTAACTGCTACAAGGCTGGCTCCATTAACCTCTAGATTTTGATGGAAGGTCAAACACTGGCATCCAAACTTGTTCCTGGATATATCTTCAATGTAAAGATTAAGATTAGTTTAGAAAGACATAAACCCACAGCAAAAGTAAAAACAGAAGAGGAGAACAAACAGTATCAGAAGCTCAAAAACAGACAGATGAAGTGGATGTTGAGTTAACAGACCTCTACAAACTAAACTCCAAGCAACGAGATAAACTGAGAACCAACATGATGTACAGTGCAAAATTTTTAAAATGCATGAGCTGGCAGCATCAGTTCCTCTGTAGCTGCAGCTGTTGGAATGGGGCTGACATGAAGTATTGAGGAAAGGCAAGATGACAACAATGCTCCGCTGAGATGCCTGTTCCCTTCCTCATGGCTTGACGACTGTCTTTTCCTGGCTAACCACAGCCTGGAATGTATAAGGGTATAGGCAGCTGAGTTGAGAGCACAAGCAGGCATTTACCACTAAAGGAAGATTCGGCAACTCTGCACACTGACTGCTGAGAGCAGGGATCCCACAATCCATGTCACCACAGTAAGTTACAAGAGTGATGAAGGGAAGGAAGACCCTTACACCATGCGGGAGATGGAAAGCTCTTTCTGTGTAATTCAAGTAGCCAAATAGGAAAAGACCAAAAGATGCCATCAATAGTTGCCCACACAAGGAGCTCACTCTATAGATAAGGTCAAAATTAATAAGCCTTACACATATATTCGGAACTTTCAATCAGCTTTTCAGTCCTCTACTTTATTTTTTAAGTTTACTTCTTAAAGAGACAGGAACAGAGGGGCACCCCCAACAGAGTCTTCACACCACATCTCATCCCCAGTCTCAGTCAACTCTTATCATGGAGATGTGCATACAGTTTGTACAGGGAGGCTTCAGGATATCAATGTAGGACCTTCCTATGTGGGTCCAGCATCACTGAGTATGTGTCATCACTGTGCCACTGCTGCCAGCCAGTCCTCTACACTTTTCTTACGTTTTTCTCTTTCTCTTTTGTTCTTTTTAATTTTTTTGCTATGTGGTGCATGCATTTGCTGGAGAGAGACAGAAAGAGAGAGACAGACAGATAAAGAGAAAGTGAGAGATCATCTCCCAGGGGAATGGCTACATAGCAATCTCTTCTCTTCCATTCTCCTCTCAGGATTTTTGGTATGAACGCACATTTGTCCAGCAAGTTTTTCATGCTGCTGGATCAGGGACTTAAGCCAAGCAGTTGGCTATGTGAGATACAGCAGTGTAACCACCATGCCACTTGCTGACCACAATCCATACTCTTTTTAAGGTTTTTGTCATAGGGTGTGTGTACTCACTGGAGAGAAACAGAGAGACATGTTGAAAAAGGGAAAGTGAGAAACCACCCCTTGGGTTGATGGCCACACCACAATTTTACTCCATTCTCCTATTCTCCTTCTGGGATTTTGGGCACACATGCACACACACTTGGCATGATTTTCAAGTTGCCAGGTCCAGGACCTGAACCATGGTCAGCCATGTGGGAGCCTTAACTATCATGCCATGCTTCTGGCCCCCTGGCCTCTACTATTCATTATGGGAGGACAGTCACGTATTATACCCTTGAAGAAAGCTCTTATTTGAGAAGGAGACTTCCTGAAATGAAATAAAGCAGTGTGTGGGGGGTAGAGGGAGGAACTTGGAGGAGACAGGAAATAATTCTGAGAGAAAAGAAATGAAAACAAAGCAAAAATAATATTCTTTTTTTTTTTAGATTGATTTTGCTATATGGTTCATATGCCTGCTCTAGAGACAGAGCGAGACAGAGAGAAAGCGAGAAATCACCTCCTTGGGGGATGGCCACATCATAATCCCTTCTCCTCCATTCTCATTTCAGGATCTTGCACACATGTACAAACACCCAGTGTGAACTGTAAGCTGCCACATCCAGAAATCAAACCACAGTTGACTTTGTGGGAATCCAGTGATGCACCATTACATCATCTGCTGGTCTCACAGAAATAATATTCTTAAAACTCTTCTTTTTTTTTAAATTTTATTTCAAGTTCTTTTATACATTAAATCACATTATTTAGCTTGCAAACTGAATATTTCAACATGTGTATATTTCTCCCCAGTCCAGTTGGTAATACTATAAAGTTATCTTCAACAGATAATACCCCATTTCTTTGTCCCATTAATGCTAAGCCTCTCTATTTTTCTCCTTAATGTCATTCCTCAGACTCTATGACCAAAACTGAATGACTAAAGGATATAGAAACACAGCAAGTGGTTAAAACTCTTCTATTAGGTCAAGTCCACAATGCAGCAGTTAAGCTCCATGAATGGGGAACAAGGTCCCACATGGCTGACCACAGTTTGAATCCTAGATGTGATGGTTTGAAGAATACTCTGTGTGTGTATGCATATCCAAAATCCTGACCTGGGGATAGATGGAGGAAAAGGTATTGCAGTGTGTCCACAGCTCACTGGGGTTTGCCAACACTCTCTCTCCCTCCCGTCCTCACTGCCAAGTGCACTTGATTTCTGGTAATTAAAAACAAAACTCAAACAAACAAACAAACAAAATCAACAAAATACTATTCTATCAATGAAATAGGTAATACATTGATTATACATATATTATGTATGTGACATAATATAATGGCATGTATTTCTGTCATATTTATGATAATCAGTAAAGAACAGAAGCATTTTTTAAGAATTAAAGAAACAGTAGCTTGAAATAAAACTGAGAAGAGTAATTTGCTAGTAAAGTTGAGAAAGCTAGGGAACTAGCAGTTAGCGTAATGGCTATGTCGCTGGACTCCCACGTAGTCGACCGCGGTTCGCGTCTCGGACCCGGTGGCTTACAACTCACGCCGGGCGCGTGTGCGTGCGTGCCCAAGATCCCAAGAGGAGAATGGAGGAGAAGGGATTGCGGCGTGACCATCCCCCCTGGGGGGTGATTTCTCGCTTTCTGTCTCTAATGTCTCTCTCTGTCTGCCTGGCGAGCGCACACGCCCTATAGCGAAAATCTCTCCAAAAAAAAAAAAGTTGAGAAAGCTACAAAATGTTTTTTTAAAATACTAAGAAACGAAAACTACAAAAGGCCGAAATTGAGAATTTTAGTCCAGATTGAAATAATAGGAGACCCAGAAAGAGGTAATGAAGAGAAAGTAGAGCAATGAGTAGTGAAACAATTCAAGAAGCCTTCCAAACATCGAAGAACAAGGATTAATTGACAGGCATTGTTTCTAGGTTTCAGCTAAGAAGTAAGAAGCTGGAAATTGACTTCAAATCTTACAACAATGATAGCACAAAGTAGAAAAATCTATAATCAGAGAGCTGTGATTACAGGACAAGAAACAAGCTCGAACATAATAAAAGGCAGGTGTCTTTAAGGAGAGAAAACACATGAACACTTGCTGAAGGCCTGCTATAGGCTAGTGCAAGAGCATGAGAATGCTAGAATCTGCAAACACGAGAAAACTTTTCAGTCCCTCAAAGACGCTTCTCTACGGAACTTTCCACAAGAGAATGAGGAATGGGCAGAGTCAGGAGAAAACATGACTCATGGTGCAGAACATAGCTGCTGCATAACAGGCACATGGCTCTTCCCGGACCCCAGTCCCCTCCTCTCTGTAGCACATAGACTTCCACTGCTGAGGTAAGGACAGCAGACCTTGTCATCCATAGGACATTGGTGAAGACCCACTGCATCTATGAAAAGGGAACAGAAAGAAAAACCCCTATCCCTGAAGTGGCAGCTGAAAAAACTCTTGAGCCCAAACCAGTAGAGGTCCTCTTTCACTAGAGAAGGAAAAGAATCACAGAGAAACCAGGCACAAAGCACTGCCTAACATGAAGGCTTTGCCAACATGAAAGAGAGCAACTCTGCCCTCTTCCCACTAGACTAGAAAGCACCAGGTCACAACAGGATTTCACGGCTGGGGGGAGAAGCACATAACAAGAGATCCTCTCTAAGACACAGGCACACACTGAAGGACTACAGCTGGTGGTGGAGCAGGATCAATGAGAATAATCCTCTGGCCACCTAGCCTCTCCGAAACTCTAAGACAGACAGAAAAATCAAAACCTTAGAGTGAACTGAGGATAACTATAGCAACAACAAAACCCAAACTCAGCTCAGTTCCTGGCTAGTCGGACATTATTTCATACTAAAGGCCTAGCGAAAAGGAAAGTGGGCCCATTTCTAGCCATAAATACTATATCAGTTTTTTTCTCTTCCACTTTCCAAGCAAAAATTAGAAGATAGGGGCTAGCAGGTGGTTTGGTGGTTAAGGTGGTGGACTCCCACATGGGTGACTGCAGTTCGAATTCCGGACCTGAACTGTCCCAGAGGCTTGCTCTCTCACTATCACTCTCTTTCTCTTTCTCTGTGATAAAATTAAAAATAAATAATAATAACAAATAAAATTAAGTAAAATAAATATTTAAAAAATTAGAAGACATAGAAAGAAGCAAAAATACCAACCTCTTGGAGAGTGACAAAATAATCAGTAGAAATGTATAGTGATATGACCCAAATGTAGAAATACCAGATAATTAAAATAACTACTATGTCAAAGGATTTAATACAAAAGGTAGAAGCGTGCATGAACAAATGAGGAATTTCAGGACAGAGATGCAAACTTTTTTTTTTTTTTTTTGAGAGGTTTTTGCTATAGAGCACATGCACTCACCAGAAAGACAAAGAGGGACTTAGAGACAGAAAGTGAGAAATTACGCCCCAAGGGGGGATGGCCACGCCGCAATCCCTTTTCCTCCATTCTCCTCTCAGGATCTTGGGTACGCGTGCACATGCACCCAGCATGAATTGAAGCCACTGGGTCTGGGACTCAAACCATGGTCGACTACATGAGAATCTAGAGACATAGTCATTACACCAACTGTCGACCCCAAGAGATGCAAACTTTTTTCTTTTTTGGAGAGGTTTTTGCTATAGGATGTGTGCGCTCACTGGAAAGATAGAGAGAGACAGAGAGACAGAAAGTTAGAAATCACCCCCTGGGGGGATGGCTATGCCACAATCCCTTCTCCTCCATTCTCCTCTCGGGATCTTAGGCATGCATGCACACGTGCCCAGCGTGAGTTTAAGCCACCAGGTCCAGGACTCAAACTGCGGTCCACTACATGGGAGTCCAGAGATACAGCCATTATGCCAACTGCTGGTCCCGATGCAAACTTCTGAAAAGAATTTATATTTAGTATTAGAAATGACAAACATTGAAGATATAACAATCACTGTGTTACAGTCTACCTTGAGATCTAACAATCTCTTTTGTGTATTTAGGTGCTCCAGTGTTCAGCGCATAGATATTTACAAAGTGTTATATCTTCTTGGTGAACAAGTGCTTTCAGTACTATGTAATATCCTTCTTTATATCTTATATCTTTCACCTTGAAGTCTATTTTGCCTGTTAGTATCACAACTCTAGCCTGTTTTTTGGTTTCCATTTGCTTGGAATATCTTTTTCTAGCCCTTCACTTTCAGTCTATGTATGTCCTTATCAGTGAGGTATGTTTGCTCAAGGCAGCATATAGATGGCTTCTATTTTTGTATCCATTTAGCCAGTCTGTGTATTTTATTAGGAGAATTTAATCCATTAACATTCAATATAATTATTGATATTTGAAGACTTACCCCTTTCATTTTATTTGCCATTTTTTCAGTTGGTTCTTGTTCTCTTATTTCCGTTTATCTCTGTTTAGTTTTCCTGACACTCCCTCAGTACTTCTCGTAGATCGAGTATAATATGGTTGAGTTCTTTCAGTTTTTGTTTATCTGAGAATACTTTTATTTGGTCTTCCCATTTGAAGAATAATCTTGCTGGATATAGTATTCTTGGTTTAAATTGTTATTCTTTTAATCCTTTGAATAAATATTCTCATTCTTTATTTGCCTGCACTGTTTTAGTTGAGGGATCTGATGTTAGCCTAAAATGATTTTTAAAGGACTGAAAGATAACCCAATCCAATAGTAGAGACAAAAGGGAATCATTTTTAAAGTATGGAGTTAAAATAAAAAATGAAAAAGAAAAAAAATAAGTTAAAAAGTAGAGAAAATAAAAAATGACTGGCAAGATAATAGATCTTAATGTAACCACAGGGGCCAGCATAGCAGGTGGCATGATGGTTAATGCACTAAACTCTCACATGGCCAGACCTGGTGACTTGCTTTCTCACTTTCCCTCGCTCTCACTCTGTCCCCCTCTGGTCAAATTTAAAATAAATAAATAAAGTTAAATAGAATAATTTTTTTTAAAAAAATGCAACCATTTATAAACTATATAAAACTTATTAACTATAAATGACCTAAGAAGACCATTTAAAAGAAAAAGATCAGGCCAGCCCAGAATGAAAATCTTAAGGCAACTGGATTCCACACACTGACTATATGGTTCAAGTTCTGGACTTGGAGGCTTGAGAAGGAAAAAAAAAAAGACAAATATCATAAAAGTGGATAAATAATAAGATCCAAATACATAATATCTACCATATACTTTAAATATAAAGATATAGATAACTTAAAAAGATAGAGGATATAAAAAAGATAGACTATCCAAGTCGAAAGAAAACTAAAGCATTTACACAAATAGCAGACAAAATAATCTTAAAACAAGTAGTGAGCCAGGTGGTGGCACAGTGGTAATGCAACTGGACCCATATTGGAAAGGTCCTGGGTTCGTGTCCCAGGATGTCCTTGAACATACAAGGCATCTATTCTCTGTGTCTATGGTCCAGAATATCTGAGAACAGGAGTGAGGCATAGCATGAGGACCCTGTTTGGGATGCCTTTTGCTCTATTGCTCTGTCTCTGCCACTCTCTCTCATCAAAGAAATACATAAATAAACAAACCTTTTTAAAAATACTATTGTCAAAGAAAACGAGGGTCACTGCATAATTTTCCTAACAATAGTGCTTCAAAATCCATGAACTACAAGGAAAATTGTAAAAATCCACAATCATAACTGGAAACTTCAACTTCCTTTCTCAGTATCCAATAGAATAAACAGACAAAAAATACATTAAAATATAGAGAGCCTGAACACCACCATCAACCAGTGTGACCTAACTGACATTCATATATCACTTTTTAATAATCATTTTATTTAACTTTATTTATTTATATTTTACCAGAGAGGGACAGAGCAAGTGAGAGAGAGAGAGAGAGAGAGAAAGAGAGAAAGCAAAAAGCAAGCCGCCAGGTCTGGGACTCAGGCCACAGTTGGTCATGTGGGATTCCAGTGCCCTTAACCACACCACCTGCCAGCCCCTCATATACCACTCTTAACAATAACAAATACATATTCTTTCTAAGTACACATGCAACAATCACCAGACTAGACTTTATTCTTGGCCAAAAAACAACTTTAATGAAAAAACATTGAAATTATACTAAGAATTTCTTAGACCACAGTAGGAATAATGTAAGAACAGAGAAATATATCTGAACAAATTCTCACATATTTGAGAATTAAACAAAACACTGTCAAATGGCCTATGGCACAAAGAGAAAAGTTATATAAGATAAGAAATATTTTGTACTTAATAAAAACATAATTATAGAATATTACAATTTGTGGGTTTGAAGTTAAATCAGTTCTTAGAGAAAAACTGAAGTAATCAAATGTTTATGGTGCAAAGGAAGAAAATTAATTACCTCACTTTTCTCTTTGAGAAACTATAAAACAAAGAACAAGTTCATTTCAAAGTGAACAAGGGGAAGAAAATAATAAAGATGAGAACAGAAATCAATTATATTGACATAGAGAAAAATCAATGAAACAAAAAAAAGTGGTTTTCTAGGGGAAAGAAATCAATAAATAAAATAGTAAAACCTCTGGTCAGAATGAGCAGTTAAAATATAGAGAAGAAACAAATTATAAAGATCAGGAGTAGGTGGTAACATCACTACGGACTCTACGCATGTTACAGGAAAAATAAAGGAAAAATATAAATAACTCTACACTCATGAATTCCACAGCTTAGACAAAATGAAAAACTCTTCAGAAAGAACAAACTGCCAAACTCCATCAAGAAAAAATAATCTGAATTGTCCTATATTTATTAAAGAGGATAAATGAGAAGTTAACAGCTTCTGGTAAAGAAAACTCCCTGGGGTAGATGCCTTCACTGACCAATTCTAACAAGCACAGGATGAAATAATATCAAATTTATAAAAACTCATCTTGAATACCAATCACAAGGGAATGCTTCCCAACACAATTTACAATGCCAGCCTTACTTCGATACCCAAACCAGACAAATCTACTAAAAGTAAAGAAGAGCATGGAATAATATTACTTGTCCATGCAAATGAAAGATCTGTAACAAATTTTCACAAATAAAACCCAGCAGTACGTAAAAATGACAATAAATAATGAACACATGTGTTTGATCCCTAGAATGCAAACTGGCTCCGCCTTTGAAAGTCAATGTACTTTATCATATTAATAGACCAATAAAGACAAAAAATGGAGTCATCTCATAAATACAGATAGAACATTTGACTAAATTAAAGATATATTCATGATAAAAACTTAAAGCCAACCAAAAATTGAAGGGGACTTTGTCAGTCTGATAAGAAACAAACTACAATGTAATATTTACTGCTCAATATATAACGCTTATTATTCAGTGCCAGGTGAAATCTAGAAAATTGTCCTAAGATTAGGAAAAAAGCAAGGATATTTATTCTTTTTATTTTTTTTTTCCTGGAGAGGTTTTTGCTATAGGGTGCTTGCGCTCACCAGACAGACGGAGACAAACAGAGAGACAGAAAGTGAGAAATCACCCCCCAGGGGGGATGGCCACGCCGCAATCCCTTCTCCTCCATTCTCCTCTCAGGGTCTTGGGCACGCACGCACACGCGCCAGGCATGAGTTTTAAGCCACCGGGTCCGGGACTCGAACTGCGGTTGACTACATAGGAATCCAGCAACATAGCCATTATGCTAACTATTGGTCCCTCAAGGATGTTTATTCTAACAACTTAACCATTCCAGGTATAAAGTAACCATATATTGGAGAAGTTCTCTTTACCACCTTACCTACACCCAAAGATGGTTCGGTGGAACCCACACTGACTGGGTCAGGAAAATGAGGTAAATTCTGAGTTCCAAAGAACACAGCATGTATGTCCTAGGAATGAAATTTAAGGAAATGATCCTACTTCCCAGAAAGATATATGACCTTGTAGATCCAACAGGTATAAGCAGAGAACACCAGAGAAAAATGCAGGACGATGGCATGGACAAAGCAGGCAGGCAGTCACCCAGGAGGCTGTGATGTTGAACCGTGGGCCTGACTGATAGGGCTGTGGTTTGGAGCCCATCAGTTGAGGTTTGGTACTAACTGATTGATAACAGATGGTAATTAATACATTGCACTGGATATAGTCCGATTCTTGAAGACAGTTAGGTTAAGAAATTTTAACAATTAATAGGGCAGGACTATTACTGGCATTGCTGGTGAATGGGCAGTGGGGATGACAAATGGAAGGTGAGTGGCTACCCCTGAGGGCCCTGACGAGAAGCTGCATGATGGCTGCTTGTCGGGCCAGGATAAGGCATCACCCTCTGAGTCATTTCCGCATCTGTGAAATCAGCATTTAGACAGAGAGTGGCTCTGCTACTTTAATGTACGACACCAATAGGTTGAGTAAGCGTCATTGCAAGAAATGTGAAAGGATGAAGAGTAAAGAAGCAAGCATTTATCTTCCAATTCAAAATGTAAAAGGGCCTGGCAAACAGAGAAGCATATCAAGTGTCTGAAGAAAGGTGCTACGGTGTTTCTGCATGCACACATTCTTTGCCAGGAAAATCAATGAACACGATCAAAATCTCCCTAGACAGTCCTACTAATGAGGGTTCCAAAGTATCTGCTTATATTTCGGTAAGAACTGAGTTAGTTTGAAATACAGTTTTTAATTAAAGCCATGTATTTTTATGTGGTTGCTAAATAGTTATTTCCCATGGTTACGTAAATGATAAAGGATAAAAATGGTACAAAATTCTCTCCAATTTCTGACCTGACTAGCAAAGGTTATTCTCCTCTGCACAATGTGCCTGTAGGTGGTAATATTACAACAAGAGATGGCAATAAACGGTAAAGAAGTCTCAAAAATAGCATCCAGGGAAGCAACATTTCAGTAGTTACCTGGATATTTTTTGGCTTAGAAAATGTAATTCTACTTTATGTCTCATGTCAACTGTGTTCTATTGAAAAACATGTCCAGCTTATAAATTGTAGACGTCCATAATTTTCCAAAGGTCAGAGTTTTCCTTGCTTGCAATATTAAACATAATATGGATAGATACTGGTGGGTTTTTTAAATATATGGGTGCAGTGTTAAGCAAACTTCAGCTCCCTTTTGAAAACTTTATTTTAATTCAGAAAACTCGTACAGGGCTGAGGCTGTCCGATGCAGCTTTAAGAACTTAGGCCTACTCCTCTGAGGGAGAGTCCTAGTCATGACTGTGCAGATGCTTAGCGAGGACTACATAGCAGCAGTTCCTCACTACTTGAAAACAAATGGATGTCCCCAAATTATGGCATTGCTTTTCTTTGGGGGGGGAGGAATGTATTTTAGACAGGGTCTCACTGTGTCACATTCCTCCTGTCTCAGCATCCCAAATAGTTGGGACCACAGGCATGGACCACTATGCCTGGCTATTAGGGAAGGCCAAGACTTGAACCTTGGACTGCCACGTGGCTTCAGCCTGCCATGCAACAGTAAAGCGTGCATTGCCACTGCTGGGTCAGCTTATCAATTTTCCTTTTCACATGAACTGTGGCATTTTATTTTTTCTATTCTCTCTTTTTCTTCTTTTTCTATGTTCAAGGTATATTAGAGTCACTGTAGGAATTTTTTTCAATTTTTTTATTTCATTTTCTTTTATACATTCGATCACATTATTATTTGGCTTACAAAATGGATATTTCAACAGGTGAATATTTCTCCCTAGGACAGTTGCTAAAACTACAAAATATCTTCAACAGATAATACCGCATTTCTTTGTGCCATTAACGCTTTGCCTCCCTATTTTTCTTCTACCTGTCCTTCCTCAGACCCTCCTCTTTCACACACTGTATCTGGTATTTCCATCATTATACTGTGTTAAGCATGGGGGGGATCACATGAAATTTCATTTACCTAAAGAACCACTGTTACAATATTGACATCCCTCCAGGTGTGTGTGCGTGTGCGAGTGTGCGTGCGTGTATATATAAATATATACATATATATATAAAATCTTATACCTTTAGTATAATACATTTTCACTTAAATAATGCCTTCCATTTAATAAATAAAATAGCACTGTTATTTTTAATAATTTCCTTGTGTATGCCATAACTTATTAAAAATTTTTAGGTAGAGGCTAGAGAAGAAACTTTATAGATAAGCTTTTAGGGAGGGACAGTCCTGTAGTCTAGTGGTTAAGTGAACTGGATCCCACATGGCTGACTGCGAATGGAATCCCAGCACCACTTTCTTGAAAAATGCACTAGATGTGTGTGTGTGTGTGTGTGTGTGTGTGTGTGTGTGTGCATTCTCAAAATCCCAACAGAATGGAGAAATGGAGAAGGAATTGCAGTGTGATCATGCCCCATTGGGGAATGCTCTCTCCTCTCTCTCTCTCTCCTCCTCCCTCTTTTCTCTGTCTCTCTCTATGGTGATAAAATTTAAGAAAAAGAAGCAATTTATGAAAAAATTATCTACACTTGGGACCAGCAGGTAGTGTGGTGTTTGAGGCATTGGATTCCCACATGGAAGACTGCATTTTGAGCCCTGGACCTGGTGGTTTGAAAATCACACCAGGCACAGGTGTGGATGTGTGCCCCAAATCCTGAGAGGTGAAAAGAGAAACAGGGAATATGGCATGGTCATCCCCCCAGGAGGTGATTTCTCACTTTCCCTCTCTCTGTCTCTCTTTGGCCAGCGTACACATCCTATGGCAAAAACCAAGAAAATAAAACTGTCTACAGAGAGTATTCTGTATGTATGATAGTCTTTTAGGCACTGTGAAAGAAATAAAGATGAATCAAGGGGCCGTTAGGTGGCGTGGTGGTTAAGGCTGCTAGATTCCTACATGACCAACTGCAATTTGCATCCCGAACCTGGAGGCTTACTTTCTCGCTTTCCCTTTCTCTTTCTCTCATTCTGTCCCTCTCTGGTCAAACTAAAATAAATAAATAGGTTAGATTAAATATTTTTTTAAATGATGAATCAAATAAGGATTCTGATCTCACACGTTTATACTGTGTAATGGGGGTGGGGGTGGGGAATCAGTTCTTTGAACAAACACTTAGGAACAAGCTCCATGAAATGTGAGAAAGAACTTTATGGGTAGCTACTGTGACTAGAATGTTTCCTTCAAATTCATGTGTTGATATTTAATTGGGATGGAAGTAAGAGAGTGAAAACTTCATCTGACTATGGTGCTTAAAGGTGGGCCTTTGGGAGACATCAAGATTTAGGTCACCAGGGCAAGTCTGCCATGATGGACTCCTACTAGCTTCATAAAGAGGGAACAGGACCAGAAGGAAGACACACGGACACAGACGATACAGTCCCTAGACCTTGGGTCTCCAGATGGTGAGTTAAATAAACCTTTACTTGTTAAATTACCCAGACTCAGGTATTTTCTATTATTAGAAACGGAATGGACTAGAAAAGGGGCATAAGGTGGGTGTAAAAAAAGTGTCATGATTCCATCAAGATGGCACTACCTCCAGCTTGAGGAGAACACTGCAGCCACATCAGAGTTGGTGGGTACATCAGTCAGATGTTCCATCCACCCAAATCCCAACTGCTTAGGAGAGATTTAGAGGAGAAAATAGAAGGGAGTAGGAGTATAGATCCTCTGGATGCCTTCCTTGCATGAGAAAACACACTCATTAAATTGCATACTCTTCACACCCACCTGTTTGAGGTAGACATCACTAAGTCCATCTGTAAAAATTGAAGAGCTGAGACTCAAATTCGTCCAGCCTGCCCTCCGACAACCCAGGTAACACACAGTGGAAACTGATGCAAATTCAGAGGAGTTTGCGTTCAAAGATTGTCCCTTTCACTCTCATCCTTGCCCTTCTGATAGTGATTAAATGCAGGCAGAAACTGGAAATAAACTTCCACATGGAAGAAAGGCCCTGAGTTTGTGGAGGAAAATAAAGGAGACACTGCAGGAAGGAGAGAGGTAAAGGACGAGGGTGGAGACCAGGACTCGGTGGGCATTGAATGTTAAATGACAGGGCTTCTCAACTATAACGTCTGGAAAAGAGGCCTTTTACGTGTGCCACAGGACTTTATAGAACAGTTGTTAGTGCATTTGCCACCCTCTCCCCAGCACAGAGCTGCAGCTCCTGACTGGGTGAGACCCAGGATCTGCAGGGTTGGGAGCAAGAGCCCTGCCTTCTTCACAGGTCCAGTAAGCATGCACCGTGTCAGAGGTCAGGCTGAGGGAGAACGATGAGCTCTAAGGGCCAGTAAATAACTGAAAAGGGGGAGTGAATCCCTGTAGTAGAACCCAAGTGCTTTAACAGGTTGATTCCAGGCCAGGAGTGTGACTTCGACCATCCATGGCCTGGCATCTGCGTGGAGCTCCGTGCACTGCTCAAAGGGCTCTCCGTGAGCCTCTCCCCTTAAGCAAGTGCCCATGGGAGGAAAGAGCCATTCTGGAAGGCTGGAAGAAAAGTCATAGGAGACGAGAAGAAAGAAGTGGCTCCGTTCCAGACACTTGGCAGGTGGGTAAATATTTAGCCACTGAATTCAGATCCAACTATAATAATGACTTTGCTCAGGTCACCAAAGCAGGTGAATCTGTGAGTCATGTAAGCATCCCTGAAATTTTGGAAAATATTTGGGTCGCAAAATTTTGGAATGCAAGACAAGATTACCTGCTAACCAAGACTTTCCAAATTTAAACTCTATTTTTGGCCTGGAGAAGGCCCTTTCTTGAGAAGCACAGGCCTCCTTTAATTTCTGCCTTATAGTTTTCTAACCTGCAGAATCTGTGAATTGACTTCTTTCTCCTTGATAGGTTTTTCCAAAAGCAAAGAAACATCCCCTGTTACCTGTCATATAAAAAATACTGATTAATTTTAAGCAACATATTAAAATAGAAATATTCTCTACATTGGCCACAGATACCAACCACACAGGTCACCACATTGTTCCTGGCACCACCTGTTTTTCACTGAAGTGAACTTTTGTAGAAGAGAAAGAGAATTGGAGTCTATGTACTTCTAATATGGCCTAGCTCAAGCACTAAGGATTCCAATATCTTCTTTATTTGGGTCAGTTTCATAGTTTCTCCAGTATTAGATGGCTACCACTCAAAGTGGCTCTTGCTCACTTTGGCATGGTATGAAAACAGTTCTACCAGTCAGCAAATGGCAGTGACACAGTATAGCCAGCTATTGGCTGGACTCAAAGCTACAGTAAAGCAAGCAATTAACTGCTGTTACTGTAACAGATGGGCATTCTGCAGGGGGAGTCTAGAGAAAATGAGATGGGGAGATTGAGATTGCATGCCTTGCTTCAAGAGTAACAATTACTAAGACAAAGAGCACAGTGATATCTTAGACTTCCAGAACTGCAAATGTGAACACCTGAATGAAATCAGTATTTAAAAGTTACCTTGCAGGCTATTACAAAAAGCTGTTTCTAGGGACCAGCAGTTAGCGTAATGGCTATGTTGCTGAACTCCCACGTAGTCGACCACGGTTCACGTCCCAGACCCAGTGGCTTAAAACTCATGCCGGGTGCATGTGCGTGTGTGCCCAAGATCCCAAGAGGAGAATGGAGGAGAAGGGATTGTGGCATGGCCATCCCCCCTGGGGGGTGATTTCTCGCTTTCTGTCTCTCTGTCTCTGTCTGTCTGGTGAGTGCACGCGCCCTATGGCAAAAAACTCTCAAAAAAAAAAAAAAAAAAGCTGTTTCTGTAAATAAGGCAATAGCTATGGCCACAGGTTGGCTGCTTGAGTCTGAGGCATAACAAGTCTACGAATATTTTATAGCACACACATGCACACACATACACCCTTTTTTTAATTGCCAGAGTGTACCTGTGCTCACCTGAGGGAGTATTCCCTAATGGGGTGTGAATGTACCAGTCCTTCTTCCTCCATTTCTCCACCGTGTCAGGACTTTAGGTGCACACGCACAAGAATCTGGTATTTTTTTAAGCCACTGGTGCCAGGATTTGAGTTACAGTTGACCATGTGAGATCTGGCTCCTGATGCACAGCACTTAACCACTGCACCACAGGGCCAACCTCAAACATGTTCTTATATGGACAGAAATAGTGATCGGAATGCATCCAAGTGTGAAGGAGCTTCTCTTGGGTGGTCAGATTATTATTGATTATTTTTTTATACATTGATACAATTTTATAAATAATACACACTCCTTAAAGGGACTTTTTTTTCTTATTATTGAGTCCTCTTTCTATAAGTTTTAAAATCAAAAGAAGAGTGTATTTCTTTCCTCAGGGAGATCACTGAATAATAATTTTAAAAATCAGGTCCATAAAAATATATATGTTGGGACCAGCAGTTAGCATAATAGCTATGTCGCTGGACTCCCACGTAGTCGACTGTGGTTCGAGTCCCGAACCCGGTGGCTTAAACTCACGCCGGGCGCATGTGCGTGCATGCCCAAGATCCCGAGAGGAGAATGGAGGAGAAGGGGTTGCGGCGTGGCCATCCCCCCGGGGGGGGGGGTGTGATTTCTCGCTTTCTGTCTCTCTGTCTCTCTCTGTCTGTCTGGCAAGCGCACGCACCCTATAGCAAAAAAAAACCTCTCAAAAAAAAAAATATATATATATATATATATATATATATGTTTATTTGTGTCTTTTCCTCAGAACCCAGGATCATAAAGTGATTTCACTAATTCTGCTATATAACAAAAACCTCTATCAGCCAAGCTCTGATCACGTGTAAGAGCAGAAAGTGGAAGTGCTCAGGCCGGCTCTGCAGTCGTGGTTAAGGGAGTTGGACCCCACACTATTGACCACAGTTTGAGTCTGGCCTCCGTGGCTGGAGGAACATGGTGGGAAAGTGCATTCTTGTCTAGGACTAAAGAAATGGAGAGAGAGGAGGGATTATAACAGCACCATGCCTTATTGGGGGTGCTTTCCCCTCTCTCTGTCTCTCTGTCTCTCACTGGTGAGTGTATGTGTCTTTTGGGGAAAAAAAGAGCTAAAATGCTCTTTTTTTTTTTTTTTTTTTTTTTTTTTTTTTTTTTTTTTTTTTTTTACTTTTTGATGTGGAAAAAGGGGGAATACTGTCCAGTTTTATCACTGTGCCACCATCTGGCCATTTTGTAAAGGATTATAGAGAAAGATGGGTAAAAAGATAAAGACTTACGAGAGAAATGAAAACTATACTTGGAACCCAAACATACAATATCTGAAATAAATTTCACTGTATGGGACTAACAGTAGATCGGATATGGAGAAATGAGGATAAGTGAGTTTGAAGAGGAATCCACGTATGTCATCAGAATGGACATGTTGGCTGAGAAAATGTTCTTTAAAACATACATAACGCTTCAATGACCTGGGACAGTGCTGAGCATCCTGGAGAATGTGTATGAGAGCCTCAGTAGGAGCAAAAACCAGGAAAGAATGACTATTTTTCTTAAATGTTTGCCAATTTTTTTAACTCGATCAAAAACAGCAATCTGGGCATACTGCTAGCTCAGCAGTTTATACAGGGTAAATCCAGATGAAATGACATCAAGGGACTGCAGAGCTACCTGGTTTAAAACAGTGATACAGAGAGAAACTCAAGAGACGTAAAGAAAAAGACCCATTAGGGCAGGGAGACAATGTTTAAGAAAATGCTGGACTTAACTCAAGGTACGTGGAGACCCCAAACACCAAAACACCTTTAAAGCTCCCAGGAAAATAAAAACCCACCACTCCAGAATTCACTATCCAGTGATAAACTTTGCAACAATGAAGTGAATCATTCCAATAAAGGAAAGTTGAGGGATTAGGCAGGTGCACTGTATCCTGAGGCATGATAAAGCGAGTTTTTACAGGCAGTAAAAACCTGAAAAAGAATACAGATGGAAACTAGGATCTACTGAGAGAAAAGAAGAGCACTAAAAAGAGTAAACATATGAAGAAATAGAAATATTACTTAGATTTTATACTCACATAAGAAAAACTCAGGTGGTGGTTCAAAGCAAAACAATCATACCTTCATGTTGTGGGGTTGTAACATCTGCAGAATAGTATATATAACACAGCCACATGAAGAAGAGGAGTGGAAGTTCATGGAATTACATCAAAACGGTATTACATTAGACTACAATGAAGCGCTAGCGCGTTAGTCAAGGTAGACTATGGTAAATTAAGGATGCCGATTTAATCCATAGCAAGAACAACAAAAGTAATAGAAACATATAGCTGGAAAGTCAATACAAGGGCCAACTGGTGGCATGCTGGTGAAGGCAGCTGGATCCCACCTGTGCAGTCTGAGTCTCAGACCAGCGGCTTGGAAAAATAAACCAACACACCAGACACCTGTGCCTGCTTGCCCAAAATCCTGAGTAGAGAAAGGAGAAGAAGGGATTGTGGAGTGGCCATCTTCCCTACGGGGTGCTTTCTTACTCTCTGTCTCTCTTCTTTTGTTTCTCTCTCTGGCGAGCACATGTACCTTATAGTGAATTTAAAAACAAAACAAGACAAAACAAATGAGAATGATACAATAAAATAAGAAAATACCCAATTAACCCATAACAAGATTAGAAAAGGGGAAAAGGAGAAAAAAAAAGAGACACATAGAAAACATTTAATAAGATATATATATAAGCATTAATTAAGATACATACCCAGGGGCCAGCAGGTGGCAAGGCAGTTAAGGGTGCTGGACTCACATATCACTGAACGTGATTAGAGTCCCAAACTGGGCAGCTTGCTTTCTCACTTTCCTCCTCTCTCTCTCTTGTTCTCTCTCTCTGTCTTCCTCTCTGTCAAATTAAAATTAATTAATTAATTAAAAAATAAGAATAAAGATATATAACTAATCATATTGAGAACTACTGTGGACTAACTGCTTTAAATAAAAAGAAGAATTTTTATTTAAAATGCAAAAAAAAAATAAAAGGCACAATTAATTGCTCAGGCCACAGAATGGTCAGGTTGGCCTTTCTCACTGTGTTGTTTATGAGAGATGAATTTTAAATATAAAGGTGTGTAGAAAGATTGAACCAAAAAAAGCTACACTATATAAAGAGTAAACACAAGAAAACTGATGTTAGTATATTAATATCAAACAGAATGTCAAAGGATATAGCCGGATGTGAACAGAGTCATATTATAATGACAAAAAGACCAAATAATCAAGAAGTCCTATTAATCTCCAATACATGTGAATAGTTTCTAAATACATGAAGCAAAACTTGGCAGAACAAGAAAGTGTTAAAAGCAGAGACCAGCTGTTAACGTAATGGCTATGTCGCTGGACTCCCATGTAGTAGACCGCAGTTCAAGTCCCGGACCCGGTGGTTTAAAGTCACGCTGTGTGCGTGTGCGTGCATGCCCAAGATCCCAAGAGGAGAATGGAGGAGAAGGGATTGTGGCGTGGCCACCCCCCCGCGGGGGGTGATTTCTCGCTTTCTATCTCTCTGTCTCTCTCTTTCTGGCGAGCGCACGCAAAAACCTCTCCAAAAAAGAAAAAAGTAAGTGTTAAAAGCAAATCCACGGGGCCAGCGGATGGCATAGTGGTTACATAGCTGGACGCCCACATGGTTGATGGCGTTTCAAGCTCCAGACCTGGTGACTTGAAAATCACACTGGGCACATGTGTATGCATGCCCAAAATCCCTGGGGGAGAATGGAGCAAAGATTACAGCATGGCCAACCACCCTGTGGAGTGATTTTTCACTTTCTCTCCCACTATCTCTGTCTCTCTCTCTCTGGTGAGTGCATGTGCCCTAAGGCAAAAACCTAAAAAAAAAAAAGGAAGTCTACATTCATACGTGGAGATTTCAATGTCTAGCTCTCAGTAAACAGCAGAAAATGTAAACAACAAAAGAATCAGTAAAAATATAGAAAATATGAATAACATTATCAACCAACTCCTGTAATTGACATTTACAGAACACAGCTAACATCTGACAAGTACGCCATCTTTTCCAGGGCTCGTGAAATACTGAGGAAGCTAGAACACATGACAGACCACAAAATTGGTCTTAATACATTTCAATAGATAACATCAGTATTACAATTGTAACTATTAAGTTCTTTCACCACAATTAAAATAAATGCCAATAAAAATTTCCAAATACTTAGAGATTTTGTGGCAGTAAGAAATGGGTTGAAGAAAAAAGAAATCTACCAAAAATTAGAAAATATTTTCAATGGCATGATGAGGAGACAAAGTGTTAATAATTATGAGATGTAGATCAGTTTATGAGCTGAGATTATGGTTCTTCAGGTAAAACTGGTAGCTTTAAAGGGTTATATTTCAATAGAACAAGAGTATAGAATGAATGAATAAACTTCCATAGCTTTAAAATGTTCTATTTCAGTAGAATAAGAGTACAGAATTAGTTATATTAGCTTTCAATACAAAATACTACAAAAAAAAAAAAAAAAGAGAGAGACCAATATTTAACCAATGAAATCGGTAAGATAGAAAACAAACCATTAAGCATACCAACAGAATCCAACTTAGGTTTTGAAAAGATCAACAAAATAGAAAAGAAAAAAAAAGAGACACGTATTAACAATACGAGGATGATAACTACAGATTTTTCAGAGAGTAAAAGGATAACAAAGGTACATTGTGATAACTAAGGTAAAATGATGAAATCCCTCAGAAGCTATATCTTACCAAAAAATTAGAATTTCTAAGTTACATATGTTTATATTTTAAATTAAATGTACAATTTAATATCTACTTACAAGGAAATCTCCAGATTCAGATAGTGTCAGTGACAAATTCTATCAAACACTGAAAGAAAAAAAAAATCTTACGTAAACTATTTCGGGAACTAGAAAATGTTTCCTAATTCCTTCTGTAAAGCCAGTGTTATCCTAATAGCAAAACCCAACAAAGATCATCCAAGAAAAAAAAAAATACTGACCGATATTTCTCATGAACATAAATATAAAAGTCTTCATTAAGTGTTAAAAAACTGAAGCCAGTAAAATGAATTAGTGGGGTTTGACTTCAGGAATGCAGTAGCTATGAAACATTCAAAAATCAACCAATGTATTTCATACAGTAAGAGAAAACTCATATGATCAGGTTAATTGAGGCAGAAATAGATGCACTAGACAAAATTCAACACTTGTTTTTCATAAAAAAAATAATAATCAACAAAGGAAAAACAGGAAAGAATTTCTTCAGTCTAATAAAGAACATCCACAAATAAAACCTATAGCCAAGAGAACATTTAGTCATCAGTTATGATTGATTGAGAGAAAGGCTCTGAGCCTTTCTTGTCATGTTAGAGATCCTTAAACAAAGCAAGGATGTATTTAAAAATCAAAAGTAGTAAGGATGTTTTTAAAAATTAAAACTGTCTTGGGGCCAGTAGGTGGCATGGAGGTTAAAGTGCTGGATTCCCACATGACTGACCACAGGTTAAGTCCCAGACCTGCTGGCTTGTAAATCATGCCAGGGGCATGTGTGTTTATGCCCAAAATCCCGAGGGGAGAATAAAAGAGAAGGGATTGTGGCATGGTCATCCTACCTGGTGAGTGATTTCTCACTTTCTCTTTTTTTCTCTTTCTCTCTCTCTGGCAAGTGCATATGCCTACAATAAAAACTTAAAAACTTAAAACTAAATAAAACTGTCTTTATTTGAAGTTCATACAATTTTTGCTTAAAAAATACTAGAGAGTATACAAAGCACATATTAAAATTAATAAATAAATATACCTATGTCACAAGATATAAGGTCAATATGCAAAACTAATTGCATTAGTATAGTCTAGTAATAAACAATTAGAAAATAAAAATTTTAACTCCCATTGATAATACCTTGTAATATACTTAAGAAATTATGTATTAAACCTTTACATTAAAATTTTCATAGAGAAAGTATAGTTAAACATATAGAGAGATATATATTCATGAATTAGAGAATTAATATTAAGATGTTGGTCCTCCCCAAATGAATCTATAGACTCAACATCATTCAGGCAAGCATTTCTATAGAATGACACATCAGTTCAACTACTCTTATGAAAATTCAAAGGAGATATAAAACCTAATATTATTTTTCCCAAAATTAGTAGGACTTATAGTACTTGATTATAAGGCTTATTATAACCTTATTTAATTAAGGTACTGTAAATATTGGCATACACACACACACATACACACACACACATATATATATATATATATATATATATATATAAAATCTCTCCATGGAATGGAAAAGAGATCCCAAAAATACACTTAATGGTTAATAGAATTTTAACAAATTCTAAAGTGAAGTCATATAAACAAGGGGTGATGGAAAAGCTAGATGACCATATAGAAAGAAACAAACCTTGACCTCTAACTCTGGATGTATCACAAAATTACCTTGAACCTAAACACAAAAGCTGAAACTATAAGGCATCCAGCAGAAAATGTGGAAAGAACTATCCTCATTTTTAAAACAGGCAAGGATATCCTGGAATGGACCAAATAAATAAATAAATAGCAGAAAAAAATGCAGTAATAAAGAAAACCTGTTTGACATGATGGAATCGACGAAAATTTAAAAAATTAAAACATGACCTTAAAAGATTTCATTTTTAACTTAATTGTTAACAACAACAACAACAACAAAAAAAAAACGAAGGTATGGGGCCAGCAGGTAGTAGTGGTTAAGGTGCTGGACTCTTCACATGGTCGACCGTGGTTTGCGTATCAGACTTGGAGGCTTGAAACACACAGGATGCATGTGCGTGTGTGCCCAAAATCCAGAGAGGAGAATGGAGAAGGAATTGAGGTGTGGCCATCACCCCCCCCACCACTGGGGGGTGGGGGGTGTTGATTTCTTGCTTTCTGTCTCTCTAGCAAGCACACAGATTTTGCCCTATAGCAAAAATCTCTCAAATAATTTTTTTTTTTTTTTTTTAAAGAAGGTGCAGGCCAACTGCGGTGGTGCAGCAGCACAATGCTCCCTGGCAGTGGAAGGTCCTGGTCCAGTCATGAGGCCTCCATGTGTATGCTGGGCAAGCTGCCTGCTTGTGGTCCTGGCTGGCTGAGCCTGGGGGTGAAGCTGACTTTGAAAATCTTGTTGGAGTATCTGTCTCTTTCTTTCTCTAATGAAAGAAATGAACAAACTGAAGAAGAAAAAAAAAAGTTCAAGCTTTATATACTTTTTAAAAAGTTTATTTATCCCATGAGCAAGAGAAACAAAGAAAAGACACAGAGACAGCACCCCAACAGTGTCCTGATGCCACAATCTACCCCCTGCTTTGGTCGGCCCCAGATCATGGGTACCTGTATGTGTGAGCAGTCAGGGAGGTCTCCAGACTCAAACCCAGACCCTTCACATGTGGGTCAGACTCCAAGAGCATTGTGTTCTCCACTGTCCCACCATCCTGCCATCTTAAAACCATTAAAATAATGAAAACAGAAAAAATATTCATAATACAAGATATTATTACTATGAGAAAAATAAATCATATTTACATCTTAAAGATATAAGTATGCATAATCATCATGAAATTAAAGAAAAAAAAAAGACAACCAGTTTTTTTTTTTAAAGGGGAATTGTGAATGATCCTTCACAACAAAAGAAAGGCATTCAGCATTGGTTAGTTAAAAGGGAGAGGCAAATTCAAACCACGCTGAGATGTCAATTCACATACACTAGAGTGGCCAGAGCTTAAGAAGACTGACATTGGTGTTGGCAAGGATGCAAAACAGAAACTCAAATATTGCTAATAAAAGTATAAAACATGCAGGGCCAGCCAAGTGGCATGGTAGTTAGGGTAGCTGGATCCCACATGGCCAACTCTGTGGTTCAAGTCCTGGACCAGCAACTTGGAAAACACACTAGGGGGGGTTCAGAAGGGCTAGTAGACGGCATCGTGGTTATGTCACTAGACTCCCACACGGCCCAGACCTTGTGGCTTGAAAATCATGCTTAGCGTATGTGCGTGCATGCCAGAAATCCCAGAAAGAGAATGGAAGAGAAGGGATTGCAGCATGGCCACCCCCCTCTCAGCCCCCTGGGGGTGATTTCTCACTTTCATTCTCACTGCGTCTGTCTCTCTCTGGTAAGCACATGTGCCCTATGGCAAAAAAACGCTAAAAAATTTTTTTAAAAAAGGAAAAATATACACTGTGTATCCAAAATCCCCAAAGGAAAACAAAGAAGGAGAGATTGCAAAGTAGCCATGTCCCATGGGATTTCTCACTTTATTTCTCTGTGTCTCTCTCTGGTAGAGTGCACAAGTCCTGTAACAAAAACAAAAGCAAAACAAAACAAAAAAAGACAGCCATTTTGCAAAGTGATTTGGAAATTTCTACATAAAGTTATACACATAACTATTGCTGTGTGTAGACACAGCTATTGCACTTCTGAGAGAACACATACCCATAAAAAGAGCAGTGTATAGATGCTCCTATCAGCCTTATTCTTAATAGCCAAAATCCAGAAACAACCCAAATGTCCATTAGCGTGTGAATGGAAAAGCTGTGCTGAAGTCTTACAAGGACATACTACTCAGCAATAAAAACCAACCAAGGTTTCCTGGTGTATGAAACCACGTGGATGAATCTCAGAAACACAACATGGACTGAAAGAACCCAGATACAATGTCTCGCATAGGAACTCCCTAGTACAATGATAGTGACTTTCTGTGACTGGGGTGTGAAAGGTGGGGTTGGAAGTTATACAGTGAACTGACTGAAATGGACACCAGTGGAGCTTCTGAAGAGCAACGATGTATATTTTCATTGGCGTGTTGGTTACACATGTATGCACATTTGCCAGAGTTTATCACAGTACTATATGAAATCTGTACATTTTACTGTTTGTCAATTGGTCCTCAATAAAGTTGGTTAAAAATGGTACATCCTGGGGGACCAGCAGTTAGTGTAATGGCTATGTCGCTGGACTCCCATGTAGTCCACCGCGGTTCGAGTACTGGACCCAATGGCTTAAACTCATGTCGGGTGCGTGTGCATGCATGCCCAAGTTCCCAAGAGGAGAATGGAGGAGAAGGGATTGCAGTGTGGCCATCACCTCAGGAGGTGATTATCACTTTCTGTCTCTCTGTCTCTCTCTGCTATAGTGCACACATCCTATAGCAAAAACTTCTCAAAAAATAAATAAATAAAATAAAAATGGTACATCCTTAGAGGAGCGGCCAAATGAGAGCCATCATTTACCTTCTCACAGTTCAAATATGTTCAGTATGATGCTGATATCACATGCAGTACAATTTAAGTAGTCACAAACTCAACAGAAACAACAGTGAGTCTTCATAAATAACAGTTGTAGTTGAGTTAAGTAGAGGGCAGTGACTTTATGAGAAGTCGTGCTAACGAAGCATTGAAGTAATTTAAATAGAGAAAAATGTTGGAGAATCTGGGTCCCACCAGACATAAATAGGCTGATAATGCTGAGCTTGGAAGAACCAGAGTCATTAGAAACATGGGTCTCCCAGCTGTGATCAGCCACAAGGCTACTGAAATACTCCCTCCTCTGTCCTGCTCAACGAATGTAGATGGTTTTAATTTCATCGGTTTTGTAGTTTATTTTATATTGATCTGTAAATTTATTTTTATAGTTGCCTAAAAGCCATAAGCCTGAGTTTGTCGTGTTTTATATTTGCATGTATTTAAGTAAAATGAAAATAAAAGACTTTAAGTCAACATTGGGGGTCTGCGAAAGTGTTTTCTCTTTTTAAAGAGATCAATACATTATTTAAGGCTAGAAATGCTGAGTATTTCTAAATGGTGTTATAATTGGAAGAGATCCAGAAGCCTTGATTGGATGCTGGGGCTGCCAGCAAAAATGTAGCAGAGCTGGCAACGGTGACTCTTTGCACAATTCAGAGCCAGTTCTGGCTCTGAGAGCACAGAGGCAGATTTGCTGGGATAGCATGAAAGGAATTCTTGTGTAGAAAATGCAGCAGCTTAATTTCTGAGTGAGAGAGCACTTCGGAGAATACTAAAGATAGGACTAAAAACCATTTCCAGCCTAATCATCATGGTGGGATTTTGATGTCTCCTGATGTGTTTTGGGGCCACTATCAGAATTGTGATAGAGCTGAATTCAATTAATGAGCCATTTTATTTGTCAGGGCTTTTAAATTTACAAGTGACAAAGAAAACTGCAGTTCACATCAGCTTGGGCAGAAATAAGATATGCTTGGCTCTGGCAGCTGCAAGGAACACCAGTTAGCACTCCCTCCAGCCTGAGAAGACCTCGCATAACATTAGCAAGGGGTGCTCAGTCTTCTTTTCTTGCTTCATTTTTCTCCTGTGCTCTCTCCATTTCAGGTAGACCCTACGACTTGTGGTGCCCCTAGCAGGTCAGATCTTAAGTTTTACAAGATGCAGGTTAAGTGAGATAAAGAATGAAAGTATCCTTATCAGATTGTTCAAGAAGAAGCCCTAGAGTGGGTCCACAGCCTCAGTGGGATCATGTATGTATTTTCCTGAACCATTCATCATGGCTGAAAGACTATGACTGCTTTTTGCACCAGCTGGAAGCTCCACCTGAAAAGAGTAGGGTAGAGTTTGATTCTCTACTAGCAAATCAGATGAGCACTTGTTATCAGATGAAAAAGATTGGCTATTGGCTGGCAAACATTAATATATCTATTGCTAAATAGATGTCAATGTATCTAATACCCTCCTGCAAAATAAGTATAGGTATTGATAAATAAAGCTCTTATGAATAATCACCTTTGAGACCCAGAAAGAAATGTAACTTTAATTGCATATATAGAAGGTGGTATTGGAACTATTTGAAAAATTTTACTCAAAGATTACTACTGAACTTCTGGGTTCTGGTCCCCCACAGACGGAGCTTGGAAGTCTTCTCTCTGTCTTTACAACACATAAAAAGCTGAACAAAATGTAAAATCAACAGCTCTTCTTAGATCCATCAGAGACGCAACGTGAGGTCAGTGAGCAAACCTCCAAAATGAGAGAGACAGACAAGCGAATGCAGGCAATCTTGACTAACCAGAGCAGAATTCCAAAAAGCAGAGACCTCTGGAAATCATATCGGAGAGTAGAAAATCTGCACTGTAGGGACCAGCAGTTAGTGTAATGGCTATGTCACTGAACTCTCATGTAGTCGACCACGGTTCATGTCCTGGAGCCGGTGGCTTAAACTCACGCCGGGAGAGTATGCTTGCGTGCCCAAGATCCCCAGAGGAGAATGGAGGAGAAGGGATTGCGGCATGGCCATCCCCCCTGGGGGGGTGATTTTTCGCTTTCTATCTCTCTGTCTCTCTCTGTCTTTCTGACAAGCACACACGCCCTATGGCAAAAACCTCTCCAAAAAATAAAAAAAAAGAAAGAGAAAATCTGCACTGTACCTGATAGATTGCTGGAGGCTTGGTGTGGACAAGCCTATAGTTAAAAACTCCAGTGGGACAAACAGGAACAGGTACTTAATTTGCTGGGAGATAGAATATTGATTTCCAGAGTAGTCTACCAAACTGAATAACAAGATGTAAAAAATAAAGTTCATGGTCAGGGATTGGGTACTTAAGACCAACTCCATAAGATAGGGAAGATTAGGGCCAGCAGGTAGTGTAGTGGTTAAGTGGATTCATACAGCCAACCGTGGTTCAAATTCCAAACCCAGCAGCCTGAAACTCATGCTGGGCACATGTACGTGTGTGTGTCCAAAATCCCAAGAGGAGAATGGAGAATAGATTGTGCTGAGGCCATCCCCCTTGGGTGGTGGTGATCTCTCTCTGTCTCTTAGGCAAGTGTACACACCCTAGAGTGAAACTCTTTTTAAAAAAAAAAAATAGATAAGACTTCCTCATTCTCAAATTCTGTTAGGCCCAACCTCTGTGGCATAGGGGTAGCATACTCAACTATGGAACTGGAAGCCACGTGCCAACCAGTTTGAGTTTCTGGCCTAGGTGGCCTGAAAACATGCCAGAAACATGCATGTGTGCCCAGGATCCTGGCAGGCTGAAGGATTGCCAAAATGGAATTATGGCATGACCATGCCCTGCAGAGGCAGAGGGTCTCTCTCTCTCTCTCTCTCTCTCTCTCTCTCTCTCTCTCTCTTTCTCTCTCTGTGCATGTATTGCTCTATCATGAATAAGCAGAAATAATTCTGGTGGACACGTGAGCCATCTCTCCATGGACCAGTGATGGAGTTGCATTGAATACCTCAACAATTCCTCAGCAGAATTTGTTCCTGAATATCACAAGCAAATAAAAAAACAAGTAAGATGCCGAGGTATGAGTAGAGCAATAGAATACAAATTCTTGGCCCAGAACCACAGAGAAATTTCAGGCTTTTTATGCCTCCTAGAAAGGAGTTTCTTTCTACAGCTGCAGACAAATCTATGTGGCATGTTCTTGAGGGAGAGGCAGGGAACTCAGTGCCCGGGAAAGCCTGGCAAATAGCAGAGAGCCTTGGAAGGCCTCCACTCAGGCTTAGTGCTCAAGGGCTCAGTGAGTTCGCAGGACGGTCCTGCATGACTAAGCACAGCCTGGAGGGGCGGGGTACTGACAGGAGATGCAGGAGAAAGCACCTTGAGCCATGTTGTTTTCGACTCTGTTAATTCATCTGATGAAAATTGACCATGCCCCTGCTACACCTACAGATACTACATGTACACAATGCTGGAGATACAGAAGGGTAGTGCAGGGGGTGCACTTAGGAATGGGGCATGGGCAGAAGTAATTAAATATGCAGCATCGTCTTACAGGTGCTAAAGCGTTTAGATTTGGAAATAAAGAAAAGCTATTGTTAGAATATGTTTGGGCAATTTGATGGGGCTGGTCCTGTCCAAGGTCAGCAGGTGTAAATCATCACTCACCAGAGGACAACCAACAGAAGCAGGGACCACAGAAGGCCTCCTGTGCAGAAGGAGCCCTTTCATCATTCTGCATCTTTAGATATTTTTCATACATTTTCTTGGCCCTTGTTTTTTTCCCATTTAAGCACCAACTGCTGACCATTTCCGCAGGAGCCCGTATTTCTGTACTCCCCCCATATTCACAATCATGTCACCGTCCTTGCCCGGTAAGTCCAGATATCCAGCTGTTCCCAAGATTTTGCGTCCCAGGCAGAAGTAGTGTAAGGAGAGCACACACCTCCTTGTGGCAAAGGGCCATGATCCTTGGGTAGCAGTGCTCACTGTCCAAGCCCACATCTGGCACCTGGCATTGGAGCTTCAAGCAGTAAGGGGACAGTCAGGTGCTTGACAGGCCATCTACAGACAGAGCAAACCCCTTGTACCTCCCAGCCTCTATTTCCACCATCACTCCAAGAGCTGGCAATACCTCAGACAGTACTGAGATGCTCAGGAGGATTTCAAAGTCCCCTTCACATGCTAGGACAGGTTCTAGAAGCCAACCAGCTTAAGGTCCAGGAAGATACATTGCCCAACATTGCACTGAAGACACACATGCCATTCACCAACACCCTCCCTCTTCTTAACCAACTCCTGCTACACTCAGCCCAACAAGGTGTTTCCTGCTCAGCCTTTGGGTGAACTGGGACAGGGTGTCAATAATCTATGTCTCCTGTGTATCCTAGCCAGTTCTGGTGCTGGCTCCTAGGAGACCATGGCCAGGGAAGCGATAAAGGAAGACATGCCCATACTGAAATGCCTAGAGTCTAGATTCCCTGCATCAACCCCAAAGGAAATCATTCCATACCTGTCTCCATGGCACCCAACCTGGACCAGAAAGTCCCTCTATTGTAATATACAAGGGTGGGAGGGGAAACTTTAAATGATGCAACTGGAGGCTTCTGCTTGATTCACTTAGGCCTTCCCTAGGAAGCTCTGTACTATGTCATCAGTATGTCCAATGATTCTGAGTGAACTGTTGATTGTACTTAGAGCAAAAGACTCTGATAGGCCCTTGTTTCACAATCACTGTTTAGAAACTTTATCTATGTATGTTTATGTGGTCTAGGAAGCTAATACAGTGCATGCCTTTATAGTGCATTGGAAACAGATCCCTGGAAACCTTTCAAGGAGCAAGCATTCGCCACTGATTTTGGAAGAATGTCTGTGAGCCATCCATTTGTTTATCTGAACAGAGGCCGTTGACTTTTGGCATCAGAGCAGAGGGCTGTGTCCCCATGGTGTATTATAATCAGGTGGTGTATGCAGCAGGTCTGCCCAGGAAACAGTAACTCTCAACCCTAGGCATGGATCGAGAAGGCGAGCCGTCATGGGGCCATTGTCCTCTAACCCATATCCGGACCTGGAACAGAACAGTAATTAGTGGCTCCCTCAGCAGCCAGGCCTGCTCTGCCTATACAGTAAAAAGCTATCTGAGCTCTGAAGGGGGCTTCTCTCACGAATTGAGTTAATGGTCGACCATCTGTGTGAACCACAATAATCCTGCTGACCTTTGAGTTCAGGTGCAGTGGCTTCTATTCTCTCTAACCCTGAAAGATGCAGGTTGTATGGCACCTCCTACACTGGCCCAAGTCTGGAGTTCAAGTTGAGCGCAGCTTTGTCAAAGGTGCAAACTAAATGAGAAAGAGCTTCTCTTGTTTCTGGGCACCCTGCAGGCACTGCAGCTGCTGCAAGCCTGGGGCTCTCCCTACCCCCAGCAGCCAGGAGCACAGGCAGCACAGGTCAAAGCCGATCCCTCTCCGCCTCCCAGCAGCTCTTTCCTTGTGGAGGAAATGCACAGGTGGCTGCTCCCTTCTTGTCTCTGCTTTCCAGTCTCCATAAGGTCTTCTTTGATCCTCTGTCAGTCTTCCTACCTTTGTGCCATAGTTTATTTCACACTCTCTTTCCTACTCTCAAGCCACACACATTGAGTCTCATCCTTCTGAGCAGAACTGAGCAACCTCACCTCTCTTCTACTTCACTTGAAAGCAGATCTTCTGGAGGCCAGCAGATAGCATATGGTTACATCGCTGGACTCCCATGTCATCAACCGCAGTTAAAGTCCTGGATGTGGTGGCTTGAAACTTACACTGTGTGTGTGTGTGTGTGTGTGTGTGTGTGTGTGCGAATGCCCAAAAGCCCAAGAGGTGCCTGGAGAAGAAAGGACTACAGTATGGCCATCTCCCCCAGGGGTGTGATTGTTACTTTCTATCTCTCTGTCTCTCCAGCAAGCGAATGCATCCTATACCAAAACTCTCAAAAACAAACAAACAAACAAAAAGATCTTCTGATACCCTATCTACCCCATTACAATTACAAAGCACCTTTTCCTCCAAGACAATCCAGCTCCTCTTTTTGAAGTCTGACAGACTGTTTTTTTTGTTTTGTTTTGTTTTTTTGTGGAGAGGTTTTTGCTATATAGCGCATATGCTCGAGGAAGACAGAGACAGACAGACAGAAAGTGAGAAATCACCCTCCAGGAAGGGTGGCCACGCCACAATCCCCTCTCCTCCATTCTCCTCTTGGGATCTTGGGCACACACACGCACAGGCGACCCGCGTGAGTTTAAGCCACTGGATCCGGGATTCGAACCACAGTCGACTACATGGGAGTCCAGTGACATAGCCATTACGCCAACTGCTGATCCCAGGTCTAACAGACTTTCTATCAAGTTATCCCTGTCGGTGTGAGTCACTGGTAAACTGGCACTGGGCCCCTCTTACAGGTGAGCCCTGGTCTGAGTTGGTGAAGAGGGAAGTCTCAGGAACCAGCTCCCGGGACCACAGCACCTTGCTGGTCCTTAGCAGTACTGGTTGCATCGCTGCTCCAAAGAGCTTGAGGCACAGGACATGAAGTCCCGCACACCTGTCCAGAGCAGGGAAGCTGGGGAGAGCTGATGTGGGAAGGGTGGAAGCGTATGGTGCTCGCAGGGAGGCAGCAGCTGGGGCCTGTGGTACTGAAACGCGCTGGACTGCACTGGTAGATCTAAGTGTCAGCCTGGTTTTTGCACAACATCTGTGTGGGCTCAGGCAGATCAGAGCCCCTTTGAGGTGCAGTTTTTCACTGGCAAAATGGAAAGCAGTAACAGTCCCCGAGACTGGGAGTGGTATACGGAGTCAGAGTGGCTCTGAATGTGCCCAGCATTGTGCGGATAATGTGCGAGTCTCTCCTAGTTTTTCTCTTCCTTCCCTTTCCTTCCGTCTACCTTTCCATCCTCTTCCCCCCTTCCTTTCTACCCTTCTTCCCTCCCACCTCTCTCCATTCTCTTCCTCCTTCTCTCTACCTTTCTTCCATCTTCCCCTTTCCTTCCTCTTTTCCTTCCTTCCTTTTTCCCACCTTCCCTCCCCTCCTTCCTAGTTTCCTTCCTTTCTTCCATTGTTCCTTTCTTTCCTTCTTCTTTTCTCCCTCCCTCTTCATTTGGCCTTAGGTCCTTTTCAGGACCTAAGCTCTTAGTACAAAAAGACAAACAAGGCCCAACCTTTAAATCAGCTGCTGTTTCAGAGCTGACACGGATGCCCTGAGGCTATAAAAAAGTTGACTGTTATTACGGTTGTGAAAGAGACTTGCTCTCTTTTTACTTTTTCCCTTTTTTAGAGAAATTTTTGCTATAGAGCATGTGCACTTGCCAGAGAGACCGAGAGACAGAAAGTGAAAAATCGCCCCCCAGGGGAGATGGCAATCCCCACAATACCTTCTCCTCCATTCTCCTCTGGGGATCTTGGGCACACATGCACATGCCTGGTGTGAATTTAAGCTGCCAGGCCTGGGACTCAAACTGTGGTCAACTATGTGGGAGTCCGGCAACGTAACCATTATGCCATCTGCTGGTCCCGAGACATGCTTTTTTAAACCATGCTTTGGTGAAGAGGAAGAAGGTAAGATGAGGTCTGTCTATGGAGACAGGAGAGGTGACTGACTTCAAGGCAAAGTCGAATCCTGCCTGGAACCCCCTGCTCTGCCCTTGCTCAGGCTGGCCAGGAGGCCAAGCATGCTCTCTCATTCTGGCTACTGAGAGCCAGTGCACTTGCAGCTGACGGACTCTGCTCCTGCACACAGAAAGCAAATGTGAATCACCAACTGGGTTAAAATAGGTCATGGTGACAGAAAAATGCCATATCTCAGAGCACCCAGGGTTCCTAGCCATTTAGAGTTTCTCTCTCTCTTTTTAAAGAGATTTTTGCTATAGGGTGCATGTGCTCACTGGAGAGATGGAAAGGCAGAAAGTGAGAAATCACCCCCCAGGAGGGATGGCCACATCACAATAACTTCTCTTCCATGCTCCTCTCAGGATTTGGAGCACACGTGCACATGTGCCTGATGTGTTTCAAGTGATCAGGTCCAGGACTCAAACTTCAGTTGGACAAGTGGGAGTCCAGTGATGTAACCATTATGCCATCCACTGGTCCCTCTCTCTCTCTCTTAGGATGAAAAAGCAAAGATCCTGTAATAGTGAGATGTGTTCAATATCACAAAGCTGTCTATCCTGAGTGAGACCCAGGTCACCTCTTTCCTTGAACAGAGCTTTTTCTGCTTCTACCTTTCACTTGAGCCTGGAAAAGCATTAGAGAAAGTCAAAAGAAAAAGGAAAAGATAGAAAAGAGAAGAAGGAAGGAAGAAAAGGGTTGGAAAGGAAAGGGTAAAGAAAGGGAAGGAAAGGAAAGAAGGATAGATGTGGGAGGCTGTGCCCCAGTGAATATTGCCGGTTTCTCAGAAAGCAAACAATTACACAATGCCGAAGGCCACAATTGGTTCCCTTCAAAAAATCTGACCTTTGAAACCTTGCTCTGATTGGCCACTAGAATCCCTCAGATTTGCATATCTGGCACCTCATGATTGGTCCAAAAGCAACCAATCATAACCCACCTTTTACAACCAATCATAACCCACCTTTTACAACCAATCACAGCCCACCAGCATGTATATAACCTCGATGCCTGGCCCACAATCGCCAGACGACCTGGAAGACCCTGAAGAGTTGTAACACCGCATTGTGTCCGGAAGACCCTGAAGAGCTGACACTGACTGCATCATCTACAGACGACCCTGAAGAGTTGTAACACTGCGTTGTCTCCGTGCTGTACCGTGCTGCCCACAATAAACGGACGACCATGAAGACACTGTGTCGTCTCCATGTTGTAACACTGCGCCGCTTGTCCTGGCTCTCACTTCTTCCCTCAGGAAACCTGTTTGACTATCCCCCGGCCCCCCACGGGTCGGGACAGATAGAGATAGAGGAGAGAAGGGAGGAAGAGGGAAAGGGAGGGAGGAGAGGAAGGAAGGGAGGGAGGGAGGGAGGGAGGGAGGAAGGAAGGGAGGGAAGAATGAAGGATTACAGCAATACGGAGCACTGGCAATGAAAAAGTTGCCAAGTTCTCCAATGCTTGTAAAGTCCCCTTTACTTTCTGGAGTCACTTAGCTAACCAAGCTGCAGGGCTATTGTTCTTCCTCATGAAGGACAGAAACTTTTCTTGAATTGCTTTCTCGTCCATCTCATGGGCCCCATCATATCAGTTCAGAGGATATGGCAGAATAAAGCAGTTTGGACACTTGGTCACATAACTACGACTCACTGTTGTCAGGTGTCCTCTGAAAACCAGACTCTCTCATGATTCGTGGATCACCACTGTCACCAGGACTTTGGGGCAAAAGCATTTCTGGTTTCTCAAGGACCTGTGCTTGAAGTGGAGTCAATAGAGACATGGCCATTCCTTCAGCAGGCTTCCAAAGCTCCTCATTTAAACCGGATTTTACTACTGTAAAAACATGGGGGAGGAGAATTTGTGCCGCCAATATCGCCTCTCCCCCAAGAAAGTTAGCCATATAGAAAAATGTTGTGTGTTCCCACGTGTCGACATTGTCAGGGATTCTCAAATGACACGAGTGGAACCCGCTGGCTGGGAATGGATATTTGTATAAAAATCCCACGTCAGGGGTTAATGTGAACAGGTGCCATTGCCCTTCTCTCCTTTATCCAAGAAGAGCAGTAAATCCCTTGATCGAGATCAAAGGATAAAAACAAGTCTAAGCCACAGGAGACTCTGCTAACAGCTCAGCATCCTAGCAAAGTTAACCAGAAACGTTTCTATCCAAGGTAGAACGGAGAGCAGGCAGGAACAGGGAGAGAGACTGAAGGAAAGTGAGAGAGATTCGCAGACTTGCGAAGGGCGCTGTCTGGCTGTTGTCAAGTTCCTACTTTTACACCTCTATCCCTCTAGGTTTCTGAATGTAAAGACGAAGAAAACTCCCAACAGTCTGCCAAACTAGGGCGGCCTTGGAATTCCGAATTGAACAGAGTTTGGTTTAGAATTTCCAACAATGACAAAACCAAGCTGTCCACAGAGAGGAAAGCCAGAGGGGGCCAATTAGGGAGGAAGAAATTAAAGAATAAAGGAAAGAATCAAGTCAAGATGAAAGGTCCAGCGGAGGGTGAGTGACAAGCGAGGAGCATGGCAGCACTGGCAGGGCTGGCGGCCAGCGGAGGAGCAGGGGAGGCCGCGGCGCTGGCGACTGACAGGTGGGTTGAGTAGCCGCGAAGAGGAGCGGATGCGGCGGGAGATCCTCCCACCCGAGGTCAGAGCCTGCGGCCGCGGAAACGCCTCCGAGCGGGGGCAGCAGAGGAAGCGGGGTGTGCGTGAGGCGGGAGGCGGCTGCGGCAGGAGGCGACGGGAGGCGGGCGCGCCAGCTCCCCCGCCGGCCTCCGAGCCACTCGCGCGCCCGCCCTGCTGCCTGCTTCTGCTCTCTCTCCAACGCGGCGCGTCTGCCCAGACTTCCTGGCTGCCTTGGCTGGAGAGCTCCTGAGCGAGCCCACCCGCTAGCGGAGAGGAGCGAGGAGGAGCCCTGGCCGTCCCCGGGGCGCGCTTTGCTTGGAGACTCGGGGACCAGACCTGGGGATGAGCGGCGGAAAGAGGCGCTGGCACTAACGCGAGTTGGGGCCGCGACCACGGGCAGCTGGCAGAGCGATGAGCAAGCCCCAGGAGACGCCCTAGTCCAGAGCACGCGCCGGGCGGAGCGCGCAGGTGGGGCTGCGCTCTCCGCGGTCCGCCCCACGCGGGTCTCCGGTCCGCAGGAGGATGGGCACTGACGTCCAGGGGCCTCGCCCGCCGCTGCTACCCCAGAGCCCGCTGCGAGCCCGGCGTCCGGCCCGCGCCCTGCGCTCATGTATGTAGGCTGGACACCCGTCCGCAGGGTGAGGGTGCATGTTGGGTGTCCGCGCCGGGCGCGCCTGGGCACGGTTCTGCCGCCTAGCTGCTCCGGGGGGTACGCCCCTCCAGTCCCCCAGTAGCGCAAGTTTCTAAATGTGGTTTGCCCCAGGCTGAAGTCAGGTGGGCCTGGGTGAGCCGAGTATGGGCTCCCTAGTGGAGAGGGGTCAAAGAGTGGAGGGGACCAAACGCATCGGGGCGCATCGGAGATGTTTCGGGGAGCAAGGCTAAGAGAGCCTGGATTGCCTTTGCCCTTCGGCGTCTGGGGCCCTTTCGGCCCCTTTGGGCTGCAGAAACTTTGGGAGCCAGAAAGGCTGGCGGGTACTGAGCGAGTGAGTGGGGCTCGCCTTCACGCTGCGCTCTCAAGCCCCAGCCTCCCCACAGCGAGCACCATAGTGCTGCCCGGGCACTTCTGCCCCAACGCCACGACCCCTCCAGGGTAAGGGCAGTTAACAAGCCCGAGCGCTGCGGCTGGCGCTCTCATCACTTCCCTGAGGGCTCGAGCGCCCGGCCGCACGCGGGTGGCCCGCGGAAAAGCCTGAGCCTGGGGAATCGCTGACCTGGTGGTCATCCGGGGAGGGGCTCGGGCATCCTTCCGGGGCGGGGAAGAGGCATCCGCTTTGAGAACAGGATGCTTTTAAGAAGTTGTCAGTAATGACTCTCCGGAGAAGCCTTGCTCACTTCTGCGCCTCCCTCTTCTCAGCACATACCCCTAGGGCGAGCGAGGAAGGGTTTCCCTCTGACCTCCCTGCACATTCGTTCTGCTCTAACTCCACTGCAGAATTCTCCGCTTAATAACCTCTGGGAAATGTGGCCAGGGCCTGGGGAGGGGTAGCCCGGGTGCCTCAATTTTGTGGTCCTATGCGTGCTTTGCGGGGGGCGCGGGACGGGCGTGCTGCATTGCCCGGCTCCATAAAGCGCCTGCGACCACCTCAGACACTAATCACCCCTGGGGAAATGCCGCCGGTCGGTGTTTTTCTTGGACTTCGCGTTCACCGTATTCCGCCACAATTGGCGATGTCTAATAGCCCCAGCCATGCCCGGACTCTAGACATACTGCCCCCGCCTCCCGCGTCCAGCTCGTGAGTCTAGAGAGATGCTGGAGCCCGGGCGGCGCCGGGCCGGGTGGGGGCCGCGGCGGGCCGGGGCGCGCGCGGGCCGCGGGGCTCAGTTGTGCTGCTGTTCTCTCCGCAGGGACGGCGGCTCCCGGCTGGCGGCGGCGCGCCCCCGGGCTGTGAATGCGACTCGCCCCTCGGCCGCGCTCCCCGCCCGCCCGCCCGCCGGGACGTGGTAGGGGATGCCCAGCTCCACTGCGATGGCAGTTGGCGCGCTCTCCAGTTCCCTCCTGGTCACCTGCTGCCTGATGGTGGCTCTGTGCAGTCCGAGCATCCCGCTGGAGAAGCTGGCCCAGGCGCCGGAGCAGCCAGGCCAGGAGAAGCGCGAGCACGCGTCTCGGGACAGCCCGGGGCGGGTGAGCGAGCTCGGGCGCCCAGCGAGGGACGAGGGCAGCAGCGGCCGGGACTGGAAGAGCAAGAGCGGGCGCGGGCTGTCTGGCCGGGATGCGTGGAGCAAGCAAAAGCAGGCCTGGGGCGTCCAGGTTGGGGGCGCCAAGGCCGGGGACCTGCAGGTCCGGCCCCGCGGGGACACCCCGCAGGTGGAGCCACCGGCCGCCGCAGCCCAGGACGCTACCAGCCCGGAACTCGCGCCCACGCCGGAGCCTCCGGAGGAGTACGCTTACCCGGACTACCGCGGCAAGGGCTGTGTGGACGAGAGCGGCTTCGTATACGCGATCGGGGAGAAGTTCGCGCCGGGCCCCTCGGCTTGCCCGTGCCTGTGCACAGAGGAGGGTCCGCTGTGCGCTCAGCCGGAGTGCCCGCGGTTGCACCCGCGCTGCATTCACGTCGACACGAGCCAGTGCTGCCCGCAATGCAAGGAGAGGAAGAACTACTGCGAGTTCCGGGGCAAGACCTACCAGACTTTGGAGGAGTTCGTGGTAAGAGGCGAGCGCCCGCAGGGCGACTTTGCACCTTCCAGGAAGGGGTGGAACAGCTGTAGTTCTGTGGCCCCCCACTTTGAAGAAGAGGCGCGCTGTGGTTGTCGGAGGTGAAGAGCGCTGTTGCTCGCGCCCCTTTAACACGACCTCTCTTTTTCAGTGCAAAGGTAATCCCTCCAAGATCAGTGTGGCCAGTACTTACTGATTCCTTTGGTATTTGCTATACAAGGGCTTCCTTAGACAGAAGCCCTCGGCACTGATGAGATCAGGTCCCAGCAGTTATCTGTACGTCCAACATTTATATATCGATCACGTAAGACTGTTGCTGGTGAAATACTCACCCTGTTTTCCAACACAGGGTAATTTACCTTGCCATTTGGGATAATTTCTGCAACTAATAGTTCATTAAGGGAGACTATCCATATAAATGTGTCATTTCCCTAGATTCTGTGTCCAGGGTACCACCCAAATGTTCTGAAAATTAAAATGAAAACATTTGCTGTTTGGGTGGCAAAACAGGGGATGGCAAAACCAAGCTGTCTGGTTTATGGTTAAAAGTGGTTGCATTTTTAGATGAGTGGCAGTAACATTAATAGCACCACCAGCTATCTCCCTGATGCCTACTAGGTGTCAGTTCAAGACTGTGTTTTCATGTACATTCTTTAGTTAAACTTCATAGCATGCCATAAAATAGATGATTATGATGTCCATTTTATGGGGAAAAAAAGACACAGACCCAGAATATTTAAATAACTTGTGGAAGCTATACAGCTATTAACCAGATTCATGTGTCAAACCAAACACAGGATACTTTACACCTTACATTCATTATAGTAGAGGCGAGAGCCCAGCCTCATTGTGGCCCTGGTTTCGATGGAGGTGCCACCCAACACGTAGGTGCAGGTAAAAGCTTTTCTGTCCTTTAGAGGGCTGAGAGAGAACCACAGAGCTGTTTGGCGATTTAATTTTTTTAATTATTAAGAAACTTTCTTAGTCATAGGACAAATGTGTGTCCCCCTCGTCCCCCATCATCAGCGAGGGAGAGACAGAAATGGAGAAAGGGAAAGTAAGAAATCACCCCCCTAGAGGGGATGGCCATGCCCCACTCCCTTTTCCTCCATTTTTCTACTGGGATTTTGGGCGTGTGTGCCCACACACCAACCGTGATTTTCAAACCACTGGGTCCAGGACTGCAACCGAGGTTGGTCGTATAGGAGTCCAGCACCTTAACCACAACACCACTTGCTGGCCCCTGTTCAGTGATTTTAAATTCCAAAGTAGGTTCAACCTGTCTAGACTTGGCCCATTGACTTGGCATGCCAGAGATGTCCCTTTCTGACCTGCAGAGGGCATCCTAGAGCCTGCAGAGATTGGAGGGCCCATGGGGAGGAACCCTGCTGGAATCCCCCTCCCGGATCAGTGTTGAGATTTGCTGGTTCCATGGTTCAGAATGTGAAGGGCACATGTAGTTAACGAGTCAAAGCAGCAAATTACCATGTGTTGAAGAAATATAAAGCCAGGAAGGACAGATCTATATAGATAATGCACGAAGTGCAGAAGGAGCTCTGAGATTTTGACAGGAAACATGGGTTTCCATTCTGGCTTTGCCTCTAACCAGCTGCATGACTGGAACATATCACGTGTTCCCTGATATTCTTTCTTCTCATATGTAAGATGAGGGGCCAGCTATCCTGTAAGCTCCTTAGGCAAGATCTAGCTCCAGGCATACATTGGCAGTTACTTATGGTTCTGGGTTCATTTGGAGAAATATGAGACCCTTATATGAAGCTGGCCCAGGCAATACGTTATTAACTCAGGAACTCTGCCCCACAAAGTGCTTTCTGTCTGCTGGAGACATTGCCAAAGTGGCCTGGACAGGGTCATCGGTGTTCACCCAACAAAATTATCTTGAGTATCTTGGGTTTGTAGTGGAACTTTTAAAGAGTTCAAAGAGAAGAAATTGCCTTTTAATTAAAAACATTTGTTGTTGCTCGCACTATTTATAGTTACACAGTTATTTCTTAGAACTGTCCCATGAGGTAGGCTGACAAATTATTAACAATATGATCTAAAGAGCCCAAATACTTCACAGAGCAGCCATTTGTCTGCCTGAAATCACAGGTTGAGAGAACTCAAACTTCTGTTTTAGTAATTCATTGCCAAGTGCTGGAAGACATGCTGCTGCCTTTGCCCGTGGGATAGGGGATCTATTCTTTGATCTCTGTTGGTAAAAAGTGGTAGTCGATAGATAGAATGTGTTTTCAAACTCCAGGGGTGGGGGAGGGGAGGCAATATTGACAAAAGGGGGATTGGAATGATTATAATCATAGGAAGAATTAAAATACCAGTAAAGCTATTCTGAAAATATTAAGTGTATCTGCCACCTTCAGATGACATTTTATTCTTAATTTCCACGTAGTCGTTATAGATGCTAGGATGTAAACATGCTTGAATGTTGCAAGCTGTCACTAATTTTTAATTATATGCCATAACATTATATGTCATCCCCATGAAGATTTTATTGTATGATGTTAGCTTGTTTCTATTAGTATCAGAAAGATGTCTAGGCATGTCCCTAGTTAAGTGTGGCCTTGCGCAAGTCATTGAAAGTCTACATCTTTGTTTCCTTCAATGCACAAAAGAAGACCCATCGCTTTGCCTGGGTGGGGTTGAAAGGATGACTGGAAGAAGGCAGAGTGTCAGCTGTGAGACCACAGGGTCTGTGGGCTGCAGTAACAGAGATGAGCTGTGAAACTGAGTAGCGAGGAACACAGCAATCACGGACATGCCTGCCCTGGGCATTCTGGGTGTCAGAGAGAGAAATTATAGTCTGTAGTTTTCACTGCACAACTTACACAAATAGAAAAAGGAAACCTTTTCTGTCTGAAGTGCTTCTTTAAAGAAAATGTAATCCACACCGTGCTACAGGGTCATGCTTAGAATACTGTTTACCTTAGCTAGGAAGGAGGTGAAAGGAAGATGGTACTTGAGGCTTTTTCTGTGGGAGACGCACAGGCCTTTCTCTGCTTCCCAAGAGAGAAAGAACATCTCTGATGCAGGCTGGACCCTCCTGTGTCTGTCTCAGATCAGTAGCACATAAAACTTCCAAGCCTGCCAGACCCAGTCTTGTAGGGCATTTGCTTCTGGGAGGGAACAGCTTCCCACAGTCTTCCTGCACTTCCTTTTCCTTGGGGACGCGATTTTTCTGCGCCTTCTCTGACCATTTTTCTGCATACTCCGAACCTGTCTTTCTCCTTCTCTCTGCACTGTTTTACTCCATCAAAACTCCCATTCCTTACAGCCTGTTTGATCTCAGCCAGATGTTGGTAAAAGAGCTCACTATTTCAACAAAATTCCATTAAGCTGCTGATAATAATGAGAGTAATATCGTCTCCTTCAGGGATGGTTGTAGTTTAATTTTCACATCTCAGGAATGGCTATAGTTTAATTCGTACACCCAAATGAAAACATACTTTATAGTAGAAATTTCTCTACTGCCTTGCAAATTATACCAAGTGCCCTGTTCTTCAACTTACACCAGGCAGGCATCCACACTGACTAAGGATGCTCAACTATTGGTTTATATGTTTTTTTTTTTTTTTTTTTTTTTTTTTGAGAGGTTTTCGCTATAGGGTGCGTGTGCTCGCCAGACAGACAGAGAGAGACATAGAGACAGAAAGTGAGAAATCACTCCCCAGGGGGGATGGTCACGCCGCAATCCCTTCTCCTCCATTCTCCTCTTGGGATCTTGGGCACGCACGCACATACACCCGGCGTGAGTTTTAAGCCACCAGATCCGGGACGCGAACCGTGGTTGACTATGTGGGAGTCCAGCGACATAGCCATTATGCTAATTGCTGGTTTCCTGTTTTTTTTTTTTTTTTTCTTTTGAAGAATTATTTATATAATTTCATTTGTTACTTTTATTTTTTGGTTTGACCAGAGAGAGAGAGAGAGAGAGAGAGAGAAAGGGAAAGGGAGAAAGCAAGCTGTAAGGTTTGTGTCTCGAACCTCGGTTGGCCATGTGGGTAACCCAGTGCCTTTCACCACCACGCCACCTGCTGGCCCCAGTTTATATGATTTTATAAATGAATGTCATGTTCAACTGTTTTTAGTTTCCTAGGGTACATTAATCTGCTAGGGCTGCCATAACAGAGTCCCACAAACTGGGTTGCTTAAATGACAGAACTGGAATGTCTTGGGGGTTGGAGGTTGGAAGTCTGAGATCAAAGTGTAAACTGGTTGGTTCCTTCTGGGCCCCTCTCCTAGATGTGTAGACACTGTCTCCTTGCATCTTCACATGGTCTTCCCTCTGTTTATGTCTGTGTCTACATTTCCTCTTCTAATAAGCGTATGAGTCATATTGGATTGGCATCCACACTCATGACCTCATTTTAATTCAATTACATCTTTAAAGACCCTCTCTCCAAACGTTGTCACATTCTGAGGTAATGGGTATTAGGACTCCAACATTTGATTTGAGAGGACATTCAGGCCTTAACGTGGGGTCTCGATGACCTGAGTTGACATCAGACATGAGCCCAAGATGCCATATAAATAATGCAGTTGATGTATCAGCAAGTATTATTGGGAGAAAATGTTTGTAAAGGAGGCACAGAGTGAGCGGTAATAAACTGAAAGCCAAATAATCAGAACTAAGTGGCCCACCCTGATCCTTAGGGCTCATGTCCGTTCCTTTCGGAGCGCCATGTGCAGGTTCTTGTCTGACTTGTGTGAATGGATTCTTTCCATAAAAAACTAAGGGGTGACTGTGAAGGGCTCTGTTGAGCAGTTTGAAATTCAACCCCTGATTTCTACTCACTGTTCCAGAAGCAAATCAAATTCTAAAACTATTAATAAAAAATGATTCTGTTTTGATGAACAAGACATCTTGTTCCTATCATGGGAATTCTTATCCTCTGAAGGCTGAAATAACAGTCTGCAAACTTGTTTCAGTATTTCACAGAAGCAAATGAAATGTACGTGACTCCAAAGCAAGGCCATACAAGATGACGGGAATGTGACATTTCTTTGCTTTCGGTTGGGATGATATCAGTTCAGTGTGTCAACGCTGGTTATCGTAGCCCATCAGAAGCACTGATTGGCAATTGTGTAAGACTTTGAAGAAAAAGAGAAAATGAATTATTAATAAGTTCTGCTTGCTAGACTGTCTTTCGTAGTGTAAACACTGTTGAGAGACAGATAACTGAAGGGGTATTTGTAGGTGCAATGATTTGGGATCATTGAGGTAAACCAGACCCCTTATTTATGGCTTTGATATGTGACTTGCCATCTACCCTGAAATGAAATTCCAATTCTAAACGTTTATCAATGAAAAAAAATTATGACATTAAATTTGGAATCAAAATCTCCATCTGACTAGATCTCTATTATGATTATGAAAGTCTGCCACTAATAACACAGTTATTCATACCTTTTAGTCTGATAATATTTATGTTCTTTTAATGTTATTGTCTACCTCTTGAAGGCAAAATGAACTCGTCTATATAAAGTTCATATTGCTGATACTTCTGGGTTTGTTTTGGTTCTGAGTTAGACTTTGCAAATTTGGGATTTCTCAGTTTCTGTCATTTGTCAAAAGTCACTAAAACAGTACAATTTTTAAAATGGAGGGAGTCCATATGGCTCCTCTGGGCTTTTCTGATGTGTCCCTAACTCAGATGGGGGAAACACAACTTTATAAATTATTCCCTGATATGCACCACACAATTTGATGTGTCAATATGATGGAGGGATTAACACCATCAATGTTTGGTCATTTGTAATGGGCAGAGGGGACCAATATTTATCCTGTGCCTGTATTTTTTTGTGTGTTGGCATATATTTTTGGTTATTTACACAACTGATGGAGGTGTTTGTGCTATTGTTTTTATTTTGAAGAAGAGAAAACTAAAGCTCAATAAAGTTAAATAACTTAATCAAGGTCATAGAAGCTAGTACTTGGTAGAGCCAGGATTTGAGCCCCAGCCTGTTGGACTCTGATCACCATACACATCCTACCATACCACAGTCTGCATGACCACGTGATGATGAAGTGGCAATGTATATGGGGCAGAGAGAATATTTAGAGAGTATTTAGAGAGAGAGAGAGAGCTCAACATTTACACAGGTTTGGAGCACGTGGCCCATATTTGTGTCCAGTAAGTGTTGATCCATCTGGCTCAGCACTTATTTATGTGGATTTATGTCATGTTGGACTCAAGCTATCTAGGGTGGGATAAATGTCTGTGTTCTTCAAAGTATGGAAGCTTGAGCTGTTGTGAGAGGTAGTTAGCCCCAGGGGTTCCCTGAGGGCAAGGGGGAAGCATTCTAGTGGGCCGTGTCTTGAGAGGTGGACAGGACCTCATGGGACTGTTTGACTCACAGAGTAGAAGACATTTGACTGGTGCCTACGTCAACAATTGAGAGGTTCATATAAATGCCTGGATTGCCTGTTTCTTGTAAAAATGGGTTGATTTCCAGGAGCTGAGTAGGGTCTTCAGGAGGAGATTTGCTTTCCAGCCAAGCACACACTTCCTTGGTGTGATGACTCACCTGTGTCCTGAAGGCACATGACTTTGTAAAGTTTCACTGTTCACAGGCAGTGGGATTCCACATTAGATAATCAGTGCCTTCTTCACGGTCATAGAGCCAGTTGGTCTCCAGAGGAGGTTTAGGAACTTGGGTACCATGCTCTTGAGTCCAACGCCCTTCTGGTTGGGCAGAGGATCAGCTTCTAGAACTCTGAAACAGGGACTTACTGTCTAAAGGCATCACTATAAACTCTTATTCTGTGTCATCCTGTGGCCTCCTGAATAACTTTCAGCTCGCCAGACAGACAGAGAGAGATAGAGAGATAGAAAGCGAGAAATCACCCCCCAGGGGGGATGGTCACGCCGCAATCCCTTCTCCTCCATTCTCCTCTCGGGATCTTGGGCACGCACACACACGCGCCCGGCATGAGTTGTAAGCCACTGGGTCCGAGACGCGAACCGCGGTTGACTACGTGGGAGTCCAGCGACATAGCCATTACGCTAACTGCTGGTTCCCGAGAGTTTTGTTTTCTTATGGTAGCAAAGAGTAGGTTGAATCCTAAGAGATAAATGAGATGTATGTGAAAGCAACTTGAGCTTACCAAGCTCTGAACAAATAGGGAAAGAAACTGCTCCTGGGGTTGGTGTGGATGTGTAGGTGTGTTTTGGTTTCTCGGAGGATATCTGGGGATGCTCTTATCCTTAGGGGCTGGCTCTAGGGAGATGTATTTCCCATAAGGCATTTCCTACTCAGATGCTATCTCCAAATCTACTAAGTCCCAACAGAAAAAGTATTCTTGTATTTACTTATTGAACATATTTGAGTACCATATGCAGGCTCAGGGCTATATCATGGAGATAAGTTGAAAAGCAAAGGTCCCCCCAGCAGATAGTCTGTGACACTGTAGTATGACATGTACTGAGGCCCTTGGTGAGGGTTCCAGGGCTCACAGCTGGAACCACTCTGTCATTTATCATTATCATTATTACTACTACATATTAATAGACTTTATTGTTGAAAGCTCATTTTTCTTTTTTTTTGAGAGGTTTTCACTATAGGGGGCGTGCGCTCGCCAGACAGGCAGAGAGAGACAGAGAGACAGAAAGCAAGAAATCACCCCCCCAGGGGGACGGCCACACCGCAATCCCTTCTCCTCCATTCTCCTCTCAGGATCTTGGGCATGCACGCACACGTGCCCGGCATGAGTTTTAAGCCACCGGGTCCGGGACGCGAACCACGGTCGACTACATGGGAGTCCAGCGACATAGCCATTACGCTAACTGCTGGTCCCTTGAAGGCTCATTTTTTAAATAAGAGGGGAGTCCTAGGGCAGGCTAGGGGGAAGAGAAAAGTTTGTCTCAATATAACAACTGTGAGTTTGAGAGAAGGATGTGGTTTTTCAACCAGGCCTAACACACTGTGACCAGCCTTCATGGTTCTCTTCTGACCACGTAGCTGGAAATCCTTCTTACTGCTTATCTGTTCCAAGGCTGAGATCTTGCCAGCTGGATCTCACTTCTCATTCTATTTCTGTCGGGCACTGGGGTGCAGCCAGGACAAAGACTGCCTTTTGAATCTGCAGGAAAGGATGTTGTCAGGCATCTGCCAATGGTCCCAGAAGTTATTTCGGAAGCACCAGGCATGTGGGAAAGCATAGGGATTGAAAATTAAAACACCGTGAGGCTCTGCACATTCTCAGGTGTGCCAGAGTGATGCTGCTTTAACCATGAGGAGACCGCTCCTTTCCTAGGACTATGAAGCCAGCCTGAGATGCACCTTGAAGCAAATCCAGGTAGTCTTGAATATTGTATAAAGCATGTCCTTTCAAAATCACAGCTGAGATGGCAAGGAAGAGAAGCTGATTCCTAGAGGTGGAAGTTGGGAGCCACAGGGCAAAGCCTGCCTTGAAGTACAGTTGTCTGGAAGCCCCGTTGGTCCCTGGGGACTGCGCTTTGGGATTTCAAAGACAGACTGAACACATGATGAGTCTAGGGCCCCAAGTAGAGAGAAGCAGATCAGAGTGTTTCTCATAATGCCAGAGTCCCCTGCAGAGCCTGTTCTGCAAAGGGACAGAGTAGACTCCCACACTGACCAGAGGGGAGAGAAATACTAATGTTTTCCCTTAGTGGTTGCTGTCTCTAGTGTGCACACCCTCTTATGGGGTGTGGTCAGAAAAATCTAAGTGGAGTATTTTTCTAAAAACTGGATCCGACCTAAACAAACACACACAGGGGTAGTGCACCCCCAACCCCACCCAGGCAACGAAAACAATTCCCACAAATAGTATTCCAAGGAACAGAATAGCCTTGAAAGAAAAAATCGTAGACTAGAAAAAGGGCATCATACCAAGAGGCTCCTGAGATGGAAGCTGTCGAACCAGCCCCAGTTACCAGGATGTAAAATGAGATGTTTAATAGGAAAAATAAACAAACACTGAAATAAAGCACATGGCAAAGAACAGAAATATATCCCAAATATCAGTGGTCTGCTTTGAAAAGGAATCAAAGATAACTTGTATAAATGAATAAGTAGAATTAAATGTACACTAATTAGAATTAATATTCCATGGGAATGTTTAACAGTAGTAGACTAGTCATGGACTAGGAGATCATTTAGGAAGCAGTAGATAGGCTTGAAGAAGTTACCCAGTATGAAGACTGAACATACAGATGGAACGTATGCAAGAAATGTTTTGTTACAGGGAGAATAGAGTGAGAAGATTTAACATACACCTGGTTACAATTCCAGTGGAGATGATAGCAAATATGGGAGGAGTCACACAGCAGCAACTGAGACTTTCTAATTAAAAGATACCTGTTTTCTGTTCAGGAAATGCAATGAATTGAAAGTAAAATAAATAAAAACGTATCCAACTTTGCCCTGTCCTCGTGAGACTGCAGAGCACCAAAGGCAAAAGAAAGATGTTCAGAGCCACCAGAGAGTGAAGACATTACCTCCAAAGAACAGTGCCACGGCTTCCAGAGACAGCTCCTCAGAGTAGAAAGCATAGCACAGCAGGAGAAGATCCTTAAATAACCAAGAGAGGGGCCAGCAGGTGGTGTAGTGGTTTAGATGCTGGACTCCTACATGGCCAACCACAGCTCAGGTCCCAGATCTGGTGGCTTAAGACTCAGACCAGGTGTGAGTGCCTGTGTGCCCGAAATCCTAGGAGGAAATGGAGGAGAAGGGATTGTGGCATGGCCATCCCCTCTGGGGACTGATTTCTCATTTTCACTCTCACTGTCTCTCTGTCTTTGTCCGGTGAGTTCCCGCATCCTATGGCAAAAACCTTAAAAATATATAACTAAAAGGGGGACCAGGGAGTAGTGTAATGATTAACTCCCACGTGGTCGACCTCAACCATAGTTCCAGTCTAGGACTCGAAGGCTTGAAACTCATGCCAGGCAAGTGTGTGTGCATGCCCAAAATCCCAAGAGGAGAATGGAGGAGAAGGGATTGAGGCTTGGCCATGCCCCTTAAAAGATGATTTCTTGTTTTCTCTCTGTCCCTGTCTCTCCAGCAAGCACACGTGCCCTATGGCAAAAATATCTCCCCCCCCCAAAAAAAAAGCTAAGAGAAATAAGCATTAATCAGATGTATATATGCAGCAAAACTAGAATGAGGCTACACAAAGATATTTTTAAATGATAATAGTTTACCTCCAAAAAAATCTTTCTTTTTTTAGAGAGGTTTTTGCTATAGGGTGTGTGTGCTCTCCAGAAAGACAGAGAGAGACAGACAGAAAGTGCAAAATCACCCCCCAGGGGCAATCCCTTCTCCTCCATTCTCCTTTTGGGATCTTGGGGGCACACACAAACACGTGCCCGGCATGAGTTTTAAGCCACCGGGTTGGGGACTCGAACTGCGGTCAACTACATGGGAGTCCAGCGACATGGCCATTATGCCAACTGCTGGTCCCCAAAAAAATCTTTCTTGAAACAACTTCAAATTGGAATCTAAAGGATGGAATTCAAAGAGGAAAAAAAATGTCACAGAAGCAAAGTCGAAGAATCAAGGGGGAGTAAGTAAAGCCTGTCATTTAGTAAACAGAAATGTTTCTCAGCCAGGCGCAGCATTTGCAATGCATGGAGCTGTTTCTGATGGTCATAACTAGGGCTGGAGTGTGGAGGGTGTTGCTCCCATCCAGGGAGTGCAGGCCCACATGCTGCTGGGGTCCTGTGTGTGCAGAACAGCCCCTGACAACCCAGAGCAGTGGTGCTGAGGCTGAGAACGTGCCTGGAGGCTGAATGATGTGAGTCTGCAGGGTAGTGATGAGTAAATAGGATGGACCAATGTGTCTTTGCCTCTCGCTGCATTTTGAGTTGGAGTAAGTTATTCTTCAACAGGAAAAACCATTAAGTACAACTTTAAAATGTTCTCGGGAGACAGATCCTGGAGAACAGCTCAGCCTTAGGCCAAATCATTGAAGAGGTGAACATTTTTAAAGGCCCCTGCTGCTGTCCAGGGCTGCTGAAGTTGGTGACGCCCAGCACCAGTTGGCCCATGGCTGACTTTTCTTGCTCTCACTGTAATGAAGGCCAGAGTGGATCGAAATGATACTCCCTGCCTGGCTGGCTGGCTGTGCCTTGGGGCACAAGGCCGCTCAAATAAATAGGAATAGGGCCAGCAGATGGCATAGTGGAGAAGACACTGGATTCCCACGTGGTCATCTGCAGTTCGAGTCCTGGATCAGGCAGCTTGAAACTCAGGCTGGGTGCATGTGTGTGTGTACCTAAAATCCCAAGAGGAGACAAGGAGAAGGGATTTTGGCATGGCCATTCCCGGGGGGGAGGTGTAATTTCTCGCTTTTTGTCTCTCTGTCTCTCTCCATCTCTCCAGTGAATGCCCTATAGAAAAGAACTCTTTAAAAAGAAAGGAAGGAAGGAAGGAAGGGAGGGAGGGAGGGAGGGAGGGAGGGAAAGAGAGAGAAAGAAAGAAAGAAAAAGAGAGAAAGAGAGATAGAAAGGGTGGACTGGTCTTCCTGTGTTGTTTCTTTGCTTCCCTTTTATGTGGCCATGTTAGAAGCAATTTCTTTTTTATGTTTTACTTTCAAATTCAGTGTTCTTTTTTTCTTAATTTGCCAGGGAGTGTTTGCACTTACCAAAGAGAGACAGCAAGAAGGAGGGTTAAAGCACTTCCCAGTGGGTAAGGGTCAGACAGCAATCCCTTCTCCTCCATTTCTCCATTCTGTTGGGATTTGGGGCATGCCCACACACGTGACTGGTATGAATTTCACACCACCAGGTTTAGGACGCAAACTTTGAGGTAACACAAGTGAGATATAACTCTCTTAACCACCAGATTGTGAACTGGCCCTCTGTGTGCTTTTTAAAAATATATCTCAGGGAACCAGCAGTTGGCGTAATGGCTATGTCGCTGGACTCCCACGTAGTCGACCGCGGTTCGCATCCCGGACCCGGTGGCTTAAAACTCACGCCGGGTGCGTGTGCGTGCGTGCCCAAGATCCCAAGAGGAGAATGGAGGAGAAGGGATTGCGGCGTGGCCATCCCCCCTGGGGGGTGATTTCTCGCTTTCTGTCTCTAATGTCTCTCTCTGTCTGGTGAGCGCACGTGCCCTATAGCAAAAATCTCTCCAAAAAAAAAAAATATATATATAAATATATATAAATATATATAAATATATATATATAAATATATATATAAAATATATATATATATATCCATAATTTTGTTTCAGAGGGCTTGAAACACATGAAATACAATAAGATTTGTTCTCATTAAGTCACTTTCTCTTATTTATTAATTTCTTGTGATAAGTTTGGGCTAAGCCCCCCTCCAGTGACACTCTCACCTTGTTGACACTGACAGTTTGGGCAGGCAGGACCTCCCAGAGGAAGGGCCTGCATTTTCTGCTGGGCACATAGTCAGCAGGAAAATGCTACATTCCTTTCCTCCTGGCCCAAGCACTCTGCCACTTTACCTCTCCTCTACTGGCAGTTCAGCTGTGTCATGCATATCAGAATGCCAGGGTAGGTGGGTTAGAAAAGGAAAAGCGTTCCCACAAGTCTGCCCCAGGGCAAGAGGAACAGGAGAGGCATACATGGCTTCCATGGAGTGATACATGGGGCTCTGAGGTCTGCCTCTCTGCTCACAGTCACTTCTGGGCTTCCAGTGCCCTCTAGGAAAGCCAAGAAAACAAGCTGATCTTGCTTCTGGGTGCCAGCAAGAACTGACACATGTCATGGCTGGATCTCGGGAGACGCGCCGCCATCTCAGTGCACGAGTGTCCTTTCAGTGCGGAAATGACCACCTACTTAGGCTGACTGGAGGGAAATAAGCCCTGAGCCTGGCACCCAGGTGCTGCCATGGTCCTGGGCCCCTGCTCCTCTCTCTCCTGCACAGACTGCCCTGTTTGTAGCAGGTCAGAGTGTTTGGGTCAGGCCATCTGGGAGGCACGTATCTAGTTCCACCCTCAAGGTGGGGATGCTGCCTCTGAGTGAGTGAACATGTAGCCTCCTCTCCACGTGAGCCTGACCGCCATGGGAAGGGACACTGTTATCTAGAGACACCACTGGTGGAGTCCTGTTATTTCACCCAGCTTCCAGCAGAGGTACAGGGCCAGTGGGGTGGCTGGGGTCGGGGTCCAGCATTTTCTGGGTGGTTGGCAGCTGATGTACGCTGAGGCTCTTTACCGAAGTCAGCCAGAGCCTGACTTCAGATGGTGGCAGCGTCCAGATGGGCATCCTTGCAGACACTGTGCAGTTGGGAGTGCGGGCCCTGCTGCTGGGGCCAGATGCCTGGGGCAAAGGCAGATTGGCACAGCCCTCAGGGCATTTTCATACGCTGCCTAAGGTGAACGTTGCTAATGCCATCCAAGAGAAGAAAGCCAGAAGTGAACAACACAAGTCCTTGTTTTCTGGCATGTGTGGTATCTATGTGTGTGTATCAGGAAGACATGTGCATGTTAGTTTCAATGCATAAAAGTGTTCCCTCGTTAGTCACAGCTCCCCCCACTCTCTGTTACTTAGTTTGCCACCTCATTTCCTTACCTGACTGGTCCCTGAAAGAATTTGAATTTGTCCTCAAGGGAACCAATCCTCCTGTCACATTTATCTTTTAAAAGCCTGCTTGTCTGAAGACATACAATTTTAGTCGTGTATGTATTAAGTGAATACTAAGCTCTCTCATTTCTCCAAGGATCACTTAGCTTTCACCCTTTAATTATAAAGGGTGAAAGCAAGAACTGACATATGTCATGGCCAGAGTTTTGATCTTCCAGTTTTTCATTTTTATGATAGTGGTGTGCATGCCACATCGCGATCCCCTTTGCTCAGCCCCTCAGGGTCCTGGGTGCCCACTTGTATACCTGGCATGTTCTCAGGCCAACTGGAGAGGCCAAACCCATGGGTGACCATGTGGCTTCCAGCCCTGCCGGGCACTTACATTACTGCTACACCACAGCCCCTCAGCCTGATCTGATGATGATGATTATTATTATTATTATTAAGATGAGGGGTTTAGGTTTTAACAAAATTTGTCATATGGGCTCATTTCCCTCCAGTCAGCTTAAGTAGGTGGTCATACCCAGTTAACATTGCAACTCTTCTCCTAAAGGCTTAATTTAGGAATCTGTGAATAAGCAAATCACCTCTTGAAGTCATCCCACAGAAATCACCACATTACTCATGCTCCCCAGTGGGAGGTTGCAGATTCCTCCCTGCCCCAGGCCCAGTGCCCAGTGCCCAGGTGCTGCCCGCGCCCAGCTGCCATGGCCCTGTGGCCCCTTCCTGCTCCCTTCTGCACCGAGTGTTCTGTTTGTAGCAGGCCAGCATGGATGAGTCAGGCCAGCCTAGGAGGCACATACCTACCTCCACTGTGTAGATGGGGACACAGGCCATGAAGACACCAGGCGCTCTACCTTTCTGACCATGCGTCTGTCAGGCCAGCAGATCCTGGATGTACACCAGGAATGGACCCTTAGCAAGGAAAAAGACATCTTCACCGTGATTCAGCTGTTTGCCACCAAATAACTATGTCATGTAAACGCTGCCGGCATCTTTTCTCCATCTAATTGACCTAACCAGTTTCTACACAATCTGTATTAATTGAAGGGAATTATTCAGAAGAGCCTTTGAAAGACAGGAGGTGAGGAACTCGCCTCAAGCGAAACCATAGAGGAAGGCTGCTCCTCAGCCTCCGTGATGGCTGTGGACTGTCAGACTATCTGTCTGCTGCCGGTACCTGGAGTTGTTTTCTTCCTGAGACTCAGAAGTGAAGTCTTCTGGGGACAGTTCTTAATTAAGGCCCTTTGTGTGCAAATCCTTCTCTGACAGAGAGTGAAAAGACAAAGAGAACGAACACAAAGATGCTTTCTGAACAGCGCAGGCGGCGGCTGTCGCACTTGCTTTCTGTTGTTCCTTGGTTGGAGCTGAGACCTCGGAGCTACTTCACTCCATGCTAGCACAAGGAAGGAGTGTGAGGGCTGAAGGGTGGGGTGGGGGCTTTCTCTGCTGGCCTGACTCTGAAGGGCCATCAGACACTCAGACACCTGCAGCCCTCAGGGCCTCCCAGGGAGACTCAGGCTGCCCAGCGGGTGCCCCCAGGTGACCGTGCAGGACCTGCTTTTCAGTTTGCTGGGAGAGCTTGGTCATGGCATGGGCTAGTTGGAGAGGAGAGTTTCAGGGAAGACACCAGGAGGGCTGGGAGGGGATTTAGTTCCAGGTGACTGTAAGGAAGCAGAGACACACACAGCCCAGGAGTCACATGGATTCTCACTACTCAGCAGTGGAGGCTGGATCTCAGTGGCAGATGATGTAGCCAGACCTGGGTTCAGGAGACTGCCCTGACTTGGCAAGTCACAGACCTGGAGGGGGGGGGTCTTTCCATTCTATAAAAAGCAGCTAGAAGCCATCACTTGGGCATATTCTGGCAGCTCGGAAGTGACGGCTCCAGCCTATCAGACACTGGGAAGACATCGTTGTCTAAGACTGCGCGCATCACGCTAACCTCAAGAGTAAGCTGGGCTCAGGGTTTGATGGACTGAGCAGTAGAAAGGACACTTTCGCCATCTGGTGACAGACCTGTGACAATGACTTGGGGAGGCTGTAGTACTAGCATCGGGCATCCGTTTTATAACCCCAGGTCATCAGCATTTCCACATAACTGGGTCAACCTGAAAATGATGAAACTCAGAACCTTCCTGTCATTCCCTGGCTCTGTACACCTGGTGGCACAAAACCTTTGTTCTTATCAGGTTGATTTCTAAGTCACTTTTGGGGTACCCCAGTTTTGGAGGTAACAGAAATCTTGTTTGTTTGGGGTGATTCTTCCGCTTTTTACCTCTCTGCTGACGGCATCGCCCACCAGCTTTTTCCACCCCAAGGCCCTTCTCATTTGTTACTAGAAAGAACTCACATGAAGTCATTGTGCTGGGAAGGGCACCTTGTCCCTGTGACATCTCCTGCTTCTCGCCTTGTCCCCAGGGCAGGAGCGGCCCTCTGCATGGTAGGTCCTGTATGGCCTCAGGCACCAGCTTGCTTCCCTGTGGCTGTGGACATCTTGTGGCCTCCGATGGTGAGGTTGCTCTACTCTGTAGCCTCCTGTCCCCATCTCACAAAGATCACTGGCCCTTGGGATCACCGCTGCATTCTGCACCCCAGAAGGGGCCAGGCAGTGCCCATAAGCTCACCTGGCAATGCCTGTCCCTCTCCCACCTGAGCCTGGATTACACCTCGCAGCACCTGGAGGCACCCAGCGCCATATGGAAGGCTGGTTTTCTGAGAAGCCTTCAAGGTCTCCAGAATCCAAACAGGCATGGGGCACCAGCTTGAGGTTCTCTGAACCTCCAACTCTAGGGAGATGTTTCTGATGCCCCCTCCGCCAGCCCAGGTCAACTCAAGCTGGGGCCCTGGCCTTGGGCTTCTTTCTCGTTTGCCCTTGGTACCTCTTCCTCCTTCCCTGGGGATTTCCTTCTGGTACCAAAAGACATTTCACCTTCCCTGTGACAAGCTCATTCAGGCTCACCTAATTTTTTGTCTTCTGTTTTTAGTTTTGCTCTAGGGCACATGTGCTATGAGAGAGAGAGAGAGAGAGCGAGAGAGAGAGAGCGCATCCTCCTGGAGGATAGCCACACCACAATCCCTTCCCCTCCATTCTCCCCTGGGGATGTGTGTGTGGACATGCCCACACATACACATGACCCGTGTGATTTTTAAGTCAATGGCTCTGGGACTTGAACCGTGCAGTCTGCCATGTGGGATCCAGCTTCTCTTGAGCAGCATATTACTGCTGCCGCACAGAGCTGGCTTTTGACCTAGCTCCCTCTCTGTCCTTCCTAGCTCTTGCTCTTGCCTGGGCAAAGACTGGAAACCTCCTGTCCTTGTAGCCAGAAGCCTTCCCATCAGTGCTGCCTGCAGCTTTGTGTTTTCTCACAGGCTTGGCTGGAGAAGATGGAGCCTGGGCCCCTGCACAGCTTGTTTCTTGTGGGATCTTCATGCAGTTTTGGTGAGGGAAGAACATGGGGCTTTTTCTTGGGCATCTCATCCTAGTCAGTGGGCCTGGGCCATTGGGTTTGCCAAGGCCACAGGGCAGGTTAGTGACAGAATCAGATCAGGGGCCTAGTTTCCTGCCTCTCACAGCCTGTCCAGATCATTGAATCTCTGTGCAACACCCTCAAGGCTGGGCCTCTGCAGTTAGCGTGCCCGTCAGATCCTCCAAGAAGCCCCAACAGAATGTGAAATGGCCGTGATGTTCTCCAGACTTTCTCTACTCCAGACCAAGAAAGCATTATTAAAGCCCTCCATTGGATGGATGCTAGTTGGGAGTAATTCTTGGATTTTGCAGTATTCTCTGACATATTTAGGTACTCACTAAATGTCCTTTGATGCAGAAAGAATGAATTCATGTCTCAGAATGAGTATTTTTTTTGTTCTTTTTTTCTATATATATATATATTTATACACACACACATATATATATATATTTTTATTATTATTCATACATTAAAAAAATTATGTTGAAGACATAGCAAATGTGCCTGAATGATATGCAGACTATTCAGATACCACTTAGATTCCCTCAATGCCACTATTTAGTCACATTTGTTTCTTATCCTCTTTTTTAGTAAAATAACAGGGTAGAGAGAAAACCAAACTTCCCTTCCCCTCCCATTTCCTTTCTCCCCTGTTCAGAAGGAGCTGTTTCAGTGACACTGGGGCAAGTGCTCACGCACTGACTTTTCTGTTTTACACATGAATGTGTGTCTGAAAGTAACACTTTACTGTCATGGGTGTTTTCAAAGACTGGAATCTATGGCCCTGTAGCCTAGTAGTTAAGGGAACCAGATCCCACATGGCCAACCACAGTTTGAGTCCCAACTTGTGCAGCTTGAAAAGCATTCTGGGTTTGTGTGTGCGTGCCTAAAACTCTGACAGGATGGAGAAATGAAGGGATTGCAGCAGAACCACACCCCACTGGGGGATGCTTTCTCCCTCTTTCTCTGGTGACTTTGCATGCCCTCTGGCAAAAAAAAAAAAAAAAAAAAAAAAAAAAAAGACTTTCATTGGTATAAACAACACAATACCATATCTATTCTTTTGCAGCTTGCTGTTTCCCTGTTTATATTCTGAGAGCCATCTTTATTGTTGCATGTATATTGAGGCAGGGGTGTGCAAAAGTTCATGGAAAATGCTCATTAAGAAAAAAAAACTATGCAGGGATCAGCAGAAGGCATAATGGTTACATTGCTGGACTCCCATGTGGTCCACCGCAGTTTGAGACCCAGACCTGGCAGCTCAAAACTGAAGTCAGGCATGTGTGTTTGCATTCCCAAGATCCTGGGAGGAGAATGGAGGAGAAGGGATTACAACATGGCCATAGTCCCAGGGCGGGGATGATTTCTTGCTTTCTCTCTCTCTCTCTCTCCCTCTCTCACTCTGGTGAGTGCACATGTCTTATAGCAAAAATCTCTCTTAAAAAAAAAGAAAAAGAAAAAAAAAACTATGCATAGATTTCCAATTTTTTTTTGCACCAAACAAGTTTATACTTTATTTCCCTTTTTCAGTGAACTTTTTGCAGTCTCCTCATATTTGTCCATTAGTTTTTTACCACTGTCTTGTGTTCCATTTGAATTAGACCGCAGTGTATTTATTTGTTCTCTTACTCATAGTCCATTGTCCTAACGTTTTTCCTATTACAAACTGCTAGAGTTTTAGGTTGTCAATAAATAGCATATAGTGTCCTGTTATTTCACATCCAAGTTTGTAACCCTCTGAGAAGTGACACAGCCATGGAGACCAGTATCTTGGGCTTGGACATGCATCCAGTTGGACAACGTGTTGCCAGTGAAGTTGGGCAATGTGAACATGCACAAGCCCACATGTAGGGAGGACTGAGAGCTTCCTGAAAGGAGGGTATGGATGCCCTCATCTCGGAGCAAGCTGACCCCCGGAAGAGAAAATCGAAGAGGCTAGTGGATCTGGGCCAGAGTTTCTCATCTTTCAGAGACATGTGACTGAAGGATTTCTCTCACTCCGAACCCTCCCATGTGATCTCCTGTGCGTGCAAACCAAGGTCCTCATGCCCGTTTACATACCAGAAAACATAAAGACTCTGGATACCCCTCTTCTTTGACAAAGCCTGATGTCATCAGACATCCTCTTTGTGCAGCTCTAGAGTGTATGAAATCCTCTCATTTGATTTGCATTTTCCTGGTTTTTAATGAGATGGAACTTTCTTTCATATGTCAGTTGATCATTCAGATCTTCTCTTTTTGTGAATTGCCACTTAATAGACTTAGCTTGTTTTTCTTTTCAGTTTTTAAAAATAGTTCACAACGATTTATAGAACTTCTTGCATACTCAGGATACTCATCCTTGGCAGTTCCATCATGATGACTCCAGCAGCAATTGGCACTTACTGGCTTTGTGTGTCTTAACTCATCGAATCCCCACAGCAATCCTATGAGCTAAACACTGTGACTATTCCCAAGTCACAGTGGAAGACATTGGGACACAGCACTGTAAGGCACTTGCCCAGGTTTACTCTGGGATCAAAGGTGGATATGAACCCATGCTACTTAGCCATACTGGTTTTACCCTTGAGCATACATAGTATGTGAGTTCAGCAGTATGTAAGTATGCTTGCTGGAACAGGAAATCAGTGGTGCATGTCATTTGACAGGGTTACTGTTGGTTACTGTAGAACCAAGTTGATCTTGTCTTATCTTGCAAACACCATGGCCACAGGATGTCTATCATGTAGAGGATGCATTCCTGTTCTCATGCCACTCTGTCAAGTCTGATCTGCCATTGTACCTCTTTATTGTAGTTTTTTTCAGCCAGTCTAGAGTATGAAGCATTCTTAGAACACATGCCTGAATCCTTCATCCTCTTGTCTATTTGGCCCTCCTCTTTTCTCCAATTGACTCAGTCCCACTCATAGCATGTAGCCATATTCTAGCATGTTCTTTGCCCAATGTCCCAACCAGAAGACAACGTCTTTAAAAATCACAACATGCACATGTCCAATCAGCACCTGGCATCTTCTGCCATTCTGTTAGCTTTTTTTTCCATGTATTTATGAAATGTTTCTTCCCCCTAGCCAGACTGAGCATTGAAGTGAGTGACCAGTGTATTCTTATCTCCCTTGGAGAATACCTGATTCTGTTAGGTAGTAAGTTTATGCAGTCAGTCAATGGAAGGATGGGTGGGGCCAATGTTGGGATTTAGGAGCCTAGTTTGTAGGATTGTTGCCCCAGGTCCCCTGTATCTGTTATCTCACATCTGCAACATGGATTTGAGATACCTTACCTTGTATCTTGTGCATTTGAATTTGAAAGTTTGCAAATTGCACAAATAAGAAAGTGTGGATTTTCCATTTTTCAATATAAATTGTTAGCAGTAGCCATGCATAATTAGAAAAAAAAAACAAAGTTTATATTAAACAAGATGGAATTAAATGAGACTAAGTACTCCTTAAAATATGTAGTAAGATTATAAAATGAGATAGCTTCTATAATTTATTCACCTGAGCTCTGTCTTGGTGGTAAGCATTAGACCTGAATAATCAAAAAAAAAAAAAAAAAAAAAAAAAAAAAAAAAAAAAAAAAAACTATTGATAAAGTATGTGTGTGCCTTCCAAAAAAAAGACTCCTTAGATATCTGGAAAATAAGTAAATAAGTAGTTAGCTGTTTAGAGCAGCAGACCGAGGCCACAGGTGGTGCAGCAGTGAAATGTGACACTCTGTGATTCAGTCCCACACGGGAAGGTCTCCAGTTCAAGTCTGGAGATCTCCCTGAGTATGCAGGATGCATGCATGCCCATGGTCCAGACTGGTGGAAGCTGGGAGTGGATCATAATGTCAAAACCCTGTTAGAGATGCTGTGTCTCTGTCTTTCTTTCCCTATCTCTCACTCATGAAATAAATAAACTTGAAAGAAAAAGAAGATGACACTGACAGAGAGAATAGAGCAAGAGTTAGAATATATGTTACCAATGGAATGTGGCGTGGTGACTGGCCATGGCCCTGGGGTCAGACTGGAAGCAGAGTCTATATGTTGTGCCTTTAATCTTAAGCATTGAGTTTATTTACCTACTTAATTTCTACACACCCTTTTATATACTATCAAGTCCTTTTTACAAAGTTAGCTTATTCTAAGAGAGAGAGACAGAGAAATAGAGATAGAGGAACAGCACCCCCAACAGGATCTTCATATCTAAGTCCAGCCCCTGACACAGCATCCAGGATCATGTGCATGCACTGCTGGCATGAACAGGGAGATCTCAGGACATGAACTCAGGACCTTCCCACTACAGCGTCAGCCTCTCAGAGTGTACCACTACAGCTGCACCACTGAGGTTGACCTCAGATTCCTCCTTTAAAGTCACTGCTTTGGTGTTTATGTCATACTATGTCCATATCTCCTATTCCAATCTGGAATAAATGTGTAATGCAAGTCTTAATCTTCCTCAGTAGCAAGACTTGTCCTCATTCCCCTTTTCTTGGATGTGGACATCTAGTCCTTGAGTAGCTCTTTGTAAAGCGTGCAGCAACCATTCCTGAAGCAGAGCCCCAGATTTATTTTTTTTGTGTTTTTTTTTTTTTTTTTTTCTACTGTGCTGTGCAAGTTAATTTTGGATCTTGTGTCTTTCCAGCCATTTTTTTTTCTTGACTTAGTCAATTTTTATTGCACCTGTTCAGCATTTTGCACTGACCCAGTTACTGGAACAACTACGACCTGACTGAGAGACAACTGTATCCTTTGAATTGCACTGAATCTAGCTGGTCACCCATTCTTTGAGAACTGAGACTAGGGACTTCAGTGACAGAGATTGTACCTGAGGGGCCTGGAGGCTTTGGAGGATCCAGGGACAAAGCATTTAGAGGACAGGAAGGCTTGTGCAAGGTGAATAGGAAGGAAGGAAGTAGATCAGATTTCAGTGTTTCTCCGTGATTCCATGTTAATCTTGCATCATCTCTTTACAACATCCCACAATCTGGGGATTAGAAAAATAAATGAAACTTCTCTACTGATGGAAAAAATATGGAGAAGGGGAGATGAGTTTACACTGAATAGTTTTAGTTAAGAAAGTTCTATGCTGAAGCTCACATACCTCTTCCTTCTCTATGTTTAAACTAATTGCATTTATGAAAACATCACAATTACTTGAGAAATTATTCTGATATGCTTATGCCTCCTATTTTTCTGTCCTTAAGTTCACATATGCAGTCAGTCTGGAATTGCTACTAAGACAGGGGGGGTGCATGAAGCCAGGGGTTGCCTGGCACCTGTTCTAGCAGTTCACAGGAAAGAGCTCCAGATTAGAAGTGTTAAGGGTGGTCAGTGCTCAGTTACAGGATCATTAACACAAGCATCTCTCTTTCTCACCCATACCAGTGATCCTTCCTGGCATCCTAGACCAGGAAGATGTGTTTAAGCTGAATGTGAACAAAAGATGCGGGCATTCCCAGATGGGCGAGCACGCTGGTGGATGGTGAGGGATGCTGCCCTTGCCCACAGGGTGCAGCCCAAGGTTGTGTCTGAAAATTATTCCTTCTTTTCACTATGAGAGAGATTTGAGGCATAAGTGAGGACAGGATTAATATTCAACCTGATTTATGCAATATTTCAGAGTCTGGATCTTCTCATGGTTGCAACAATGATTAAACAAGATAAAGCTTCTTACAGATAGATGCCTAATTGCACTTGAGTTTATTAATGTAAAATGGACATGATATAATAGAGAACTCCATATGCACCACTCATATGGAAGAGTTAGTCCCAACCTCTCTATCATTTGCTACCATATGATTTTTAGTTTATATATAACTTGATTTAAGTGGTATCTATTTTCATAAGCCTAGTTTTACATTGTTTTTGTGTGTAAATTGTATTACTCACCTCTGTTCAATTATTTAGCAATAGATCCAATATTTATTTTCCAGTCTTTGCTGCCTGTGTGCATGTGGTATAGACATAGATCTAATTACTGAGCATTGTAAGGATCTAACTAACTAGGAATCATTTTACTTTCATTACCCTTGACTTAGCCTGTGCTCTGCATAGTTGTTTCAAAGTTCAACAGAACATTTCTGTTCTTCACTGTCTTGTTGCAGATTTGAGGGTCTATTTCTTAGGTACATTTGACAGAACCGTTGTTTGTAATACAGAGAGAGTCACCGTGGTGGCTGTGAAGGCAACACGGATGAGCAAGAAGAGCATCAGCTTAGAGACTCTGCCATGGAGACCAGACCTACTGTGTGCCCTTTTTCTCATCCTCCATAGCACCCCTAACTATCATTCTTGTTCTCACCTTCCTAGGAACTGGTGCTCTCTGGTCTTAGGAGTGGAATAAAAGAATGAACTTGTCTTCACTTTCAGTCCACAGAAACCCTATTTGTTTTGATTTCTTTTTTTCTTTTTATTTATTTATCAAACACAACTTGTGACTTCTGGCACAAAGTAAGTGCCTTGAGGATGGATTCTCTTTCTCAGATGTCCAAATGTTCCTCCAGGGTACGCATCTGAATTTTATCTGTATAACTTGGATTTGCACCTGGGCCATTGCAAAGAATGGTACTTCACCCATAAAGCATTCTGAAGGTCGATATTTGCTAACAAAAGGTACCGCTGCTTTAAAGTTGGATAACCTCCAGTTAAGTCTTGCTTAGGGTAAGGGTAATTTTGGAAGAGGAAGAAAGGGCATCTCTTCTGATTGAAAATATGTGCCAGGGAAGTTCTTGCTGCCAGTTGTAGGTGCAGTGATGTGCTGGGTACACTGCCCCTTAGTTTCCACTGGAGAAGATGGCAGGAGGGCATCCGGTGGCTGAGCTGGGAGGAGAGGAATCTTCGGCATGGCAGAGCTCAGACGTGGTGGTTAAGGTCTGAGCAGCAGCTTGGAATCTGATTAGAGGAAGCAGACCTTGGCCTGGAGTCCTAGATGGTAAGGTTGGCTGACCATGCCTGCTGACCACGTTGGTGGGGTTCCAGGCATGGGTAAATGAAATGAGCCAGAAGAGAGTCACTGTGAGCCAGATTGGCTTGACGGCTGTGATCAAGGACTGTGTCCAGGCTGAGGCTCAGGGCCAGAATCAGGGCTGCAGCTTCCGGTCTGCTTCTGGTCTAGGCAGTGGGAGGTATGAACACGTCAGGCCCTTGAGTGTCTGTGCAGGGTGCCACCCTCATCAGTGCATGGTGCCCACCCCAGCAGAGGCGTTGAGCACAGCCTTTGTTGGAACAGAGGTGCCCAGGCAGTGAAAGGCCCAGAGTTGTGAGAGAAGCTGTCCTGAATCTGGCTGGGTCTCTGCAGACTCTCTGGAGGACTTGAGATTTGGAGTTCTGCAGTAGCTTCTCAAGAATTCAAGAGTTCTTTCCGTCTGTGGGTTGATGAAGCTGAGCCTGCTGGCTGCAGAATTCACATAGGTGCTGGGCGTTTGTGTTGTGTGTGTGTGTGTGTGTGTGTGTGTGTGTGTGTCTGTGTCTGTGTCTGTTTTGTTGTTGTTGTTGTTTTGTTTAGCAGTGTCCCTGTGCTCTATGGGAACTGTGGGAGGTGCAGGTATGAGTTCAGGGAGCGACTTTGCAGAGAAGAATTCCCATCTACTTCCACATAAGTTAGAATCAGTGATAGTTTCTCAGAGGAGGAAGTGCTTACACTAGATCTGTGACACGTAGGAGGTAGCAGATGTGAGTCCTTCCAGGAAGCCTGGTTACTTGGCTGAGGCATGAGCCATGAGCAGGACTTGAATCAGGAAGTAGCAGAGGGGCCCACAGATTGAGCAGAATTGTTTGGGAGTGAGGCAGCAGGTCATACTAAGAGGTGGGTCCATGACTTGAGATTGGAGCTGCCTCAGGCCTTGGGATCCTCTTACTACCTTGCAGAAGATGGGAGCACAAATGTGGGGAAGACAGAAATCTGTTATGTGAACTGAGTCCTGGGCAGGAATCACCCAGAACCCATTATCTAATAAGAAACTGACTTTTAAGAAGCAGAGGGCTTTGACCAGCAGTAGGACCAGCAAGGCACATGGCATGTACCTTAGTTTCTTAGTCCCTTTTGTACAGCTGTAACAGAGTAAATGAAACTGTGTAACTTGTAACAAACAGAGATGTATCAGTTCACGGTTCTGGAGGCTGGAAAGTCCAATATCAAGGTGCAGCATTTGGAAAGGGCCTTCTCATTGCTCATCATACCATGGAAAGTGAGAGGGCAGAGCCAAAGGAGTAGAAATTGCCTTTTTATGATGGTGTCAGCCCCACCCATGGGGGGTGGGGCCCTTGTGGCCTAATCACCTCTGAAAGCTCTTGCCTCTTTATACCATTTCACTGACAATTAAATTTCAACCCGAGTTTTGGAGGGACAGACATTTAAGCCATAGCAGTCGTTCCAAAGGAAACGTGCAGCTTTGCCCCCTCTCCCCAGCCTGTCTTCATCTGCTCTTTTGGTAGGCCTGGATCTGGTATGACAGTGGATAGCAGTAGGTGGCAGGAGGTGAGCCTGAGAAGGACATGCTCCTGATATTCTAAGCTTCGATTTCATTGTTTGAGAAGTAGACAGATCTCCAAATAGTTGAATCAGTATCACTCATCTTTAATGATGGTAAAACACACAATCATATTTTTTATGAGGTTGCAAACCCTGTAAGAAAATAGCAAAGCAGCCATGTGCATGCATTTGAGCTGCATGTTCTAAACTCTGACTTGGACGTGGTGAAATGTCTGCTCCAGCGGCAGTAAGAAGGATTGTGTTCACAGGCCAGTGATTGCTGCCCTGCTTGCTAGAATGTGCTCCCTCATGCAGAAAGCAAGCCCTGGGAAGGCCAACTCGGGGCCTGCTGCCAGAGTACCTGGAGCCTTTTGGACTTTACAGGTGCATGCTCTGCTCTGTGCTCCTGCTGTTTTCTTGGAACCCTCCCTGGAGACACAACCAGGGCTCATTCTGGCCTTTCAAATTCCCAAATGAAATGGTGTTTATGCCTCCTTTCCAGAGTACAGCCGAGGACGGGGCGAGTTCCAGGTTGTGCAGCTTCTTGAGGGCAGACCTGCTGTCTGACCCTATTGTCCCTTGCTTCCCGTGCCGCCCTGCATAGAGGCTGGTCCTTAGCTCCCTTGGGCAGGCCGGCCTGACACCCCATCCTGTAGGCTACACTTCTGGGCTTGACTGCTGATGCCACAGCCCTTCCCGATAAAGGTATCTGATGTGCATGGAGCCATATCTTTTGCAACTCAGCATATCTACTTTAAAAAGTCAAGATCTTTTTCTCATTCAGCTTGCTTTGTAATCCACCCTTGAGACATGCCAGAGACTGAAGGGTGAATCAGTAAAAGATAGAGGGAGATGAAAATACCAACAGAAACAATAACAGAGTACAGCCTGGGCATGGTAGCAACAAACTCCTATCATACCCAAAATACTTCTCAAAAACGTGTATAGTATAAGAGTTTCATTTCCAAGCATGTATTGCAAACCAGGCCAATATTTTGTCTTGGGCTACTCTAAAGGTTTTCTGTTTCTGTTCTTTTCTTATTTGTTAAATACATGTGCACACACACACACACACACACACACACACACATACATCCCTGAGTCCTGCCTTCCAGGCAGGGTGACTGTGGTCTCATGGTGTCTGAGAAACAGATAAATCTAAACCCAAACTGAGCTTTTGCTTCATGCAATAACGGGTTCCGTTGGTGAAAGTGTCAGCTGTGGTTCTTTATTACACAAACACAGGAAGCCTCTGTGAGTGCTGCTTATGTTTGTTGCCTTGCATGTGGTGCTTGTATCATAGTGGTGGCACACCCAAGTCAGCAGGCCCTACCTGTCTGAGGACAGCAGAAAACAGCTGGACAATACCTCTGTATTTGCCTCGTCTCCTGAAATGCATGGTTCCACTTCGTAGTTACTGCTCTGGTAGCTGGTTTGACATGTAGTTTCTACTTTGCCCTGGGTCAACCTAGATGAAAAAACCACCCTGTTGATGATGCCTAGGAAACAAAGGGTCTGCCCATGCCCTGCGTGCATTGCTATGGCAGTTTTGGCTGGCAGTTTCTAGGAATGGCTCTTATGTTTAATTTGAATGGCTTGCAAATGTAGAACTTGGCCCATGGCTGGAAAGTGCTGAGAGACAAATTGGAGTTCAGTGTTGAGGAGAACAGTGGTGTCCTGGCTGATGGAAGGGGTGACAGACAGCGCCCAGGAGGAGAGGGAAACCTCCTTGGGTTTGTAGCAAGGAGCCCTTTGTGGACTCCAGGCAAATTGCCTAGTGGCTGTGAAACTCACTTTTCTCATCAGCACATAGGGCCAGTGATTTTTATAGAACACCATCTCTGGTAGCTCTGAGAAAACGTTCCAAGGGTATTCGTTATAGCAATATTTTAAATTTAATTTGGAGAATAGGAAATACAAGCAAAACCATAAATCAACACAAGGTGTTCGTATTGGCTTGGTGCAAAGAAGCAGGACATCTAGAAATGGGGGGTTATAGGTTACAGGTGGGTTCAGAAATCCCAAGGTTAATAATTGGATAAAAGCAGAAGTCTTTGCCTCAGAAAGACACAGAGAAGAAAAGAATGTCTGAGTTTAACAAAGATAAGAAGACTTAGGACAAAGGAAAGTAGCAGTATCAGTCCTCAGCAGGTATAATTCAGTGCTGCTGTGAACATCCAAGGAGGTGGTGTTCACACAGCTCCTGGCGAGGGGACCAGCAGTGAGCACCTCCCAGGATCTCCTTCTCCCTTGGGAACAGTTGGAGTGCCCCGTGATGGGGCTTGGGAGTGACTTGGCAGAGTTATGGAAAGGAGACCAGCCACACAATGGATACTGGGCAGAAATTCACTGGCCACTTAGTATTGGTCTAATTTTTAAACAAAATCATTTCTTCAAAAGAAAGCTGATAAAGAAGCCTAGTCTATAGACCACGAGAAAGCAGAGCTTCTCTGGTGGGAGTTGAGAGGGAGAGCATGTCCATGGCCCCAGTGTGTCTGCATCTAAGGGAATCTACACAACACCAGGACTCCTGCATCGGTACCTTGAAAAACCACTGGACCGGATCACATTTTAACATTCCTAAAAGACGTGGGTGTCTTCACAGAAAGATCAGGGGAAGGAACATAGGATATTGTAGGGTAAAGATAGCAGGAGGGATGACCCTGACCCCCTGACTGTGGGCTTGTGTTTCAGGTGTCTCCGTGCGAGAGGTGTCGCTGCGAGGCCAATGGGGAGGTGCTGTGCACAGTGTCGGCGTGCCCCCAGACAGAGTGCGTGGACCCCGTGTACGAGCCTGACCAGTGCTGCCCAATCTGCAAAAACGGTAGGTGAGATGCCCATGGGCACATGGGTGCACCTCCGTCACATGGGACATGCTTGGACGTACAAGGTTAAATGTAGGTACCCTTGCACATGCACGTGCTCACGCACACATCTGTAATCTCCCAGTTGCAGGGTGCAGTTTGGAGTTGTTCTGTAGCGAGGCATTCTTCCTCTTGTTGGTGTAAGCCCCATGTCGTATGGATGTTGAGAAGTTCTTCAGGAAGAGAATTAATTTCCACCATTGAAGAGAGTCACTTATTTTAATTTAACTTTGTTTGTTCTTGTGAAGCTATCTCTCTCTTTCTGAGACAAATCAAACACTCTGGTTGGGCTCATTTACTTTTCATTACTAAGTGAATTAAACTTGGAACGTAATTGAATATTTTTCATAAGCAAATTAAGCAGGAACAGGGCCCCCTCATTCCCAGAGAGAACCACTGATAGATCAAAGCCTTGCCTGCTTTATGATAAAGAAATGGCAGAAGGTCCTTGTCAAGGGAGAGTGTTTCCATCCCCTCACCCGTGCCTCAGGTCCAGCGCAGGCCTGGAGGAGCACCCTCTGAGGGCTATGTTCCCAGCTAAAATGGGCCTATGAATGCTGGCTCCGGAGGAGGCACCATAACAAAGAGGTGGAGAGTACTTGATAAGAGAGGTCCCTGGAGACGTGAGCAGTCTTCATGGTTCTGAGTGTCTGCTCTAAGGACAGGGATTGGCTTTCTTGATGTCATCACAGGCACACTGCAAGGACTCCTGGTAAGAGCATTTTAGGGCTAGCCTATGATATTGTTAAGCTGTTAAGTGTGGGTTGCTGGTCTGGGGCTTGATGACGGGTGATGTTGGCTTTGTAAGTGGTGGATGGGCCTAGCATGGAAGGCTACAAGGTCTGTTCACAGTGGCCAGGACAAGTCTGAGCATCTGTAGCCATGCCAGTCAGAATCATGTAGGCCATAAGGTATCACAGACATCTTTGACCTGTAACTACACATATCCACATGTTGCCATGATATGTTAGGATACTCCCAAAATGAGTTAATGGAATAAAAAAAAAAGTTTCTGGTGAGAAGAGATAATCTTGAAAGAAAGAGATTAGGAATGTAATAACTAAGAGTCATAGCATGTCCAATTCATCTAAATGTCAGTGGGCAGTGTTTAGAAAAAGACATTGTAGATTGACTTTATATGGGTTTGGCCATTCATCTGTGTGTATTAATTATGAAGGAACCACGTGATTCCACTAGATAAAAATGAGCAAGATTTGAACATGATTATGTATGTTCTTTAAAAAATAAAGCTGTGAGGTGGAAGGAAATCAATACAGCTTAGTTTCCTCGTGTCCAGTTTCGTTTCCTCGGAATGACTGGATGGGTGTTGGGGAACGAGAAGCAGGTAATGTCTGGCAGAGTCTGACTGTGGCTGGGGTAGTGTGAAGTGAGCCTGTTGAGGAGCCTGAGCCAAGCCCTTGGCCCTGGCAGGAGACGCTGAGAACTAGTGTTCGGGCTGCAGCGCCCTGCATTGTGGGAAAGGTCTGAAACATGACCTGTCATTGGCCAGATGATAGTGAGTGGCTTGAGTACCAGTTGCTCAGATATTTGTTGCTTGAAGTATCCAAGGTACTCCAGGTTTCTCTTGTTAGTTTTGATTGCAAAGTGTTGGCATCAGATAACCAGGGAATCCTAGTTTGGGTGTTTAAAGTAGATGTGAAAATAGGATTTTAACTCCTGAGTCTGTTTTATCTGACTTTTCCTTTAGAAAAGGTTCAGACGTACAGAAAAGTTGAAATGATTGTATGATGAACTATTACACATGCTTCACTGTGTATTTACCTTGTATGGACATCTTGCTGGATTTGTTCTAATCTCTTCCTATCTCTGTCTTTGTCCTCCACTGCTCCGTATCTCTGTATATACGTAACCCAAAACCATTCATATATTTACTTGTCTGTTATTTCCCATAGTACTCATAGTATAACGTCTATTGATACTATCACTGACATGAAACCTACGGAGTAGAGTTCAAGATTTATTTGCTGAGCCAGTTAAGGTGGCTGGATCCCACGTGACCAGCTGCATGGTTAGAGTCCTGGACCCAGTGGCTTGAAATATACACCAGGCACATGTACATGTGTGGCCAAAAATCCTGACAGGAGAATTGAGGAGAAGGGATTATGACATGGCTATCCTCCCTGGTGGGGGTGGTGGTACTTTCTCATTTTCTGTACCTCTCTTTGTCTCCCACTGACGAACATACATGCCCTAGAGCAAATTAGCAAATTAAAAAAAAAAAGACTAACTGAAAAGAAAGATTTCTTTGTAGTTCTTTTTGCTCTTAAGATTCATCCTACTTAGGATATAGAGTCAGAGAACTATGTTCAGAAGCTATTTGAATAAATCATTTCTCATACATGAGTATATTAAAACTTATGTAGGCTTAACGTCATTTATTTCTGTTTGTAATCAATTTTTGTCACTTAAAATATAATACTGTTTTTTGGGACTAGCAGATGGCATAATGGCTACGTCACTGGACTCCCATGTAGTCGACCGTGTTTCGAGTCCCGTACCTGGTGGCTTAAACTCACGCTGGGTGCATGTGTGTGTGTGTGTGCCCAAGATTCTGAGAGGAGAATGGAGGAGAAGGGATTGCGGCGTGGCCATCCCTTCTAGGGGAGGTTATTTCTCGCTTTCTGTTTCTCTGTCTCTCTCTGTCTTTTTGGTGAGAATACATACCTTATAGCAAAAACCTCTCCAAAAAGAAAAAAATATTATTTTTTGATTAAGCAAAAAATATTCAAAATTGAAAGCTATATAAATAAAGGATACTCAGAGATTCACAAAATGTTTTAATATCACATCTATGATTTTAGGAGAGAGGAAAAGATTATTGCCTTGACAGTAAACTTGTAAATGTTTGCCCGTTATAGTAGTGCCCCCCTGATCTGTGGAGGACATTTTCCAAGACTCCCATAGAGTACCTGAGGCCAAAGATAGTAATGAATCATGTGTGTGTGTATATATATAAATATTATATGTATATATGTCTATATATATATGATAAAGATTGAGGTGTAATTATATAACTAGCACAAATTTCTTTTTCCTTTTCAATTGAAGATTTTTTTCTTATCGCAGTTCTTAAAAACTTCGGAATATGTTTTATTTTTTCTTTTCTTATTGAGAGCTTATACCTTTTCTGTTAAAGAAAGCTTTACTGCTATTCTTTGGTATATTCAAATTGCCAGAATCACTACCTCATGCTTTGAGGACATTATTAAGTAAAATAAAGCTTACTTTAGCACAAGCACTGTGATACCATGACAGTCTCTTTGATAACACCTACTAAGTCAATAGCAGATGGGCAGCATCTACAGTGTGGAGATGCTAGACAAAAGGATGATTCAAGTTTGGGTAGGATGAAGCCAGATGCATGAGATTTCAGCATACTACTAAGAATGGCTCACAATTTAAAACTTATGAATTATTTATTTCTGGAACTTTCCATTTCATAGTTTCAGACCGTGGGTAACTGAAGTCACAAATAGTGAAATTATGGCTAAGGAGGGACCTCTGTACTGTGAAAGGCAGTATGGGATGAAATAAGGCATGATTTCAGTGGTGGTACGTTAGAGATGTTTAGAAGAAAGATGAGGGACCGGTCCCATAGCCTAGTGGTTAAGGAAACTGGTTGCCACATGACTGATCATAGCTTGAATCCCATGCTCTTGAAGCTTGAAAAACTCATTGGGTGCATGTGCATGCATGCCCCAAGTCCTGGTAAGATGGAGAAGTGGAGGAGAAGGAATTGCTGCATGACCACACCTCAGGGGCCAGGGGGTACATTCTCATTTCTCTCTCTGATGAGTGCACATGCTTCTGATAATTAAAAAAAAAAAGAGGATGAGTATATTTTTATATTAAACTTGCAAGGGACCTTCAAAAATTGTAGAAAATGCATATTATGAAAAAGTTACTCATGGGTATAAAAGTTTGGGGCACCAAAATAAAATTATACTTTAATTTCATTTTCTAGAGACTTTTTGAAACCCCCTCTTACATTACAAATGGATTTGTATTTAAAAGTTTAATCCAATTATGTCAAAACATCAACTTTTTATTTTCAGGAATACAACTAAAAATAAGTTTAAATGTATCTAATTATGTAAGTATTATTAAATTTGTCTTATTTACTAAATAGAACTTAGCTTTCAGCTGTGTCTAATTATAGAGTAGTCTGACCTTGTCTGGGCAAATTGGGGTTACTTTTTAGTAAAAGAGAGTTGCTTGAAAACAGAAAGTTCCTGTCAGAAATGAATTCTCTGTGATAACTTACTGATATTAAGTAATTTACAGTGTTCCAACCCTGCTTATCTGCACACACACACAAAGATGCTTTTGTAAGAAAAAATTATATATCTGATATATCACAGATTAGAGGACATCAAAAATGGATGTTTTATGTTAAAGCAAATGTTTGGGTAGTCTGAACTTGGGTTACATAGGGAGGTTTGAACTTTTGATTTCAGTAGACTGGCCTTTCCTCCTCACCCTTCATGACTTGACCCATAACATTAAGTAACTCTTTCTCCCAACAGAAGGAAAATTATAGTTCAGTAGCTAGCTGTCAAAACCACCTGCATCAACAGAGCAAAACTTTGAAATCAAGAATGTCTTGAATATGAATAAATGATCACAAATCAAATATGACTTAATATATTCACTTTGTTGATTTGTGTAGATCAGTCTCCCACAGTTTTTCTCTTGATAAAATAGTTGTGTGGTGCTGTTTTGCTTTTCTTTATATATATATTTTTCCTACAGTGATACAAACAGGAAATACTATATGACTCAAGAATTAATGTTTTTCTGGTGAAGGATGCACTCCAGAGGTACACAGACTCCACTCCATTCAAAACCTCAGTCTTAGAAATGCTTGTCAGTGTTAAGTTGGCATGAGGCTTCCCTTAGTGATCAGAAGATATCCATTCCGCATGTGTGCACGCCAGTTGTAATTTATCAGTTCCAAAGAAGAGAACTGATGAAAGTAGGCATTGGAATTAAACATAAGGGCCTTGTCAGAATAACCTGTGCTTCTCAAAGTTAGAATATAGTATACACAAAAAGCACTAAGCATTCCATTTGCCACTACTTGATAATATATATTTACAACTTTATTTTCACACAAAAGTAAATATGGTTATCTATTGGAGGAAAATAAAAAACTTTGATAAATTTTTAAAGATAAATACTGAAAGTTTAAAATGGTTAGATTTGTTATTTTTTAAACTATGTGAAAATATGCAAGAAGCACTGTCTGAGAATTAGTCAGAGTTTCATTTGTTTACTTGTGTATTTTAGGGAGTAGGATAAGATCATGGTTAAACTTTATGTGGTGAATTGTTCAACTTGAAGGGTGTGTGCGTGTGATTCATATCAAGATCTCGCCAAAGAAAAGCCTACTCACATATGGCCTCATCATTGAATCTTTCCAAAATTTTTACCAAAGAAAAAACTCTAATCTTATGGAAACACTCTTCCATTATTTATAGTTGATATGATTGTATTTATAAAAACAAATAAAGAAATTTACAAATATCAGAATGAGTAGTTCATTTTAGCAAGGTTGTTTGGCAAGTCTGGTGGTAAAAAATCAGCTATATTTCTACATACTAGCAACAAACAGAAATGAATTAAAAATTACAGTTTCAAGTAAAATCATACATATCAAATATTTAAAAAGAAATCTAACAAAATAGTACAAGATCCTCACACATAAAAATCATTAAGTTTTTGGGCCAGTTGGTGGCATGGTTGTTGAAGCAGCTGGATCCCACATGATCCATTGAGCAGTTCAAGTCCTGGACCTTGTGGTTTGAACAACACATTGGGTGTGTGTGCCTATGTGCTCAAAATCCTGAAAGGAGAATTGAGGAGAAGGGTTTGTGGCATGGCCAGCCCCCTAGGAGACGATTTCTCACCACTACACACCCCACACACACACCCACACACTGTCTGGCAAAGCAAAAACTAAAAACAAAATAAAGCTTTCTAGCAAAAAATTAAAGAAGACCTCAGATAATGGAGGGATATACAATGTTCATGAAGGGAAAACTCAGTAATGAAAAAAATATTCATCTGTGATTCAAAACAATTCCAGTCAAACATCCAAGTGTGTGTGTGTGTGTGTGTGTGTGTGGAAATTAACAAACAGATTCTAAAACCCAGATGGGATATGAAACTTAGACTAGTTAATGAACTACTCAAGAATAATAAGAAAGCTGGAATGTACATGAGATATTAAGACTTATTTCAAGTCATAGTAATTATCACACTGTGAAATTATTGCAAAGATACATAGACTGACTAATGGATCAGAGTAGAGTTAGAAACCCTCAAGCCATATAAGAGTACCAGCTGTATGGCTACACTGATAGTTGGCAGAGGAGTGGCCTTTTCAATAAACAGTGGTAGACCAACTGATAGCAGTATGAAAATAAAAGGTATCTTAAATTGGACCAGCAGATAGAGTAGTGGTTATGTCACTGGACTTCCACATGACCAACTACCGTTCAAATGTCAGACCCTAAGACTTGAAACTCAACACTGGACATGTGTGCATGCAAGCTTAAAATCCAAGAGGGGAATGGAGGAGAAGGGATTGTGGTGTGGCCATCGACCCAAGTGGTGATTTTTTGCTTTCTGTCTCTCTGGTGAGTACATGCACTCTATAGCAAAAATCTCTCTTTCTAAAAAGAAGGTATCTTTAATCTTACTTTACATGCTACAAAATAGTTCCAAATCATTTGCAGATTTAAATATGAAGGTTAAAAAATCATACTTTCAAAGGAAAACATCTTTAAGACTGAGTAGGGAAAGATTAATTAGAAAGGACATTAAATACACTAACCATTAGGAAAGACTTGATAAGCTAGACTTTATGAAAATTAAGAATCTGTTTATGGGGCCAGCAGATGGCATAGAAGTTATATTGCTAGACTCCCACATGGCTGACTGAGGTTCAAGTCTTAGACCTGATGGCTTGAAACTCATGTCAGGCACAAGATCCCAAGAGCAGAATAGAGAAGGGATTTTGCTATGGCCATTCTCTCTGGAGTGTGATTTCTCACATTACCTCTTACTATCTCTGTCTTTTCTCTTTTTCTTCCCCATGAGTGCACATACCCTAAGCCAAAAACCTCTTTAAAAAATAATAATCTGTTTTTGGAGCCAGCCAATAGCATGATGGTTAAGGTGACTGGATCCCACGTGGCCAACTATGTGGTTCATGTCTCAGACCCAGTGGCTTGAAAAACACACTGGGCACATGCTGTGAGTGCCCAAAATACCAAGAGGAGAATGGTGAAGGTATTGAGGTGTGGCCATCCCTCCTGGGGGCTGATTTCTCACTTTTTCCCCCACCCCCACCTCTCTCTGTCTCTCTTTGGTGAGCACACAGGTCCTATATCAAAGCTTAAAAAAAATCCATGTTCATCAAACACTACTAAACAAGTAAAATGAAGCTGACATATTTGGAGAGGATATAGTACATGCAATACATATATCTGACAAATATTTATTTAAACAATCTCAACACAAAATAATAAAGCAGAGAGATAAGAAAAACAGAATGGGATTCCAAACTCTGTTTTTATATCTGTGCTTTTTTCCCATTTCTCTTATCAAAGAGATGAGATTTCTATTAAGTTTTAGGTACTAGAGTGCCACTATTTTTTCTGCATTTTGTATTTTCATAACTGGGTTTGTTGTTGGTGCAGGAATGAAAAAAGAAAGTAGCAACGAATAGAAAAAATAAATTTCTGTTTTGGTGAAATTAAATTAGTGTTAACCTGAAGTAGATTGTGATAAATTGAGGTGCATCTTATAATTCCATCTTAAAATTCCTAAGAACTAAATTGAATATAGCCCACTAAAAAATCTGTATTCAAAGGTAGGTAAGGAGAAACAGAGGAACAAAAGAAAATAAATAAAACTGATAAAATACAAATAAAAATTATACTTAATCTTATCAGCAGAGTCCCAAAATATGTCAAGTAAGAATTGATAAAATTTAAAAGAGCAATATAAACTCAAGTAATTGTAATTGGAAGTTCAATAAATCATTTATCAACTATTTATAGAAAATCTAAACAGAAAATTAGCAAGAATGTAGAAAATTTGAGTGACACTGTCATATAGCTTGATATATGAAGGAATAGTTTATGGGAAATGGAATTAAACTATGAGTTTATTTCAGTTAACAAACAATAAAAATCTATGTGTAGTTTATTCATAACATGCACTTTTCATAATTTTTTGAAGACCCCTCATATATATGCACGATGTCACTCAACTACCAAAGAATAATACTGATTCTTGCCAGTTGCAGGTAGAGATTCTAAGGGTAGACCATATGCAAACGTATAAAACAAATCTCAGTAAATCCAAAGGACTTAATCATACAAAGTATGTTCTTTGAACACATCAAAATTAAATTAGAATCAACAACAAAAAGAAATCTGAGAAATCTGAATATATTTGGAAATTAAGTAGCACACTTTGTTTAGTTTTTGTTTGTTTGTTTTTGCTGTAGGGTACATGTGTTCCCCTAAGAGAGACAGAGAGAGAGAAAGATGGAAAGTGGGGAATCACCCCTCAGGTAGAATAGCCACACCTTCTCCATTTTCTTCTTGAGATTTTGGTCATGCACGCGCATATGCCTGGCAAGTTTTTCCAAGCTACTAGATCTGGGACTTGAACCGCAATGGTGGCCATGTGGGATATAGCTGCCTCAACCATCAACCTACTGGCTGATCCCCCACTTATTTGTTTTTTTAAAGGTTTTTGCCATAGAATGTGTTCATTCACCAGAGAGAGACAGAGAGAAGGAAAGGGAGAAATTAGGGGAATGGCCACACTGCAATCTCCTCTTCTCCAGTTTCCTCTTAGGATTTTGGGGATGTATACACAAGGTCCTGACATAATTTTCAGTCCACCAGGTCTAGGACTCAAACTATGGTGAGTCATGTGAGAGTCCAGCATCTCAACTTCTACACTATCTGCTGGCCTCTGGCTATACATTTTAAATAACCTATAGTTTAATGAAGAAATTGTAGGTAGTTTAGAAAGTATTTTAGGGACCAGCAGTTGGCGTAATGGCTATGTTGCTGGACTCCCATGTAGTTGAATGTGGCTCAAGTTCCAGACTTAGTGGCTTAAACTCATGCTGGGTGCATGTGCGTGCATGCCCAAGATCTCAAGAGGAGAATGGAGAAGAAGGGATTGAGGCATGGCCATCCCCCTGGGGGGGTGATTTCTTGCTTTCTGTCTCTCTGTCTCTCCTCTCTGTCTTTCTGGTGAGCCCACACACCCTATAGCAAAAACATCTCCAAAAAAAAAAAAGAAAGAAAAAGTATTTTGAACTGATAACAAATGAAATGAAAACAAATCATAATGTAAAGAATGATGCTAAAGCAGTGCTTAGAAGGGAATTTAGGGGAACCAGCAGATGGAGTAATGGTTATGTCACTGGACTCCCACATAGTCAACCACAGCTGGAGTCCCAGACCCAGCAGATTAAAACTCATGCTGGGAGTAGGTGGGCAGCTGCAGGTAGTGTGGTGGTTCAGGTGCTGGACTCCCACATAGTTAACCATGGTTTGAGTCCTGGACCTGGCATCTTGCTTTCTCACTTTCCCTCTCTGTCTCCCTGTCTCTGTCTCTCTGATCAAAATAAAAACTAATAAATAAAATTAAATAATTAAAAAAAAAACTAATCATGTGAGGCACATATGCACACATGCCCCAAATTCCGAGAGCAGAATGTAGAAGGGATTGTGATGTGGCTGTCCCCCTTGGGGGGTGATTTCTTACTTTCTGTCCCTCTGTCTCTCTTTTCTCTCTTATGAGTACACATCCCCTATAGCAAAAATCTCCCTTAAAAAAAATAAAGGAATTTAAACCTTTAAAAACCTATATCAGGGGACCAGCAGTTGGTGTAGTGGCTATGTTGCTGGACTCCCATGTAGTCGACCGTGATTCAAGTCCTGGACCTGGCGGCTTAAACTCATGCCAGGCACGTGTATGTGCATGCCTAAGATCCCGAGATGAGAATGGAGAAGAGATTGCGACATGGCCATCCCCCCTGAGGGGTGATTTCTCACTTTCTATTTGTCTCTGTCTTTCTGGCGAATGCACGCACCCTATAGCAAAAACCTCTCAAAATAAAAAACAACCTATATCAGAAAAAAATGCTCTCAAGTTAATAATGTAAACTTCGGGACCAGCAGTTAGCGTAATGGCTATGTCTCTAAACTCCCATGTAGCTGACCGCGGTTCGAGTCCCCGACCCAGTGGCTTAAACTCACACCGGGCGCGTGTGCATGTGTGCCCAAGATCCCGAGAGGAGAATGGAAGAGAAGGGATGGTGGTGTGGCCATCCCCCCTGGGGGGTGATTTCTCGCCTTCTATCTCTCTGTCTCTCTCTGTCTTTCTGGCGAGTACATGCGCCTTATAGCAAAAATGGCTCCAAAAAAATAATAATAATGTAATCTTCTACCTTAAGTACCTAGTAAATGAACAGCAAATTATACTCAAAATGCAAATTATAGAAGAAGAAAGGAGGTAATAGGTGGTACGGGTTGTAGGGTCCCTGCATGACTTTGGAGTTACATGGGAAGGTGGTGGTGGTGGGGGTGTCATAGCATGGCAAGACACTGGCAAGGGTTCCTTAGTGTCTCCTGCCCCCTAATGATAAAATGAATAAGCTTTTAAACAATAACACAGTGAAAGCATAAACAGAAATCAACTAAGTAGAAAATAGAAAGAAAAATTCAATAAAGCCAGCTTAGGTTACTTCTTTGAAAGTTAGTTTTTAAAGAAGATCATTGAAAATGACAAAGTTTTCACTGAATGGACCAAAAAATAAAAATACAAAAAACATAAGTCATGAGTAAAAGAGAGGTTATTACTGACTCTATAAAAATTAAATTGACCAGAAGGCATTTTTATGAACAACTTATACTAAAAACTTGAGAAAAGTTGAATAAATTCCTAGGACAACAGAAATTGCCAAAACTAGTTTAGTTTTTCTTTTTTTCTGAATTGCCTTACAAATAAAAAATTCAAATTAATAATCAAAATCTTTCTACCAATATTTAAAGAAGAAATAATGTAAATCCTTCCTAAACTTACTGAAGAGATGGAGATAAAGGGAATACTTTCAGTATAGTCTCTGCATTTATTATAACCCTGATCTAAAACTAGACAAGGACATCACAGGAAAAGAAAAACTACAGGCTAGTTTCCATCATGAACATAGATAGAAGCTCTACCAAAATAGCAATCCGAATCCAACACCATAAGAATGACTATAAATGATAACCAAATGGGATTTATTCCAAGACTGCAAGATTGACTTAATATCTGAAAAATTGATTAATGTAATATGCCATATTAATACTAAAGGATAACAAAAACACACATAAACTCAATTAATGCAGAAAAGGTGTCTGACAAAATCCAATACACGTTTATTATTAAAGCTCTTAACAAACTAGGCACAAAAAGGTACTTTCTCAATATGATAAAGGGCAACTATAAATAATTCACAGCTAACAACTAATATGAATTTTTCTTCAGTACTTGTAAGATCAGAATGAAGGCAAAAACATTCACTTATACCATTTTTTTCTCTTTTTTCAATTTAATTGCCAGAGAGCACGTGCATTCACAGAAAGAGAGAGGGAGGAAGAAAGCACCCCCCAATGAAATGTGGTCATTCTTCGATTCCTTCTTTTCTATTTCTACATCCTCTCAGGATTTGGGATGCACCTACACACACATGCACATGTTTTCCAAGGTGCAGTGGACAGGATTTGAACCTGTGTTGGCCTTGCGGGATCAGGTTCCCTTAACCACTAGCCTATGAGACTTGGTCATACTTTTACCATATAATTAAAGTCTAACTAAAATCTATCTTTCGATACAATTAAAGTTCTCCAGAGAGAGAGAGAAAGAAAGAAGAATAGAGAGGAAAGGAGGGAGGAAGGGGAGGAAGAAAGAAGGAAGGACAGAAGCAAGGATGGAAATAGAGAAATAAACCCGCCTTTATTAGTTGTCATAATTCTGTATGTGAAAAATTCCAATGCTTATACACATTCACATACACACATAACTCTTAGAAGTAATAAAGAATGATACCGGATGGACATACCAAAAAAAAAGGTAAATTTTTGTAGCATGCAATGGATAATAATACAATTAAGAAAATAATTCAAGGAAATTAAAAAAATAAAATATATTTAAAAGATAGAAAAATCCACACATATAGAAAGAACTTAGTGGTAATCAGGTGTTAGGGAGCGTACCTACTAATGGATACAGTCTCTTTCCAGTGTAATAGAAATGCACTGTAAATGAGTAATGATAGTTGTACCCCCCTGTGAAGACACTAAAACCATTTATTTATATGTATATATAAACTATATACATAAAAAAGATGAGTTTTACCAAAAAAAAATCAACTTGGAATATCATTCAAAAGATAAGGATAAATTTAACAAGAGTACAAGATTTGTATCTATAAAATATTGCTAAATTAAAGTCGATGTAAATAAAATGAGAGACATTTCATTAATAGAAAACTCACTCTTGTCAAGGTAGCCATTCTTCCCTAACTGAACTACAAATTCAATGGAAATCCTAATGCAAATCCCAGCACACCTGTTTTGTTTTATTTTGTGTTTTTTTTTTTTTTTTTTTTTTTTTTTTTTTGGAGAGGTTTTTGCTACAGGGCGCGTGCGCTCACCAGACAGACAAAGAGAGACAGAGAGACAGAAAGCGAGAAATCACCCCCCAGGGGGGATGGCCACGCCGCAATCTCTTCTCCTCCATTCTCCTCTCGGGATCTTGGGCATGCACGCACACGCACCTGGCGTGAGTTTTAAGTCACTGGGTTCGGGACGAGAACTGCGGTCGACTATGTGGGAGTCCAGTGACATAGCCATTACGCTAACTGCTGGCCCCAGTTTTATTTTATTTTATTTTTTTTTTTTTAAGGTATTTACAAGCTGATTCTAAAACTCATGTGGAACATAAAGGATAGTCAAAACAGCTTTGCAAGAAAACAAAGTTTCAAAATTTGCTCTATCCAATTTTTTAACACATTCAAAAACCAAAATAATCAAGATACTATGGTATTGGGTACAAGGATAGACTTATATAATAATGGAAAAGAATTGAGAGTCTAGGCTAGCTTTGATAGTGCAATGATAGCACAACACTTCACAATACTTGGGCCACAGAGGAAAGTCCTGGGCTCCTGTCCCGGATTCATGTCCCGAGGTCTCAATGCACATGACAGGAGTGCACATATGTGCCCATGATTCTAGCTTTACAAATCTGGGGATAGGATTACAGCATCATCATGGGAACCAGCAGTTAGCGTAATGGCTATCGCTGCATTCTCACGTAGTTGACTGCGGTTCGCGTCCTGGACCCGGTGGCTTAAAACTCACGCTGGGTGCGTGTGCGTGCGTGCCCAAGATCCCGAGAGGAGAATGGAGGAGAAGGGATTGCGGCGTGACCATCCCCCCTGGGGGGTGATTTCTCACTTTCTGTCTCTCTGTCTCTCTCTGTCTGTCTGGCGAGCGCACGCGCCCTATAGCGAAAACCTCTCCAAAAAAAAGAAAAAAAAGATTACAACATCATCTGTGGAGGGTGCTTCTCTGTCTCTCTCTCTTTGTCTCTGTCTCCCTCTCTAATGGAGAAGTAAATGAATAAACTTTAAAAAAAATCAGAGTCCAGGGACCAGCAGTTAGCATAACAGCTATGTTGCTGGACTCCCATGTAGTCGACCGTGGTTTAAGTCCTGGACCCGGTGGCTTAAACTCACGCCGGGCACATGTGTATGTGTGCGCAAGATTCCAAGAGGAGAATGGAGGAGAAGGGATTGTGGCGTGGCCATCCCCCCGGGGGGTGATTTCTCGCTTTCTGTCTCTCTGTCTCTCTCTGTCTTTCTGGTGGGCGCACGCACCCTATAGCGAAAACCTCTCCAAAAAATAAATAAATAAAAAGGAAAAAAAATCAGAGTCCAGAAGGACTACATCCAGGATGTAGGTTCTTACATATTTATTTTCAACAATGGTACTAAGGTACTTCAATGCAGAAAGCATAGTCTTTTTAACATATAGTGCTGGGACAATTAGGTCTTCATATCCAAAGGAATAAGGGAAAATCAAATCAAATCAAAAAGAACTTAGATATGATCTTTATACTATGTTCACCTGTTAACTCAAAATGAATCAACAACCTAAATATAGGAGTTTTAACTATATAACTTTTTTTTGAGTTTTTTTTGCTATAGGGTGCGTGCACTCGCCAGACAGAGAGAGAGAGACATAGAAACAGAAAGCGAGAAATCAACCCCCCAGGGGGGATGGTCACGCCGCAATCCCTTCTCCTCCATTCTCCTCTCGGGATCTTGGGCACGCACGCACACGCGCCCGGCGTGAGTTTTAAACCACCGGGACTGGGACGCGAACTGCAGTCGACTACGTGGGAGTCCAGCGACATAGCCATTATGCTAATTGCTGGTTCCCAACTATATAACTTTTACATAAAAAGATAGTCGAACATCTTTATGACCTTAGGCTGGGTAAAGAGTTCTTACACACAATATCAAAATAATGATCCATAACAGAAAAAGAAAAACAAGCTGATAAGTTGAATGTAATCAAAATTGAAAACTTTTGCATTTCACAATGCACTGCTAAGAACATTGAAATACAAGCTATAAACTGGGAAAAAATATTTGCAAGTCATATATCTGACAGGAGACATGTGTCCATAACACATGAACTGATGAGGGGAGGATTTCAACAAGTTCATGGAAAAGTGGGAATTAAAGACATGCTATTTTGATGCAAAAACGAAAATCCTTGCATAGGTCTTTGGTAATACACATTTTCCATGAACTTTTTGAAGACTTCCCATAAGACTCAAAAAGACAAACAGCCTAATAAAAAATGGGCAGTGAATTTGGACAGACACTTCAGGAAGAAGAGAAACAAATAGCAAATAAACACGAGATGCTCAACCTCATTAGTCCATAGAAAAATAAACATCAAAGGCACACACAGTGCGATCCCACCATGTTCCATCAAAATTGTTATTAGAAAAAATACAGAAATACAGGTGTTGGCAAAGACATGGGGCGACACCCCTCAATAATGCTAGTGGGAATGTCAAATCATATGTCCACTTTAGAAAATAATCTGCCTGTTCTGGAAATGTTAAACAGAGGCTTACTATACAGCAGTTCTGTTCTAGGAATCTGTCCCAGCAAATTAAGAACATATGTCCATACAATGGTGTATATACAAATGTTCATAGAAGGATTATTCTTAATGACTATAAGAAGGGAAATAATCCAAATGTCCAAATGGATAAACAAAATGTAATATAGCAATACAATGTAATATTATTTAACATTAAAATGAAAGAAACTAATTATATATAATATGATATGGATAAACTTGAAAAAGATTTTCTAAATGAAAAAAGACAGTTGCAAAAAAAAATGATATTTTATGATTTGATTTACTTGAAAAATCTCAAGAAGGCAAACTCCTCCACAGAGAAACCGAAGCAGTAGTGACTTCAGAAGGCATATGCCTTCTTCCAGCGTGGTGTGATGAGGTGTTTGCCCTCCTTGGATGAGGTCTGGACAGTTGGCTGCCTAGGATTGGCTGAAGTGCAGCTGTTTGTGGTTTGCTGACACCCAGCTGTTTGTTTCCTTTTGTTAGTTAGAAACTCTGAGTAAGTCAACAGGCTCAGGATAATAACCTTGTTTATTTTAATGCCTGCAAGAAACAAGAAGTCGTAAAGAATAACAAGCAGCAGAGAAACACAACTGAAGTTTCCAGCTTTCTGTAGGTTTTCTGTAATTTAGATTCCCTGAATGTAATAAGGAAATTCCTCACTCATCCCCCCTCTTTAGTTACTGACTCATTTTTTTTCCAAGTGCTGCACCTTACCATATCATTCGAGGTTCTTTTTCTTTATGAGTCAACTTTCCAGAACATGGGGTGGAAAGGGCAGAGAAGCCCAGCTGGTTTGGTGCAGGCAGTAACATACATGGACCTGCAGTCCTGGCAGCTTCATGGCTGACCATGGGCTCAGGTTCCCTAGTCACCCTGTAACACACACCAATATCCTGAGTAGCTGGAGGCTTGGGAGGTGGGGAATTATAGTGTGATTAGAGCTGTGGAGGGTCCATGACTCTCCTCGTTCTCAAAAGAAATAAAACTAATTCAAAAAATAAATAAAAGAAAATGTAGGAAGAGTACAAGTCCCTCGGCACCTTTTCATTCTCTGTAGGTATTGTGACTTCCAGAGAGCAGACCACAGGACTTAGCAGTCACCTGCTCCTGCAGCAGTGGTTCTCCAAGTCTGCTGGATCCGAGTCTTTGCGAGGGCTTGTTCAAACAGACTCAGAACCCACACCTAGCATTCCTGATCTAGAAGGTCTGGGCTGGGACCTGAGAACTCGCATTTTTAACAAGCTCTTAAATGTTTCTGTTGATGCTACTCTGGAGATTACCCTGCAAGAACCACTGCTTTTCACACTCTTGGATATTTCTTCCCAGTCACGTTTAATGGAGATGAACACAGCAGAGCCGCATGGTTTTAAACGTGGACTGAGATCACTTTGAGACCTCACATGTATTTTCAAATGCATTCATTAATTTTTGTTTGGTGTTTTCTAGAGGTTTTACAGTTCATAGAAATATGTAACACCTAATGATATTTTAAAATTTGAAGGTGTCAGGGCAGCGAGAAAATGACTGCAGACGGGCAAATTAAGTGAGAAAAGGTGAATACAGAAGTGTGCCATCCATCATCCCGTACAGCTAGGTAATAAAAGCGGTCATAAAATTTGCCTATAAGCTTTCCAACGGTCAAAGCCAAAAAGGGATATGTAATACATAAATACCAGCTACAAAGAGAAACACACAATCTGGCTTTCCTTGGTGCTGAGGCCTGGAGGAAATGACTTCCTAGCGAATAGGTTTCCTAATAATGAATGTATACGTAAATGAGAAATATTTAAAAGCTTTATTTGACTTCCGTTGGTGTTCCCCAACATAAACCAGGAACTCAGTTCCGACGTGCCAGCATACTTCTGCGTGTGTCTTCTGGTTTCATGGGAATAATGATTCTGATGGCATCCCATTAATCTTCATAAAACTCAGTGAATTTTAATTATTTATTCTTATTTAGAGAAGCACTTGAATGCCCCAGCCTCTGTAATATGTGTTTTCATGCTGTTCCTCATCCCTTCCCTAACCAGTATTAATTCCAGGATTGCTGTGGCCTGCTCCAGGCTTCAGTGCCCTGTATCATTAGCAGAAAGGCCGGATGGCGCTTGGATCTCTCTTGTTAGTTTCTGACAAATTAGATAAAGGGGAGAAATGGATAGAGCTTGATATGCTAAATAGAGGAATTTAATTTGTTTTTATCTCCTCCTGAAATTTTTAAAATTATTTACGTGTGTGCTTGTGTGTGTGTATGTATGTGTATAAATGTGTGTGTGTGTGTGTGTGTGTGTGTGTATAGATTTTATATAACATTGAGGCACTTGTTCTTTTTTCCCTGCAAATACAATGATGAATCAAGTCATCGTGCCCGCCCTTAATGAGCTCATGGACTGGAGCGGAGGTGGCCTTGTAAATAACTTGTGTTTACTGTTTTACTTGAATTATGATTGAAGTAGTGAGGGAGGTAGAGAGGAAAAAATGAGTAATACTGCAGTAAATATCCCCATGTATATGGCTTTTATTTGCTTTTGAATGATTTCATTAGGATAAATTTCCAGTCTTGAGATTATTAGGTCAAAGGCTGGGAACATTTTGGAACTTGGAAACGTACTGATGTGTTGTTTACAAAAGATTGTGCAAATTTAGAGAGCCTATGGTTGTATTATAACCTTGCTAACCTTTTTCATTTAATTTATTGAAAATGGTGCTTCATTATTTCAAAATTAAGCACCCACCTAAACTTTAAAATAGTTTGGATGGCATTTTCGTACAATATATTGTTCTCCACCTTTTAAACAAAACAACTTTGACCATAATTTAAATGGTTTTTCATGACTGAAGGTCATTGATGTGTCAGTTATTGGGTTGCCCTGTAATGCATCGCAGTCTGCACAGTAAACCTTTGATCATGTGACTGGGTGTCTTTATCCTTTATGTACCTGTAAAATGGAGATATTAGACATAGCTACATCAGTGGATATTTTGTGACAGTTAAGTAACATGGTAGATTATGAAGTCCTTCATTAACTCATTCAGCAGATATTGACTGGCCCTTTGCTATATGTCACAGAAATAAAATGACTAGTGGGAATACCTCCAGAGGGGTCAAATAGTGTATCAGTACTGCAAAGGGATCTGCCTGGGGAAGATCTGGGGTTCATATTCCAGGGCTTCCCTGAGCATGTCGGGTGTGCATGCATGTGCCCGAGATCCAGACGAGCTGAGGCTAGGGCTGAAGACCCTGTTAGAGTGTCGTGTGTGAGTGTGTGTGTGTGTGTGTTTCTCTCTCTCATGAAAGAAATAAATGAATCAACTTTTTTAAAAAAAGTTGTTCTCAGGGACCAGCAGATGGTGTCATGGTTATGTCACTAGACTCCCACATGACCAACCGTGGTTTGAGTCCTGGATCCGGTGGCTTGGAAATCATGCCAGACGCATGTCTGTGTATGTGCCCAAGATCCCAGGAGGAGAATGGAGGAAGGATTATGACATGGCCATGCCCCTTGGGGGCGATTTCTCACTTTCCCTCTCACTGTGTTTCTCTCTCTTTCTCTCTGGTAAGCACACATGCCTTAAGGCAAAAATCTAAAAAAAAAAAAAAATTGTGCCCAGTGAGAGGACACAGCTCCAGCATGGCGTGAGGAAAATGTCAGTGGGGACATGGAAGGGAAAAGAAAGAGTGTGTGGGCCATGGGGCAGACACACATGCAAGGGGTGAAAGCACTGTCTGTAAACAGTCCTGTAAGCTGGAGGAGGACGAGCGTTTGGGAAGTAGAAGGTGTGCACGTGAAGATGGTCATAGACTGGCTTATGAAGGGCCTTCATGCCTTGTGAGGGAAGTTTGATTTCAGTCTGAGGTGATGAAAAGCCAAGGAATGGATTTTAAGATGGATTTAAGGGACCAGCAGTTGGCTTAATGACTATGTCGCTAGACTCCCATGTGGCTGACTGCAGTTCGAGTCCTGAACCTGGTGGCTTAAACTCACGCCGAGCGCGCGTGCGTGCGTGCCCAAGATCCCGAGAGAATGGAGGAGAAGGGATTGTGGTGTGGCCATCCCCCCCTAGGGAGTGTGATTTCTCACTTTCTGTCTCTCTGTCTGTCTCTGTCTTTCTGGCGAGTGCACATGCCCTATAGCTAAAAACTCTCTCTTAGGAAAAAAAAAGATGGATTTAAACTCTAGAAATCACTCTCTTGGAAGTTTCAAATGCAGTAATCCGGAGAAGGATAATCGTGGCCTGAACCTGGACATGGGCAGTAGCCTTGGGGAGAAATGGGTCCCCTTAGGAGAGAGCTCAAGGGCAAGTCAGTTGGACTTAGCCACTGACTGCGGAAGGCAGGGAGGGATCAAGCATTTGAGAATGGGGCTTCTCTTCAGATCTGTGCCATGACAGTACGGTGGTGCTGGTTCCTGAGGCAGTGGCAGGAAGGACAGGTCCTTGGGCACTGCAGGAGACAGACGCTGGCAGGTGCTCTTTGTCTAGCACTCGCAGCTGTGGAGTTAGACCACATTTCTTAAAGTAGCAGCCTGTGAAGCTCCTGATTTTAGGCAAGACCAATGTGATGTTCCATCTGAATCCCTGGCCCCTGTCTAATTTGCTTATCCTCTTCAGTTTCTTCACCTGTGAAATCCGTATCATCTCCCATCCATTTCTCACAGGCTGATTATGAGGATTAAATAACTCAAGTATTTACTCGTGAGCCAAGAGCCTCACTCAGTTCTGCTTTCTCTCGACTGTGGGCTCCAGCCCAAGCTAGGCTTCTGAAGAGTGACAGCCATCGCCAAATGCTCTTTCAACCAGTCCGTGAGGTTTGTTCCATGAACGCTAGGGCAGTTTGCCCAAACTCAGGCCAGCAGACCGAGGCTGCAGAAGACGTTAATTTTCCAGCTGTGCTTTATAGGCAAGGCCACTGTTCCCCGGAAGATTATCCATTCATACTCTTTTGCCATTATTCATCTGTTAAAAGCTGCTTGGTCATTAATACAGTAGTCTAAAATATCCCCAGCCTTGTGTCCTTAGCAAACGGAAAAATCAATTGTCATCATATACAATAAAGCTATTTATCTCCAGACAGATATCTTTACCACATCCACAGTGTGATCAATGGTGCCATTACCAGAGGTAACTTGAACTGCATCCAAAACACTTACATGGGACACGTTCTGGTAGAAATGATTTGTCAGTCGTAGACAGTGTGAAGACAAATAACCCCATGGATGGCTTGCCTAATCTGTCTCCGTCTCCAGGAGAATGAGCCAATGAATATTCTTAGCAAGGATTTTCATTGGGTTCTTCCAAGGAATGTAAAATACTTTCTTTGTTGATCAGAAGACACATTCTGCTCTTACACTAGCAGCAAAACCCAGAGCTTTCATTTGTCTTTCAGGAAGATAAACTTCAGGTATAAAAGAGTCCATTACCCCAGGAGGTATCCATAAACCTCCAATTCTGAAAATTGCATCTCATCTTTTCTAAAACAGATGCCTTCACTTAAGAGAGGTTACCATTTGCTAATCCTGACAAATGCGAGCTGAATTTATCTTTAATCACACATTCACCGAGTGTCTTTTGAAAGCACATTAGACCTCATTGAATAAAGTGTTATCATATGAGGAAAACGTTGCAATTCCTTAATTAGGAACTCTGAAATTTTTTAGATAGTAAGAACGAGGTGCCTCTGGAAAGGGTGCTTATACTTTAGCCTGTGCTATAGCTTGATTCTTAGAATACTGGTTAAAAATAGCAGTTTGAACAACTATATAGTCACCCAGAAGAGAGCTAAGGTGGATATAAAGTATCCATCTCCTGGCTGTGCCTTCTTCCAGGTCACTTTAAGAGGGAAGGGCAGGGCCTGCCCTATAGCCTACTGGTTGAAGGAGTCAGATCTCACATGGCAGCTGTGGTCCAAATCCTGGCCCTATTTGAAAACATGCTGGATGAGTGTGTGTGAGTGTGTGTGTGTGTGTGTGTGTGTGTGAGTATGTATGCACTTTAAATCCTGACAGGATAGAGAAATGGAGGAGAAAGTATTGCAGTGTGACCATGCCCTACTCAAGTGCTCTCTCCCTTTTCCTCTCTCTCTGTCTCTGAATCTCTCTGGTGTGTGAGGCATTTTCTGGCAAATTAAAAAATACAAAAGAAAGAAAAGAAAGAGCAAAGGGCTAAGCATAAGGGGGGAATTGAAAGAGGGCAGATTGGGATGTAACACAAGGGAGAACTTTCTAATTGTTAGAATTACTTCTCTGAAGTAATCAGAGGATGAAGAGCCAAATTCAGGGATAAATACTTCCCAAAGTGGGACAGATGATTTGAGAGCCCTTCAATGCTAAAAAAAAAATCCATTATTCTTTGACACTAATGCATGAATGTCTCACACATCATTACTTGGTGATCCATTTTTGGTGCACAGAGAACAATTTTCATTTCTCCAGTTATTTCCCAAATCTTGTTTTTCCCCATTTTGGTTAGGCCTCTGATGCATCTGGTACGTTAACAAGATAAGTACCGAAAACATCGGCCCCTTATTAGTTGAAGGCCTGTAGAGATGACACAGTATCACCTTCCCCTAAAGTGGACAGAAAAAAACATTCAGCCTGGGCAGGGGGCCATGAGGAGTGGAGTCTGGAGCCTGCCACAGAGTTGCTGGATCTGGTCTGTCCACTGCAGTGCCACCTGTGACTCTGGGGCCTCCCTATCTCACTCACAAAATGACAAGAGTGAATAAGAGAGAATATGAGGGCATTTCAAAAAGTGGAGAATGGAATTAATGTAAAGATTTATTTTGGTGAAAAAAATTGAACCCCACGCATAGTTTTTTCATATGTATGCATCTCCCACCTACTTTTTGAACCCATCTCACATACATACAAACGTTACAAAATTTTAAAGATGTTATGTAAAGGGACGGGGAGACAATGCCTTAGAATATAAAGTAGATACAATTAATGTTTATGAAAAGTGTCACACGCACTAAAAAGGATGACCTCATGGGAGCAGACAGCCAGCAAGGGCAGGGAGGGGCGATAGAGAGGCATTAGTTGATGGAAACAACATTACAGATAGATACGGGAACAAGTTCTAGAGTGATGAAGTACAGTAGAGTAACTGCAGTTAACAGCAACTTACTGTATATCTCAGCGTGATTATAAAGAAGGATTCTGAGTGTTCACAACATAAAGTAGTGACAGTGGTTGAGATAATACATATGCTAATTACCCTGACTTAATCATCACCTGGTTGCATTCTGATACTGAAAAGTGATACTGTTCTGCATAAATATGTAGTTATTGCATAACAATTATATGTCCATAAATAAATAAAAAGGGGTGTCATATTGGGTTGTCAGAAAATTCATGACACATCTTTGCATAGAAAAACATAGTAAAAACATATCAAGACTTTTCCAACAACCCAACACATATTTCTCCAAAAATCCAAAATTCATTGATCTCCTAATAATTAGAATTTTAAAAAATATTACCAGAAGGTAAATAAGCACTCTAGAAAAAGACAGAGAGGAAGAAAGCACCTCCCCCTGGGGCATGGTCATGTTGCAATCCCGTCTCCTCCATCTGTCCATTCTGTTGGGCAATCCCGGCTCCTCCATCTGTCCATTATGTTGGGATTTGGGGCATGTAGGATATATATGCCTGGTGTGTTTTTCAAGCTGCTAGGGCAGAGACTCAAACTACAGTCAACCAGGTGGGTTTTGAGTACCTTAGTCAGTAAGCTGCAGGGCCGGACTCTAATAGATTTTTGAAGTGTTCTCACTTGGGGCCTAGTGCACACAGCCTCTCAGCGGCTCTGCTTCTCTTTGTACCTGACACTACCATTTTCTCCTGTCTTGAATCTACACAGACTTCCTGGTGAATTACTCACCTGCTTTTCCTTGTCGGTCACTCCACCAGGCTTCCTTAAAACCCTTCTTGAACCAGTATAACAAGACCTGTTTTCAAGGGCCAAAGTAAACATGTTTCCTGCTTTACAAAGCCCTAGTACAAAGGCCTCCTCATCTTTATTTTACTGAGAACTTAGAATGCTCTTATAGCATTCTGCACTCTCAGGGGCAGTGACTTATTGGCCTGCTTGCTCCTAAGAAGCTATGGACAGTTCTATGTCAAGGGCCATCAACTGGCACTTAACGCAAAGGATGTGAGAGCTGTAACCCGTGGCTCCTGCTATGTAGCATCACATATAAAGTGTAATGCTTCTTTATATCACAGGGGAAAAAAATAACTTCCATTGGTATATAGTTGAAACAAACCCCTCCTATAAAAGACAGATTGGACCCAGCCTCTGTGGCACATTTGATAACATACTGTGGAACTGGAAGCCAGATGCCTGGTTTGAGACCTGGGCCTGGTTGGCCTGAGAACATACCAGATATGTGTGCGTGTACCCATGAGTCTGGCTAATTGGAGGACTGGAGACAGGAACTGCAGTGTGACCGAGTCCTGTGGTAGATGCTTGTCTCTCCCACATGCACATACACCTGAGGACATGCAGTTGTGCTCTATTACAAATATAAATGAATGAATAAATAAATCAAACAAACAGGAAAACCTAAAGACAGATGAGCAAGAAGAAACAAACAAGTTTATTAATAGATAATATATTTTGTATATATAGAGGAGACACCCAAAGAGGAAGTAATTCTCAAAAAGGTGGCTTTGAATTCCAGCTTAAAGGGTGGAATATTCACAAAGGAATAGCAAAGTTTTGGAAAAATGACAAGACAAAGGAAAAGGACTTGGAGTCTATGGCCCACAACTTGGGGGATGGCAATTGATTGGCAGAGGAAGGTGAGTTATTTTCAATTGCCCTCTTACCGTCTCCAGGTCCATGAGGGTCTAAAGCTGTCTTCAGCAGTTAACGTTTGTCCTCTCTGGTTGAAGTGGAAGGACAGGTACCTCTGTGTTTGTCATTTGTGTTCCAGTAGAGGAAAGGCAGAGAGCTTTCTTGCTTCTGCTGCTGCTTGTCCTCAGCTGAGCAATCCTTCATATTTCGGAGAGGCGTATTCTGGGCCAGCAAGTGGCATGGCCTCCCTTAAAATATTTCTAAGGCATTCAACCCATCTAAATAGAGTGAAAGGCGAGAGACTTTGCTTCCTGTCCTTAATCTGAGAGAAACTGATCCTACCTATTTCCTCTTCAATACCCCAGGAACACTCTTGACCCCACAGTGCCCCTGGAGCTCTGAGCCAGCTTGAAGTGCATGCAGCTGTTCCATCTCCTGCTCCAGCAGGAGTGGAGTCTCACCAGGCAGCCGACAGTCATTATCTAAAAGGCAGCATTAGAGTAAAGAAGATGGGAGGCTCTTCCCTCAGGCTCCTGAGTAATGAAAGCCTGAAGGAAGAGCTCATTCATTAAGGTTTTATAAGCAGAGAGATAATAAAAAGGTATTTGTTTTAAAGAAAGTCATTTCTGTCCAGCCTTTTCTTAATTTGGTGGAGATTTGTAGAGAATGTAAATTTATTTTTAAAAATGGTTACTGTGAGGTTTAGTTCCTACAGGCAAGTTTTTTTTTTTTAATCCACCCTTGAAATTTTTCATTAGTAACATTTTGTTCAAAATTTTTTTTATCAAACTGACAGGAATTTGATTTTTGTTTCATTTTCAAAATGAATGTAAATATGGGTATTGTACATATTGGGAACACCGCATAAAGTGTACCCTGTTCCCTATCATAAAGTCTTACAGTGCCTTCACAATCCCTCTGTAAACTGGCAAATTTACCACTTGATCCAGCAATCCCACTACTTAGTTTATGTCAAAAGGAGATGAGTTCAATATGGCATAGAGAGATCTGGATTCCCATGTTTATTATAGCACTGTTCGCAATAGCCAAGATATGAAAACTAGTCTAAGTGCTCTCCCACAGTTGGGTAGCTAAAGGAAGAGTGGTATATATACACGGTGGAATACTATTCAGCCGTAAAAAATAATAGAATCTTGTCATTCAAGGCAACATGGATGAGCCTAGAGGACATTAGTTATGTGAAATAAGTCAGGCACAGAAGGAGAATTATTGCATAGTCTCACTCATATGGAAGATTAAAAAGTTGACTTTGTAGAAATAGAGAATAGAGTACTTGTTACTATGGGCTAGGAAGGCTTGGTGGGAAAGGAATAGGGAGATGGATAAATTCTTATATTCCCTAGCACAATAGGATAATTATATAACTAAAAGAGAGGGTTTTGAAAGTTCCCAACACAAAATGAGGATAAATGTTTCAGTTGATGGATGCACAAATTATCCTGATGTGATAAATTACACTTTATATTCATGTGCTGATAAATCAGTGTACCTTATAAATATGTACAATTATTATATGTCAATTATGAATTATAAGAAAACCACCAGGTGATGCAATGGTTATGTCACTGGACTCCCACATGGCCAACCACAGCTCAAGTCCCAGATCTAGCGGCTTGAAACTCACACTGGGTGGGTTTATGTGCATGCCCAAAATCCTGAGAGGAGAATGGAGGAAAAGGAATTGCCTCATGGCCAGGGGGATGATTTCTCACTTTCTGTTTCTCTGGAGAGTGCATGCACCCTGCAGCAAAAAAACCTCTCTTAAAAAAATGCTAATATAATATTCTTCATTTGAAACTTAACCAAAGTTAAATTTGGTTACTTTGACAATTGACATCAAAATTCAAAGTTCAGCCCAATGTTAGACTAAGGAAGCCTGACTGGAGAGGAGTTCTATTTCTGAGTGTGGTCAGTTGCAAACTGTCCTTCAGTCCTACCCAGCCTAGACCCCAGCCTGGAGCTGGACTATGTACCCCTTCCAGATGGGGATTCTGAGAGTACAGGGGGGTTTTCTTGATAGGCAATATCATCACAACAAAAAGAATTTACCTGGTAATATTTTACCATTTTGCAACTAATCCTTTCTTTAGCAATGAGAAGAAAAAAACAACAACACTAAGGAAAGGAGGAACATTTAGCCAGTGTTTAGTATGGATTTTGATTCTCAAGCTGTTGATGATAAATGTATAATGTGCACAGATTTTCTAGTCATGGGGTTGTAGGGAACTCACCAGATACAAACAAACCAGAAGACATAAATTTGCTTAAGAACGTGGAGATAGCGTTTATACAAAAAAGAGATTATTATAAAAATAATTAAAGGCTGGAGATCAAAGAGGAAGAGGGGGCAGTTGACTGGCCTGCGTAGCAGTTGATTATGTGGCAGACTGCCACAAGATGTTCTTTCTCTAGATAATCTTGGTCTGTGGTCTCCCTTAGGCGGATCACACGTCTGCTGAACAGACACCATCACTGCTGACCAGCTGCCTCCGACGGCCTTGCTAATGCACCGTGCAGGGCCGTCCCTTCCCCGTTTCCATAAGACCCTCCCCTATTATCTCTGTACAATGTACTCTCTCCCGGAGTGATTTACATGGATTGCACCTCAGTTACTGGTGTAAGAGGCCTCAGCTTTTTCAGATTCACGGACACATTGCCAGGGTGAGGATCTGGCCATACTGCTGGGGGATCTGAGGTATGCCTCTGTGCCCCAAAAGCTGTCCCTTATTTGATGCTAATTTTGTGAGAACCCTCTTTTCTTTCTAACTTATCCTTTATGGTTATTTTTTTATGCTTAACTAGAAGCACTGGCTCTAGTTCAGAAGTTACTGGTGATTTTAAGAAGATGGTTTTTCTTCTTTTAATTTAAAATTTTTACATATATATATCATTACAGCATACCAAGTGATTTTTTCCATCATGAATACACTGTACATTAGTCCAAAGATATTATCGTACACGTTGTCCTTAACAGATAATTTCCCATTATTGTGTCCCTTATATGTTTTGCTTCTTTCTTTTCCCCCTTGATTCTCTTCCTCTCACCTTCCCCCATTTCTCATCCTCCTCCCACACTGCCTCTAGTATCCACAGTTGTTCTCCATGCTTTTATATTTTCCAATCTTCAGTTTATGCCATAGAATGCAGACATTTGGTAAATATATTGAGTGGAGACATACAATGCCTCTCTTTCATAGTCTGGCTTGCTTTGCTAAGCAGTAAATCTTCTATATTTGTCAACTTTATATCAAATGCCAGGATCTCATTTTTTTTATGGCTGAGTAATATTCTATAGTGTATATGTGGCACATTTTTTCAATCCATTCATCAGCTTGTGGACATTTGGGTTAGTTCCATGTCTTAGCAATTGTGAATAACGCCACATAAACATGGATTTGCAAGTGTTTTTTCAACTGAGTGCATTCCTATCCTTTGAGTAGGTACCAGGAGTGGAATTGCTGGATCATATTGTAGTTCTATTTGTAGGTCTTTGATAAACCTCAGTATTTTCTCCACTGTGGCTGCACTAATTTATGTACCCTACCAACAGCGTAGGAGAGTTCTGTTTTCACCATAGCCTCGCTAGCACTTATCATTTTTAAAATTGTTTTTAATCTTTGCCATTCCAAGTGGGGTTAGATAGGTATCTCATTGTGGCTTTGATTTGCAACTCCTTTATGATAAGGGATGCTGAAAATTTTTTCATACGCTTTTTGACTGTTTGTATGTCTTTCTTAGAGAGATGTCTGTTCAGCTCATTTTCCTATCTTTTAATTGGGTTGATCATTTTTTTTTTTTCAGGCAAGCTGTTTGAGCTTCCTGTATATTCTGGTTATGTTATCAGTCATACCTGAGGCATAGTTTGTGATATATTTTACCATTTTGAGGGTTGCGAATTCACTTCAATTATCATTTCTTTGTGAAAAAGCTTTTAATGCGATGTATTCCCACTTGTCTATTTTTAGGATTAGTGCCTGTGCTTTGGGGATCTTATTTAAGAAGTTTTTGCCTACTATGATGTCTCCTAGAGACTGTTATCCACCAGTAGTTTTATAGTTTGATGTCTTAGATTTAGATTTTTGATCCAATTTGAGTTGATTTCATTAATGGTGAGAGTTAGGGGTCCGGTTTGATCTTCTGCAGGTGGATACCCAGTTTTTCCAGCTCCATTTGATAAAGAGATTTTCTTTTCCTTACTGGATTGACTGATACTCCTTGTCAAAAATCATTTGACTGTATGTTTTGGGCTTTATTGATAGGGTCTCTGTTTCATTCCATTGGTCCACATGCCTGTTTTTCTGCCAATACCATGCTGTTTTGATTATTATAGCTTTGTAATATATTTTGGGAACAAGGAGGAAGATGCCCCCTACTCCACTCATCTTGCACAGTATTGCCTTAGCAATAAGGGGTCTTTTATGATTTCAGACAAATTCTGTAACTTTTTTTTTAAAATCTGTGAAGAATATCCTGGTAATTTGTTAGGGATTGCATTAATATTAAGGACAGTGATGTAACAAGTGTGGCAGTAGATTCACCTGTCACTATCTGAACCATGAATTCTCATAGAAAAGAGATGACTCCTACTCTAGATTAATTTCTCTTATGTTAATTGAAAATGTTTTTAGTAGTTGTCAAAAAGTTGAGCAGCTATTGTTAATATGTTGTCTCCAATATATATATATGTGTATTTTTTTTAGTTTTCTGTAAGGTGTTTGCACTCATCAGAGACAGAGAGAGAATAAAGAGAGAAAGTGAGAAATCACCTCCCATTGGGATCAACATGTTGCAATACCTTCTCCTTCATTTTTCTTTTGGGATTTTGGGTATGCACACCCATGCACCAGGCGTGATTTTCAAGTCCCAGGGTCTGATACTTGAAGTGCAGTCAGCAATGTAGGATCCAGTACCTTAACCTCCATGCCACCTGCTGACTCAGACTTACACTCTTCTTTTGCAAAGAAAAAAGTAGTCAAAACTTAAATAAGGGACCAAAAACTTAAATAATATCAGCTTTTATCTCTTATGCTTTCATTACAAAATCAATTCAGTAATTTTCAGAAACAGGGTCAGGTTTGTGTGTGTGTGTGTGTGTGTGTGTGTTTATGTGTTTGTATTTTTTTTTTTTTTAGAGAGGTTTTCGCTATAGGGCGCATGTGCTCACCAGACAGAGAGACATAGAGACAGAAAGTGAGAAATCACCCCCCAGAGGGAATGATCACGCCGCAATCCCTTCTCCTCCATTCTCCTCTCAGGATCTTGGGCACGCACGCACACGCGCCCAGCATGAGTTTTAAGCCACCGGGTCCGGGACGCGAACTGCGGTCGACTACGTGGGAGTCCAGCGACATAGCCATTACGCTAACGGCTGGTTCCCTGTTTGTATTTTTTTTATTCAGTTTATGGAGTTGAAACAAAGCTTTTCAGAGTTAGTTCTATAGAAGGTAAAACATCTAAAGCTATTCCTAGTTCTGTTCTATATTTAGTTTTACAGTTCAATGTGGAAACCAAGATTATTTTTTGTCTGATACTGTGGATAAATTTTTCGCAGAGTAGAACATAATTGTGAAAACTTTGGTCTTATTAACTTAAGAAAACAGTCTAGTTTGAATACACTTTCATTTGGTTGTGTTGTAGCTCTTACTCATAATTGCATATCAATAAGCTGTGCTGTCCTAGAAATAAATATGAAAGCTTTAATTGTCAAAAGTTAAAAATATTGTGACAAAGCCACCTTTTTGTGAATAAAAATAAAATCTCATCTTGGAAGTAGAGCTTTCTGTTTATTTGGATTGTCTTTAGTTGAACCTTGACAGAACTTTGAAGTCAACCTAAGTGCCTAATAAAGGCTCTGACTTTTTTTTTTTTTTTTCCGGTAAAGCAATTCTCTATATTTTGGTTGCATGTTTCTTTCCAAATCAGTTGAAATCTTTAATCACAGTAGTCAACAAATAGAAAAGAACTCCAGCTTTTTAAATTTTAGGAAGTTGCCCTTGTTGAAACTATTATGTGTTATTATATATAAACTGTATAGAGTTTTAATTTCTTTTATAGAGACCAGCAGGTGGCATAATGTCTATGTCACTGAACTCCCATGTAGTCGACCGCAGTTTGAGTCCCGGACCCGGTGACTTAAACTCACGCCAGCCATGTGTATGTGCGTGCCCAAGACCCCCAAGAGGAGAATGGAGGAGAAGGGATTTCAGTGTGGCCAGCCCCCTGGGGAGTGATTTCTTTGCTTTCTGTCTTTCTGTCTCGCTGTCTTTCTGGCAAGCGCATGTGCCCTATAACAAAAATATCTCAAAATAATTCTTTTATAAGTCAAATATATTGAGTTATGACTTCCATATAATTAAAATCTCCCTTTTAGTTGTGTGGTTCTTTTCTTATACAACCCATACCCCCAAACGCTGCTGATGTGCTTTTCAAAGCTATTTACTTTTTTAAAAAGAATTATTTTATTTAATATTTATTTATTTATATTTAATTTGACCAGAGTGAGAGAGAGAGAGAGAGATAAAGTGAGAAAACAAGCCACCAGGTCCAGTACTCCCACTACGATTGGCCATGTGGAAGTCCAGCACCCTTAACCATCATGCCACCTGCCGGTCCCAATGCTATTTACTTCTTAACCTGCTCTTGATAGAATTTCCTATGAATGGGATCATAGGCCATAAGTCCCTGTGTCTGGCTTATTTCACTTAGTGTGAAGTTTCTGAGATTTGTTCCTGCTGTCCACTGTGTTGACCCTTTCCTTTCTGCTGTTGAGCAGCATTGTATTCCTTGGATACTCTATGCTTTATTCATTTCCTACTTCATGGACACTTGAGTGGTTTTCTGTTTCTAACTAGTATGAATAATGCTACCGCAAACATTTATTGTTAAGCCTTTGTGTACAAATATGTTTTTATTGTTCTTGGTAGATTTCTCTGAGTGAAACTTTTAACAGTAGATGTGTTTTTCTTTGTAAGAAACTCCCAAACAGTTTTCCATAGTGGCTGATCTGTTATGTATTCCCTTCAGTACTGCCTGAGTATTACAGTTTGATTCATGATCGTACAATATTAGGTATGATTACAGGTTCTTTGTGTGGAAAGATAGAACTCCAAGGCATTTGGATAGAGGAAAAGCAGAACTCTTTGTTACTTACAGCTCCAGATGAGTAAAAGCTGCCCAAGGTCACACCATATGTTGCAACCAAAGGGCAACAAGATGTCATACCTGAAGACTAACCTGAAAACTATGGAACTAAGGTAGATCTCAAGTAAACCAACAGAAGCTCTTGGAAAGATGGCCTGGCACCATAAATAGTTCTGCCTGGCAGAGAGGATTAAAGAAGCTATATCAAAGAATTCAAACCATAAAATAACCTGGACTTTTCCAGCCTAGCATGGTAATCAGTAGAGATTACAAAAGAGCAACCGCAGCCAGAAGATTATCTTGAGGAAGACTTTGAAGGAAGAAAAAGAGACTGATCTTTGCTAGTAGATGGTGTATCACAGAATACTTGATAGGCAGGGCTGAACTGAGAAGGGGTATGACTTGTGTGCTGGGCATTTGCTTTTCAACAGTTTGAGTAGCTAACATGCAAATATTTTCTCAGAAATATTTAAAACCAGGGACCAGCAGTTAGCATAATGGCTATGTCGCTGGACTCCCACGTAGTTGATCGTGGTTCGAGTCCCAGACCCGGTGGCTTAAGCTTACGCTGGGCGCGTGTGCATGCGTGCCCAAGATCCCCAGAGGAGAAAGGAGGAGAAGGGATTGCGGCGTGGCCATCCCCCCTGGGGGGTGATTTCTCGCTTTCTGTCTCTCTCTGTCTGTCTGGCGAGTGCACGCGCCCTATAGAAAAAACCTCTCAAAAAAAATTTTTTTTAAACCATACTGTTGTTATAGAGTCACAAACCAAATTATAATAAGTATCTTGAACGTTATCTTTAAAACTCAGTTTTTTGAAATTTTGAAAGTTTATTAACTGTCAAGAACTGTGGAGTATTAGCATAATGGCTATGTTGCTGAGCTCCCATATAGTCGATCGCAGTTCGAGTCCTGGACCTGGTGGCTTAAACCTAGTCTTGCCAGCAGCTAACTCTCTGGGGGTTAATCCTTTTCAACCAAGAGGTGAAGTACTGGTAAAGACCTGGAGAGACAAGGATCCTAAAGACCAACTTCAGCCTAGTTGGAAAGGCCCCAATACTATTCTTCTTTCAACCCTTACAGCAGTAAAAGTGACCAACATTCCCACTTGGATCCACGTTTCACAGATCAAGCTGGCTCACCTGGGAGCCTAAACAGACTTCTCACACTTACATCTGTGAGCCTCTGGAGAACCTTTGATTTCTTTTCATGAAGAATTCTTCCTCAGATAAGTAATATGAACCCAGTCTTTTTCCTGCTTCTACATGTTCTTACTCAGGGATTTGTGACAACATTGCCTTCTTTTCAAGTTCTTCCGGATGCTTATGCTCTCGTTAATCGTACTGACGCTGTTTTAAATCTCACACAACCCTGTTGGCTCTGCATGACTACACATAGCTGGGGATATGTTTAAGCAATACCATATGTACAATGGGCCACTCTCCCAGCTTCTCTCTCCACAGACATTAAACCAACGAATTCTTGGGGAGAAAAGGCAGCCTTAGATATTCAGAGTCATTTTCTAGATGGGTTACGGATCTCTGAACTGACTACTAGTGGAACACAAGTCTCTACTATATTCCAGGGTGGCTCTATACGTGCTAAAAATAAAATCGTAAGGCAAGAATCTCTTTCTCTTTTGTTCAATATTAAGTTTTGGGCCAAACTAAATGCCTCTCAGGGAGCTTACTGGATCTGTGGGCATCAGGCTTATTTAGTCCTCCCACCTGGCTGGACAGGCTTATGTTCATTAGACTATATGATTCCTGATATTGAAATGGCATGGGGAAATGCCTCCTTGCCAATTCCCCTCAGAACAAATGCTAGACTATCCAAATGAGCAGGACCCCTAATTCCTTTGAGCATCGCTCTTAGTGCTCTTATTGACATAGGGGGCATGGCTACTGGCAGCTCATCAGTATCTTGGGCACATGAGCACACATCTGTGTTGTTTCTGGTTGATCAGGCTTGGAGTGCAAACTGTGGTCAGACGTGTGGCTTCTAGTAGTGCAGTTTAGTATATAACTGCATGTATCACTGAGACCAGACCGATTCTGATATTTTTATACTTCTACAAGTAAATTTTTGCCCATTCTTTAGAATGTTTATATATTTGGATTTTAAGGTTTTTTTTAATAATTAGCAAATTGACATGCTTATTATTGTTATAAGTATTTTAATTCCAGCTAGCCCAGTAGTGCATAGATTAAGCTTTATGCATAGGGAGTCAGATTCCATATGACTGACCATGGTTTGAGTCCTGGCCCTCACAACTTGAGAAACATACCAGGTGCATGTGTGTGTGCCCAAAATCTTGATAGGATGGAGAAGTGGAGGAAACCTAATTTTAGCATGACCGTACTCCATTGGGGAATGCTTCCTGCCAGTTTCTGGTTTGTGCATGCACCCTCTGTCAAAAAATATGTATTTATATTAAATCCAGTAAGCACCTTCTTTTTAAAAATTTTATTTAAAATTTTTAATTTGATTTAAGTCATGTGTGCTCACCATAGAGACACACAGTGAGAGAGAAAGAGAGAGAGAAGAAAAGTGAGAAAGCAAGCCACCAGGTCCAGGACTTGAACCATGGCCAGCCACATGGGAGTCCAGTGCCTTAACCACCACACCACCTTCTGGTCCCAAGTATCTTCTTTTTTATAGAAGGGTTCAGTCCAATTTAGTATTTCATTAATACTTGTCCTTATTTTTCTATATATTGAACATGGTTGCTTGTCTCTCTTTATTCTCTTTCTCTCTTTTTAAATGTTGTATGGAATAGCAACCCTTTTTTATATCAAATGGGAGATAATTGTGTGTTCTTAAATTTACTTTCTATGATTTAATTATTTTCAACATAAGTTGCTCTCATTACTTTTTACCATTCTTGTCATTGTATCCTGTTATTAGTAACCACCATGTTAAGAGGTCCACTTTATACCAAGGGCAATTTTAATAATTCTGCATATGATAGATCATTTATTCTATGTCTCACCTCTGTGCTAGGAGACTTATATCAAGTCACTGGGGCGCTTGGGCAGCTTCGTCTGGGCACACCATTACATCATAGTCATTTGTTTATTTTGTTTTGTTTCGTTTTTAACATTATTGTCATAGGGTACAAGTGCTTACTGGAGAGAGACAGAGACAATGAGAAGGAAAGTGAGAACTCACCCGCAGTGGGGATGGCCATGCCACAATCCCTTCTCCTTCATTCTCCTTCTCGGATTCTGGATGCATACTCACATGCACCCAGCATGAGTTTAAAGCCACCAAGTCTAGGTCTCAAACTGCAGTCAACCATGTCAGAGTCTAGTGCTACCTGCTGGCCTGGCCATTCAGTTTTTAACTATAAGATGCAGTCCTTACACCAGACCTTTGTCTCAATATGTTTTCCCAGAATCCAGTTTGTTTTCTTCTGCGTTCTGACTCAGCCTTTCATTGAGGCATGGTCAACATACCCTACAATGCACAGATTTAATCATTCACTTTTAGTTTGACAATTACATACATCCACCAAACTATTACCCCAGAAATTTTCCTTGTGCAAATTACCCTGAAATTCCCACCCCTGCTTCCAAAGGTACCTACTTTCTGATATCTATCACTCCATATTATTTTTGATTATTCCTAGACATACTATAAGTGGAATCTTAGAGAAATATGTGTATCAGCTTCTTTCACCCCATATAGTGTTTTGGGGATTTGTCCATGTTGCTGTGTTTATTTGTATGTTGGTTCATTTTGCGTGCTGAGTGTACAGATAAACCACAAGTTAGTTTCTGCTAATAGGCATTTGGTTCATTTCCAATTTGGGGCCATAATGAATAAATTATGAATATTTTCATTTTGTGGCCATGTATTTCTGTTGCTCTTCAGTGCATACAAGGAGTGATTGATGGGTTATGCCTATATTTGAAGTTATAAGAAAGTACCAATTTCCAAAGAGTTTGCACCATTTTACACTCCCACAAGCAATGTATGGGTCTCAATTGTTAAATATCCTCACCAACACTGAGTATTATCAATCTTTCTAAATCTACTCTAGTGGATGTGTTGGTATCTCTTGTGTTGAGCTGGGTCTGAGTTTGGCTGGAGCTCAGCTGAACTTCGTTCTGTATTAATTATGTATTTTATTTTCTGTATCCTGACACTGATATCTGGGGTCTTACTGTCCCCAGAAGGACTACCACTCCCAGGTTAGCCAGTTTTGAGAGACAGTAAATAACTTTCCCATAAGTATATGTTGCAAATAAATACGAGCCAAGCAATGCAGGGCATACCCCCTCAACCACCTCCTGCAGGGGTTCTTACACTCTGGGCCTCTGTCCTTTCCTGATGTCTTAGGAATAGCACCTGTGCCCAGCGACCTGCTAAAATTATTCAGGCTAGTTTTAAGACTCTTTACCCTACCTTGCTCATTCTTTGCACAGAAACCACAATAAAAGCTCTTATCTATAGTTTTTTTCCTCTCTCTGCCTCACAACTCCAGTGCTTCCTCAGGTACCTGGGGTGATATGCACCCTGGGAACTGTTAGTAACAAACTGTCTTTACAATGTGAGTCATCTCCTGGTCTTTGGGCCCTAGCATATATTTACTTTCTATCAATACGCTATTTTTTTTTTTCTTTTTTTGGAGAGGTTTTTTTTTTTTTTTTTTTTGCTATAGGGCGCATGCGCTCGCCAGACAGACAGAGAGAGACAGAGAGATAGAAAGCAGGAAATCACCCCCCAGGGGGGATGGTCACGCCGCAATCCCTTCTCCTCCATTCTCCTCTCGGGATCTTGGGCACGCACGCACACGCGCCCGGCATGAGTTTAAGCCACCGGGTCCGGGACTCGAACCGCGGTCGACTACATGGGAGTCCAGTGACATAGCCATTACGCTAACTGCTGGTCCCTCAATACGCTATATTTTAAAAACTTGCCACTGGCTTCTAGCGTTTGGAGGGCTGGACCAGGAAGTTCCTTTCAGCAGTGCATGGGATCTGACCACCAATTGAACTTGAGTGTTTTTTGTTTTTTAATATCCCAGTGGCCAGCTTTCTCAATGATTGGAACCTTCTCCATTGATGGCCCTGCCACTGCCCTCCTGGGTCTCTAAGGCTTTCCCTCTGCTCTTCTGCTGTCTTCCCGGTTTCCCCATCGTGGCCACCTCTCTCTGCCGACCACCCTTGGAGAGCATCCACAGCATACATGGTTTAGTTCAGCAGCTTACAGGGTATCTGTGTCCCTAGTGTCCCTAGATGGCCCCCGTCACTTAGTGATGCCCATAGGGAAGGGTCGATATTTGGGTGCAGACTCATTCCATGAGTGGCACTCTTCCTGAAGCTGTATGCATGACACCAGTCTCCTCTGTGCATGGAAGCTTGTGATCCCCTGCCTTTTTTTCTCTCTCCCGCAGCTTCTTCCTCTCTGTCCCCTGCCAAGGAGGAGGGCAGCTGTAGGTCTCTTCCCTTGTAGAAAGGCTCATCTCTTTTAGATTTAGCCCCCTTTTGTTCCTTTGCATCCTCAGCTCTCTAGTGATTAAATATGTTAGCAAACAATAACAGCAACATAAACTGTGCTTCTATGTTGATCCAGCTCCTCCTTGTGAGGATGGGAATGACAATCTCTCTAGACCCTTTGTACCTAACTGAAAGCTGAACCCCATTGATTGCTTCCTCTGTCATTACCTGTCTTTTGGGTTATTGTTGTTTTCTCTTGTTAATCTGCTCTCGGATCTCTATTGCTACTTGTAATGATTTTTCCAGTCATAGAACTGTGTTTACATGGTTTTCTCATGTCCTCTGGCTGTTGGAGCATTTTTCTTCTGCCTGCAGAAGAAAGCCACCGTAACAGAATGTGGTACTTACAGTGGCAACTTCCTTTCTTTGGACTGTTTGCAGTCCTTCCCTAAAGCTCCCCTTTTCTTCACAGTCTTCAGGAAGATATCTAGGCATTCTCCCTTTTTTTAGATCCTTGTTAAGTTGTAGCATCTTTGATTTAATCATTTAAGTTTGAAAGACTTTAACAAGGAGAAACCCTGGAATGGAAAAAAAAAATTGTTTCCTTAAGAATTTGCTCTTCTTGAGGCTGTGCAGTGGCACCACAGTAACACAACTTACAGTACGTGGGAAAGTCCTTAGTTCATGTCCCATGACCTCCCTGAGCATACTGGACACACATCGGTGTGAGCATGATCCTGGCTGGCTGAGATAGGGTGGATTACAGTGGGAGGACCTTGTGAAATGCAGTCTCCTGGTCTCTGTCTTTCTCGCTCTCTGCCTCTATTTTTCTCTCTCTTATATACTAGATAGGTGACTTCCAGGGGTGATTGGTGCTCTGTGATGTTAGAATTCTGTGATTTTTCTGCTGTCTTGATTTTGTGACATGTTGAATTCCTGGAATCCAAATTCAAAACTCATGAGTTCCACTTATGTTATAGTGTTATTTTTACTCCTGTCTATTTGGCAAATGGTGATTTCTTTGGGCTCGCATTTCCCTAATGTTTCTCTTTCTTTATTTCTGTTTAATTGTTTACACTTTCTGAAAGTTTGTTCATCATCAAGTCCCTGAGAACTGACTGTTTTAGCATTCCTGACATTAAAGCATAGGCTTGTCCATGTCTTCTAAGAAATTACTCATTCTGGTTTTGCTTTGGCTGAAGGAGTAAGAAAGACTTTCGGAACTTCCTTGCAGCTCCTGAGCTCAGTGGGTGCATCTGCTGCTGCCTGCTCCTCTCCTTTGAGACACCAAACGTTTTCGTGGTGGTAGTGGCGGTGGTGATGGTAATGATTATGACGACCTCCTCCAAATATCCCATTGTTCTCTGGAATTATTCTAATTTATTTCTATGTAGGTTTTCCTTTTTTTTTTTTTTTAATGTTCCTGGGGGTTAGATTGTTGATATCTTTAATTTTTAATTTTTTTTATTGGAAGTCATACAAAGGACTATTTCATGCTGTCTGGACACTGAGATTTTAAAATGCTGTGACAAATCTATTTCTTAGCATAATTATTTAACCAAGAAATAACTATGAGTCTTTGGAAAAGTCACAATGTATTTTTTTCTATGTTTTTCTATGCAAAAATACATCATGATTTTTTTGACCACCCAGTATTTAACCTGGAGAAAAAAAAATTGGCATTTGAGGGAGAAATGTTATAAATGAGTATCTATTTCTTGGGAAAGCAGTTAGATTTATTCTGCACAGCTCCAGAGGTCCTCATGGGCAGAATATTCAGGGAACGATTCGGGCTTAGTTTAAAGAGAAACTCCTAAGAACGAGGCTTCCCTCAGAGATGAGAACACAGGAGGTGATAAACTCCAGTTCCCAGATGTAGGAATGCGAAGGCCCAGAAGCCATGAGAAAGCACCCTAACTTTAGCGATGAGAAGAAGCATTGCATTCTAAAATTCGACAAGGCACTAAACTGTCCAATAGAAAAATAAATCTGAACTTAATGAGGAAAGATATATAGTCAAGAAGATTATTGCAAGGGATGCAGGAAGGTACTGCTGCAGTGAGGGAGGTCTAATGTTGCAACAGGAAGAACGTGTTGACCATAAGGTCTTCAAGCAACTCTAAAATCAGGCAGGAAGAATATATGCCTGTATTATAGATAGGAACAAGCAAAGTTAAGAAGAACCAGGGGTAGCTGTGTGGGATAGAAGAGTGGTGTGATTGGGTGGTAGACCAGAGAATGTGTTACCTGAGGCAACTGTTCCCAGGAAGAGCTATCAGCTGCTCCTGCTGAGGACAAGCTAAAGCCCAGGGGCCTGACGAAGGTTAACCAGTGTTTTATTCTGATTAGTCAGTAGGGACAGAGAAGTTCAGCAATCATTTAAGAGGCAAAGAATGGGATTTTTTAAAGTCTGTGTCTGGCTTATCATGAGTCTTATCTATGTCATATAGGGAAAAAGAATGTTTACAAGTAGCTGTTTTCAGGAATAAATAAGAGTGGGCAATTCCTTGACATGTCAGAAAACAAAATAACAACAAATTTAGTTTAAATATTAAATTGCTTTTTGAGACTGTAGAAACAGAAAGCACCTCATTCTGTAAAATAGAATGAGGGTTCCAGTGAGCTGAGCTGAAGAAGTTTGCTTTCAAGGCAGAAAAGGGCTGAAAAAAGAACAAGCAACAAAGACCAGATCTGTTATTTTTGACCCTATAATAGTTATTTTCCTTATAGCAGCAGTCCCCAACCTTTTTGGCACCAGGAACTGCAGATAATTTTTCCATGGACCAGATGGGGTAAGGGGGGATTCTGACTTAAAGCCTGTCACAAGATGCAGCTTAATTGCCACTTGCAACTCACTGAAAAGGATTTGCTATGTCTGAAAACAATTGCTTGATTATGGTCTCTGCTAATGTAAACTTTTCTGCTAATGTTAACCAGTTTTTGTAGCTACTCCCCAGTGCTAGCATCACTGTCTCAGCTCCACCTCAGACCATCAGGCACTAGATTCTCATAAAAGGAGCATAGAACCTAGATCCCTCACATATCCAGGTCACATAGAGTTCACATTACTGTGAAAATCTAATGCTGCCACTGAGCTGACAGGAGGCAGAGCTCAGGTGGTAATGCGAGCAATGGGGAGCAGCTACAAATATAGATGAAGCTTTGTTCACTCACCCGTAGCTCACCTTCTACTCTGCAGGCCGGTTCCTAACAGGCCACAAACCAATACCAGTCTGTGGCCTGGGGATTGGAGACTCCTGCCTTATAGGGTTAAAATGGAACTTCCTTCTTAGACTGACGGTGGTGGCTGGAATCGTCCACTTTTAGGAAAACTAGCTCTTTTCAAAGTTCAAGGCCAACTGATGGCATGGTGATTAAGGCAGCTGGATCCCACATGGTTGACTATGTAGTTTGAGTATGAAACCAATGGCTTAAAATACAAGCTGGGCATGTGTACATGTGTGGCAAATCCCAAACGGAGGGAGAAATGGAGAAGTGATTTAGAATGACTTTCCCCCAAGGGGGTTGCTTTCTCACTTTCCCTGTCTCTCTCTCTCTCTCACCAGTGAGTGCATGCACCTCTGGCAAAAACCAAACACACACACAAAGCAAACAAACAAACAAAAACTTTAGTTCAAGTATGAGCACATAGCATAAGTGACTCCATTCTGATTTGATCTGGTCTACCAGTGCCTAGTGTAGGAGGCTAGTTCAAAACAATAGTTTTTCATAAATATTGTTTAACAACCTTCAGGTAAAATTCAACATTGCCAAGAGCTTTTTAACAGGGAGCTATACCTGGTTGTCCTTTAGCCTCCCTTGACCATTTGCTAAGTGCCTCCAAAGTATCCCACTAGACCCTAGGTTTCTATGTCTGGACCCAAAATAGATTTGCCCCAAGAAGATCACAATCTAATAGTGTTCTGTGGAAGAATCTTCCAGAATAGCAGCTGAAGATCATGTGTATCTTGGATGGAAATGTTTAAACCCAAAAAAGTCAGGATGACAATGTTAAGGGCTAGAAATTAAAGGATATTGTAAATATCAGGTAGTAAGATTTGCTTTGTATTCATCTGGACATGAGAGACAGAGAGGAACCTAGGTGAACTACAAGGAGTTTAGTAAAGAAACTGGACAAGTGGGATTGATTTGATGCTAACAACGTAGGCATAGCTGGTGGTAGTGGGGGGGAGATCAGGAGTTCAGTTCGGGATGTGTTAAGTTTGATATGCCTATATGAGAACCTAGTGACTTTTTAAAGTAGAGAGTTGGAGACTGGAATTCAGAGGTTGGGTCCAGGCCAAAGTCATACAGGTGGAAATGATGTCCCAAGGTGCTAAAGCTGGCCTTGTACCATGGGACAGTGTATTGGTTGAGCACAACTAGAGTGATTCCACTGGTTTCTGGTGTGATGGGTAGAGTTTGGGAGTGAGGGAAGCCTTCTGATTTCCAAAACAATCCTCTCTGATCTGTGAGTAGAGTTGTTCTGATTAGCTATATGGGTTATGTGGTCCTTGGGGCAAACGTCAAGGTTGACTGGAGGCAGGTCATTGGTATGTTCCCTCATCCTCTATTCATTATCCCCAGTGGCTAATTCATTTCCAGGGGACTCTGTGGGAATCCAATACTTCAATTATATGGAGAATGACTCTGGACCGAGAGCTTTCATCATGTACTAAGAAGCACATGCTGAAAACAGTAGGAGTCCAGTTATGTAAATATATACTCATCACCAAGTTAATGAACAAGGGATTATTCAGCAGATTTGTTAGTCCTACTAAGTGTTAATGTCTTTATTAGAAGTTGAGTGATGCTTATACAAAATGCTTAGGACCAGAAGTGTTTCAGATTTCTGATTTTATTGGATTTTGGAATATTTCCACATACATAATGAGATATCTTGGGTAGGGATCCAAATCTTAAAACAAATTCATTTATTGTTCAGATACACTTTATACAGCTGAAGGTAGTTTTTTGCAGTTATTTATTTATTTATTTTATTTGCTAGAAGGCACATATATTCTCCAGAGAGAGAGAGAGAGAGAAGAAAAGAGAGAAATCACCCTCCCTCCAATGGGGCATGACCATGCTATAGTCCTTTCTTCTCTGTTCTCCATTCTTTTGGGATTTGGGGCATGCATGCACATGTGTCCAGTATGTTTTTAAAGCCTCCAAGGATATGACTTGAATGGTGGTTGTCTGTGTGGGATCTGGCTCTCTTAACCCTGGGCCTATGTGGTTGGCCTAATAAGACAGATATTATTCAGATAACTGAAGTAGGAAAGAAAGTCTAATGTAAACTGAGCTCAGTTCTAGAACTAAATTAACTGAGGTTTTAAAGGGAGAACAAAGTAGGAACAAAAAGGGGCTGTGAGGTAGTGAAAATGGGAAACAAACTGAAGGACTAGGGACTATGAGGTGATAGTAAATGACAGAAACGTGTAAGTGGAGAATTTCTGGAAATGACCTGGCATATGGGCCAAGACAGTGCATGTTTTGCAGCATGGCAGCACTGTGTTGTCTCCAGCAGAGGCTCCTCACAGGCTAGGGTCTAGTGTTGCCTGGAATTCACCATTCACAAAATTAACATGTTGATATATAGAAGTCTGACAGAAGGAAGCTCAAAACATTCTGTGGTGACATTTTCACAAGTCAGGGAACAAAAGAATCCCCCCCAAATATGAAACTGAACAAAGGAGCCAGGCAATAGTTCAACAGCAATGCAACTGGACCTGCATGGGAAAGGTCCTGGTTTATGTCCCTGAGACCACTGGGCATGCATGTGTATCCTTGATCCTGGTGAGCTGAGACCAAGGGTGGATTACAATGTGGTGACCCCACGGGGTATGCTAGTGTCTCTGTCTCTCTCTCTCTCTCTCTCTCTCGGAAAAACTAAATGAAAAACCTTTTTAAAAAGCTATGTTGGGGGTGGGGTTCAGATGGTGTGGAGATTAAGGCAGCTGGATCACAAATGGCTAACTGTGTGGATTGACCTGCCAACTTGAGAAACACACCAAGTGCTTGTGTATGCATGCACAAATCCTGAGAAGAGATAAAGGAGAAGGGATTGCAGCATGGCCATTCCCCTAGGGGGATGCTTTCTCATTTTCCCTCTCTCTTTCTCTGTCTCTGGTGAGCACACACCCCCTATAACAACAACAACAAAAGCTACCTGAGACCAGCCCCATAGCCTAGTGGTTAGAGGAGCCAGCACTCATATGGCCAACTGTGGTTCGAATCCTAGCCCTGGCAGCTTGAAACACACTCTGGGAATGTGAGAGTGTTCTCCAAATCCCAACAGGATGGGGAGATGGAGGGAAAGGGACTGTATGTGACCACACCCCTTGGGGGGGTGGTATTTCTCCTTCTCTGTCTCCACTGTCTTTCTGTCTCATTCCTCAGCCAAGTGCATGCACCCTTGGCGGTTTAAAAACAAAGAAGCTCCATGATGATTATGAGTACATTAAAAATAAAGAGGAAAAAACAGTAAGCACTATTGAGTAGGAAAATAAAAGTTGTGAGACAGCAATAATTGAAGTTGCAAAATTTATAAAAAGGATACAATTAATGATTTTATGCTAAAATAGTGAAAACACGAGTAAAATAAATAATTATTTGAGAAATATAAATTTCTAAGAAGTCTAAATAGCTATGTAACATTAAAGTGAAGGAAACCAAAATATTTTTTCCGAGAATACTGAGGATTGTTGAGTTGATGAGGGTTAAGCAGTGGGGGATTGTATTCGCCTGTCTGCCAGAGTACAGGATCTTCCCTGTGGATCAGGTCATGTAGCAGCTCCAATGGCACCGGGGGCCAGAGACATCTGGAAGTCATTGTTACTGCCTACCTTCACAGCTTTCCTTCACCAGAGCCTGGGATTACTTGGTCCTCTGTCCTGTCAGTTCTAAACATATTGTTCTTTATTGGATATGCCGCATAAGCTGGGATCCCAAAGTACTACTCGGAGAGATACTTTTGAACTGAAGTCTTTTCTGGGTGCTGGGAACAGCATGTGTTAGAATCCTGGTAATTTTGTATTGTTCATCTGACTTGTTTACAGGAGACTTTCAACTAAGAACTTTTAAGAGTTGAGAAAAGAAATGACTTTTTTCCTCTCAATAAATTACATCAGTGATTCAAATTTTAAGAAATCTACTCAGAAAAAATATGTCCAGATGGTTTTTACAGGTTTTCTCTAACTTTTAAGAAATAGATGTTCCTTGTATTTTTATAATGTGCTTGATAAATAAAGGTTATCACATACTCCTTACTCTTTTTTAAGTTTATTTATTTCTCCTATGAGTGAAACAGAAGAGAGAAGAGAGACAGACAGCACCTCTAACTGGGTCCTGACACCATTATCCGTCCACAGTTTCAGCCAGCCCCAGATCATGGGCACACATTGTCTGGAGTGCTCAGGGAAGTCTCTGGATATGAAATCAGAACCTTTCCATGTGTCAGCCCTGCACATTGTCATGTCTTATCACTGTGCCACTGTCTGCCCCACCCCAAACTCTTTATGAAACAAAAAGAAACTTGAGAAAAGACAGTATCTGTAGCTCAAGCTCATTTATAAACATAAATAAAATAATTATTGCAGAAAATCTTATCAAACTAAGGCATCATTGTAAAATAAGAATCTCATTATGATAACCTAGAATTTACCCACTAATTCAAAGATGGTCAATGTAAGAAAATCAACTAAAGTAATTACATTAAGAGAGTAAAGGAGAAAATTCATGATTGTTTCAATAAGTTCAGAAGAAATGTAATAAAATAATGTCCCCACAAATGACCAAAAAATAAAGACCTCATTGAATATGGAATAAAAGAAAATTTTTTAAATTGGGTATTATGTGAAAACAAAACAAAAGCTGAAGGCAAATATAAATAAAGGTGAAACACAATACACATTTTCAACAAAATAACACCCATTTCCATCATTCTTTTCACTCAACACTTTATTAGAAATCCTAACAAATATAAAGAAGTCCATAGTAAACATAAAAGAAGAATTTGAGGAGGAAGAAAGAAAATTTCATGTAGAAAACTATATGAAAAATTCTAAAAATGTATAGATAAGCTGTCTGTTAGAATTAACAAGGATTCACTAATTTTTTATGTAAAACAATTAGTAGTAGTCCTATATACCAACTGATTAGAGAATATAATAAAACGAATTATTGATGGATTGTCACTGGAAGGACATATACAAACTATTGGTATTAGCTACCTGCCTTAGAAAGTAATGCCTTTTGTTCCATTTTTATATATTTCTTTAATCTTTTATAATGGTTTTTTTAAACAAAAGAAACAAGACATTAAATTATGATAGTATGATTAAGTTTTATACAAAACAAATAAAAATAAGTTATATTTTTTGAGAAGAAAATACAGTTTTCTGGTTGCTCATTTCTGGACATTAAATCATAATTTTTAGATATTAATGAATAAAAGCCAGAGGAAATTACTTTTTTGCCAATTTAGTTTTTAAATGGGTTTAAACAAAAGTTGGGATGCTGTTTCCAAATTATTCTTTAGATGGAATATTTTCAGCCAGTAAACTTAGCAATAATATTTATATCTGTAAAACCGAACAGAAATTTTTACTGTAATTTTACTATAATAAATTATGAGATAAAAGTAAAAGTTGATAACTTTCATTAAAAATATAAAACTATGGGAACCAGCAGTTAGCGTAATGGCTATGTCGCTGGACTCCCACGTAGTCGACCGCGGTTCGCGTCTCGGACCCGGTGGCTTACAACTCACGCCGGGCGCGTGTGCGTGCGTGCCCAAGATCCTGAGAGGAGAATGGAGGAGAAGGGATTGCGGCGTGACCATCCCCCCTGGGGGGTGATTTCTCGCTTTCTGTCTCTATGTCTCTCTCTGTCTGTCTGGCGAGCGCACGCGCCCTATAGCAAAAAACCTCTCAAAAAAAAAAAAAAAAAAAGTAAAAAAAAAATATATATAAAACTATCTGTCGATAATAATGTGTATGGTAATTTCTTTGACTAAACCAATATACAGTGTATTCATGATGGGAAAATTCATTTGGTATGCTATAATGATACACAGTGATTGAAAAAAACATTTTTAATAAAAAGAAAATAAAATTTTAAAAATATTTTTAAAATTTTGTTACGGGGTACATGTACTCAGCAGAGGGAGAGAACAAGAGAGAATTTAAGAAAGCTCACCCTGAAGGAGGCCATGCCACAATCCCTTCTCCTCCATGCTACTCTTGTGATTTTTTTGGGGGGGCATGTCCACACACAAGCCTGGTGTGTTTTTGTCAAGCTGCCAAGTATGGGACTGAAGCCATGCAGTCAGCCATGTGGTATCCAGCTGTTTTAATCACCACATCACCAGCGAGCCCCCATCAAGACTTTTACACTCGGGCCCAACAGGTGGAGAGTGGTTAAAGCATTGGACATGGCTGAACACAGTTTGAGTCCCGATCTGATGGCTTAAAAATCACACCAGGTGCATGTACGTACGTGCCCCAAATCCCGGAAGAATGGAGAAGGGACTGGGGCGTGGTTGTCTGCCTTGGGGGCCATTTTCCACTTTCTGTCTCTCTCCAGCGAATGCACGCATTCTATGGCAAACAACAACAGCAAAGAGGCCTTTACACTTAGATTAGGTTTTTGTCTATGACTTATATTCAAACTATATTTCAAATCTATACTTAGGTGTGCACAGAACTTATAAAATCTTTCTTGGGGTCTGGCAAAACTTTACAGAATTTTATATGCAAAAATATAGACATACTGAAAAAGAAATCACATGGCTTTTTAGCTGTAGATAAATCTCTATGTTATGTTCTCTGAAGGAATCTTCGTTGATGAGTCAGGGCAGGGCAGAGTTTCACATGCCCTTTGTCCTCCCCTTGAACAAAGTCTCAAAAATTAGTGAATAACTAATTGCTAAAGTATATAAGCACTGAATATTTTACATTTTAGTCTTTGAACTCTGAGGTACTTGGTTTGTGTGACAGACAACACCAGCCAGTGATGTGGAGGTTAAAGTAGCTGGATCCCACATGGCCAACTGTGCTGTTTCAGTCCTGGATGCTGAGGCTAGAAAAAGATGCTGAATGTGTACGCGTGTGTGCATGAACACAATCTCAAGAGAAGACTAGAGGAGAAGGGATTGTGGCATGGTCATCTCCCTTGGCAGGGATGAGAAGTGCTTTCTCACTTTTTCTCCCCTTCCTCTCTTTCTGGTGAGTGCACACACTCTATAGCAAAAACTTTTTTTAAAAATATCTGTGCAGATGATTATGTGTGGCAACTATTGAAGTGAGTTGAGAACCTTAATGAAAATGGCCCAGTTCTTTTCAAACATTTTTATTCAACATATTCCATAGAGATGTGCAAACTTTAAATTAAGCATTACAAGTATGATATTCAGTGAGAGAATATTTAAATAACCAGAAGTCTGTGAGACTCAATGGACCATGCAAACATTTCTCACACTGGTTTGAGTAATAAAACTTAATTAAATTTGCACATTCTTAAAAGTAATTGCTGAAAATTGTGTTTATCTTTTACAAAAACTGGCATGAAATGCAAGGAAAGCATTAACACTGGCAAGTAACCTGGATTCTGTGCCTACTGTGCCTGTGAGAACACATATGTCTCCAACATGTGTGATGGACCCTTGAGGTCTATTCTTAGTGGATAAAAATGGGTAAAAATCCTTTGCTTCAGGTTTTGCCTTGGAGTTGCTGAAGGCTGGCTGAGGTAGTAAAGAGTTCTGGACATGGACTCAGATGACCCTGTCAGTCCTAGCCCTTGTTGGGGCACGATATTAGAAGAATAATCATTTGCATTGTGAGGGAAGCATTGAAGATCAAAATTGGGAATTACAAATGAAAAGGAGTTTTATTCATTGTAGCCCACTTCATTTCAAGAAGGACTTGACAGGCTAACACAAGATATGCAGAATACCAAGGGATTTTAAAATTTAAAAAGTGATACAATTTGAGGAGGAAAAAAGGATTAATGCAGTAGCAGGGTCGAGCCCAGATGATTACCAGCCTGTGGCATGGTGGTTGAGGCACCCGGATCCCACATGGCTAAATGTGCAGGTTGGACCAGGCAGCTTAAGAAACATGCAGGTCATATGTGCATGCATGCCCATAATCCCAAAAAGAGAACTGGAGTAGAAGGGATTATGGCCTGACCTTCTCCTGTCCGAGATGCTTTCTTACTCTTCCCATCGCATCCAGTTAGCATACATGCCCTCTGGTAATAATCTTTTAAAAAAAAAAAAAAAAAAAAAACATATCTGCTCATTAGAGATTGAATACAAATTTCATTTTGAATTGTCTAGTAACCAAGAAATCGACTCTATTGTACAGTGATTTTTTTTTTTAAGAGAGGTTTTTGAGATAGGGCGCGTGCGCTCGCCAGACAGACAGAGAGAGACAGAGAGACAGAAAGCGAGAAATCACCCCCCAGGGGGGATGGCCACGCCGCAATCCCTTCTCCTCCATTCTCCTCTCGAGATCTTGGGCACGCACGCACACGCGCCCGGTGTGAGTTTAAGCCACTGGGTCCAGGACTCAAACTGCAGTCGACTATGTGGGAGTCCAGTGACATAGCCATTACACTAACTGCTGGTCCCTGTACAGTGATGTTTATAATAAAAATAAAAATGTATTGCCTAGGAGGAGCATGGTGTGCATTTAAATTGATTTCTTTTGGAAGCATGAGAGAGAGAGGCACTCCCAATGTCTCATCACATGGTCATCCTCTTCCCTCAGCCCTTCACCTAGTCAGGATCTTGACCGTGTCCAGCTGGATTGTTTGAGATCAACTTGGGATCCAAACCCATGGTCTGCATGTGGCTTCCAACACTGCAGATCAGTACACTACTGCCTGGGCCACTGCAGCTGATTCATAGGAAGAGCATATTTATTTTGAGTTCAGAGAGAAATTTCCCCATTATTCCTTATGATGCAACATAATAATCAAAAAAAAAAAAATCCTTCGAAAGATACAAAGTTAAAAAATCTCAGGGACCAGCAGTTGGTGTAATGGCTATGTCACTGGACTCCCATGTAATCGACCGTGATTTGAGTCCCAGACTCAGTGGCTTAAACTGATGCTGGGCACATCTGCATGCATGCTCAAGATCCCAAGAGGTGATTGGAGGAGAAGGGAATGCAGTGTGGCCATCTCCCCCAGGGGGTGATTTCTCGCTTTCTGTATCTCTCTCTCTGTCTTTCTGGTGAGCGCATGCTCCCTATAGCAAAAACCTCTCAAAAAAAGAAAAAAGTTAAAAAGTCTGCATGTAAACATCTTCTATGTGTATTGATGGGATAATGCCAACTGCAGCTCCATGAAAGAAATTTGAAGGGTATTCAGTACTTCCGAGTCCAGATAAGCAGGTCTCAGATGGCCTGGCTTCACCTGACTATTGAATTTACTATAGTGACAGGGATGGAGGATGGAATACTCTGAAGGGTTTCTTCCATACCTTTCATCATGTGCTAGCCTGTGATAAGAATTATGAGGCAGTTAGGGGTTATAATCTGTGCTAAGTGCATGCCAGAGTGCAAAACCATGAAAGGTGAAATGTTATATGAATGTGACACATTTTTTATTTGAGATCCTTGAACAATACTGTGTTAAAGACTTATAATGAGAATTATTTATATAGTAGACCCCCTCTTTTCTATAGTTTTGCTTTTCACAGCTTCAGTTAAACACGCTTATCTGCATTGCAAAATTCCAAAATTTAAATGGAAAATTCTAGAAATAAGCAAATCAGGGCCAGCCCTGCAGCACAGTAGTTAAACAGTGTGCACTGAGAGCTGGACCAACCACAGTTCAAATTCTGGCTGCGGTGGCTTCAAAAACATATCAGGGTCATGTGTGTGTGTGCCCCAAATCCTGATAGGATAGAGAAATGGAAGAGAAGAGATTAAAGCATGACCACATTCCATTGGGATCTTTCTCTTTCTCTCTCATGAGTTTGTGTACCCTCTGGCAATAAAATTTTTTAAAAATACAGAAATTTAAAATCGTGTGCTGCTCTGATAGCATGATGAAATATTGCACTATCTGGCTCAGGACTTGAATCATTCTTTTGTAATGTAGAGTAGCTGTTTCAATCTTCAGGTCAACTGTCCAGGTATCTCAGTGCTTATGTTCAATGAATTCTTATTTCACTTAATTATGGCTCTAAAGTACAGGACAAAGCATCCCCTAAGCAGGGTGTGGTCACATCATGACCCCTTCTCCTCCATTACCCATCCTATAGGGATGAACTAGACATTTTTTTCCTAAAGGTTTTTGCCTTTGTAGGTGTGCACTTCCCAGAGAGAGAGAGAGAGAGAGAGAGAGAGAGAGAGAGTAAGAAGGAAAGAGAAATCACTCCCCAGGGCAGATGGCCACCCCTCAATCCCTTTTCCTTCATTATCCTCCCAGGATCTTGGACATGCATGCACATGTCCCCAGCATGAGTTTCAAGCCACCTGGTCCAGGACTTGAACTAAGATCAGCCAGGTAAGAGTCCAGTGACATAACTTCTATGCCATCTGCTGGCCTCAACTAGGCATGTTGTTTAAGCTGCTAGAGACAGTATTAAAACCACTAAGCTATCAGGACAGTCCTATTATCTTCTACTGAAATAATTTTTTTCTAGCACATTAGCACTCTATTTCATTCCCTCAGGAATAAATGGCTGGGCATTTAAGGGAGTCTGTGTGTTGACAGAGGAATGTCAAACAAGGGTGGAACTTAAGCAGACTCCTATCTCTTAGATCTTGTCATAAAAGAGGAGCCAGGGTGGCTTCCAGGGCTGAGGATGTGAGTGGCCCTGGTAGACATTCTCCCAGAGGCTGGCATAGGAAAACCCCCATCCTGGGACGAGTTTCAGCCATGCTGCCATGGAAATTGTATGTGGTTTCCTACAAACAGTTATCTTTTTCTTTCTCTCTTTCTCTCTCTTTCATTCTTTCTCTTTCTCTCTCTCTCTCTCTCTCTCTCTCTCTCTCTCTCTCTCTCTCTTTTTTTCTTTTTGTGGGAAGAATTAACCAATACCCTCCAAAAGCTGCTGTGATCATAGAAATAGCTATATTTTTTTCTAAGACCTGAATTTCTTAGGATATTCAAAGAGATTTTAATCTCTACTGAATCACTGACATTTATAGTGACTCTATGAAATAAACATATTGGACATTTTACAAATTAAAAAGCAAGTCTTTGGGGAACCAGCAGTTAGCGTAATGGCTATGTCGCTGGACTCCCACGTAGTTGACCGTGGTTCGCGTCCCGGACCCGGCGGCTTAAAACTCAAGCTGGGCACGTGTGCATGCGTGCCCAAGATCCCGAGAGGAGAATGGAGGAGAAGGGATTGCGGCGTGACCATCCCCCCTGGGGGGTGATTTCTCGCTTTCTGTCTTTGTGTCTCTCTCTGTCTGTCTGGCGAGCGCACACACCCTATAGCAAAAACCTCTAAAAAAAAAGCAAGTCTTTGAAACTATTATGTAAGTTGCCAAGAGGCACACAACTATTAATAGGGGCTGTGGACTGAGTTGTTTCCCCTTAAAATCTGTATGTTGACTCCTGAACCCTCAATGTGGCAGAATTTGGAAATAGGCCTATGGAAAGGTGATAAAGTTTAAATTAGGTCATACAGGTGGGGCCTCAGTTTGATATGACCAAGGTCCTTCTAAAACAAGGAAGAGACACCACTATGTATCTTTCCTGCTTCTAGTTTCTCTCTGCCCTTACCAGACACCAACCCAACTGGACCTGGATCTTGGACTTCCAGCCTCCAGAACTGTAGGAAGTAAATTTCTGTTGATTAAACCACCTGGTCTGAGGTACTTTTTTGTAGCAGCCTGGTCAGTCCAACACAAGAACACAAAAGCAGAATGTAAATTCAGTCCAAATGTTTATCTGATGCTATAGTACCTCTGAACATGATGATAACTTAAGATATGTGAGAGCATCTAATTTACATGCTCCTTTGGAACACACTCTAATGGCATCCAAAGTGAGGAGAATGAGGGCTTTTCTTGTTTAGTGGGTCTGTAATCCCATCAACATCTCTTTGAGCTGGATTGTCTCTCACATCTTCATGAATGAAGCAGAGAAAAACCAGCGTAATTCTTGAAAAACCTGGGGAGGTTCACCTAGGAAAAATCTGGTGGAGGCTAGCCACCTTTAAACAAGAATGGAAAAGAGATTTTCTTTATCTGGTTCCAAAGGTTCCTGGTATGATGTCCATGATTAGAAGGTCCAGGACTATGTATGTTGGACCAGGGCAAGTGGGGACTTAGTAATGCAGTCGTCCTCCAGTATCTGCAGAAGCTTGGTTCCGAGAACCCATGTGGACTTCAAAATCCATGAATGTCCAAAAATCTTATATGAAATGCCATACTGTTTGCATATAACCTACATACATCCTTCCACATACTTTAAGTCATCTCTAGAAAAATGTAAATTCTCTGTAGATAGTTGCTATACTGTATTACTTTTTGTGTTACTTTTTATTACGGTGCATATTTTTAAAAAATATTTTTTATCTATGGTTGGTAGAATTCACAGATATGGAACTTGACAATACTGAACCCACAAATATGGGGGTTGATTGTATTTTAAAAATGTCCTGGAGAAAGAAATCATTTGACAAAGGAGGGGGTCTTTGACACAAACTCAAGTGTAACACTGGGACTTGAATCCCATGTTTCCAGAACCTAAAGTTAGAAGCCTTCAAAGATCTGGTGGTTCCAAATAGAGTTTTTGTTGTAGCTGTTTTCCCCAGTGAATGATTTCTAGGATCAGCTCATGACTTATTAAAGTTAAAGCTGTGGCAAGGGCTCTGGGAGTGCACTGTGGTATACTCTGGGATGTGGGTCCTAGGATGTCTCCTTCACTCTTGGGGGACTAGCCACGTGTGCACAGTTGATGAGGTTACTGGGAAGTCATTTCCTCTTCTGTCAGACTGCACATGACCATCCATACTGGGTGAGTCTACCTGAGAAAGGCGAGGGGTAGATAACTCCAGGAAGCTGTTTCCTAAGGTGGCTTGTAGATAGACAAGTATGTTTCTCAGGACATTAAATGTAAACTTCGAAAATGACTGTCATGTGCTAGAACCAAGGATTACATACGGGGGGGGGGGGGGGTCGGCCCCAACACTGAGTGTGAGACATTCTGTTAGTCACATAGCACACAGACCAGCAACATCTACGTTGTAATTATCATGTAGCATGTGCTCTCCAGGGAAGGCGTCCATCATTCTGATCAGTGCCTGATTCGAGATCCATCCATTCATTTAACAGAATGTACTGTCTCTTCCTTGGTATCCCCAGCTTGGTGGGGAGTCATTTAGTAAAACTCAAATGCCGTGTAACCATGCTTAGTGGTGGGTAGAAATGATTGTGGATCACTGAGCGCCAATCAATAAGTAAGCTTTCCAAACAAGTAAATGTTTGGAAACTCTTCTGCTTTTATTTATTTTGTGAGCAAATGGGGTACTGATATAATTATCTTTTTTCCCAAGTCACTAAGAATATTGTTTCAGTGTACCTTTAAGACCTTTATACATAAAAACGGCTTACTCACTGTTCTGTTGTTTATTTTTACGGATAAGCACTCAGAAAAATGCTCCAGAATTTCTAGTTGTAGCTTCAGTGTAGCTCAGGTTCACAGTGAGCCAAGCCCTTCTTATATGTTGTTTGTTTCTTTCCCTCTGAGGCAGAGCTATAGCTCAGTTCAGCTGTCTGCCTCTCGGTCCAAGCTGGTCAGTTCTACGGCCGGTTGACAAGAAGGAGCTGATGTGTGTGCAAGACTGGTCTCTGTTCAAAGGAGACTACTTTGACTTGTGTAGGCTACTTTGGGTACTTGGAGGTGTGTGAGTTCGGATTTTTTTCTGTCTAAATTTATAAGACATCACACATATAAAAAGGCTTTCTGTTCTGGCCTAAGAGGGATTCCAAAGTGGCCTTTGTGCTCTGAGCTCAAGTAACCAAAGCCAGGAAGGGGCCTGGAAGTTCCCCATTGACAGAGCTGAAGATGTCTGAGACTCAGGATCATGTTAGGAAAACCAGTGCATTTGCTGAAATGCTAGTAAGATGTTTATACATTATTTTGTTTTCCTAAGAGAATCACACAAAAGCAGTAAACATAGCAGTATTGTAGTCAAGCCAAGATAAAAGATTGCAGGGCGAAGAAAATAAATGAAATGTGTTTGTGGAATGTAAGGTTGGGATTTGCTTAAATGTGAGTATGAAATTCTCCCCTAAATTATCTAACTTTTCTTTAGATAGTTCACAGCTCAGACCTCTAATACTTCAGTGCATTTTATAAATTTCTCAGAAGGGGTACACAACGTTCCTGAAATTTGGAATGGGGATTTTCCCTTGGGTCTTGTAGTCAGACAGAGGCTCTGTGGGACACACCTGGAAGGCTCTGCTGTAGACATTTACTTAGCCCAGCTTGCTTTTCTCCTCATTTGTTCTTCTATTTGATGTCCTTATCCATACATCTCCAACGATTACGATTAATACATAATCATTCATGGGGACAATATTCATAGAACTCTTTTTGTGAGAGATCAGCATCCCCTTGTCTAAGTTTCTGAAGGAGTAGAGCCTGTTCATGTGACCAAAACAAGTGTTAACATTATGGTTGATGCAAAGAAACTGTTTATCAGGAGGACTCTTTTAAGTGATATGGGCTAGGGAGACACTTCAAAAAGTTTATGGAGGATGAGTACTATGGAAAAACCATGCATGGGTTTCAGAAATGTTTTACACCCAAATAAACGTACTTTAATTCCATTTTGCTGTGAACTTTTTCAAGTTCTCTCAGACATATTACATTTTGGTGCATGTGCATGAATGAGTAAGAATGCTATCATCCAGGAAACAAAAAGCAATACAAAAATACATTATTACCTTCTACTTTAATTTAAAATTTTTAAAAATGCTATGACTTTTTAGCTGGATGCCTCTTAGGTATAACAGTGTGGTCAGGTCAGTATAGAGGCAACCTAAAACCTTGGAGAGGACAGTGGAGGCTAAGAAACTGATATGGAAAGGCTGCCCAGCAGGACTCAAGGACATCACAATGACTCACACCCTGGCCTATAGATGCTTCTGGAAGTAGATAACTTCATAATCATGTATTATTGAGTTCAAGAAAGTTCTTATCAGGAATGATCTGTACACTTGCATACTAATTAGCATTAATGGTACTGGGAATAAATGTGAAAGATAATGTAATAATTTGTTCAAGCCCAAAGTTATTGATTTCCATAGAGATTCTGAAATAAAGGAAAATTTCATAGTATTAATTTAACCACATAGCTTTAATACAGTCTCAGCTAGATAGAATATGGCTTGTTTATAGAGACCAGTATGAAGAGAACAGTGTTTCCACATACTTCCACGGTTTAATGCTTCATAACTTTATTCCTCTCCTCTTCCTGTTAAGTTCCTTGTTTATTGAGTCAGCCTGTGCCATGGTAGTTAAAGTGACTGGATCTCACTTTTCCAACTATGCATTTGAGTCCTGGACCCAGTGAATTGAAAAGCAAGCTAGGTGCATGTGCATGTATGCCCCAAATACCAAAATGAGAAGGGAGGAGTTGGGATTGTGGCATGGCCATTCCCCCAGGGGGTACTTTCTCACTTTCCTCCTCTACCACACTCCTTCTAGGAAATTAAAAAAAAAAAAGTTTCTTATTTATTGAGCCAACCAATAGTGGTTAAAGCAGCTGGATCCCATATACCTAATTGTGTAGTTTGAGTCCTGGACCTGGTCACTTGAAAAACATGCCAGGTAAGTGTGGGTACATGCTTAAATTCTTGAAAGGAGAATGGAGGAGAAGAGAACATGGCCTAGCCATCCCCACAAAGAATGCTTCTTGTCTTTCTCTCTCTCTTGCGCACGCACGCGTGTACATATGCACACTCTCTTGCAATAATAATAATAATAATAAAAACAATTCCTTGCTTACTATAACCAATACTAAGTGGCATATGTGGGAATTCCAGTATCACGTTATATTCATCTGGTCAAAATTCAAGTTTTAATTTAAACATCCTTGTCTTAGGACAGCCACTGTCCTTAGCACATGATGACCGCAGGCACAGGAAACTTGCAGGCTCCAGAGACATCAGCCTTCGGGCTCTACTGAGTGAAGAGCAGACAAAGCGCAATGAAGCCATCAGCTTAGCAAGCATTTTTGGAGATTCTGTGTATGTGTCACTTTTCATCCTTCGAGGGATGAAAGGGCCACTATTAATGGCATAGCCCGCAGTGGCCCCACTCAAAGCACTGGCCAGGACTCTTGTCCTGTTTCACAAAGTGGCCACTTAATTAAAAGCAAAACAACAACAACAAAAACTAGCAACAAAGAGCTAAAAATTACTCTTTATTGAATGGTTTTATTTCAATATAAAGATAGGAAAGACTTTCCATTTGTGGTACCCACAAAATAGAGCCACATTTGCTGTGGTTTTAGTCAATTCAGTTGCTCTCCTGTTCCCCGCAGGAGAGGCAGTGGGGGGGGTCATTCTCCGATGACGGCTCCCTGCACTGTGCAACAATGACATGTGTGGATATTTGCCGCAGGACAGTATGTCCTTGAGTGTCTTAGTATACCTGTGAGTTCTGTAGACGTGCCTAGATAGAGTAGTAGTCATCCCTAGAGAAATGATGAGATGTCTGAAAAAGCAATATTTTTGAAGCCACCTCAAATGCTTTTTAGAAAAAGGCTAATTCAGATGAATTTCACGGAGTAGAGCCATCTTTTGTACTGGCTTAGGCCAAGGAAGCATTTTAGATCAAAATATCTACAGGAACAGGTTTCAAACATTCATTAGTGAAAAATCTACACTGATGGGTATATAACATGGTAACTTATGTGAATGCAAACACACATACGTACACACACACACACATAAAACCTATTTGCTGATCTGCTCTTTTTTCTTTTTTTTAGAGAGGTTTTTCTATAAAGCATGTGTGCTTGCCAGAGAGACAGACAGAGAGACAGAAAGCAAGAAATCACTCCCTGGGCAGATGGCCATGCCACAATCCCCTCTCCTCCAGTCTCCTCTCAGGATTTTGGGCACACACACACATCTGGTGTGAATTTTAAGCCACTGGGTCCAGGACTCAAATTGTAATAAACTATGTGGGAGTCCAGTGACATAACCATTATGCCATCTTCTGGTCCTCACTCTTTCTCTCTGTGTACATACCCTCTTTAACAACTCCCGTGAGACAGAGCTTTGAGTCTGTGGCCCCCAATAAGACTGGTCTAGAGATGGAGAAATCATCCTGTCATCTGAGGTCTGTTTTCTGTAAGGAAGTGGTCTTAGATTTAATTTTCTTAGAATGTCAAAATCTTTTATGAGGCATTATAATTTGGCTCCAGATTATCACCAAGAGCTGTTGTCTTGGAGTTAGGAGCATGTTTTTGAAGGCTGACTTCTATTTGTGGGAGTTTCTCTCGGCCACAAAGGTTCTGTGTTTTGCTACCATCCAACCAATTTTACACAGACACCTCATCTGTCTTTCTCTTAGATATAGTCATCACTGTTATACACTTATTTTAGTCTTTTTTTTTTTTTTTTTTTTTTTTTTTTTTTTGCTGGAGTACACGTGCACTCACCAAAGAGAGACCGAGAGAGAAGGGGAGGAGAAAGCACCCTCCCCACCCCATGAGAAATAGTCACATCTCAATCCCTTTTTCATCTCCCGCTTTTGAGATTTTGGATTTGTAAACACATGTGCCTGGTGTGTTTCTCAAGCCACTGTGTCATAGACTCAAACCACATGGTTGTCACATGGTATCTGGCTGTTCCGACCACAGGTCATGGAGCAGAACCCGTTTTAGTCTTTTATGAGTTAAATTTTAGGGCCAGTAGGTGGCATGGTGGTTAAGATGCTGGACTCCCACATAGTCAACTATGGTTTGAATCCTAGACCTGGCAGTTTGCTTTCTCGGTTTATCCTCCCCCCCCCTCTGGCAAGCACACAGCAAATTCAAAAATAATAATAATGAAAATAAAATTAAATTAAATAAGCAATTATTTAAAAAGATCCTTAGTATTTACATCTATATACTGCATTTCTATATCCTTTAGACAATTAGTTTCAGTCATAGAGTGCAGACACTCGGTATATATTAAGTGGGGATATACAATGCCTCTCCTTCATAGCATGGCTTGCTTCACTCAGCAGTAAGTCTTCCACATTCATCCACTTCCTGTCAAAAGCCAGGGTTTTGTTGTTTTTTTATGGATGAATAGTATTCCATTGAATATATGTGCCACAGTTTTTCTAACCACTCATCAAGGGTCTGAGGAAGGACATTTGGGGGAGGGACAGGGAGGAAAAGCATTAATGGCACAAAGAGGTGTGGTATTATCTGTTGAAGATATTTCGTAGTTTTATCAACAGTACTAGGGAGAAATGTTCACCTGTTGAAATATCCATTTTGTGTAAGACAAATAATAATGTGATTGAATGTATGGAAGAAAATGAAATGAAAATATAAATAAAAAAAGATCCTTAGTTTTTTAAAAAAAGAGTTACATTATAAAATGTCAAGGATTAGCAGTCTCAATACTGTATTGATGGCAATAATCACAATTACTATAATTGATATTATGGAGTGTTTGTGAAAATGTAAATTTCCATAAAATCCAGAAACTATTAGTGTATGGATAGGTCCTAGAGACCATACACTATATAAAAGAAGAAAATGAGGCCCAAGGATAGGATCTGAAGAGACAAGTCCCAGGTGATGTGGCTGCTGCCTTCCAGACACGTGGAGCCGAAACCAGAGGGTCTCAGTGAAGGCCAGCCTTCTCCCACCCTTTCACGGTGCCTCCATAGTTTAGGACTCATTTTCGCTTCTGTGTCATGGCCTATGAACAAGCTGAAGCCTACGTTCAGCAGTGGACGTACAGTTAGTTGAGTGACGTAGTTTAACTGCTGCCCAGGGAGGTATTTATGGGACAGTCTTAGGAATACATCACACCTAGACTCGGCTGGCTCTGCCAGAACACGGTGACAGTTCCTGGTTGACATGGCTTGATAGACAGAGGACTGTGGAAGTGGGAAGTTTAGCCACTTAACCAGCTTCCCAGATATGAACACTGCAGGCTCCAATTTCTTTAAAGGCTGAGAGGCTGGAATCAAGGCTCTCAAAAGACTCTTAATGGATCGGCATACAAACCGATGTAGAAATCGCCTACACCAACACCATGGCTTTCATTTTTTTTTTTCAAATTTATTTCTTCCATGAATGAGGGAGACAGAAAGAGAGATAGACACCCCCAGGAGCCTCCTTGGGCTTCAGTCCACCCCCAGTCTCACCCTTCCTGAATCATAGGCATGTGTGTGTGTGTGCACAGCTCACACAAGGAGGACTTGGGATGTGAACCTGGGACCCTCACACATGGGTCCAGCATCACAGAGTATTGTTTGGCTACCATGTCACTGCCTGGCCCTATGAATTCTGTTTTATGAACGAGATTCGTTTCTGACCTCTCCACTTTGCAGCACCATGGTGACTCCATTCCTCCCCCTGCCACTCCACAGCAAAATCTACCCTTGCTTTCCCTCCTGTGTTCCAGATTTCAGGGACCACCATCCAGCTTGTTCCACAGCCAAGCCAGGACCTGTCAGTGACTTGTCCTTCCTCACACACAGCCCGAGTTAGTGCTAAATGTTGCCTTTTCTAGCTCTTTGGCATCTCTGCTGCTGCTGTCTGTTGCTCAGGGAACCCTCCCCTTGGCCTCACACCTCCTTTTCCATCCATCCGCTGCACGACTTGATTAACACGTTGCTTTCTCTAAGGTGAACCTGTTATGTCACTGCCCAGCCTAAGTCCTTCTACTACTCCCTATAGTATGGCCACAGCCTTCACTTATAGTTTATAAGATCTGGCTTCTGGGAGCCTTCAGCTGTTGCTGCCCCGGCCAACACGTGAAGCCCAAGGCCTATGAGACAAGTTATTGTCAGAGGACATATGCCCTCACCAGAGAGAGAGAAAGTGGTCACGGTGCTATCCTTTTTTCCTCTCTTTCTCCATCTCATCAGGAACTCGGGCATGCATGCACACATGTCAGGCATACTTTTCAAGCAGCTAGGGCCAGGTTTCAAACCATGGTCAGCCATGTGGGATCCAGCTACCCCTCTACCGCATTTTGCTGTGTTACTGGGCTGGCCTCATAAGAGACTCTTTGGACATCTGCAGAACAGCGCAAGTTCTCCCTCACTGCAGAGTCATTGCACAAGGATTTTCCTGTGTGGACGTCCTTCCCCAGCCTCTAAGTTTAGCCCTGGCCTGCAGGACTGAGCTCCAGCCTTATCACTGTAGGAAGCCTTGTAAGTGGAGACAGAGATTCTCGCCTTTCTCCTTATTACAGATATTATTATTACTGCCTTAACTTATTTCCTGCACTAAACTGTGAGCGCCACATAGACTTCCATCTCAGAATTCACAGTGCCAAAATATCAATAGCAGGCAGCAGGTAAGTCCCTGGACTACATACAGGTTAAATTAATTCATAATTGCCGAACATCAGAATGCATACATTTTCCCTTCTTGAGACGTATGTAAATTTCCCCCAGTATCATCTGACAGGGAGGGAGGTAGGTTCCTAATCACTCTGACACCTTGGCAGTTTAGCCTAGATGGGGTAAAATATTATGATACAAATATCTGATTGTTTCTCTTTGAAGAAATAATTAGCACTTTGACAGATTGCGTATGTGAGTTATTCAGTGTGAAGCTGTAAATTTCCTACCCGCAGAATTTAACTCTAGCTCGCAGTGAGTGGAACTTCTGTGTTAAATCATGGATGTCTTTGAAAATACTTGTTATTTGCAACATGTTTTAGAAGAAGAGCAAGCTGCAGAGATGGTCTTGTTTTAGGAATAAATGGATTTTTAAAAGGTCATTGGCAGGATTTAGGAATTCCCTGTAGGATATAATTTTAAGAAATTAAAACTGTGAGTCCTTTTTTTTAAAGAGGTTTTTTTGTCTTAGGGCACATGTACTCGCTGCAAAGAAAGACAGAGATGGTGAGAGGGAAAGTGAGAAATCACCCCCCGAGGGTTGGTCATGACGTAATCCCTTCTCCTCCTTTCTTGTCCTAGGATCTTGGACATACATGCACACCTGCCTGGCATGATTTTCAAGTCAATGGATCCAGGACTCAAACCACGGTCAGCCATGTGGGATTCTAGTGATGTAGCCACTATGCCATCTGCTGGCCCCATGAGTGCTTTTTAATGACAGATAACAATGTAAATGCCCTGTCCAACTCATATCAACAGTGGCCTTTGGTGGTCCTTGTCAACTGTAATCGTCAGTCATTTCATATCTAAGTGGGCGCAGTACTGTGCCCTGTGCTGCTGGGATGTTTCTGTGGAGGCGGACAATGCTGTGTGTGTCTGAGCACAGCCTTGCACAGCCAGGTGCTGTTCCCATGGCCCTCCAGAGGGCACGGATATGAAATGCAGGGCTTGTGTTACCTGCACCTGTGTGATGAGGGCCACAGTTTCTGAGATGGGCACTGTCAAAAAGACAGCTGGTTATGCTCACAGGTCCCCGGGGGAGAGGGCATGTCACATCACGGGACGCTGCAGGGGGAGGTGCTGACGTGGGTTGGAAAGCAGAGGGAAGAAGTATGACCAAGACCCTTTATTGTGGTCTCTGCAGAAGGAATGGCCAAGCAGGGCAAGCTGTCTTGGGAGTGACTAAGTGGGAGCATTTCAGGGGGCCTGGCCCTGGTTGGTATGGTCCTAGGTGGTTACACTCAGGGTTGGGGGTGGCCAAGAGTGTGGTAGGGTGTAGTCCCTGGTTTGCACATGAAAAATGTACTCGCAGGCCAGAGTTTACTGACCTTTAGAGCCATCCAGTCCAGAGAAGGGCAGTCTCTGTGGGTCAGCAAGACCCCAGGGGTCAAAGCATCGCCAACACAGAAAATAAAAGATGAAGTTTGACAACATATTGGTCTTGTGTAGGGCTGCTTGTTCGTGTCTTGGTCACTAATTAGACTAGTCTCTGAGAGAAACATAACCTGCTTCAGTTTTGTGTGTGGGATGCCCTGCCTGGCCGTTGGGCTGGGGAGGCTGGAGGACGGGCTGAGGGTCTGAGTGGTGGTGGGTTTTACGTTTGTGTTGAGTGTCTCAGAGCAGACCTGGAGCAGCACCAGCCGCTGAGGTCCTGTGGCCTCCCACCTGCAACGAGAGCTTCCCAAGGCAGGATCAGTCCAGGATCCACTCCCCCAACGTGGTGACAGTCCCAACTATCCTGTTCTCCAGGAGAAGAGAAACCAAGAGTTGTTCTGTGAAGAAGCCATCCTAAGACACCTTCGCATCCTCCTTTCCAGACCACATTGCTAAAACAACCAGTTGTTCGTAATTGAGAGAGATGATGCTGTCTTAGGGAAAACCCCTAATGTCAGATAACTCGTTTGTGTGTGTGCCCACATTCAGGCCAGCTGGACCTTTAGGTAGATTGCAGTATAAACACCTTCCGTGGGAGGAGAGGTGTGCACACCTGTCTCTACTCCCTGGTACAGCAGGGCTCCATTCCAGGGCCTCATTCTTAGGTACAGACCTTCATGGCAGGAGCAAAAGCCCAGTCTCAAATCCATCTTGTCCAGGTGCATGACCCTAAGGAGTCAAGGGGTCAGGATAACCTGGTAGTTTTTGGAGGACCAATGCCAACTGTGTAGATGACTACACCAGGCCCAGGGTAGTGACTACCATTGCCCTATTGCTCATGGACTTAGTAACCGCCTCCCCCACAGTCCTGCTCGAGCTGGAGACTCTGCTGCATGTTCAGCACTTCAGGGAGATGATTTGATTCCATTTTGGAACCACATACTTACAGAATACTCATCTTAAAATTATGGGCGGTGTCAGAGAGCTGCAGAGGATGCCTGGGGATAATGCTACAAGGTGACTGTTACCATTTATATAGCTCTGTGAAACGCAGTCATGCAGGCAGTGATAGGTAAGCTGAGGGGGATGTGTTTCACCTGCTTTCCTCACATGGAGACTTGCTGCCCTGGTGTGTTGGCACTGGGATGGGCCCAGCTCTATAGACCTGTGTGTGTAGGGACTGAATGTCTCTGTCTACTCTATTCTTCCAAAGCCTGGTCCCTCCCTGTGCCCTCAAACGCCCAATGTTAACAAACTGTGAATTACACTGCAGCGCCATCTAGTGCCTATAGCCCTGAACTACATGTTCAGATGGAAACCGACATCCACTGTGTACAGCCACGCTGTTGACTCCAGGTGACAAGAATGAGCAAGGAACAGTCAGGCTTCCATAAAAGTATATTCTTTTATTACCAAGGGCGTACTCTGCTCCAAAGTCCTTCCCTTTTTCCTTCTCAACTCACACACTATAAACACCAAGAGGCCCATCCTCTGGCATACTAGACTGCAGCACTGGAAGCCATGTGCTGACCCCAGTTCTAGTCTCCAGCCTGGTAACCCTAAAGACATGTGGGGTGTATGCATCGGTACTCAGGATCCTGGTGGGCTAGGGGACAGGAGGACGATGATCCCAGCATGACTGAGTCCCGTGGAGGGTACTTCTCTCTCTCTCATACTCATTGAAGAAATAAATAAACTTAAAAAAAATTAAAGTAGCAGTGGCAATGAAAGCAAAAGCTGTAGCCACTCAGCACGTTCCAAATCTTGCTCCAGACTTGACAACACCACAGCTCTGGGGCAGGGAGTCTCAGTAGAACAGGTGCTAGAGATGGGCTTGGTTTTCACTCCGGATCCCTGTTCCAAGGTGAGGCCTCTGGTGACCAGGGTCATGTGGCAGAATGAAGTGGGACATTCTCCAGGCAGGCCCTCCTATCATGGCTACATCCTGTCCCATGGAGGCATCAGCCTATCTCTCCCAGGACTCCATGAAATCTCAGCTGGTCTCGGTCACTAGAGGTGCTATCTGCACCTCTGCTCTGTGCCAGGAGCTCTGCTGGGAGAGTATTATGGACCAAAACCCAGTCATGGCCCTCAGGTGTCTTCCACTTCGCAGGACAGAGTGAGTGAGACAGGTGCTGGCATTGTTTTTAGTCATGGTAGAAGACAAGCCCTGAGATGAGATGAAATAAGCGAATGTATATGAAGTGCACATGTGAGCACTCATTTTACTACCTGCCATCTATCACGGCATCTCGAACACCAGCCGAACACTGCACTAGTGCTCCAGGTGGTCTCCCGTTTGTCACAGTGGATGAAACACAGTCAAGCTCCACCTGTAATTAGATGAGAGTACCAAAGCTCAAAATGGTCCAGTAGTCTATCCAGTGTCCTGTAGTCTGGTCTAAGAGGGTTGACACAAATTAGTGATTGTCGTAAATGAAATACCAAGTATCATGAAGGTACAAAGTGAAGAATGCTCATGATGGGACCAGCAGATGGCGTAATGGTTAACATCACTGGACTCCCACGTGTTGACCTGGGTTCAAGTCCTGGACCTGGTGGCTTAAACCTCATGCTGGGCGAATGTGTGTGCATGCCCAAGATACCGAGAGAAAAATGGAGGAGAAGGGATTGCAGTGTGACCATCCCCCCGGGGGGTGATTTCTTGCTTTTTGTCTCTCTGTCTCTCCAGCAAGTGCGCATGCCCTATAAAAAAAAAAAAAAAAAATCTTTCTTAAAAAAAGAAGAATACTCATGCTTATTGAGAGGAGCGAGGCCTTCTCAGCTTCTATAATTTAAAACAGAAAAATGAGTATATTTCTCAGTAGAGCTGTGAAGATAAAAATAAATGAAATAATCTATGTGAAAAGTCTGCTTAATTAGGTTCTTAATAATTAATGTAATTACCATATTTCTCAAAAGCAAGTTTTTCCCCTTTTTTTCTCTTTTTTCATGAAAGAGCTTCCATGAGGGAAAGAGAGAGAGATGAGCACCCTCCATGGGGTGTGATCATGCCACAGTCCCCTTCCTCAGGCCTCATCCCCTCAGACCATGGGCGCTCATAGGCGTGCCCAGCATTTCTCAGGTGGACCTGGCTGGAGATTTGAACCACGGTCACCATGTGGACCCGGGCTTCTCGAGTAGTGCAGCACCAGTGCTCCGTGGCCCTCTTTTTTCACTTGTTACTGTCTAACTGTGACTGCATTTGGAATGTGTTCGGCAATAACTGGTTGAGGAAAAGCGTGGCCAGTTTGTGACAGTACAGTTTCTTTCTTAGTGATAGTTAATGTGCTTTCACATGATGGCAGGCAGTGTAGACGCCCTGTGAGAGGTATCACCTCTCAGCTGGGACATCTATTAATACTTGGCGGAACCCGGCCAGGGTGTCTGAGGGGGAGTTGAGCTCAGAGCATGGGCTTTGTGAAAGGTCAGCAAGGAAGGTACAGCTTGACTGGTTCCAGAGCCCCCGGCACACTTGGAATGAGGACAGCATCTAAGAGGGAGGGGAGGAAGGCTCTGGAGGACAGGAGAAGGGACCTGCTGGGTGGTAGAGACTGTGGCCCTTTAAGTCAGGACAAAGTGTCAGGCTTGGTGCTGGATGGCAGTTTTCCAGAATAATCTCTGGGACTCTGTGGTAGCAGATGGTGATTAGTGAATAAAGCCAAGGTAGTCCTCCGAGGGACCAGCTCAGTTCTTGGCTTCTGGGGTCCCTGCTTCCCTGACAGCATGGCCCTTCCAACCTCTCTCCACCAGCCGGGCAACCACCACTGCCATGAACGTTAGTTCCCAGTGCTCCTGGGTGAACCTGCCCACTTGGCTCCCTGGTGACCAGGGATTTGGTGAGAGCAACAGAGCAAGGGGGAGAGAAGGAAGGAGACTGACAGTTCTTTCAAGCAGGTGAAAGAAACTCAGCCCTGCTGTTTGCTGCTGTGAGCAAAGGGTCTTTCCATTCTTTGGGCTGCTTTATCTCAAAGTGCTGAGCTCTGATTTGTTCAGGTGTACAAGACTACCTTCAGGACTGAGGTCCCCTCTGTCCCCACAGACACCACCCCGCTGAGAGACGTTGCCTAAGACAGGAAAGAAGAAACAGGGTTTCCCTTTCTACCCAACTTTTTTGAGATATACACAAAATCGATGCATAATTACCGTATGCGGTTGGTGAGTTTGGACATACGTGTGCACTCATGTTACCACTGCTGCAATCCAGGTAAGAAACGTATCTGTCACTTCCAGAGGTTTCTCTATGTCCTTTCTGTTCTGTTTGCTTTTCGTTTGTTTTGTTGTGGCAAATACCCTAACTTTAGATTTAATCTCTTAACTTAGTTTTTACAGTTTATTCATTTCTTCCGTGAGAGAGAGAGAGACAAAGAGAGAAAGTGAGACAGGCACCGCCCACAGGGTCCTCATTCCCGTCTGCCCAGTCACAGCCAGTCTGGAGCACGGGTATGTGCACGTCCCCGTGTGCTCAGGGAGGTCCCAGAATGTAAGGCCGGAACCTATGCCATGTGGGCCCCGTCATGTCATCACTGCACCCCCACCTGGCCCACCCTCGTGAGTAAATGTTTAAGTGCATAATGTTAACTGGAGGCAGATATCTAGAACTTGCTCGTCTTGTGTAACTGACACCTTACACCCATTCAACATGTCCCCATTTTCCCCACCCTTGGAGACTCTCTCCTACTGTGTGGCTTTATGAGTTTGACTATTTAAGGACCTTCCCATAAGTAGAATCTTGCAATATTTATCCTTCTGTGCCTGGTTTATGTCATTGAGCACAATGTCCTCAGCATCTCTCCATGCCGTCACAAATGCAGGAGGTCCTTTCATAACCCTAATATCCCGTCAGAGGTATATGCCACCTTCCCTTTATGCATTCATCTGTGCGTGGACATTTAGGTGGTTTCCATGTCTTGGCTCTTGTGAATGATGCTGCAGTGAGCTTGGGGGTGCACACAGTCTCCCAAAGAGGACACACAATGGCAACAGGTCCGTGAGAAGGTACATAAACTGCCGATCATGCGGGAGACGCAATTACGAACCACCAGGAGATGTGACCTCACACCTATTAGGATGGCTGTTCAAAAAAAACCCAAAAGGTAGCAAGCGTTGATGAGGATATTCAGAAAGCGAACCCTTGTCCACTGTTAGTGGGAATGTAAAATGACCCAGTCACTAGGTCAAACAGTATGGAGCCTCCTCAAAAAAAAAGTAAAAATATGATCCAGCAATCTTACACCTAGGGGTAAGGAAAAAAAAAAAAAAAAAAAAAAAAAAGAGAAAGAAAGAAAGAAGTGAAATAAGGGTTTGTATTTTTTTTCCCTTAGCCTCTGGTTCTCGACCCTGGGTCTGTGGAAACTGTGGTGAGGGCATCTGTGCAATGCTTGGTGTTTCCACAGCCTGTGAGTGAGTGTGCATCAGACATCAGACAGGAGACCACATGGAACCTCAGGTTTTTTCTCCCCAAAGCTCTGGAGTTTCTTTGTAATTGCTTCTCAGTGAAAACCTGGAACAGCTGGTATCCATGTGTTTGACTCATTTGAGAGCAAAAAGTTAATGATCAACATATTTGGGAAGACCAGCTTTCAGGGCATGGCAGGAAATAATGATGGCCACTGCCATTGGCCAAGCCTGTGCTATGAGAAGGGGACCACAATGATTTTTTGCCTTTTTCTTGACAGGGAGGATGCTCATGTGTTCTGCACATGCAAACCATGTGCAGAAAAATCTACCGTAATAAAAATGCTGTCTGACGCTTCTCATGTGATTTGCAGTTTTTAAAATGCTTCAGTTAGCCAGGCAATTGTGTGGTGGTTAAGGTAGCTGGATTCCACAAGGTTGACTGTGCAGTTCCCATCCCAGACCTTGTGGCTTGAAAAACATACCAGGGTGCCACGTCTGTGCATGCCCAAAATCCTAAGAAGAGAAAGGATTGTGGCATGACATCCTCCTTGGGCAGTGCTTTCTCACTTTCCCTCTGTCTCTCTGTGACAAGTGCATGCACCCTATAGCAAATTGAATATATAAAAGAGAAATAAAATGCTTCTATATGTGTAATTTTAGATCTTTATGGTACCCTGTGAAGCAGGAAGTTTGGGCAAATTTGATCTCATTTTATAGATTGTGAAACTGGTCTAAAGATACCAGGTTAAGAAGCAGCAAGGCCCAGCTTCATAACTGATGTAGCTCTTTCCTATCTCAGTCCAATGTCTCTTGAGCTTCCTTTAAAAATATTATAGAGTATTTTGTCAGTATAAAAGAACATATAATATATGCAAATAATACAAAAATAAAATGAGCAGGTGTGAACACCAGCATTGAATTGTGTGAAGTAGAGCATTAAAAGAACAACCAGGGGGACAGAAGGTGCTGTGGTGGTAAAAACACCAGATCCCACACGACTGACTGTATGGTTCGAGTCCCAGACCCAGTGGCTTCAAAAACATGCCCAGCACTTGTGCATACTTGTCAAAAATCCTGAGAGGAGAATGGAAGTGAGGGGATTACAGTATGACCATTTGCCTTTGGTGGGGGTGATTCCTCATTTTCCTTCTCTCTTCTCTCTCTCTCTCTTCCTCTCTCTCTCCTCTCTGGCAAGCACATGCACCCTATAGCAAAACATCTTAAAAAATTACATGACTGATACAGGCAAGAGTTCCAATTTACAAGGGCTCAAATTTCTCCATATCCTCACCAACACTTGTTATTTTCTTTTTAAAATATTGTTATTATTATAATCATCTTAGTCTATATGAAGTTGTATCTCATTGTAGTTTTAATTTGCATTTTCTTAGTGATTAATGAAGTTGAGCATCTTTTCATGTGTTTCTTTGGTAAAATGACTGTTCACATCTTTGCTCTTTTTGGTTTTGAGTTATGATTTTTTTATATTCTACATATTAAGACCTTCATCAAATGCATAATTCGCAAATATTTTCTCCCATTCTGTTGGTAGTCTTTTCAATATCTTGATAATATGTCTTCTGATATACAAAAGTTTTTAATTTTATTAAAGACCAGTTTATCTATTTCTTCTTCTGTTCATCTTTTGATGTCATATATAAGAATCCATTTTCAAATCCTGGGTCATGAATATTTATACCTCTGTTTTCTTCTAAGAGTTTTATGATTTTAGAGCTTATATTTAGGTCACCAGCTCATTTTGAATTAATATTTGTAAATAGTGTTAACTATTAACATCAGTCCAACTTCATTTTTTTGATGTGGCTATCTAGATGTCTCACCGTTTATTGAAGAGACCATTCTCTGTTCATTGAAGAGATCATATCCTTATCAAAAATCAATTGGCCACATATATGAAAGTTTATTTTTGGACTCTTAATTATATTCTATTTTTTAAATATGACTTTCCTTGTGCCAGTACCACACTCTTTGATACTATAGTTTTGTAGTGAGTTTAGAAATTGGAAAGTGCGTCTTCTGACTATTTTTTCTTTAAAGATTAATTTGACGTGGCTCTGTGCAACTCCATGTAAATTTAAGAGTGGAATTTTCCATTTCAGTGGAGAAAAAGAAATTGTTGAAATTTTGATAGGGATTGTTTTGAATCTGTAGATTGCTTTGGGTAATATTGCCATTTTAATAATACTTTCTTCCAAACTATGAACATGGGGCATTTTTCCATTTGTTTATGTCTGTTTTCATTTCTTTAAGCAGTGTTACATAGTTTTCAGTGTACAAGTCTTTCACCTCACTGGTTAAGCTTACCCCTAGGTATTTTATTCTTTTAGATGCTATTATAAATGAAATTGCTCTTAAATTCCTTCTCAGACTATTCATTGCTGATGTTTAGAAGCACAGCCAATTTTTGTACATTGATCTTAAAACTTGCGAATTTTCTGAGTTCACTTATTAACCTTGGTAACTTCCTTGTGGATTCTTTGAGATTTTCTATAAACAGGATCATGCTGTGGATAGAGAGATTTTTATTTCTTCATTTCTAATTTGAGTGTCATTTATTTCTTTTCCTTGACTAATTCCTTGGCCAGAACTTCAGGACAATGCTAAACAACAGTGATGAAATGGGAAATTTTGTTTTGTTCTTATTTTAGGGATTTTTTTTTTAACCAGTATAATGTTAGTAGTTTTTCCTAAAAGTCCCCTTCATCATTCTGAGGAAGTTCCCTTCTAGTACCATGTCATTGAGGGTTTTTTTGTTTCTTTTTCTGTTTGTTTGTTTTATACTTAATTACTGTATATCTTCACATGATATAAGAGGGTTTTTTAATGTATTGGATTTTTTCAAATGCTTTTACTGAGTCAATTGAGATGATCAAGAGATTTTTCTCTCTTGTTCTGTTAATGTGGTGTATTATGTTCACTGACTTTTGCATGTTAAACTCTCCCTTGCATTCCAGAGATAAACCCCATAATGTATAGTCCTTTTAACATGCTTTTGGATTTAGTTTGCTAGTGTGTTGTTGAGGATTCTTGTATCTTATTCATTTGAAATATTTGTCTATAGAGGTTTTTGCTGTAGGGCGCATGTGCTTGCCAGAAAGACAAAGAGAGACAGAGAGACAGCATGAAACCATCCCCCAGGGGGAATGGCCACGCCACAATCCCTTCTTCTCCATTCTCCTCTCAGAATCTTTCTTGGGCATGCACATACATGCACCCAGCGTGAGTTTAAGCCACCCGGTCCAGGACTCGAACCATGGTCGACTACATGGGAGTCCAGCGACATAGCCATTACTCCAACTGCTGTTCCCTGCCTATATCTTTCTTGTGCTGTCTCTCTTTGGCGTTGGTATCAGGGAAATACTGACCTCTTAATGTGAGGTAAAACTGTTCCTCTTTTATTATGTAGAAGAATTTGAGAAGAATTTGTATTCAGCGGTCTTTAAATGTTCTATAAAATTCACTATTGAAGCCACCTGGCCTTGAACGTTTCTTTGTTGGAAGATTTTCAGTTACTGATTCTGTATCCTTACTTGTTGCCTTTTTCTTAAGCGTTATCAGGACCAGCAGTTGATATAATGGCTTTGTCGCTGGATTCCCATATAGTTGACTGAGGTTCAAGTCCCGGACCTGGTGGCTTAAACTCATGCTGGGATGTGTAGCCATATCCCCTGGGGGTGATTTCTTGCTTTCTGTCTCTCTGTCTTTCTGGTGAGTGCATGTGCCCTATAGCTAAAACCTCTCAAAGAAAAATTATCTATTTTATATTTATTATTAGTATCTTTCAGTTCACTACAGGGGTGTGCTTACCAGAGAGAGAGAGAGAGAGAGATAAAGTGAGAAAAAAATGCTGGATCCGGGACTCAAACTGCAGTCCGGCATGTGGGAGTCCAGCACCTTAACCACCGTGCCATCTGCTGACCCAACTAGTTATATATATTTTTTTTTTGAGATTTTTTCTTTCTTTCTTTCTATGTCAGTTGAGATCATTTGTGCATTTTATTTTATTTACTTTTATTTTTACTGTTTTTGCCATAGAATGCATGTGCTGGCTGGAGAGAGACAGAGAGAGGGAAAGTGAGAAATCGCCTCTACTCCAAGTCTCCTCTCAGAATTCTGGACATGCTTGTGCATGGACCTGGCATGATTTTTGAGCTGCCAGGTCCAAGACTTGAACTATGATTGGCCATGTGGGAGTCTAGCACCTTAACCACCATACCACCTCCTGGGTCCTAATTTGTGTATTTCTAGGAATTTGTTCATTTCATCAAAATTATCTAATTGGGTTGCATACGCTTGTTTACAGTAATCTCTTATAATCCTTTTTTTATTTCTGTGAGTTCCCACTTCTAATTCTGATTTTAGTAATTTTTGTCTTCTCACTTTTTCACTTTGTCACTCTAGCTAAAGATTTTCGATTTTGTTGATCTTCACAAAGTACCAACTTTTTGTTGTGTTGATTCTATTTTTCTTTTATTTTGTTTCTCTCTGCTTTAATCATTATTTTTTCCCTTTCACTAGCTTTGGGTTTACTGTACTTTCTTTTCACAAGTTCTTTAGGTATAAAGTTAGTTTACTGATTTGAGATCATTTGTATCTTATAAGCCTTTACAGACATAGATTTTCCTCTTAGCACTGCTTTTTGATATGTTTTGGTGCTTTGTGTTTTCATTTTCTTCACTGATTTTTTTTTTTTTCAAAAAAAACCCCTAAATAATCAATTATAAAAATGTGGTAAAATTGGAAATCTGAGTCCCCCTCTTCCAAAGGGTTTCCAGATTTACTTTTTAATGGTTGAAGTTGGTATTTTGTTTGTTTAGCAACTTTATTCAACTGTTTATGTAGACTCTGCCTCTTGCCATCTGTGTCACTGAAGTCTCTGTCCCTTAGCTGTTGTTCAGTTAGTGCTTTGAAAAAGATTTCCTTCAATGGCAAATGAGAGAGAAAAACAGAGAAGGGAAGGGAGAAAAGAGGTAGCAGAAGGAGGGGAAGAGAGAGTAAGAGAGAGGAGGGGAGAGAAGGTCAGTCTGCAGACTGAGTCTGTGCTGGGGTCCTCCTTCAACACTAGTTAGGCTTCCCCAGAGCCTAGGGATAGCCTGAAATGAAAGCGCAGGGTCTTCTCAGGTTTTGTTCTCATGCATCTTGCTGTGAGCATGAACATAGTTTTGTAGACTCTCCCATATGCATTGGTGTTTCTGAATACCCTAGTATCCCAAAGAATTTCTTTCCAGGCTCTTCCTCTCCAGTTTGCTGTGTTTTGTTACCTGTTGAATCATCATCTTTTGGTCCCAGTGGTTGCAAGTTGTTCATCCGCATTACAATGTTTTCAAGCAATATGTAGTGTCTTTCGACCCTAGTGGGTGCTCAGCCAAACAGAGGCTAGCACCTTGTGCTGGTCCTTCACATTGTTCCAGACAGTCTTAAAGTCATACATAGTACCAGACACCATACTGTCTACACCCTCCCAAACCAGGTCCAAGTCCCCAGGCTGGGAAGGAGAAACACCATCTTGAAGACTGCTGCTGAGCCGAGGATGGGAGAAGCAAGGACAAATCAAATGCCTCAGAGCTCCCCTTCTGTGTTTTCGTTACCTGTTCTTGACTCACTACTGCTTGGTTGCTATGAACATTTGATTGTTTTCTACATTCCTGACAAAGTTGGTCTGGTTCCAGCTTTTCAGTTTCTGTGAGGAGAATGGGAGGCTGGAGCTGCCTATGATTTCATTTTATTGACATCCCTCTATATTTATTCTTAAAGGTCTCTTTTTTTTTTTTGTGAACAATGGCAACTGGTATATTTTATGTCATGTTTTGTTACTTAAATTTGTGGTGTAAAAATATAGCTAGTTTTTATATTGATCTCCTAAGAACTTGCATTTCAGAAAGGGGAGAAAGGTAGATGGTTCTTGATGGGGTGGGAAGTGAGGAGTGAGGTGGGCTTTGAAATGTGATTGCCTGGGACCAATTCATAGGCTCTCCCCTGTTCATTTTGTAGTCTTGGATAAGTTATTTACCTTTTAACTCTCAGTCTTCTCAGTTGAATAATGGGAATAATACAAGCAGTATATCAACTGGCTTTGGCTGTATAACCAACAACTGCAAAACATAGTGGCTTCAAGCAACAACTGCTTTACTCAGCTTGTGATCCTGTAGGTGGTAGGCATGCTGGTAATGGTGGGGGCTTTTTGCCACACATCCCCTCATCGTTTTTGATGATAGCCTATGATTCTCCACATAATGGTCTCTAGGTTCCAGAAAACATCGAAAGAGAGTAAACCTCAATGTGCAGATATTTTTCAAGACCCTGTGTGTGTATCACTTGCTGCCGTCCCATGGCCCAAAGCAAGTCATGTGTGAAGCTGAAGGTCAGGCTGGGGGAGATTGCCCAAGCTGTGGCTGCAGGGAGGCAAATACTAGGGTGTTTGCTACAATGGCAATTCAGCCCAGTCCGCTCTCCTGCATCAAAGACCCACCCACTTCCACCATGCAAATCTACCAGTTCCTGTCCAGCACCCCAGAATTCTCATCCCGTACATCAGACTTGGTGTTCAGGCATCTCTCTTATTTAGGCAACATTTCACAGCATGGTGGGACTTATGACTCTCTGAACCCCTTCTGTCCAGTTGAGACTGCTAAGAACCACTTAAAGCTTTCCTGGGTCTTAGTAGAAGACCCACAGCCATACCTTGTTTTTATTTTTTTTTCCCGAAGTCACTTTTCCTTGGGAAATTCTTTGCCAGTTGGAGAGAGGGGCAGCATGAACTGGTTTCATTCTTCCATTCCACAAGCCTTGGCTCCTCCTTATGGCCTGTGAATTCTGCTTCTAAGCTGAACAGTTCCTTCTTGGGCTCCTCACTGTCTCAGACACAACTGGGAGAACCATCTGTGGCTTCACCAGTTCTGGAGCTGTACTGAGTATGTTTTCTCTTTCGAGTTACTCCAGATGCTGCTGTGCCAGCTGTTGCTCTTCAGTGTCTGCTGGTTGGTGTTTCTCCCGCCTTGACCATCCCTCACTGCTTTGCCAGCCTCTACCCACGCCCAGTCCAAGAGCTAAAGTTACAGGCTTGGCTCATGTTTTCCTATGGTGATCTGGGGGTTGCAAGTGCAGGGGGCTGCTCCAGTGAGTACAGCCTCTGCTCGTTTCCATTTACTAATGGCCCCTTGATCGAAGCAAGTCATAAGTGTGTGTCCCAACAGAAGAGTAGGAAATACAGACTCTAGTCCTTGATGGGAGAAGAAGCGAAGTCATATTACAAGGGGATGGCCATTTTGATGTCAACCACCAGTGCCTGGTTTGTAGGCATGGGCAGCATGGACACCACACATGCAGTCCCTACTGTGGTGACTGCACACAGAGTTGGTGGGCTGGAATTCTGTCGATGCAGCTCTCCATTAGGACACAAAGGTGCCTCTGTCTGTTGGATGGGATCCCCATCCTCTGCCTTTGATCTCAGTCAGCCGAGGTGCCCAAGAGGCAGGAGCATATCTGAAGTCACAGCAGTCGAGCAAAAAACCTTCTCTCTGAGGTCAGAGAGATCCAGGAAGCCATCTGTGTCCTCTTCCTGCTAAGAGGAGGATCATAAGTGAAACTTTTAGCCAGAACAGGCTAATCCAGAACTGATGACATTATCTTTGTAGCTCACAATGCAGAGACAGATGGCTCATGAAATTCAAATAGCAGTGCGCCTCCCCAGTGGTCCTGCAGATATTTGGGACAGCTGCTCAAGAGTCCAACATATAAGGTAGTTTATGAGGAAAGCTTCAACATTTTATTTTTTTAATTATATTTTAAAGATTTTCATAGGGTACATTCAGTCGCCAGAAAGAGAAACAAAGAGAGAGAGAGAATAAGAAAGTAAGAAAGTACTCTCTGGGAGGATGGTTATGCCATAATCCCCTTTCCTCCATTCTCTTCTTGGGATTTTGGGAATACACACATATGCACCTGGCCTGTTTTCTAAGCCACTGGGTCCAGGACTTGAACCATACACTTGGCTGTGTTGGATACAGTGACCTTAACCACCATGCTACTGCCTGGCTCAGCCTCTGTATTTAGTCAACTTCCTGTGAAGAGATTTAAATTTTGTCCACAGCCATGAATGATTCCATAGGGAAATAATATTGATCAAAATATCATTAAAAATATACTTAATGGTTTTTTTTTTCATTCCTAAATGCAACCTAAGAATTAACATGCACTGTGCATGTTAGGCCACTTCATGGCCTAGTTATTAAAGGAGTCTGTTCCATATGGCTGACCTCAGTTTAAATCCCAACCACAATGTCTTGAAAAACATGCCAGGCATATGTGTGTGTGTGTGTGTGTGTGTGTGTGTGTGTGTGTGTGTGTGTCCAAAATTCCAAGAGGATGGAGAAATCAAGGAGAAGTTGCTGCATGATCACAACCCCATTGGGGGTACTTTCTCCCTCCCCATCTCTCTGTTTCTCTGTATTTCTCTGGCAAGAACTTTTGGTAATAATAGTAATAAAAAAAGAATGAATGTATAACTGACAGCTCTGTAGAGGTAGTAAGGCACCATGGAAAGGCTAAGACACTCCTTGGCACCTATATGACATTGGGCTGAAAAGACAGGAGAATTTTAGTCCTTAGGTGCATCCGTCAGCCAGCCATGAACTTAAGGGGACAGGAGTGTTCCCCAAGACATAGGTAGAGAAGTAGAAAGAGCAGAAGACCTGCTGGGTGTCTGAGCTCAGCACACTGCTACTGGCAACCCTGAATCTTATTTAAGGAAGATTACATCATAGGTGAGGTAGACACAGTTGAGTAATTCATTTTCCCTCCCATAACCATGATCTTGTGTTTTGAAGTAACACTATGGCACTGTTTCCCTAGAGTTTAGGGAGCAATTAGGTTTAATTAATAAGAAACATGCACTGTTTCTTTTAAAGCAGAGACCTGTTTTGGTGTTCTTTTCCAAGTTAATTTTGTGTATTTTTTTAAAAATATCAATTGGTGATTCATTTTCTTGATCACAAAGAGTTGATGATGACACTACTTAGTGTTTGTGAACTGAAACACATCTTATTCAGAGCCACAATGTCTACTTGGGGGTTGTGTTTCGATTTTACAAAAACATTGAAATCACATAGACATAGTATACCAATTTTTCTAGCATTCGTATACATCATTTAAATGTTCTCCTGTAAGGAGGTCTTTTTTTATTTTAAGTTCATCTATTTCTTGAGAGAGAGAGGCACCCCCAATAGGGTCGTCATGCCACTGCTTACCTCCAGTCCCAGCTGACCCAGACCATGGTTGTGCATGTGCATTCCCTGCATGCTCAGGGTTGTCTAGAGACACGAACCCAGGACATCTTCATGGTGTCCAGTTGCATTAATATGTGCAGTCATTTCACCCCAGGAGATCTTAAAAGATGGTTAAATGGACAGTTTTCCTGTCTTAAATATACATATATGGCTTTCCAGAATATAATTTTCAGATGTATAAGCTTTGAATTAAGAAAACATAAGTTGTTTATCTTTCTGAATTGCCACAACTTTTTGATACCCCTACAAATGAGGAAACATTTACATTCATTCATTCATTTCCCCCATAAATATTCATGGAACACTAGCTATGTGCTTAAACACTGCAGTAAGGTGGAAGGCATAAATATGAATAAAACATGGAATCCCACAGCTTGGGAAAACAGGTCGACATTGACTCTAATTCCATGGGATAATTGTTATAAATGAAGCGTTTGCAAAGTACACGCTGAATGGGGGCAGAAATCCCCCGGGGATTCAGGAAAGACTAGCAAAAGTGGTACTGAGCTGAGTCTGAAAGGGTGTGTTCACCAGGCCAAGAGGAGGCTGGGTAAAGGACTGGTGTACATGGAGGAAAGACAGTAGTGAATCAAGGTCTGAACTAGGGTAGGCAATTGGAGATTCCAAAAAAAAAAAAAAAAAAAAAAAGAAATCATCTTATATACTATAAAAACAGGTTTTACTGGGACCAGCAGCTGGCGTAATGGCTATGTCGCTGGACTCCCATGTAGTTGACATCAGTTTGAGTCCCGGACCCTGTGGCTTAAACTCATGCGAGGCATGTGTGCATGCGTGCCCAAGATCTTGAGAGGAGAATGGAGAAGAAGGGATTGCAGCATGGCCATCCCCTCTGGGGGGTGATTTCTCACTTTCTGTCTCTCTGTCTCTCTCTGTCTTTCTGGCAAGCACACATGCCCTATAGCAAAAACCTCTCCAAAAAAAAAAATAAAAGGTATGACCATTGCTATCTCATGGTACTTCTAAGCTGCAAATGTCTCATTTTTTGAGAAAGGACTAGAAATACTGATTAACTTCAGTTAACTTTTGAATTGTTAGAAAATGCAAAAACCACCAACAAAAGAATGTATGTAGAGTATTTAATGACCATATTAGTAGAGAGAAATAAAGGAAATACAAAAAGAAAAAATCAAGTCTGCAGATGGAAGAGGTGGGAGGAAGGAGCAAAGAGAAACACTCCAGATACAAAACATAAAGACCGCAGAAATTAATCCAAAGAGACTTTCATAATAAATTTGAAAGCTTGTTCTCCCAGTTAAAAGCAAAGGACCAGGGCCAGCAGATGGCATAGCAGTTATGTTGCTGGACTCCCACATGGCTGACCACGGTTCAAGCCATGGACCCAGTGGCTTGAAAACCATGCCACATGCATGTGTGTGCATGCCCAAGATCCCAAGAGAATAGAGGAGAAGGGATAGTAGTGTGACCTTACCCCCTGGGAGGTATTTCTCACTTTACCTATCACTGTCTCTGTCTCTCTCAAGCAAGCACAGGAACCCTAAGGCAAAATCCTCTTAAAAAAAAAAGAAAAGAAAAGGATCTTAAATTGTCTTAAACCAAATCAGTTTCTATATCTCAAAAATATATCCCATCTACAATAAAAAAGAAAATATTACCTAAAATTATCATATAAAATATGTCTACAATGCTTAAATAAAATAAATGTGAATATTAATCAGTGCATTTACCAGGCACATGGGTGGAAAGAATCAGTATTGTCTTTCTTACTGGAACTGGGATGTGCTGGCTCACACTCCAGCAGCCAACTTGGAGCATGAGGTGAACGGAAGCAAGGATCCCCCAAACTGGGGGGACAGAAGCACAGAAGGAGCCAGGCCTCTGGTGAGCACATAACTTCCATGCCAGTCCTGAGCTGCTGCCTCCTGATTAGTTGGCATGAAATAAGACCCAGTCTAAGCCTATGGTTTGCAGGCAAGCCTAATCCTCATTAGTATTGCTCAATAATTGCTGTAAAATTTGGATTTTCATTTAGAAACAAGTTAAAGTAGATCTTTGTCTCACTGCTTATACAAAACCATCCCAAGTAGTTTAAACTCTTAAGTGTGAAAAATACATAATTGAATCTATGAGAATCTATGACTTACAAAGAGTGAAAATTTTGTAATGATACAAAAACATAAAAAATATGAGAACTAATATTATATATCATATTTCTACAATAAGATATTATAGGGCAAGCCCTAGTGGTTGGTCTCTGTGCATAAGGAGCTGGATTCCACATGGCTGACCCCAGTTCAAGTCTTGGCCCCAACAGCTAGAAAAACATACCAGAGACTTGTACATGCATGCCCCAAACACTGATGGGATGGAGAAATGGGAAAGGAAGGATTGTGCATGACCACACCCATTGGGGAGTTTCTCTCTCTCTCTCTCTCTCTCTCTCTCTCTCTCTCTCTCTCTCTCCCTCATGTATGTGAGCTCTGGAGTAAGATAAAGACTTTGGTATCCACATAAATAAAACTGTAAATAAATAAGAAAAATATTTGAGAAATAAGCTGGAACAGAGCTGAAAATGCCAATAACAAGAATTACGTGGAAAAAAAAAGTCCAACCTTGATAGTTTTCAGGGAACTTCAAAATGATAAAGAAGAAAGTCAAGTCTTCCCATTATTTTGAAGAAAAAAAAATTGAGAACAACTCATTTTGGTCTGTTCGATTGATATAACAAAAATAACAGAAATGGGGTAAATTATCAACAACAGACATTCACTTCTCACAGTTCTGGAGGCCAGACATGTAAGACCAAGGTACCAGGAGATTTGGGTGTAAGTGAGAGCCTACTTCCTGGCTCAGAGAACATGCTGTCTCCCTGAGTCCCCCTTGTGGCGGGAGCTTGAGGAAGCTCTCTGGCTCCTGTTTGATGAGGGCCCTAACCCCATCATGACGGCGCCACCTAATAATCTAGTCACCTCCCCAAAGCCCCATCTCCTAGTAATACCACCTTTAGGGGTAGTATTGCAGCGTGTAAATGTGGAGGAAACATAACTTTCAGACAAGTGCACAACTCTTAGCTAGCGTGTGGAGAAATGATTCTGTACTCAGCTGGTGAAAGAATTGAAAGGGCGATTTTGGAGAGAGTTTGACAGTCTGTTTTAAAATTGTAAATGTGCAGAGCCAGGCAGTTTGCAGCAATCATGAGCTTTTGCTTCCGGTAGATAAAGGGAGAAAAGCCTTCATGGGTTTTGTACCAGGAATCTTGAATAGGTCTATTTATTTAAACGTTGTTCTTAGCAGCCAAAAATAATAGAAATAAGCCTAAATAATGGCCATCCAGAGAAGAATGGATTAATGAATTATGGTAAATTCTTATCAGGGACTACAACACAGCATTTGTGGTTATGTTGAATCAGAAGACGTAAGTAGAAAAAATTTAAAAGTCAACTTACAACAATATTGTATATTATTTGTACATTTATTTAATATAAAACTACAAAAGTGATACCAATGTATTATTTAATTTGAAGTGTGTCTGTGTGACAGAGAGAGGGAGCGAGAGAGATCTTAATGGAGGCCTAATGTACACAGCATATTTTGAAGGAGGTTTTCCCTGGAAAAGGGTGGCGATCTCTAAATAACAGACAGAAAGAAAGAAAAATTGGACCCTCTAGTGGGTAGCATGGTGGTGAAGGCTGCTGAATCCCACATGACCAACTGTGTAGACGTAGAATCAGACCTGGCAGTGTGAGAAACATGCCAGGTGTGTGTGTGTGTGTGTGTGTGTGTGTGTGTGTGTGTGTGTGGCCAAAATCCCTAGAGGAGAACAAAGAAGGGATTGCGGTACAGCCATCCTTCCTTGGGAGGTGATTTCTTACTTTCTCACCATCTGTCTCTGTCTCTCTCCAGAAAGCACATATTACCTATAACAAACTAAAAAAAAAAAAAACCAAAAACATGCTAGAAGCCTGTGTATGCATGGTGCCCCAAATCCTGAAAGTAGAAATGGAGAAGGTTTTACAGTGTGACCATGTGCATGTCCAGGGAGTGCTTTCTCACTTTCTCTCTCTCCCTCTGGCAAGTGCATCTGCCATCTGGCAAAATTAAAGAAGAGAGAGAGAGAGAGGAAAGGGAGAAAGGAAGGAAGAAAAAGGAAAGAAAAGAAGGAGAGAGAGAGAGAGGAAAGAAAGAGAAGAGAAGAAGAAAGAAAGAAAGAAAGAAAGAAAGAAAGAAAGAAAGAAAGAAAGGAAAAGGAGGAAGGAAGGAAGGAAGGAAGGAAGGAAGGAAGGAAGGAAAAGGAAGGAAAAGGAAGGAAGGGAGGGAAGGGAAGGGAAGGGAAGAAGGAAGGAAGGGAGGAAGGAAGAAAGGAGGGAGGGAGGGAGGGAGGGAGGGGGAGAGAGAGAGAGAGAAGAGAGAAGAAAGAGAGAGAGAAAGAAAGAAAGGAAAGAAAGAAAGAAAGGAAAGAAAGAAAGAAAGGAAGGAAGGAAGAAAGGAAGAAAGGAAGGAAGGAAGGAAGGAAGGAAAAGAAAGGTGTTTTAGGAATAGGCATTGCAATGCCAATAACTATGGTTGTACTCAGGGAGGTAAGGAAAGACAAGAGTTTTTGTTTGTTTGTTTTTAAAGTTTTGTTGCTGTAGGGCATGTGCAGTCACCAGAGAGACATAGTGAAAGACAGAAAGCGAGAAATCACCTCCCGGGGAGATGGCCATGCCACACTCCCCTCTCCTCCATTGTCCTCCAGGGACTTTGGGCACACATGCACACGTACCTGGCATGAATTTCCAGTTGTCGGATCTGTGGCTCAAACTGCAGTCGATCATGTGTGAGTCCAGCACCTTAACCACTATGCCACCTGCTGGCCCTGAAGACAAGAGTGTGTGTAATAAAAAAATGAGGAGGGATTAAATAAATCCTGGGGAGACAGTTACCCTCAGCTCTCCCGACTGATGGTGAGGGTGGCATTATTCTTAGTTGGACAGGAAGTTTCCGGGTAGATGTCCTCGTATCAGGTTGCAGTGGCCTTCGTACAAGGCTGCAGTTCTACAGTCCTGGAGATAGACCTCACTATCAGGTAGAGGTACCTGAGAACTGCCCTCTTGCTCACTCTGTGACCTTTCCAACTTGGTTTAAATGAATACAAGTTGACTTGACTCCATTTGGGTTCTGACAACTTTCACAAGTGGAAAGGTTGAGATCGACTTGGTGGGCTGAAGACACCCTCACTCTACGTGTTGTAGACAAAGTTTTGAAAAAGTAAACCTCTATCTCGCACATGCCCACATACATAGCAATTAGAAACTAGTGTAGGACTTAGATCTGTCTGGCAGGATGTGCTTATTTGTGTTATTTCTTTCTTTCCTGGAACTTACTAAAAGACTGTAAAAATGAAAAGTCTATACAGATAGGCCGGGACACCTGTGTCACAGGCACTATGAAATGATGACACCCTGTGTCTTCTCTTTTCTTCATCCTTTTCCTGCTTCCAGTGAGAATTCCTGCCCCTTCTTTCCTAATTTGGAATTGAGGGCAAGGGCAGGGCATATCAGAGCCTGTCTCTCAGTTGTCCCTCTATGCAAAAGAGAGCTGGATTCCTGGAATTGCCAGGGAAATTGGTTTTAAATTGTGCAGAGATGTAGTTGGAATCATTTTACTGTTATCGTATCGTTTCTAATGAGAAAAATAAGTTTTAGAGACAGGACTGAAAAGTTTATGGCATTGTTTCTGTGAAAAAAAAAAAAAAAGATGAGATTTTCCACCTTATTTAAATAATAGGGAAAGAATGAAATTGTTTGGGCCCAAGTCCATTCACGATGTGAGTCCTCTGTACTGACTTAGACATGCAGGAGGCCCAATGTCCTTGGTGCATGGTGTGACACCCATTTGCATGATTATTTGAGAGGAAGCTCAGAGTGCTGGTGTTGGTTCATTGCTCTGTGGCCGTGGCTGGTCCCTACCACAAAGTTTCTCAATTTCCTCCTTGGTGTGTAGGGAGTGTAGTAACAGCCTCCGATGGGATCACATCAGAATCGTATCATTTTGTATATTTACTACTTAAAACAGTACTTAGTCATCACAGGTCCACCCCAAAAGGAGCTATTTGCTGCTCACACTGGTGCACCTTTTAGCATGTCTCCACCACTGGACTCCAAGGTCTGTGAGGAGTGGAACTATGTCTGGGTTGTCACCACTACATCACTTGGCTCAACTTCAGTATCTGAAAAATAATGGGTGCTTAATAAATAGTTGCTGAAAGAACAACTGGAAGAAATCGATGTTGTACTGTGTCTGTCCTGTGAATGTGAATTTGTAAAATATCTCTGGAAAACCACTTGACAACTCAATCAAGCTAGAAAGGTGTTCAGAATTTGTGGCTTGAGGATTGTAATTCTAGCAGCTTATGTAGGGAAGAAATCCTCTCTGTGACCAGAATTTACAGGGAAGGCTAGCCTGACTACTTAAGGACTTGATAAAGACCCGAGATGGGAGTTAGCCATGTCCAGAAGATCAGATAAGGAGCTGGATCATCAAAGGTCCTTTGAAATTAAAGGCAAATTTTCCATGTAGGGAGCAGGTATGGATGGCCCAGTGGAAGATGTATGTGTCTGTCATTTAAAACACCTGACTTTGCCCTCTCTGTGGGCCAGTTTGGGGTTGAGAAGTTTGGGCAAGTCGCTTTGTATCTATGAGCCTCAGTTTCCACATTGATAAAGTAAGAAAATCAGCACCTGTCTCAAAAAGTTCTGAAAAATTTAACTACCCCTAACAGCTCTTTTTAGACCATATACACATCCATAAAAATAATTCTCAACTTGTGTTCAAGAATGTATTTTTGACATAATTTTTATTTAATTTAGTACAATTACATACCTATTTCGAAGACCTCTAAGAGTTAACTAAGAACAGCCCCAGGAAGGAGATCAAGGGAAGAGTTTCCTCACTGTGTTTCAGAGGGCTTGACATTTTATCCTATATTAAGATCCCCTTCCTCCTCCCTTCTCCTGACAGCCTGTATCTGTATTCAATCATTACCTGTCAACATAGTTTTATTTGGTATGAATAAATATGGCATAATTAGCTTGTGAACGATTCTCTTAATTACAGGCATAGAGCTGCTTTATTTGCTCAGACTTCATATCTAAAGAATATGACACAACCTGCCAAGACGACTTAAGACATAACGTCTAAATTTATCAGTGTGATCTTTGTGATGGGCTCATGTTGTTGTGGTTTGCCAACTTCTTTTGACAGGTCTTCAGAGTTCAAGTGCATTTAACCACATTTGTACCTTAGGACAATCCCGGGGTGCAGAGGTTTCCATTTGATAGTCCTTCTCTTCCAGAATTAGAGCTGATGCCTGAGGACCTGGAAGGGAAGATGCTGCCGTGAGCATTCACCCCCATAGTGTTGTGAGATTCTAATGAGAAAGTCCACTGGAAGATGCCTGGCTCATTCCTGCTGCTCAGACGTATTCATTTAATCCATCCACCCTTTGCCTTCCTCTAACAGCCGTGTCCATGATGTAGTCCAGACTCAGGCATGGACAAAATCTGGTCTGTAATCACCGGAATGGACTTGATGAGTGTGGCAGGACCCAGGACTCAGAGAGCCACGGACTGGGGTTACCTCCCTTTGTACTTAGTCTTTTTCTTTTCTTTTTCTCTTTCTTTTTTAAATTTTTTTCCCCAAAGGGTGCATGTATCACACATACCATATATTACAGAAAGGGAGAGAAAAAGAAGCACCCCAGGAGGGCTTAATCATCCCCAAATCTTTTTTTCCTCCATTTCTCCATCCCACCAGGATCCTGGGCATGCTGCAGGCACCCAGGGTGTTATTGATGCTGCTGGGGCAAGGACCTGAAACATGGTTAGCCATGCAGGATCTGATGACAGTGCTACAGAACCAGCCTTCTCCAAATCGCTGGATTCTGGAGAGTCGCTGTCACTTTTGTTAGACATCAGATGCTTTAATTTAAGCCTTTATTATTACCCATATTTGGCATAGGGCACCACCTTCTCTCCCCACTCCCACTGGTGTGCACATGCTGCTCTGCTGCCTGCTCCCCTGCCCTGGAATCTGGCTATATTTCCAGGTGTGGCTGACAGTGTATGTTCTATCATCATTGGGGTCAACATTGTATATTGTTTAGGTTAGGTTGTCCTCTCCTTTTTTGAGATCTTTTGATTATTGAGGTTATTTTGTTCAGTTTTCCCTTTTACTAGTTCAGAAGTTAGTTTGCCTTTTTTTTTTTTTTTTTTTTTTTTTTTTGGAGAGGTTTTTGCTATAGGGTGCGTGCGCGTGCCAGACAGACAGAGACAGAGAGACAGAAAGCGAGAAATCACCCCCCAGGGGGGATGGTCACACCGCAATCCCTTCTCCTCCATTCCTCTCGGGATCTTGGGCACGCACACACACGCGCCCAGCGTGAGTTTTAAGCCACCGGGTCCGGGACGCGAACCGCGGTCGACTACGTGGGAGTCCAGCGACATAGCCATTATGCTAACTGCTGGTTCCCAGTTTGCCTTTTATAAGTGGTGGTTCCAGATGTTTCAGTATGCCCCCTTGCTTTTTTTAAGTTTATTCGTTTTTTGGGGAGAGAGAGAGGAACCTCTAACAGAGTCTTCATGCTGTGGTCTGGAACTTAGTTTCAGCTGTCTTGCGTCTTGGGCATACACCTACCAGCTGTGCAGGGAAGCCTTGGGACGTGAACCAGGACCTTTTCCATGTGAGTGCCTTGCATCATCACTTGACTTCTTAATGCCAAGAGTCACTAGAACTCCTGCCCACTCCTGGACAATACCAGAGCTTTGGATCACATCACGTCCAAACCTTTTTGTTGCTGTCAATATTCATTCTGTGTTTTACAAAGAGCCATGTGTCAACATAGTCATCATCTGCAGATTGCAGGTGCCGAATTTCACTTGTTGTGTATGGCTTTTTGCTCCTCCTGTCCAAGCTCCTTCTGAGATACTCTTCATCCTGCACGCAGATTAACTCTTAAGTGTCTCCTTTGGGAAGGTCCTGATGGTGGAGAATTTTCTCAGTACTTCATTTGGAACTGTTCATTTGGAACTGTTTTACTTCACTTGCATCTTTTTTTTAAGAGTTATTGAGACCAGAAGATGACATAAGGGTTATGTCGCTAGACTCCCGCATAGTTGACCACAGTTTGAGTCCCAGACCTGGCAGCTTAAAACTCAACACTGGGTGCATGTGCATGTGTGTCCAAGATCCCAAGAGGAATGGAAGAGAAAGGATTATGGTGTGGCCATCCCACCCTGGGGGGGGTGATTTCTTGCTTTTTGTCTCTCTGCCTTTCTCTGTCAAGTGCACATGTCCTATAGCAAAAATCTCTCTTAAAATTTTTTTTTATTTTATTTATTTGTTATTATTTTTTAATTTTATATAGGACACATGCACTCACCAGAAAGAGACAGAGAAAGAGAGGAAAGTGAGAAAGCAAGCCACCAGGTCTGGAACTCAAACTGTGGTCAACCACATAAAAGCTCAGCACCTAAGCTGTATGCCACTTGCTAGCCTTTCATTCTTAAAAAATGTATTTGCTCTGGGGCCAGCAGATGGTGTAGCAGTTATGTCGCTGGACTCTTACATGGTTACCAATGGTTTGAGTCCCAGATCCAGTGGCTTGAAACTCACATCAGGCACATGTGCGTATGTGTGTGCCCAAGAGAAGAATGGAGGAAAAGGTATTGCAAGGTGGTCATCCTCCCTGGGAGGGTGATTCATCTCACTTTCCCTCTCACTGTTTCTGTGTTTCTCTCTGTTCAGAGAGTACACATGCTCTAAAACAAAAAACTCGTAAATACACACACACACACACACACACACATATATACATATATATATATTTACATACATACACACACATATATATGCACACACATATATTTGCTCAGTGTGTACCTCTGGTTTGACACACATATATATATACATATATTTGCTCAATGTGTACCTCTGGTTTGATGATTTTCTTTCAAAATGTTAAAGATATTTTTTTCTCTTCTGATTCACACTGTTGAACTTTGCTCTCAGTCAACCTTTTGCTCCTTGGAGATAATCTAACATTTTTTTTTTCCTGGATATCCTTAGTAGTCTGTTTTTTTGTTTTGTTTTGTTTTTTGTTTGTTTGCTTGTTTGTTTGTTTTTTTATGAGCTTTATAAAAGTATTCCACAGTATATATTATTGGTTGGTTGGTTTTTTGTTTTTGTTTTTTTTTTTTTTTTTTTTTTTTCCCTTTTCACTTTTCTAAGGCTTCTTCTAGCCATGGTTTGATATCTTTCCTAAGTCTCTCCTATATATATATATTTTTTAGAATACTGCCCATGCACTATTTTCTCTTCCACTGCTGGTACTTTCACACAGGTTAGACCAAGAGTCAGTGGCTGTGATCCACTGGTCAAATCCAACCTGCTTCCTGTTTTCTGTAGACAAAGTTTTACTAAAACATAGCTATCCTTATCTATGGATAAGGATATATATGTATTGCGATGTCAGGATTGTATGTATGTATTGTGATGGCAGATCTGAGTTTGCTACAGGGACTATAATGTCCCTAAATCCTAGAATAGTCACCTTTAGGCTCTTTACAGAAAAGTTCACCAACCCTGGTTAGATACTAGGTTGTCAGAAAAGTTTTGATGCATTTTTTCATAGAAAGGCATAGAAAAATACATCACGACTTTTCATGACACATTTTTACATAGAAAAAGTACTTCATGACTTTTTGGACAACCCAATGTTATTGCTACCTCCTTTATGTCTATTACATATTCTCCAGATTTTCTCATCTTTTGTCTTGTTGGGCTTCACTCTGGATTTTTTCTTCTGAATATCTTCCAGTTCACTCATTCTATCTTCACATATATCTGCTTTGTTTTATTTCTATCTATTTCATTCTTTTTTTCTTATTTAATTACCCAAGGGCATATGTAATCACCAGAGAGAGATAGAGGAAGAAAGAGAAAGTACTTCCCAATGGGGTGTCACACTGTAGTCCATTCTCCTCCATTTCTCCATCCTGTTGGGATTCTGGGCACACGTGCACATGTGTGGGGCAAGTTTATCAAGCCATTGGGTCTGGGATTAGAACTATAGTTGACCTGTGGGATTTGGCTCACTAGGCTACAGGGCCAGCCTTCCATTTCATTGTTAATGTTGTTTTATTTTTCAGTTGTAGAATTTCCACTTAATTATTTCTTTACAGTTTCTAGGTCTCTGTCCAAATTCTAACTTTGCTTTACATATTCCTGAATATAGTGAACAAATTTAATGTAAATTCTGTGTTGGATAATTCCAGTATCGGGAGCATTATGTTTATTCTGTTTTTGTTTTGTTGTCTGATTTCATGTGGTTATTATTTATTTGCTGGATATTCTTTTTGCAAATCTTTGTAGGAGTAATTTGAGACCAAAGATAGTGCTACCATCATCAGAGAAAGTTTATATGTGCATGCACCAGATTGTAATACATTGCAGTCTGGAGTCATCCAATCCAGGCATGCATTAGTCCCTGAGAGGGCCTGTCTGCTTCTGTTTTACCCCTACTTCCAGGTGCAGCAATTTTAGGTCCTTATCCAAAGCTAGTGTACTTCATAGGCAACTCTGACCCAGCCCTAATCAGAAGGCCCCAGACTACAATTTTTGTGAAAGAACACATCCCCATCCTGGTATACAGTAAGTCATTTTCTTCAGTTCTTGTTTCATTTCTTTCTATACTTATTTTCTTATTTTAATATTTAAAATAAATTACAGAACTTTTTATTTTTACAGAGAACTTTACATTCTTTTGTTTGTTAAATTTTTTCCTCTTTGCTTCTCCTGCCTACAGTCCACCACCCACTCTCTAACACCCACTCCCTCCTTTACAATCTGGTTGCTACACTTTCTTTCTCTATAATCCTATCTTTGGATCTTTGAATTTCTGCCATAGAATGCAGACATTTTGTACATACTGAGAGGAGATATATAGCGTGTATCTTTCATAGTCTGGCCCACTGCTCTTAACATTAAGTCTTCTATATTCATGCTTGTTGAATCAAATGATAGGGCCTCATCACTTCTTACGGCTGAGTAATATTCCATAGTATATATGTGCCAGAGCTGCTCAACCCACCCATCAGGTTTTGAACACTTAGGTCGATTCCATGTCTTAGCAATTGTGAATAATGCTGCAATAAACATGAATGTGCAAGTGTTTTTAAAGTTAGTATTTTCCTGTCCTTGGGGTACATTACAAGAAGTGGGATTACTGGTTCATATGGTAGTTTCATTTGTAGTTTTTTAAGGAATCTACATATTGTTTTGCACAGAGGTTGTCCTAACTTACATTTCCACCAACAGTAGAAGAGGGGTTCCTTTTCACCACAGCCCTGCTAATACTTATTCTTTAATTTTGTGATCCTAGCCATTCTAACTGGATTAAATGGCATCTCACTGTGGTTTTAATTTGCATTTTCCTTATGACAAGAGACTTTGAACCTTTTTCATATATGCCTTCTGGCCATTCATAAGTCTTCCTTGGAGAGCTATCTATTCAGCTCGTTTGTCCATTTTTTAATTGGATTATTCATTTTATTTTATGGATGGGCTGCTTGAATTCCCTATATAATCTGAGGAATATTATTCCTTGTCTGAGGAATAATTGGCAAATATTTTTTGTATTCTGAGGACCCTCTGACTCTAAATTGTGTTTCCTTTGTGTCTTTGTGAAGATACTTTTTAGTTTGATGTAATTCCTCTTGTCTGTTTTGGGGATTATTGCCTGTACTTTATGTGTCTTAAGAAATCTTTGCCTTCTCCAAAGTTTTCAAGTTTCCCCTAGGTTTTCTTTTTTTTTTTTAATTTAATATTTATTTATTTATTTAAATTTGACCAGAGAAGGACAGAGTGAAAGACAGAGAGAAAGATGAAAAGTGAGAGAGCAAGCCACCAGGTCCAAGACTCAAACCACAATCGGCCACATGGGAGTCCAGCACCCTTAACCACTACACCACCTGCTGGCCGCTCCCCTAGGTTTTCTACGGGTAGTTTTGTAGTTTGAGACTTTACATTTAAATCTTTGATTCCTTTGGGGTTGATTCTTGTTAATGGTGAAAGATAGGGGTCCAGTTTTATTTTTCTGCAAATGGATATTCAATTCTTCCAGCACAATTTGCTGAAAAGACTTTCTTTTCTCCACTGCATATATTATGCTCTTTGTCAAAAATCAGTTGTCTGTATGACTTGGGGTTTATTTTCCGGTTCTTTTCCATTAGCCTATGTGTTTACTTTTGTGCCAGTATCATGCTATTTTTTATTATTACTGCTTTGTAATATATTTTTGAAGTCATACAGTGAGATGCCTCCTACTTTATTCCTTTTGCACAGTATTGCCTTGGCAATATGGGGTCTTTCATGATTCCAGAAGATTTTTATTATTGTTTCCTTACTTCTTTGAAAAATGTCACCAATAATTTGATCAGAATCACATTGAATATCTAAATTAATTTGGGTAGAACTGGCTTTATGATTATATTGATTCTTCTGATCCAAGAACATGGGATGTCTTTCCTTTTTTAGTATCATACTCAATTGCTTTTTTCAGTTTTTCATAGTTTTCTTTGTAGAGGTCTTTCATCTTTTAGTTAGGTTTATTCCCAGGTTTTATGTCTATTGACAAAGGAATTGCTTTCTTCAATTCTGCCATAGTCTGTTCATTGTTGGAATATAAAATGCTATTTATTGAGATCTGTATATTGATTTTGTATCCTTCTACTTTAAATATTTCATTTTTAACTTCTAGGAGTTTTTACAAGGATTCCTTTGGATTTTCTATGTACATAATCATATAATTTGCAGATAGGAAAACTGTTTCTATTTCCCTATCTGAATGTCTTTTATTTTGCTCTTTTGTCTGATTGCTTTGGCTAGGACTTCCAGAACTATATTGAAAAGGAGTGAAGAAAATGGGCAGCATTGTCTTGTTTCAAATTTTAGTGGAAAAGTTTCAGCTTTTTCCTTTTCAGGATGATAACAATGTGTCTGTCATATATGACTTTTATTGTGTTCAGAAATGTCCTTTATCACCCTGAGAATCTTTGTCATAAAGGGATGTTATATTTTAGCCATGTTGTCTGCAGTTATAGATATGATCATATGGTTTTTATATTTCTTCCTGTTAATTTGATGTGTTACATTTTGGTTTTTGGTTTTGTGTTTTTGTTTTGTTTTGAGAGGTTTTGGCTACAGGGCATGTGTGCTCGCCAGAAAGACAGAGAGAGACAGAGAGACATCATCTGGAATAATAACTCCTATTAGATGTTGAGAAGCAGTTTTCATTTCAGAACTTTTCTGGTTTTGCAATATTTTAGTAAAAGTATCTGCTAAATTTTATCAAATGCCTTTTTTATGTCTTCACGTGATAATGTTTTTTCTTCTAAGTATATTGTGTTGGTACATTCCCTAACATTAAGGTGTATTTCTTAACATGCCGATCTATTTTTCTAATAAAAAGGCTGAATTCGGTGTATTTATATTTTCCTTTTAAATTTTATATCTATAGATGAATTCAATTTGTATGTGCACGTACAAGTGCATAATCTTTATTAAGCTTTAGTATTAAAGTATTTCTGGTTTCGTAATATTACTAGGTGCTCTTCATTTTTTCCTAGGACTTGGAAACATGTAAACAACACTAGGGTTAAAGGTTTTGCTAAGTTCAACTGTTAGTTTATTTAACTTTGGTATCTTTTTGAAGAGTAGAGTTCTAATCCATCTTTTCTATTATAATGAATACATCGAATATCTCACCTTTTCTTGTGACCCTTTGACCATTCTCTGTGGGCTGAGATCTGCCTCTGAAGTAGCCATTCCTGGTCTCAGTTCTTTCAGCCCAAGGGACGGGTTTTGTATTTCACTTGTATTCAATTGTCTTCAGGCTTTAGAAGTAACTGGGCTCTAGCGGGGAAGCCGAATGAGCCTGCACAGAAGAGTCTGTTCAGGTCTTCTCTGCCCCAGCTTTCCAGTGCTTTTGTTCCATCTGTTTTACTAACCAGCTGATAACTTCAGAGAGTTCTCAGCCTCCATGCTCCACTGTCTGAGGAGTCAACTTCTGAGATGTGACATTGTAGGGAATAGGAAGTCTGGGGTAAGTACAGCTTAGTACAAAGCTTAAAGGAGAGAACGAGCAGCTAACCGGCCCTTACCCTGCCCTCCCTCTGTCCGTGGGCAAAACATTTCCTTCTTTCACTTGACCTTTGTTGCTGGGGTTGACTTGGGAAATAATTAGGAGGAGACTCTAAATATATGATACTACACTCATAAAATGTGTGCCATCGTTCCCGTTTATAATTCCTGACTGGTCTCAAACCTCTACAATGTCGTTTCAGGAGGTATTTGTTTACCCTAAAAGTCTCTGGTTTTGTTAGATTCCTAATAGAGTAACCATAAATAGGCTTTCAAGGGTGCAATTTCACTTTCTTTAAAAAATACTTACTTAATTCCTCCATGAGCAAGAGAAAGAACCCCAACAAGCTTTCAAGGCAACAGTGCACCCCATCTCTAACTGGCCCCTGGTCACAGGCAGGCATGTACCTCAGGGTAGTCAGGGAGGTCCCAGGTTGCAAACCTAAACCCTTCCACACAGGTCAGCCTTGTAGAACATCAAATTTTATCACTATGCCACCATCTAGTCTCAATTTCTTCTTTGTAAAATATTGATTGATATCATTTTTTATATAATGATGTTAACTAAAATAATTAATCATTTATTTTGTACTGTTAAGCAGATTTAGTTGCAGTTACAGAAATAGTTGAATTTGCAGATATATTGATAAAGGATTAATAAATATTAAAATAAAAGAAAACTTTATTATTTGGTATACTCAAACCCCCAGTCAATTGTGTAAAATTTTCCTTCTGTGTTTAAACTTGTCTTGAAAACACACTGTATTTTCATACCATGTTGTAAGCCTAAGAGGAAATGAAAACAGCTTTTAGATAAGCATCCTAGTGCCATCTGCTCACTGAACAGTTGCTCACAGATTAAAAAAAAAAAAAAACTATTTAAAACAGAAAGTGATTATATATAAATATTTAAGAATAGATTTACATGTGGCATAAAACTTGAGAACAAACTGATGGTACAATCAACATTTGTTCTGTTATTTTATTAATTTAATAGAAAACAAAAGTAATGAAATTTACACTCTCTTCTCTTACATGGATGATGTCCAAAGTTATTTGCAATTAGAAGTAGGATGAGAGATTCCTGGAAATTTCTCTTCATTCTGATAACATCATCCCCATCCCCTCACTGCCAGCCTTATCACATTGGCACATATATCATGTCAATGAAAAGAAAATTAGGGATACCCTTGTATCCTAAGCCACATCTCATGTGCTGACCACAGTTTGAATACCTGCTGCAGTGGCTTGAAAAACATGCCAGGCACATGTGTGCATGCCCCAAATCCCAACAGGATAGGGGATAGAGGAGAAAGGATTGTGACAGGACCACGCTCCCATTATGGGGTTTTCTCACTCTCACTTTCTGGCAAGTGCACATACCCTCTGGCAATTAGGAAAAAGCAAATTAGAACAAGAGAAAGAAAAGCTAGCAGTATTTCACATCAGTAAAACTTTCACTGTCTTTATTTTTGTCTTCTCCTCTAGTCTTTTTCCACATACCTCTCATAATTTTATATTCTTAACATAAAGAAGAGGAGGGGGAAGAGACAGAGAAACAGAGGAGAGAGAGATATGGGCAGAGAGAGACAGAGGCAGTGTGACTGCCCTCCTGGCAGGTTCCTGGCTTTCCCACCCCCAAATTTCCCACCGAAGAGCTCCATGTGTGACCCTCCTAAAGTCACAGGGGAAGCGCAGACAAAAGTCATTAAAGGAATCTGATTCTCCGCACTTATTCCTAAAAGGAAACAGAGGCGATTTATAAGCTTCAACTACATCATTTTCTCTGAGTTTTCCTGCACTATAAACTCTGGAGCAGAGAATCTACTCACAGCCTCAGAGCTGTGCACTCCAGCCTTGTGAGTGGTCTTTGTCCTTCCTCCACTTCTCCACCTTTTCCCCTGGATGAACTCTCCATTCTTGTGCTGGTCTGCATCTTCCAGATGAGAAGACAAGACAGGATAGACAGGCATGGGGTTTCTTAGAGAGACAGCTGTGAGAGGATTGAAGACGGGGGCCGGGTAGCTGTCAGCCTGACCGTGCCTAGCCTCCTGGAGAGAAGTTGGTGACATGAGCAGAGCCTGATGCAGGGAGGAGGTGCCAGGGCAGCAACAGAGCAGGCACATTTACAGATAGGACAGCAGCCCATCCCAGGCTGCACCAGAGATCTGAAGAAAAAAAAACTAAAATATAAAAATAAATTTACTGGGCTGACCCCAGCCCTTGTGATTAAGCGAGCCATGCCTGACTGCAGTTCAAATTCCAACCTAGAGCTTGAAAAATAAGCCAGGTGCATGTGCATGTGTGCCCCAAATCCTGACAGGATGGAGAATGAAGGAGAAGGGATTGCTGTGTGACCACGCCCCTTTAGGGGTGCTTTCTTCTTCCTTTCTCTGTCTCTCTCTGTTGTGCACATGCACCCTCTGACAATTAAAAAAAATAGGAAAACATATATGTTATAATTATTGGACCTGGTTATACTTCTTCCATATTAATTTATATTTTATGGATCATTTTTAGTAATTTTTTTCTTTTGAATTTACTTTTTACTTGGTTCATTTGTTCTCATCTTTATTTTTATTTTTCCCTTTATCCAAGGAGAATTTTAAGTAATTTTTGCATTAAATTTATTTTAAATGATTACAATTTCTCTTCGATGGCTTTACACAGAATACTAAACTAGTTGAGTTACAAAACCCTTTATCAACTAAAGTTTGGATATTTTAATTTCAGGAAGTTTTATATTGTTTTTTACAAAAGTTGAATATGAGGTTTGAATTTTTTCTGTAATCTCAAGGCTGTTGAATGGAAGCTAGATTTGTGGTCTAGCTCTGACATGCACTTATTTATCAGTGGCTTTGTGCTCGATTCTGGACAATTTATCAGCACTAGCTTTGACTTCATGATAGCCTACGTCACTTGAAAGATCTGCAGGTGATTTATGTTTGCCTTCTCATGTGAGTCATCAAGAATGACCAGCAAAGATGCTGACATCATTTGGGAGTATCTTTTTTTCTATCTTAAGTTTCTCAGTTGACTGAACCTCAGTTGACTGGGTGGGAGTCCAGCACCTTAACCACTACACCACCTGGTGGTCCCACACATTTTTTTTTTCTAATAACATGATTGTTTATCCCAAAGCTTTCCATCTAGGTTTAAATGAAATCTGTTCATCCTTTGTAGTAGCTTGGTAGGAAGAGGGTGAGACCAGTGCAGGAAGAAAGAGCTTCAATATCTGAGACCGTAGCAGGCCTCCTTGTAGCCTCAGGCAGCCTGACACCCAAGCAGGCTCCCTGATCTAGGGGTGATTCAGAAGCACATCCTCAGTGGATGGATGAATGGATAGATGGAGCTGGGGATGATCTAACTGGTGAGGAGCTGGGGTACTTGGAATGCACTGACAAGCTGGGTGCTATCACTGTCTAAATATGGGGTTGTCAGTGAAGCCAGACATAGATGGAAGATGGAATATTTAACTTTTACTTCTGATTTGTGCATTATGGATAATTGTTCCTTCATTTCTGAGTCATACTATGTCCACTTCATCGTATTGCTGGTGATGTTTCTGGTGACTTTATATGTATATATGTGTGTGTATGTAAATGTACGTGTGCGTGTGTATTTAAGCATATTTATTTCTTCCATGAGACAGAGAGAAAATGAGATAGACTGTAGGTCCCCCTTCCCCAAGCCTCAGCCAACCAGGATCATAAGCACATGCATGTGCTGATATGTACAGGCAGACCTTGGGACTTGAACCCAGTACCTTCCCATAGGTCTCCAGCCTTGTGTGGAGTGTAGCATTACCACTATGCCATTGCAGCTGGCCATTGTTTACATATATTAATGAAATTTGGAAAAGGGGACTTCCCTGGGATTACTGTTTTTCCAGGAGTTTGGGGGGGATGCTACATATGCTTCTATTTTGATAGTTAAGTTCAGTCGTATGAGGTAATATTGAATAAAACTGGGTTTAACTAACATAATAGGAAGATAGACTTTAAACAGACTGTGGTAATGCCTGTTTTCCCCACATGCTTGAAATTGTTGTGCCTTGAGGATGGAAGACTAAAGGGAAGGGATGAAGGACATGGCAGAAGATGACAGAAAAATCTGGGAGCTGGGACACAAAAATGGGTCAGACGAAGGAACGAGTCCCAGAGCCTAGACACCAAGGTGTCTAAGGTGTTAAAGGTGATGATCAAAAGAGATATGGCCACAGGTTATGGCTTGATGGGATTTTTGGGGATGCTCAAGTCAGCGCACAGACCCTTCTTATTACCCTAGGCCCAGACATTTGGCCCCAGGCCCCCATACTTTGTTTTGGGTAATGGCCACTAGAACTTGATTAGAGAATAAAAAAGTTTACTGGAAATAAATTAAAAATTTGATTAGCATTTTTTATGGTTCTAAACTTACATGTTTTAATGCATTTTATTTATTACTTATTATTTATTTATTTACATTCATTCACTGTACATCATTACAGTAAACAAAAATGAGATTTTTCCATCCAGAATACACTGTATATTGGTTCAATCAAGGATATTACCATACATGTTATTGTCAACAAATAATTTTCGATTTCTTGTTTCTTATATATTTTGCTTCTTTTTTTTCACCCTTGATCCCCTACCTCTCACCATCTGCCATTTCCTGTCCCCCTCCTATACTGTTTCTTATATTTACAGTTGCTTTCCAGCCTTTTTATCTTCACATTTTATTGATTCACAAAAGATCTTAATTAATCTAAATACTTTCAGTAGCAAGTGCAGCTGATATATACATATCTATCAATACATGTCTGCTGTTAGGCATAAACCTCAGTGAGCAGAATGATTATACTATAAAGCAGCACCTAGCTGGGGCTATGTAGCTTACTGAAGTCATTAAATAGGTATTTTTAAATGCATTTTTTAATTAAAAAACTGTTTGAGTTTTAATAGATAAAAATAAAAAATGTTAAGAGAAATTTGCTTAAGACTTAAAGCCACGAAAAAGGCTAGGATTTAGTTCAAACAGGAGGTTAATGAACCTATCAACAGTTTCAGAGCAGAAAAAAAAAATCCTTAAATCTGGAAAACAAAGCATAGAAGAAAATCGGTAACGTTTTAGTCAAAAGTCATAAAATTCTATTTCACCAGTTCAGTCTCATATAATTAATCTCTCTTTAATCTTTCCATTTAAATTCTGGAAGTTAACATTCAACGTTATTATTGATCTTCCCAGACATGTCCCAACCGTTAAGTTGACCATCCTCTTGGTTGTTTTTTGTACTTTTATTTCTGTGTGTCTGACTTTAGTTTTCCTGTCATAGCATTCCCTTCAGAACTTCTGGGAGAGCTGGTCTGGTGTTGGTAAATTCTTTCAAGTTTTGTTTATCTGAGAATGTTTTTGTCTTTTCTTCCCATATGAAAGATAATCTTGCTGGGTATAGTATTCTTGGTTGAAATTGTTTTTCTCTTAACACTTTGAATGTATGGGACCAGCAGTTAGCGTAATGGCTATGTCGCTGGACCCCCATGTAGTCGACCGTGGTTCGAGTCCTGGACCCGGTGGCTTAAAACTCACGCCGGGCTCGTGTGTGTGCATGCCCAAGATCCCAAGAGGAGAATGGAGGAGAAGGGATTGCGGCATGGCCATCCTCCCTGGGGGGTGATTTCTCGCTTTCTGTCTCTCTGTCTCTCTCAGTCTGTCTGGCGAGCGCACATGCCCTATGGCAAAGACCTCTCCAAAAAAAAAGATTAAAAAAAAAAGAAAACACTTTGAAGGTATTTTCCCATTCTTTTCTTGCTTGCATTGTTTCTGATAAGAGGTCCAAAGTTAGCCTCATGGGATATCCTTTGAAAGTAACTTGATGTTTCTCTCTTGTCAATTTTAGTATCTTGTCTCCGTCTGTGGTTTTGGTCAATCTGACTGTGATGTGCCTTGGAGATGATCTTCTTGGGTTGATTCTATGTAGGGTACTGCATTTCTTGAGAATGCCTCTCTAGGTTTGGAAAATTTTCTTCCAGAATTTCATGGAACAGGTTATCAATGCCCTTACTAGTTCCTTCACTTTCTGGGATACCGATTATCTGGATATTTGGGATACTAATGGTATCTTAGTATTACTCATATATTATTCTCATTTTTTTGATATTTTCTTAGTCTTTTTAGTGAATTTTTTTAGGTCTGTCTTCTACATCTGAGATATGATCTTATCCATGATCTAGTCTGCTTTTAATACTTTTGAGGGAGGTTTTTATTTCCTATATTATATCCTTCATCTCTAACAATTCAGTTTGATTCTTTTTTATGGTGTGTTTTTGTTCTTTCATATCATGCAAGAACGTCCTCACCTCCTGGAACTCATTGTGTCTTTTCTCCTACATCTTCTGGAGTTCGTTGTCTCTCTTCTCTTGCATCTCTGTTAGCTTTGTCACCAGGAATATTCTAAATTCTTTATCTGACATTTCCATGAGTTCCATTGTATTGTCTGTGGAAGATGAGGAGTTATTCTTTTCCCTTGGGAGAGAGATATTTTCCTGGGTTCTATATTTCTTGTACTTCGGTGGTGGTTTCTGATCATCTGATGGGTTATATGATTTTTTCCCTAACTTTTGGAATTAAATTGGAGCATTCAGAGGTGTGCAGGAGGAGGTGACCTGCAATGTCTCTGCAGTACCTTTTTTCTCCCTTTGTACAGCAGATTTCATGGGAATTGAGGATTACTCTGACCCTAAAAATATTCAGATATTTGGCTGCTGTGCACCTAGACCTGTCTAGAAATTCATTTGTGGAGGCTGGCTAGATCTTGGAGTCAGGAAGGTGAAGTCTTATCAGAAAATCTTCAGTTGTCCTAGTCCCTGAAAGGGGCCACTTAACTTGGTTATCATATTTTAAAAATACTCTATTTGCATTTGAAACCCTTAGCTGGTCTTCAGCAATAACAAGTAGATGCCCATGTGCACCTCACTTGCACTTGCAATTTTGAAAGAGGGAGACCATCTGGCATGTTATATCAGGTCAAAAAGTTTGAAAGACAAATATACATTCTGCAAAAAGAAAGTCATTTGTAATCATGTGATGTTTCTAGCATTCTATTTTACTATCCGAATATTGAAGGAGTCCAAACAAAAGTTCTCACAGGTCTGATATTTGTAGTTTGAATATTCCAAGTCTCAGTCTCCCACTTGGTGATTAACAAAGGGCAAAGGGAGAATAAACACAGATAAAACAGAACTCTAAGCCTCCTCCATGAAGAACTGCATTATAGCATAAATGCAAGGGGATGTGTTATCCCACTACCTATGGGTCAAGTGTATTTGCTATAATCTTTGAAATTCAATTGCTATATAAATCATATTCTCACATAAATGGATAGGGAATATATATAGAATTATATTTAATTTTCTAGTGATAGAACCAGCAGGAAGACAAAAGAGCTGGTTCAAAAACGTGGATTTATATACCCAGTTGGAGAAAGGATGCATATATATGATCGCTAAATTAGATACCACACTATTTGACTTTGTGCAGACCAATACATCCATAACACCTTTGGGTTAAAATCCTTACTGGATTATGCAGTCTTAACATGCACCCATTTATGCAGGTGAATTTCTCCTTTAACAGGGCTACTTGTAATCATTTCTTTCTCATTTGGAAATTATTATTAAATATAGTGAAACTATAATCCTACATTCTTTTACTAGTCATGACAGTAACTCTCCCATTGAGAACAACTCCAAGGATTGGGAAGAATGAACAAACACTAAAAAACGAAAACTAGTTTAGAAGTATCAACCAACAAAGGACTTGAAGATCTAGCTCCCAAAGAAAAGGAGGGCTCAGGGATAAGCCCAAGTTGACCTCCGTATTGTTTCCTGGAGGCATCTGCCAGCTCAGAGAGCAGGAAATAGACAACTGGCTGGAAGCAAGAGCCCCGGGCTTGCAGCATTCTCACCAAACTGGCATTTTGGGGTGCCAGGGCAGCTGAGATTGAGAGGCCAGAGGTGCAGACAAAGAGGAAATGGCAAGAAGGGAGATCAAATTCTGCATGGACTTTCCCTTAAAGGCATTTGCAGACTCCTAAATTGCACATGTGTACAACAAGACACACAGAAACCTAGCAGAAAACAGCTGCTGCTGGCTGAAGCCTTGAGCAGAGACGTTGCCCCGTCGCTGTGCTAAGGAGAGAGAGATGCAGTCCTACAAGGTGGAGGCATCCTATAAAACACCAGGAGCTTTCCACTAGAACTGTACGGAGCTACAGCCTGGGGGTGACGGGGCATACTGGAAAGATTCAGCCAGGCAAAACCTCAACCCTCTTTTTTGGGTGAAGGCAGTCTCTTAGGCTCTTCTCTGCCTGGCAAAGGCACTATTCAGAACCTTTGCAATTTGTTCTGTCAAGTATCTGTTATTTAATTTTTAAAAATTGCCTGACAAGTCAAAAAATAATATCAAATGACAGCAAACCAAGAGAAAACAAACTAAAACAGAAAATAAGACACGAACCTCTAGGTTATCACTAAATAGTAAATATCATTGCAGAGCTTTAGAGTAACTCCAATTTACATAATCAATAAAATGGAAAAGTTGGAGAATTTCATGAAGAAGTGGAATATACTGAAAAATTCCTAGTATTGGAAAAGGCAATAACTAAAATTAAGAATTTAATAGGAGACCAGCAGATGGCGTAATGGCTATGTCACTTGTCTCCCATGTAGTCGACTGTGGTTCGAGTCCCGGATCTGGTGGCTTAAACTCATGCCGGGTGCATGTGCATGCCCAAGATCCCAAGAGGAGAATGGAGGAGAAGGGATTGTGGTGTGGCCATCTCCCCTGGGGGGTGATTTCTTGCTTTCTGTCTCTCTGTCTCTATCTTTCTGGTGAGCTCATGTGCCCTATAGCAAAAAAAAAAAAAAAAAAAAAAAAAAAAAATTAATAGAAGAATTTACCCAAAAGATGAAACAGAACAGAAGAGTGTTGGTGATTTGGAAGACATACCAGTAGAAAATATTCAAGTAAGGAGAGAGTGAAAAAAAGAACACAAAAGGCACAGGAAGAAAAGAAGTCTGGTGCATGTACAATTTAAATTTCAGGAGTGATGAGTGAGAAAGTGGCAGAAACACATCTGGAGAACAACTAGATAGAAAAGACTAACAGAAGATGTCAAGTCGCAAGTTTAACAAGCTTGACAAACCTCAGGCAAAATAAATTCTAAAACAATCACACCAAGGTGATGCATAGATAAATTACTAAAATCCAAAGACAAAAATAAAAATCTTAAAAACGAACATTTAAAAAGGGGCACATTATCTTCAAAGAAACAAAATACTGACTGCTTAACTGACTTAACGAAAATGGTGAAGGCTAAGGGAACGGAATGGCACCTTTAAATACTAGAAGAAAGTAGTTGCACCTAAAAGTCTGTGAACACCAAAATTAGTTCTCAGAAAGGAAGGCAATCCAAAAATATTTTTGGTCTCTCCCAAAACAAATGCAAAAATAAGCAAACTGAGTGTTCATTGCTAGCAGACCCAAATGACAAAAATTACTGGAAAGGGTATTTCAGGCAATAGGAAAATAACCAGCCTGGTAGAGGGGGGAAAAAAAGGAACAGTAAAAAGTCCATAAGATCACAAGCAAGGAACAAGAAACAAAAAGAGATGGGCCAAATGGAAAGTAAGTAATAAGGCCATTAATTTCAGCCAGCCATATTTATTGTTCTTAATTTTTTTTTTTTTTTTTTGGAGAGGTTTTGCTATAGGGCACGTGCACTCGCCAGACAGACAGAGAGAGACAGAGAGACAGAAAGTGAGAAATAATCCCCCAGGGGGGATGGCCACGCCACAGTCCCTTCTCCTCCATTCTCCTCTTGGGATCTTGGGCACGCACGCACACACGCCCGGCGTGAGTTTTAAGCCACTGCAGGACGCGAACCGCGGCCGACTACATGGGAGTCCAGTGATATAGCCATTATACTAACTGCTGGTCCTAGCCATATTTATTGTTATATTAAATAAAAATTAATAAAGTATATGAATTTAAAAAAAAGATTTTCCAACATGATTTTTAAAACTCTGTATTTAAACCTCTGTTTCCAAGAGAAGACTTTTTTTTTTTTGTCAGAGTATGCATGCACTTGAGAGAGCGAGAGAGAAAGCGAGAAAATCAAGAAGAGAAAGCACTTCCCAGTGGGGTGTGGTCATGCTGCAATCCCGTCTTCCATTTCTGCATCCTGCCAGGTGAGTTAGTCATGTGCATGCCTCTGGTGTGCTCTTCAATTTGCTAGGTCTGGGGTTAAAACTACATTAGGCCATGTGGAATATAGCTCGTTACTAGTAGTCCGCGGTGCCAGACCCGGAGAAACATTAACTAGAGGGTAGAAAAATGTAGAATGTGGGACCAGCAGCTGGTGTAATGGTTATGGCACTGGACTCCTACCTAGTTGACTGCGGTTCAAGTCCTGGACCCAGTGGTTTAAAACACATTTGGCACTTTGTGTGTGCCCAAAATCCCAAGAGAATGGAGAAGAGATTGTAGCATGATTGTCTCCCCCAGGGAGGGTGAATTTTCACTTTCTGTCTCTGTCTCTCCAGCAAGTGCATGCACCCTATGGCAAAATTCTCTCTCAAAAAAAAAAAATGTAGAATGTAAAAAGACAAAGATGAATCAAGTAAACTCTATAACTAGTAGAAAGTAGTTGGCACAACAAAGTAGACTGAACCCAAGAAGCATCATAAAACACAAATGATGGAAGGCTACCTTGGACCAGAAGACATTACTCTGCATGTACCTATAGCTTTCAAACAGGTCAAGCAACATTCAAAAAAACTAAAGGGGGGGGGGGGGGAACCAGCAGTTAGCATAATGGCTATATCACTGGACTCCCACGTAGTCAACCGCGGTTCGCGTCCAGGACCCGGTGGCTTAAAACTCACGCCAGGCGTGTGTGCATGCGTGCCCAAGATCCCGAGAGGAGAATGGAGGAGAAGGGATTGCGGCGTGACCATCCTCCTTGGGGGGTGATTTTTCGCTTTCTGTCTCTCTGTCTCTCTCTGTCTGTCTGGTGAGCGCATGCACCCTATAGCGAAAACCTCTCCAAAAAAAAAAAAAAAAAAAAAGAACTAAAAGGGGGGCCAGCAGGTGGTGTAATGGTTAAGGCACTGGATTCCCACATGGCTGACTGCAGTTCGAGTCCTGCACCTAGTGACCTGAAAATCACACCAGGCATGTGTGCATGCATGCCCAAAATTCCAGGAGGATAATAGAGGATAAAGGACTGCATCATGGCCATCTCTCTGAGGGTGATTTCTCATTTTTCCTCTCACGGCCTCTCTCTGGCAAGGGCATATACCCTACAACAAAAAACCTTAAAAAAAAAAAAAAAAAAAAAAGGAAAAAGAAAAGAAAGAATTAAAAGGAAAGATAACAAAAGTGATAATAATCCAGGATCCAGATCAACTAGAATTCTCATATGTTGGTTCTGAAAGTGAAAATTGGGGTGATCAGCAGTTGGCATAATGGCTATGTCATTGGACTCCCATGTAGCCAACTACGATTTGAGTCCCGGACCCGGTGGCTTAAACTCACACCGGGCGCGTGTGGGTGCGTGCGTGCCCAAGATTCTGAGAGGAGAATGGAGGAGAAGGGATTACGGTGTGGCCATCCTCCCAGGGCATGATTTCTCGCTTTCTACCTCTCTGTCTTTCTCTGACTTTCTGGCAAGCACACGCACCCTATAGCAAAAACCTCTCCAAACCCCCTATAGCAAAAAAAAAAAAAAAAAAAAAAAAATGGTAAAAAGAAAGAAAATTGGTATACTCGCTTAGGGAAAATGTTTATTGGCTTCCACTGCAACCAAAAGTACACATAACCCAGCTGTCCTGTCCTTGGAGTATGTATGTTTTTGCACACCAAGAATGTTGATGGTAGATGTTTTATTTCATAATAGCTCATTCTTTTTTGGTTGTTTTTAGAGAGTTTTGTCATGGAGCACATGTACTCAGAGACAGAGAAACAGTAAGTTCAAAATCACCCCCCCAGGGGGGTGGCCACACCACAGTCCCTTTTCCTCTATTCTCCTCTCAGGATTTTGTGCACACAGGCACATATGCCTGGCCTGAGTTTTAAGCCATTAGGTCCAGTACTCCAACCACGGTCTACTACATGGGAGATCAGTGACGTAACCATTATGCCATCTGCTGGTCACTCAAGATAACTCATTCTAATACCTGCTACTATACTACCAGCATTTTCAACTATTGATAGGTGTTTAGAAGTACCTGTTGTTGGGCATGGTATTTGCAGATTCTGAGTGCCTTTAATCTCAACTACTCAGGGGTCTGAGGCAGAAGGATCACAAGTTTGAGGCCACCCTGGGTAGCATAGTGAGACTCTGTCTCTAAAAAAAAGGAAGAAAAAATAAAATCTATCAGTGGTAGACAATAAATATCTATTAAAAATAGTAAACATAGCCCAGTTCAGTGGAACAGGCAGTAGAGTGCCACTGCATAATGCTAGAGCTACATGGAAGGCTCAGGTTCGCATCCTGAACCAAGCTAAACACACCCAGTGTGGTGGTGCATGCTTGTAATCCTAACTCAATAGGAAGCTAGGGCAGGAAGATCACGGCATAGTGAGACCTTGTGAAAACTACCCATTGCTCTATTTGTCCTCCGCCCACTACCTTCTCTGTCTGTCTTTTAAAAAGTTAATAGATTATGGGGGGAACCAGCAGTTGGCGTAATGGCTATGTCACTGGACTCCCACGTAGTCGACTGCGGTTCGCGTCCTGGACCCGGTGGTTTAAAACTCACGTCGGGCACGTGTGCGTGCGTGCCCAAGATCCCGAGAGGAGAATGGAGGAGAAGGGATTGCGGCATGACCATCCCCCCTGGGGGGTGATTTCTCACTTTCTGTCTCTCTGTCTCTCTCTGTCTGTCTGGCGAGCACACTCACCCTATAGTGAAAAATCTCTCCAAAAAAAAAAAAAAATAGAAAAAAAAAGTTAATAGATTATGGTATGTTTATAAAGTGAAACACTGTACAAGAATGAAATAAGTATACTATCATGCAACAATGAATTGATCTCATTCAAAATTGCCACAGTTTTTTTAAAAAGAGGCCCACTAGAAAAGGGCATTTATATGATTTTGTTTCTGTGGAGTGCAGAAATAGGCCAGTGTGTTCTGTTCTCTCAGAAGGCAGCATGAAGCACTGGGGGGCCTCTCTGTGCTGGGGAAGTTCCACTCCACAGTTTGTGTTGTTTTTAAGCACCTGCGTTCCATCAGGAATGTGTTGTGAAGTGGGTGGGTGAACCATGACGTAGCCTGCCAGGTGTCAGGCCCTGTTTCTCTGCCCTGTAGCTGCCAAGGGGGATCATTCTGTGCAAGGGTGTCAGTCACGTTGTTTTATTGATAATTTATTGGTGCATTTTCCAAACACTGCTCTATGAAATATAAGTGTTCATCAGATACTAATAACTTTGTGAGTAAAGGCTTCCATAGTCGAGTGAGTTTAGAAAATGCTGTGTACTCCAGCCATTTCTCTGAGGTCTACAGTATGTACAGCTTATTAAGACTCTGAAAGATCTTCAGCAAAGAACCCCAGCGTAAGTTGTTTAATGAAGAGTGTCCTGATTTTTTTAACAGTGGAGACTTTTTTTAACAAAAAGAATTATTTTATTTAACTTTCTTTATTTATTTTTAATTCAACCAGAGAGAGACAGAATGAGAGAGAGAAAGGAAAAGTGAGAAAGCAAGCCACCAGGCCAAACTCTTGAACCATGGTTGGCCATGTAGACCCTTAACCACCATGCCACCTGCCAGCCCTGAGACTTTTATTATCAAACAGGTTATCTTTTGCCATATTGAAATAAGGACTTTGGAAAATACTTCTCATTCTTTATTCCTCTGAGTGGGATGCGTTTATGCTTTCTGAGAACTTAGAGCCTGTGTTTTATTTCTTATTCTTTTCCTTTTTCGATTTCCAGAATGCATGTGTACTCATTAATAAAAGAAAGAAGAAAAGTGAGAAAGCACCCTCCTTGGGAGATGGTCACACCACAATCCTTTCTCCTTCATTTCTCCATCCTGCCAGAATTCCTGACAGGCACGTACACACACCTCGCGTGTTTTTCAAGCCACTAGGGGCTGGTATTTGAACCAAGGTTGGCCATGTGGGATCCAACCTTCTTTGACTACTAGTCCATAGGGCTTGACCTTATTTCTTGAATTTGGAAGGAGATGACTGGCCTATGATAAATTATATCACGTTTAAGGGATGGACTAAAATGAACAAGAGTTGTGCACTAGGTTCTAGGAGTCTGGGATAGAGCGTGGCCAGAAGAAAGGTCAACTGTGGGAAAGGTTTCTCTTCCTTTCCCACAGTGCTCCCTCTGAGCCCTGAGAAGCAGAATAATAGTTTGGTAGGCAGAATTCTCACTAACGGATGATAAAGATTATTTCTTCTACAAAGACTGTCTATGGAATTAACCAACTCTGTAGGAATAATAATTAATGCATGCTTGTAGACTATAGAATTCTAAGCATGAATATGAGTAACCGGCCCATAGAAAAAAGTGTGTTTCTCAGGGTGCTGAGATGCAATAGTTCCTTTTATATAGTTTTGAAGACAGGAGAGTTATCTTTTACACTGATCAACCTAAAAAGGTAGGACATCTGGAAGTGGAGGCTTATTGGTTATAGGTGAATTTGAAATTCTTAGATTAATACTTGGTTAGAGAAGAATCACAAGTCTCTGTTCCTGATAGAAATCAGCAAAGGAATAAGAAGCCTTACTATGCATCATAAAAACATTGCCTGGGACAGTATGTAGCATCCCACTACCAATGGTCTGTTACTGTTTGGAGGTCTGACCCCCAGACCCCCTGGGAAACAACTTTGGAACAGGAAAAAGTCAGACTTTAGTCCTCAAGATCAAATGTGCTTTGTTTTCATGTTTATTTTAAGCTCGTTCATTATTTTTCTGCATTTTAGCTGTTCTGGTTTTAAAAAATGTTTTTGTGCTTAATCCTTACCAAAAAAAGCCCACCTGTCAGCTTGAACACGGAGTCACACATATTTTTAGTTGTTTCTCTTTACTTTCAAGTAAAATGAAAATGCATCTTAGAAAACCAGTTTTTTCTGTCCTTGTGAGACCAGTGCCCAGTGACTCTGAAATATGCCAGATATGTGAAAGGGAATTTGAAATGCAATCATGACTTTCTGTGCAAATAGCAGTGGGGGAATTTCATATTCAGGAGTCGAGATCATCTCTGAGAACATGATTTACAATGAGGCAGAGAAGAAAGAGCCTTTTCAAAAGAAGTGTGGAATGTAAAGTTTGATATCCCTGGGAATTATTTTTATTTTGATTTTATGGCTCCAAAGGAAAATCACCCATAATCTAGAGTTGAAGATAAAATATACTACCACAGGGAGCCCTGGACCCTGCATGACATGATGCCTGCCCCATTGGCTTTCCCTCAGTGTTCAGTCCTGGGTAGAAAGGGAGGATTGGACCCATGCCTTATATGTGTCTTTGTTCATTCACAGTATTCTTTGTGGCTTACCATCCCTTATTGTAAAGTCTAAAACATATTGGCAGCATATTCATCAGCACAGCTGTGGTAGTTCTAATATTTTCATATATCAGTTCATTATTTGACTCTAACAATTTAACTCAATCTTACACACACTGGGCTCCATTCTGTGCTGCATACAGGCCCTGGGGAGACATAGGAGTGTCTTTGTGGCTTCTTCCCCCAGGGGCTTCCAATCAGGAAAAATATTGGGAGGCCCTGGGTTAGTCACTGTGAAAAGTAGCTCTGCCTGAGATGGAAGTATCCAGAAGGGTGCTCATTGCCCAATATCCAAGAGGTTCCTGCTTCATCTGGAATCTGTGAGCCTCAGCCCACCTTAGTTTTAGTCCAGCACAGTTTAGGTGAAAGCACCTACATGGCCTAGACTATGCGGGCAACCAGGGAAAAAATGCAGCATGACACAGATTTTACATTCCTGAAGACACATTGTGGACGATCTTAGGGAGGAAAGACACCTCCTTCCTGTGACATCCTTCTAAGAGTGAGCCTCTGTCACCTGTCCCAGGCATTTGGAGCCAGTATGATACTGTGTGTCTTAATCTGCTTGTACTGTTCTAACAAAATAGCACAGGCTTGGTCATTCATAAACATCAGAAGTTTATCTTCTTATAGTGCTGGAGTCTAGGAAGGCCAAGATCAAGGCTCTAGAGGGTTTGGTATCCCTTCCATCAATGGCATCTTTTCCTGATGGCATCCTCACTAGCAAAAGGGGAGGAGCCAGAGGGGTGAACAGCTCCCTTGCACCTTTTTTATAGGCTCCTAATCTCATGACTTAATTGTTTCCATACCTCCTAATACAGGTCAAATATCCCTACTGAAAATCTGAAACCTCAAATGCTCAAAAATTTTTGAGTGCCGACATGATGTCATGAGTAGAAAATTCTATACCTGGCTAAATACGAGTCACAGTCAAATGCTGCAATACAAAAAAAAACAAAAAAAACAAAAAAACAACAACAAAAATATATATATATATATATAGTTAAAATTTGTTTCACAAGCAAAGGAACAGAAGCAATATTTGAAATAATGATTAAGAATTTCCCCAAATGAATGTAAGACACCAAACTATATTTCAGTGAGCTCAGAATACCAAGCAAGATAAATGCCAGAAAAATTATACCTAGGCATATCATTTTCAAACTACAGAAAGTCAGTGATAGCAAAGAAATCCTGAAAGATGGCAGAGGGGGGAAAAACACCTTACGTATACAGTAACAAAGATAATTTTATCTGCCTTATCCTCAGAGACTGTGCAAGCAAGAAGAGAGTGGAATGAAATATTTAGCATGGTATACACACACACAAAAATCATCTTTGAATTCTGTGCCCTGCAAGATTATCCTTCATAAGGGAGAACTAAATAAGGACTTACCCAGACAAACAAAAATTTGATGGATTTTTTTTATTGTTGTTTTCTTGTTTTTTAATTTTTCCCCAATATACCAGCTTTGGAAGAAATATTAAAAATGTTCTTCAGAGAGAGGGAAAATGAAATAGGTCAGAAAGAGCATTTGAAAAGAAATTTGTAAAGGAAAAAAAAATGATATGATGGTCTATGTAGAAGAAACCCCTAAAACTGATAAGTAATTATATCAAGGTTGTAGAATGCAAAGTTCATGTACAATATTTAAACACTTTCCTATGTATGAGTAATGGGCAACTGGAATTTGGAATTTAAAAGCACAGTACTATTTACATTAGCACCTCAAAATGAAATAGATACATATTTAACAAAATATGGACACAATTTATATAGGGAAAATTGCCAAACTCTCATAAATCATAGAGCTGAGTAAATGGAGAGATGTTCCACACCCATAGGTAGACTACTCAATACAATCAAGATGTCAGTTCTTCCCATCTTGACCTATATAGATTTAAAGTAACCCCCTCCTCAAATTCCAGCAAGTTACTCTATGGATATAAAAACTGATCCTAATTTAAATGGAGAAGCAAAAATATGATACTGAAGAACAAAGTTGGAAGACTAACATCATCATAAGGCTTACTATAAGCTATAGCAATCAAGACTATGTCATGTTGTCAAAAGAATAGACATGTTGATTAGTAGAATATAGTAGAGAGCCCAGAAATAAACACACATAAATATAGTCAATGGATTTTTTTCTTTCTTTTTTAATTTAAATATATTTACTTATTTATTTAGTTTTATATTTAGTCACTGTATCATTACAACATACCAAGTGAATTTTCCCATCATGAATACAGTGTATATTGATTCAGTCAAAGCCATCAACATACACAGTATAATCAACAAATTAACAAATTTCTTTCTTTTTTTTTTTCTTTCTTTCTTTTTTTTTTGCACCAGAGAGAGACAGAGAGACAGAAAGTGAGAAATCACCCTCAAGGTAGGATATCCATGCCACAATCCCTTCTCCTCTTGAGATCTTGGGCACGCACACACAGGTGCCCAGCATGAGTTTAAGCCACCAGGTCCAGGACTTGAACCGCGGTCAACTACATGGGAGTCCAGTGACATAGTCATTAGGCCAACTGCTGGTCCCCAAATTTCTTTCTACTGTAGGTCCCTTAAATGTTTTGCTTCATTCATCTTCCCTTTGATTCCCTCCCTCTCACCCCTCCTATTTCCCACTCTCCTCCCACCCTGTCTCCAGTATCACCATTGCTCCCCAAGGTTTTGTACCTTCTAGTCTTTCAGTTTCGCCATAGAGTGCTGAAATTCGGTATATTCTGAGTGGGGACATATGATGATTCTCTTTCATAGTCTGGCTTGTTTCACTGAGCAGTAAATCTTCCATATTTGTCCACTTTCTATCAAATGTGAGGGTCTTGTTTTTCATAGTTGAGTAGTATTTCATAGTGTGAACAAAGCCAATATAATGGAACAAAGATGATCTTTTCCACGTAGTAACAAGGATATATCTACATGTACAACATATTAGTGCAGACACAGACTTTATACACCATTCACAAATGTTAACCCCGAGTAGATCATATACTTAAATATGCATCATAAAAATGTAAAACTCCTGGAAGATAATATAGAAGAAAATCTATATAACCTTGGATTTAGGTTATGATTTTTCTTTTTTTTGGGGGGGAGAGGTTTTTTTTTTGTTTAGGGCATGTGCAATTGCCAGGAGGACAGAGAGAAACAGAAAGTGAGAAATATCCCCCCGAGGGGTATGGCCACACTGCAATCCCTTCTCCTCCGTTCTCCTCTCGGGATCTTGGGCACGCATGCACATGTGCCCAGCATGAGTTTAAGCCACCAGGTCTGGGACTCGAACTGCAGTCTACTATATGGGAATCCAGTGACATAGCCATTATGCCAACTGCTGGTCCCAAGAGGTTTTTGATATAGGGCACATGCACTAACCAGAAAGACAGAGAGACAGAAAGTGAGAAATCACCCCCCCCCCCCCCCCCCAGGGGAGATGGCCATGCCACAATTCCTCCTCCTCCATTCTCCTCTCAGGATCTTGGGCACGCATGCACACACACCCAGCATGAGTTTAAGCCACCAGGCCCGGGACTCGAACTGCAGTCAATTACATGGGAGTTCAGTGACATAGCCATTACTCCAACTGCTGGTCCCAGGATGACTTTTTATATATAACACCAAGGGCATAAACCATGAAAGGAAGAGATGATGGGCTGGCCTTCATTAACATTAAAGTTCTCAAGCCAGCCATGGTGGCACAGCAATAGCGTATCATATCTGTGATCCACAGGAAGACAGGGTTGGTTCCCTGTACACACAGGGTGTGTATGCATGAGTTCTAGTTTCTGGCAGGCTGGGAAGCCTGTGGAAGAAGATTGTTATGTGAAACTCCATTGAGGCTGTTTCCCTTTCTTTGTCTGAAAATACATAGACGAACTTCTAAAAACTTGTTCTGGGGACGAGTAGATGGCAGAGCAGTTAAAATACCACTGGACTTACATATGGATGACTGTGATTTGAGTACTGGACCTGGTGGCTTGAAAATCATGCCAGCTGCATGTGTGTGCATGCCCAAGATCCTGGGAGGAGAATGAAGAAAGGATTGAGGCGTGGCCATCTTCCCTGAAGGGTGATTTCTCACTTTTCCTCTTACTGTGTCTGTCTCTCTCTTTGCCAAGAGCATGTACCCTTCAGCAAAAGCCTAAAAAAAAAAATTGTCGTTTTGTGAAAGATGTTGTCCTGAGAATAAGAAGGAAGGTGCAGATGGGAGATAGTATTTGCAAAAGACACTTAAGGTATTTAACTGTTGTCCAAAACATACACACAATTTTGAAAAAAAATAATGACATGATGAGAATCATTCTACCTCTTTTCAGGACTATGATATTGGTAAGAGGACAGACATGTAGATGAACTGTACCAAGCAAGAAGCCAGAAATAGACGTACAACTTATTTTTGATAGTGGTGCAAAGGCAACTCAGTTAAAGGATAGGCTTTCAATGGATGGTACTGATGAACTGAATATCTGGGGGGGGGGGGGGGGACCTTCACCTAAACCTCAAACCTTACGCAAAATCATCTCAAAATGGTTAATAGATTTAAATGTAAATCATGAAAATACAAAAGTTTTTGTAAGATAATATAGGAGAAAAATATTCAGGCTTCTTGGTAAGTCCTTAGGTAGAACATGGAAAGTGTGATCCATAAAAGAAAAAGCTCATATTACAATATAAAACTTCATTACAATATAAAACTTATGCTAAAGACCCGATTAAGACGATGAAAAGACAAGCTATGAACTAGGAGGAATATTTGCAAACCTCTCTGTGACAGAATAACTATTGATAGAACAATACAGAACACTCAAAATTAAACAGTGAAAAAAAAACAAAAAAAAAAAAACAAAAGAAAAGCAATCCAGTTAGAAAACTGACAAAGTACATGAAAAGATAAAGGCATAAGATGAAAAATAAAAACATGAAGAAATGATCTTCACCGGCCAAAACCTCAGATATCTCTACGCGTCTATCAGAATGGCCAAAGCAAAACCTGTGACGGGACCGAAAGCTGGTTAGGAAGTGAGTGAAGTGGACCCCTCACTGGCCTGTATGTTTCACAGCCACTCTGCAAAGTGGCGTGACAGTTTCTTATAAAACCGAACACACATCTACCTCCCAGTCCAGCGACTGCACTCCTAGGCCCTCTCCTCAGAGAGATGAAGACTGCTGTCGTGTCAAACCTGTACATGAATGGGATAGCACCTTTATTCACAAATGTTCCAAGCTGGTGGAAAAAGTGCCCCTTGAGAGGTAAACAGTTAAATCACAGAATAAATATGACTGTTCTATATAAAGCACTGAACTTTGCATACTGGCAACAACGCAGATGTCCGGGGCATTATACTGTATGATCCCTTTTATATAATCTTCTTTAGTGACCTAAGTGTAGATTTAGAAAATGCATGAATTGTACTTCTGGTTAGATTTAAATTTACAATAAAAAAAAATACAGAAAAAGACAATCTAGTGATCGAGGGAACTGGATCTCACATAGCTGACCTGAGTTAGAATTTTAGCCCCTCTGGCTTGAGAAACTTGCAAGGTGCATGTACGTGTGTGTGCCCCAAATCGTGATGGGATGGAGAAAAGGAGGAGGAATTATGATGTAAACACACGCCATCAAGGGGTGCTTTTTCCTTCTCTCTCCCTGTCTCTGGCAAGCACACATGCCCTCTGGCAATTAAAAAAAAACCTAACTGATTCAGGGGTTAAGGATGGTGGCAGTGAGGGTAGGGAGAATGAATAAATATGACTATGACGGGTGACACAGTAAGATCTTTGGTGATGGGACAGCTTTCATTGTGACTGTAGTGATTACACAAAACTACATATGAGATAAAATAACCTACACACACGTTATACCTTCTCAGTTTCTTTTCTCATATTGTTCTAATTATATAAGATGTAACTACTAAGAAAGGGTCTGTTTTTGTAATTTCCTTCCTCCTGAATGAAAAACGAAGGAGACGAGGTTGCCTTATCCCAGTGGCCAAACCTCCTAAGGGGTGTTTTCTCATTCGGCCACCTTCCCAGGTAAGTGCATATGTTCTATAGCAAATTAAAAATAAAAAAGAAAAGAAACAAAAAAACGAAAACAAACAAAAAGAAAAAGAAAAGAAAAGAAAAGGAATCTCACAATTTCATGAATTTATAAAATGCTGCTTAGTAGATGAAAGCTTTTGGTCCAGCCACTGTGGCAGTGCCTTGCAGGGCTGGACGCCATATGGCTGATCACAGGGTCTGATCCCCAGATCAGCCTGAGAGCATGCCGGTGTGTGGGTGGCACCCAGAGATGGTGAGAGGCTGGAAGGCTGGGGGATGGGATTATTGTGTGTGATGAGGCCATCGAGGGTGCTTGTCTTTCTCTGTCTCTTTCTTGCACACACACACACACGCACACATACTATCATAAAAGTAAATTCATCTATTGAATATGTTATAGAAATATAAATTTAAATTTTTATAAATTACCAAACACTTTTAATGTGGTTTTGATTCAGAAACAATTTACAAACTGTAAGTGCAGTAACTTTGTGATAACTAAACATTTGAAACATGAAAAATTAGCAACACAGTATAGAATTCTGATTATAAGTAATTTGAATAAATTCCTTACTTAGGCTAAGATCACATTAGATGCAGAAAGTGATTATTTAATAACCTCTTTTTTTTTCTTTAGGTTTTTGCCATAGGGCACATGAACTTAGCAAAGAGAGACAGAGAGAGGGAAAATGAGAAATCACCTCCCCCCCCAGGGGGCTTGGCCATGCTGCAGTTCCCTCTCCTACATTCTCCTCTTGGGATTTGGACATGCCCATATGCACACCCAGCGTGATTTTCAAGCCTTTGTGTCTGAGCTAGAATTGGTCATCATGTAGTAGGACTAGTCGTAGGAGTCAGGAGTCTTAGGAATCGAGCGCCTTAATCACCATGCCACATGCTGGCCTTGTAATAAATTTTTTTAAGTTCTTATTTGGAGCACAAACTGCCCCTCCCTGCCTTACTCATACTGAGCATTCTTGTGGTTGCCCAGAATACTCAGCATGGACAGTTCCATGAAGTGTTAAAAAGGGGTTTAGTGTAAAACCTTTTGTTTTATAAAAAAGAATATAGGTAGCATTAAACTGTCAACAATTTTATAAATTCATGTAATTGTAACATTCTTATCAAGAATTAATCTTATCGTCATAGCTTTAGGGGATAAACATCTGTCAGATCTAATGTTTGTGTCTCCTTCTCCCTAAATTTAGTTTTGAAGTAGTAATTCAAGTGATTCCAGAATCTGGGACCAGCAGATGGTGTAATGGTTACGCCACTGGACTCCCAAGTAGTCAATCATGGTTCGAGTCCTGAACCTGGCAGCTTAAAACTCATGCCAGGTGGGGACCAGCAGTTAGCAAAATGGCTATGTCGCTGGACTCCCATGTAGTCGACCGCAGTTCAAATCCCAGACCTGGCGGCTTAACTCACGCCAGGCGTGTGTGCATGCATGCCCAAGATCCCGAGAGGAGTATGGAGGAGAGGGGATTGCAGCGTGGCCATCCCCTCGGGGGGTGATTTCTCGCTTTCTGTCTCTCTGTTTCTCTGTCTTTCTGGCGAGCGCACGCGCCCTATAGCAAAAACCTCTCAATAAATAAATAAATAAATAAATAAATAAATAAATAAACTCGTGCCAGGTGCATGTGTGTGTGCCCAAGATCTCAAGAGGAGAATGGAGGAGAAGGGATTGCAGCATAGCCATCCCCCTGGGGAGTGATTTCTCACTTTCTGTCTCTCTGCCTCTTCAGCAAGAGCACGTGCCCTATAGCAAAAATCTCTCTCTCAAAAAAAAAAAAAAGACCCAGAATCCATGTTTATTCCCATTATTTATGTAGTAGTGATAAAGAGATGAATAACTATATTTTAAAGGGTATGACACAACTACTTTCCTATATAAAACATTATATTTTTATTTATTTTTATTTTTAATTTTTTTTTTCTGAGAGATTTTTGCTATAGGACCCATGCACTTGCCAGAGAAACAGAGAGACAGAAAGCAAGAATCCGCCAGGGAGGATGGCCACATCACAATCCTTCCTCCTGCATTCTCCTCTCATAATTTTTGGTACACACTCATAGGTACCTGTCGTGAGTTTCTAGCTGCCAGGTCTGGAACTCGAACTGTGATCAGCCAGATGGGAGTCTAGTGATGTAACTACTCCGCTGGTCCCTAAAATAGCATATAGATTGTGTCTTTCTGCCTCTATAATTTTGTGGGGGGTTTTGTTTGTTTGTTTGCTTTGCTTTTTTTTTTTCTTTTGTTTTCTTTTAGAGGCTTTTGCCTAGGTACATGTGCTCGCTGGAGAGAGATGGTGAGAAGGAAAGTGAGAAATCACCCCCCAAGGATGGTCACGCTGCAATCCATTCTTCTCCATTCTCCTACTGGGATCTTGGGCACACACGCACATGCACTAGGCATGAGTTCTTGTTGTTGTTGTTCTTAGAGATGTTTGCTATGGGGTGTGTGTACTTGCTAGCGAGACAGAAAGCAAGAAATCACCCACTAGGAGGGATGGCCACACTACAATTTCTTCTCCTTCATTCTCCTCTTGGGATTTTAGGCACACATATGCACACACCTGGCCTGAGTTTTAAGTCACCAGGTCCAGGACTTGAACTGTGGTCAACTATGTGGGAGTCTAGAGATGCAACCACTATGCCATCTGCTGGACCCAACGATTGTGTGTGTGTGTGTGTGTGTGTGTGTGTGTGTGTGTTTAGAGAGAGAGAGGGCACGTGCATTTGCCAAAGAAACAGAGACAGAAAAAAAATGAGAAATGACCCTCCTGGGGGGAGGGTCATGGCCCAATCCCTTCTCTTCCAGTCTCCTCTTGAAAATTTGGGAATGCACGCACACACATCCAGCATGAGTTTCTAAGCTGTTGGGTCTAGGACTCAAACTGTGGTCGACTATGTGGGAGTCCAGCAATGGAACCATTATGCCATCTGCTGGTCCCAAACAATTATGTGTTTTAACTTACTTTAACCCTTGGTATCTTTGTTGGCTTTTTGCCTTTCCTCATGAATACAGTTTTACTAAGTCTCCAACAATTTCTGAATCCCTTCTTGCCTGAGCAGATTGAAAACTGCATTAAAAGGCATTTATACTTTTCCTGTGTGCAGAGGGATCTGTGTCACAGCACCCATCAATAGAGGGAGTGTGTGGGGGATAAACCACTGTGGCTCATCCCAATGGAGCCAGACAGCATGAGGCCGGGCTCTGCGCTGACACAGAACAAACAGCTGGGACAGGTTTTCAAGTGAAAATAAGCAAAGTACATAATTAAGAAGTATGCCACTTTTTGTGAAAGAAAAATGAGTTTTTTTGTTTTTTATTTTTTAAGAAACATTTTTGCTATAGTGCACGTGTGATTGCCGGAGAGACAGAGAGAGATGAAGAGACAGAGAGACAGAAAGCTAGAACTCATCCTCCAGAAGGAATAGCCACACTGCATTCCCTTCTCCTACATTCTCCTCTTGGGATTTTGGCCATGCATGCACATGTGCCTGGCTGACTTTCAAGTCACCGGGTCCAGGACTCAAACCATGCTTGACTACATGAGAGTCCAGTGACAACCATTATGCTAACTGCTGGTCCCAAGAAGAGCATTTATTTTTTTTAAATTGAAAGAGCATTTGTGTGCTAACCAGGGAGACAAAAGAAGAGAAAGGGAGTAAGTATCCCCAAATGGGACGTGGTCACACCACAGTCTCTTCTCCTCCTTTTCTCCATTCTGTTGGGACTTTGAGCACACACACACACACCCAGTGTGTTTTCCAAGCCTCCAAGTTTTGGATTTGAACTGAAATCAGCCATGTGAGATCTGGCTCTTTAACCACTAGGCTGTGGTTAAAGTATTTAACCAAATGTTTGCTATTCAAGCATTTGCTTGTTTGTTGTTGTTGTTGTTGTTTGTTTTGTTTTTTAAGTTTCATTAGAAGGATAAATAAGAAATTGCTGAACATGGTTAATGGACAAGATGAGCTAAAGATACCATCTGGGTTCAGAAACGAAGATGCTGATAGTGATTAAACGAGTGTGTCAAAAAAACACCAGAGGCATGTAGAAGTTCTGGGCTCCTACTAGCCAAACTTTGGACAATTTCATTGTCAAAAATTATAGAGACAACAAAGACCCAAAGACAGTGATATAAAAAAAAACTGAGATAAACTATTGGGTTTTAAATATGTCATGACTTTCCCAACAACTTAATAATAACCATTGAAGACTTACTAGAAATGACTAGAAATGACTATTACTGACATAGACTAATCCATTCTCACAGGACTCTGTGAGGGCAGATGGAATAATGGTTATGTCGCTGGACTCCAACATGGTTAACTACAGTTTGAGTCTTGGACCTGGAGGCTTAAAACTAACACCGGGTGTCTGTGCATGTGTGCCGAAAATCCTGGGAGAAGAATAAAGGAGAAGGGACTCCCCAGAGAAGCCACCCCCCATGGAGGGGGTGATTTCTTGCTTTCTGTCTCTCTCTATCTCTCTGGTGAGCGCACGTGCCCTATAGCAAACATCTCTCTCTCTAGGGGAAAAAAAAGGGCACAAAACAATAGAACAATTGCATTGATCACAGGACCCTTAAGCAGCATTACTAGATTTTTTTTTTTGGAGAGGTTTTTGCTAATGGGCGCGTGCACTCGCCAGACAGACAGAAGGAGATAGAGACAGAAAGCGAGAAATCACCCCCCGGGGGGGGGGGGATGGCCACACCGCAATCCCTTCTCCCCCATTCTCCTCTCAGGATCTTGGGCATGCATGCACACACGCCCGGCGTGAGTTTTAAGCCACTGGGTCCGGGATGCGAACCGCGGTCGACTACATGGGAGTCCAGCAGCATAGCCATTACACTAGCTGCTGGTCCCTAGATTTTTAGACTTAACTAGAAATGACTATTACTGACATAGACTAATCCATTCTCACAGGACTCTGTGAGGGCAGATAGAATAATGGTTATGTCGCTGGACTCCAACATGGTCAACTACAGTTTGAGTCTTGGACCTGGAGGCTTAAAACTAACACCGGGTGTCTGTGTATGTGTGCCCAAAATCCTGGGAGAAGAATAAAGGAGAAGGGACTCCAGGGCAGCCATCCCCCATGGAGGGGGTGATTTCTTGCTTTCTGTCTCTCTGTCTCTCTGGGACAGGGGATTGGACAGTTTTCCAATCCAGATTTCTCTGGAGACAAGACCTGTAAGTCCTTGCATCTAAGGATATAGGTTTCCCAGCAATTCTGTTGTGCTTCTTATGTGCAGGGCACATTGACAAACATTGGGATGAATTACTAGCAGATTGTGTCTTCAGCTTAACTTCTGTAAAGAATGATGATAGAAAGAAAGCGTGCCAAAGAGAGCTGAAGCAAAATGTAAAATCCAGGCTCCTCGTGCGAGCAAGGCAGTGTGACCAGTACTGAAGACTTCGCAGTGCAGGTGCCACTGTGGTATGGAAGGGCGTTCACCACACAGAGTCTATCCTAGAGCAAGGAATGTGGCAGCTGAGGCCTGCTGCAGGCCAGCAGAGGCAGTGGGCAGTGAGTGCTGGGTCTCAGGTTGGGATATTCGCGGGGGGTGGAGGTGAATGTCTTGAATTTGATGTACCCCAGTGCACCACGCTGATGGATGAGAGTGTCTTTAATGTAAATAAAGCCCATTCAATGTCAGTAGAGGAGCGGTCAGGCCCAGGATGCTCAGTCTGGTACAACAGGCGATGCAGACAGCTGTCTTCTGGAATCCAGGCCGAGAGGTCAAAAGCGGGAAGACTGGAGCTATAACTTGGGAGTCATTTCCAGAAGGACAATCAGTAAGATTTCAAAGTCTCCGAGAGATGAGAGAAGAGGTCAAGGGATAGGCAGAAAAAACTGAGTTCAAGGAGGGAGAGGGGCAGGCGCTAGAGCTGTGTCTGCAAAGGACATTCAGTAGCTGGTATTTTTACCCACTTGACCATCTTGAAAAACCACCACCAAGAAAACATGAATTATTCTGCTTAGAATCATAAAAAGGACAGTTTTTGTCCTGGAGTTTTGCTGGAATCATTTATTTTTAAAGTTTTGCAGATGAACTTTTTTTCATCTTGTTGATGACTTCACACATTATGGTTGTCAGCACATTATCAAAGACCTTAGAAGCAAAGAAAGAGGGAGAATGAAAATTTCAGCCAACTGCTAACATTCAAAGCTGGGAGCCTTTACTGAGGCTGCCGTAATTGCTCATGTGACTTTTAAGGAGGTACTTGGTGGCAGAACAGTTGTTTGCAGGTGAGTCAGGTGTGTGAATTATAATACAGAGGCATTACCCTTTAAAGAGAAAAAAAAAAAAAAAGTAATTGTGTTGATTCCTGCTGGAAATCTCGATACTCTTTTCTTCATGTCACTGACTTTATGCACAAAATGCAGGTGTGACAGCTCTGTTGGCTGACGAGTTTATGGTTGGTGTTGCAGACTGGGAATTACGGAGTTCCTTAGTTCTCCTGGTAGGTTGCTGAAGAGAACCCCTGCACATCCGAAGATGGTGCTTCTCAAAGTGTGGTCTGCAAACCAGCAGCATCTGCATCACCCAGGAATTTCCTGAAGCAGATTCTGAGACTCCATCCTAAATGTAGTGAGTCAGGAACTTGGGAGTGGGGGGACCTTCAGCCTGTGTCTCTGCAGCCCTCCAAGTTATTGTAATGTGTACCCAAGCTGGAAAACCTGCCCCAAGAGGAATGGAAGGCACACCAGATTGATGTTACTTTGAATAGTTTGCTTGTTTAAGCTTTCTCTGCTAAAAAAAAAATATAAAAAAATAATGAAGACTAAGACTAGTTCTTTGAAGGTTCCAGTTAGTTATGCTTTTTCTATGATTACTTAGAATTCATTAAATGACTGCAGATTAGGTCCCAGGTCTCCACATGGAATGATGTGTTAAGGAAAATCACAGTGTTGTCACACATAAAAATTTTAATTAACATTTGTTTCATTTCAGGAAAAAAAAAAAAAAAAAAGGAGTACTTTGTATTACTGAAATAAGTTTCTCACCATCCTTCATCAGAGAGCAAATAAAACATACACCGCAGTGCCAGCCACCTAACTGTACACACTCTACATTTGTGTGCACACACGGTCTAAAACATTTCTCTGCATTTCAGGACCAAACTGCTTTGCAGAAACAGCTGTTATCCCAGCCGGCAGGGAAGTGAAGACGGACGAGTGCACCATCTGCCACTGCACCTACGAGGAAGGCACGTGGCGGATTGAGCGGCAGGCCATGTGCACGAGACACGAGTGCAGGCAAATGTAGACGCGTGCCGTCCAGAAACTCCGCGTTTTCTAGAACATTTCATTGGGGTGAGCATTCTGGAGACTCTGGGAAATATCAATGAGGAGAAGACTTTTGATGAGGAATGATGGAAAACTGTTGGTTCTTCTGCTTTTCTTGATAACAATGACTACAAGAGAAGGCAATGGATATATTTCAAAACGTCCAAAGAACTTTGGGCATACAGTTCCTCTCTAAATAAATGTGCTATTTTCACAGTAAGTACACTACAGTACACTATTATATATGAAATGTATTTCTATAATCCCTCAATTAGAAGGCTTATATAAATGTTTTCTATAGATACAGATTAAAATTGCTGTGTGGTCACCCATCCTTACTGTGTACCTGCATATCTTTTTCAGTTCTGATCCATCCCATGCAAAGGTTCCTGATTGCCAGCTCTCCTTCACATCTTCACATGCGGTAGTGCACGCACTTGCAGGCCGCAAGATAATAGGACTGATTTATACTGAACCTTGTCCACATTCCATTTAATTACAAAAAGCTAATGTTTATCCTCAGAAAATCTGGTGTAATTCACCTAAACCTATTCTTTCTTTCTTATAGTAACAGACTGCTTTTACCAGCTTCACTCTCAGTGATTTGGGAAATGCAGGTATACATATAAACATGGTTTTTCAGGTCCTTTAAACTTCGAAGACCATAGATAAATGCAGACTTGCATATCATTCTCATTTTCCTTCTTTTCCTTCTAAGCAGAACATTAATTTGTTCCCCACACCGAGTAATAGGATAGGCTGGAAAATTTGCATCATTGTTCCATCCGGCTGAAGCACACGGTAAAATAGAGGGACAGAGTCCTTCAACTCCCTGGAGAAGGATTGGGGAAAGTCAGACTCCTGAACGAGCATATACCTGAAATCTGTACGTGATTCAGTGATCTCAGCAGTCAGTTCACCAGACTCCTGTTTCTCACTGGGATGAGTCATCAGTCCTCTATGGATTCTTAGTAAAATCCTCAATGACAGCCTTCAGTCATCCCTCAAGAGCGGAGTGAAAACCAAGTGTGCTCAGCAATGTTCCTGGGGCCATATATCATCCCAAACAAACTTCCTTTGTCTTCATTTGTACAGGGAATAAAAGGAGCCACTGCAAAGCCCTGTCGATGTATGATTGATGCACATTAGAGATTAGTTCCGTCTTTATGGATCACGTCAACACTTGGCACATTGATGAAAGAGGTATTCAGAGTGTTAATAGGTATAGGGTGAAAAAAATCAAAACTGTAATCATTATTTGAAGCTTTTAAAGTGTCTTTCATACATTTATTTATTACAAATCTTGAATTAAGTAACTAAGTACAAAGTATTGTGATGACAAGAAAGGAATAAGATGTCTTTTTTTTTTTTGCTTTCATGGATTTTTGGTCTGAGTCATTATAAGAATAAGGAACTAAAATATACTGTGTTAGGAGCTGAACTAGAGGTCTGTAAACAGAGATTAGAAGAGCAGAGGATAACAAAACAGAAAATAAACAAAAAAAATTATATCAAAAAGCCATTCAACCACTAAAGATTGAAGAAAAGTTGGTACATATGTCAAAACTGAAAAGTTGAATGTTTATAGATCTTAGTAAATATTAATCCACTCCTGGCTGAATCATCAAGACACTCTCACATGCTCATATTTTACTTAATTTTGTTTATAAAGAGCATTTTAGGCCAAATGGACCATGCACAGAGTTCATGAAAATACTCAGGGGAGTTATTAGCTGTTTGCCCTAAGGTGTGATAGGCTTTTCAAAACTTAACTGTTAGTATTAAGACTGCCAGGCTTTGGTCACCCCTCCATTATTCATGGTTAGACATTTTGAGACAAGTTTATATAAAGCTATCACCCACAGGTGCCCTCCCCCCATGAGCAGCTGGGCCATCTGTAACAGCATACAAGGAGCCTATTCTCTCTCCATCAGAGGGGGCAATCAGAGATTCATTTCATGAGGCCCTAAATCGTCCTATTTCTCTTTGTAATATAATCCTTACCAGTAGGGGCAGTGAGTTCAAATCATTGCAGGTTTGTTTTTTGTTTGTTTGTTTTGTTTTTGTTTTTATGGTAAGGTTTTGCTTTGTCACAGTCGCATTTCCTCAGCCTTCCATGCTGCGAGGGCTACGCCACCACAGAAAGCTTTGAGGGTGGTCAGCAGCTGAACCAGGTCTTCCATGCAGCCCCACCCTGCCCTGCAGCAGCACCACCTAAGGCATGTGACCATGGCCAGGCCTACAGCAGCATCTTAAAAGTTGTGAGAATTTCAGGAAACCTAGTATTTTGTAGCATAGGGAGAGTGAACATGGAACATCTTGGAAAACTGTCACTCTACCTAACCTAGCGTGACTCACACTTGTCACAGCATGTTCCTGAGAGCAGGAGCTCAGCGGCTGTTGCTACACTAGAGGAACTCCCTCTCCATCTCTGACTTCAGTCCCCTCTGACCTCTTGCCACATAGAATACATGAGCCAATCAGAGGGACGAACTTGGATTAATGATATTGCACATACTTATTAATAATTATTTGTGGAGCCAGGAGGTGGCGTAGTGGTTAAGGTGCTGAATTCTCACATAGCCTACTGTAGTTTGAGCCCTGAACCCGGTGGCTTAATACTCATGTTTGGTGCATGTGTGCACAAAATCCTGGGAGGGCAATGGAGAAGGGATTATGGCATGGCCATCCTCACTGGGGGGTGATTTCTTACTTTCTGTCTCTCTGGTAAGCGAATACACCCTACAGGAAAAAAAAAATTTAAAAATATATAATTATTATTATTATTTACACTTTTTCCAAAAGAAACTTCTACTCTTCTTCTCATGGTTAATTTAGACTTTCACATCTATATGACTATAGAGTTATAGTTGACATTTTATTTTCTTGTTCTCATAGTACTCTTTGCTGAGATTATCAGCAGTAAAAATGCTCTATTTAATAAACACAATAACCTCAGTAACTGTATAATAAAAAGTGAAAAGTGTGTTGGGCCAGCAGGTGGCATGGTTAAAGCACTGGACTCCCACATGGCTGACCACGGTTCAAGTCCTGGACCTGGTGGCTTGTTTTGTCACTTTCCCTCTCTCTTACTCTGTCTTTCTCTGGTGAATGCACGTGCCCTGTAACAAATTTTAAAATAATGATAAAATTAAATAAATAATCCTTTAAAAAAATGTGGGAAAGTATGAGTCCAAGCTATCGATTCCAAAATGTTATGGTATGGAAATAATACTGAAAAGGAGTCCTCAAAATTCAAATTAGAAATTTTTGGAGAGTTGTAGTTCTATAAATTCAAATAGACCTGTTCTGTAAGTCTTTAATAACTTTCTAATGATGTATTCAAGATAAAAAAGAAAACCATGCTTACAAATCTATTGCATGAATTTCTTTCATTTTTTTATTTGTTGCTATAAGGCGAGTACACTTGGAAGATAGAGACAGAGACAGAGTGAGAGACAGAGAGGTAAATTTAGAACTCACCATTGGGGCCAGCAGGTGGCATGGCAGTGTAAGGTAATAGACTCCCACATGGCTGACTGTGGTTTGAGTCCCAGACCTGGCAGCTTGCTTTCTTATCTTCTCTCTCTCTTTCTCTGTCTCTCTCTGGTGAGCAAACGTGACTTGTAGCAAATTAAAAAATAATAATAATGATAAATAAATAAAGAATTCTTAACAAAAAAAAAAAAAGAAAGAAAGAAAAGAAATCATCCTTCATGGGGGATGGCCATACCACAATGCCTTCTTCTCTAGTCTCTTCTCAGGATTTTGAGCACACACACACAAGAGCCCAGTGTGATTTTTCAAGCTGCCAGGTCCGAGACTCAGAACTCCAGAATCTGCTATATGGGATCCAGCACCTTAACTTCCACACCAACTGCTGGCTCCCGTTTTTCAAATTTTTTTTTTTTTTTTGGGGGGGGGAGAGGTTTTTTGCTATAGGGCGCGTGCGCTCGCCAGACAGACAGAGAGAGACATAGAGACAGAAAGCGAGAAATCACCTCCCAGGGGGGATGGTCATGCCGCAATCCCTTCTCCTCCATTCTCTTGGGATCTTGGGCACGCACGCACACGCGCCCAGCGTGAGTTGTAAGCCACCGGGTCCGGGACACGAACCGCGGTCGACTACGTGGGAGTCCAGCGACATAGCCATTACGCTAACTGCTGGTTCCCCCGTTTTTCAAATTTTTAAACATACATTTAGACCTGAAAATATTAGGTCTTTAGGAAAGTCATGATGTATTTTTCTATGCAAAAATGTGTCATGACTTCTCTGACAACCCAATAAGAAGCTACTGAAAAACAGTAGAGGAGCTCTGGAAATGACCTAATTTGATCATTTCTAAGTTTTCAACTAAATTAATTAACTGATATCTCCTTGTTGGGTGGATTCATCAGTACTTTGTGTACATTTCACCTAAGTCTTGGACAATTTCAAAACTTGTATTTCATTTCTGCATGCAACAAACAGTGGATACATTCCAGCCATGTGAAGGGCCATGGTCATATTGGAAGCTGGTACAGATGGAGAGGGAAAGTGTCCTAGACATCAAGGAGATTTTATGCCTCAGAATTGATTTACATAGGATTATATTATTTATAATTTTTGATACAGTTTCATCATCTGCTTTGTGCAGTAAAAAATGTTGAGACAAATATACAGCTTAAAGTTTGTAATATCATGAATATGTTTAAGAAATTCTCTACACTTCCTCAACATAAATATTGTATGTGTGTAATGTTTAAAAAAATCTTTCAAAAATTTCAGAGAATTAAAATGTTTTCTGTTTTTTATGTTTGTTTGTTTTGATTTTGAGTAGTCAAATGTGTTTTTTAACTGAAACATCCAAAATATACAATATTTCAATAAGCATTGTTGTAAACTACATCAATTATTTGAAATACAGAGTATTTGGATTTTTTTAGAGAGATTTTTGCATAGGGCTTGTGCATTCACTGGAGAGACAGAAACAGAAAGTGAGAAATCACTACCCAGAGAAGATGGCCACATTGCAATCCCTTCTCCTCTGTTTTCCTCTTGGGATTTTGGGCACACATGCACATATGCCCAGTGTGAGTTTTAAGCTGCTGGGTCTGGGACTTGAACAAGGACTACTTTGGAGTCCAGTGATATAACCCACTATGCTATATGCTGGTTCTGAAATAGAGTATTTGAACATGCAGAGAACAAAACTATAGATACTAACCTGGTTTAACAAACATTAACAATTTGCTATTTTTACTTTAATAAGCAAGAGATCAAATCTACTTGTCATTATTTCTTTTACAGTCTTTTCTCCCATGCAACTAACTTAATAAAGAGGGATACTGTCTACATCATCCCATCTGGATAACAGGCAGGGTCTGATGTACAAGTAAGCACCACGGATAAATACCCTGGTGTCTTCAGGGTTGCACCATGACCCAGAGCCCTGCTGCTTAGTTGGAACTGTAGGCTCGGAGTGCCCGATAGCCCTTAGCATGCCTTTGTTTGCCCAACTCCTGCTCCTGAGTATGCTTTTTTGTTTTTTTAAAATTTTTTATTATCATCATATTCTTCTTTATATTACATTGAATTACATATAACTTTACAGTGTATTACATTGCTTTTTCAAAAGGGAATGCCATGCATGTCAGTCAGTACAGAGACATTAATCTCCCCGCTTCAACATTCAATATCTTTTCTATGTTTTCCCCAATCATTATTATTATTATTCTAATTATTTGTTAAAACAGTCAATCGCTATCTCTCATTTTGCTTGTACAAATACTTTGCCCATCATGAAATATTTCTCAGACGAATCCAGTTGAAAATACTATACATGTCAACATCAACAGTTAATAAGCCATATCTGTTTCTCACTAACGTCCTGCCTCTCTATTGTTCACTTGCTATCTTTCTCTATCCTCTTCTCTTCACTTCCCCCATTCCACACTGTCCTGTTCTCATTAAGTACCTTCACTGATTTTATGTCCTCCAATTTTTTGCTCTCTATCATAGAGTGCTGATAGTCGGTATATATTGAATGGATACATACAATATCTTTCTTTCATAGCCTGGCTTACTTCACTCAGCAATAGATCCTCCGTATCTGACCACTTTCTATCAAATTCCAGGGTCTTGTTATTTTTTTATGGCTGAGTAGTATTCCATAGAGTATATATACCACACTTTTCCAATCCATTCATCAGTTTGTGGACATTTAGGTTGGTTCCATGTCTTGGCAATTGTGAATAATGCTGCAATAAACATTGATGTGCAAGCACTTTTCTGACTGAGCGTTCTCCTGTCTTTTGGGTAAATACCCAGAAGTGGGATTGCTGGATCAAATGGTAGTTCTATTTGTAGATCTTTGAGGAACCTCCATATTGTTCTCCACAGTGGTTGAACTAGTTTACATTCCCACCAACAGTGTAGGAGGGTTCCCTTTTCACCACATCCCCGCCAACATTTATCACTTTTTATATTCTTAATCTTTGCCATTCTGACAGGGGTTAGGTGGTATCTCATTGTAGTTTTTATCTGCATCTCCCTTATGATGAGGGATGTTGAGCATTTCCTCATATGCTTTTTGGCTGTTCGTATGTCTTCCTTAGAGAGACTTTTGTTCAGCTCATTTTCCCATCTTTTAATTGGGTTAATCATTTTTTTCCACATAAGGCACTTGAGTTCCCTATGTATTCTGGTTATCAGTCCCTTGTCTGATCATATTTAACAAAAATATTTTCCCATTCTGAATGTTGTCGGTTCACACTTGTTACTGTGTCCTTTGCTGGGCAGAAACTTCTTAGTCTAATATAGTCTCACTTGTCTATTTTAGGGATTATTGCCTGTGCTTTGGGAGTCTTATTTAAGAATTCTTTGCCTCTGAGTATGCTTTTCTGATGTTGAGAAATTAGCCACTTTTCAACGTCCAGTTTATATGCCATTGCTTGTCACCTGACCCCATGTCAGGTTTGTTTAGTCCTAACAGAATTGTCACACTATGTCCCTGTCATAGTACTAATCTAGTATCTAATTTTAGCATATGATTTAGAATTCATATTATACTTTGTATTATAGTTAATTTTATATGTTCTACTATTTTACTCACCCCTTTAATTCACATTATGAGATAGTCAATTCTCTAAACATTATCCTTGTTGGATGCATTCAACCTAGTGATTCAGGGTTGTTTACTATCCTTTTAGAAGTCTAGTTAGTATATATTAGTAATGGACAACAAGAGCTCCCATTACCACTTGCCTGCCCTCTTGTTTTATGCTCTCAGTGAACTGGCAGATCTCAAATAACCTGGGACACACCAAATAGCCCACAGCTGCAGAAGTTCAGAATGAGTCATGACAGTCATTGGGCATTACTGATGCAGGTCTGGAAGAAAAATGCTTTTGGTATACAATTTCTGATGCTGAAGAAAATTTCTTATTGAAGAGAAATTGATATTTAACTAATGATAAAAAGTCATGTTTATAGTTTCAGTCTTTTAAGTTACTTGCTTATTTCCAATGTTTGGAATACAATTTTTTTTTTTTTTAGAGGTAACAGGAAGAACCTTTCTTTTTTTATTTTTTTAATCATCATATTCTTCTTTATATTACATTGAATTACATATAACTTTACAGTGTATTACATTGCTTTTTCAAAAGGGAATGCCAAGCATGTCAGTCAGTACAGAGACATTAATCTCCCCGCTTCAACATTCAATATCTTTTCTATGTTTTCCCCAATCATTTTATTATTCTAATTATTTTTTAAAACAGTGAATCGCTATTTCTCATTTTGCTTGTACTAATACTTTGCCCATCATGAATTACTTCTCAGACGAATCCAGTTGAGAATACTATACATGTCAACATCAACAGTTAATAAGCCATATCTGTTTCTCACTAACATCCTGCCTCTCTATTGTTCACTTGCTATCTTTCTCTATCCTCTTCTCTTCACTTCCCCCATTCCACACTGTCCTGTTCTCATTAAGTACCTTCACTGATTTTATGTCCTCCAATTTTTTGCTCTCTATCATAGAGTGCTGATAGTCGGTATATATTGAGTGGATACATACAATATCTTTCTTTCATAGCCTGGCTTACTTCACTCAGCAATAGATCCTCCATATCTGACCACTTTCTATCAAATTCCAGGGTCTTGTTATTTTTTATGGCTGAGTAGTATTCCATAGAGTATATATACCACACTTTTCCAATCCATTCATCAGTTTGTGGACATTTAGGTTGGTTCCATGTCTTGGCAATTGTGAATAATGCTGCAATAAACATTGATGTGCAAGCACTTTTCTGACTGAGCGTTCTCCTGTCTTTTGGGTAAATACCCAGAAGTGGGATTGCTGGATCAAATGGTAGTTCTATTTGTAGATCTTTGAGGAACCTCCATATTGTTCTCCACAGTGGTTGAACTAGTTTACATTCCCACCAACAGTGTAGGAGGGTTCCCTTTTCACCACATCCCCGCCAACATTTATCACTTTTTATATTCTTAATCTTTGCCATTCTGACAGGGGTTAGATGGTATCTCATTGTGGTTTTTATCTGCATCTCCCTTATGATGAGGGATGTTGAGCATTTCCTCATATGCTTTTTGGCTGTTCGTATGTCTTCCTTAGGGAGACTTTTGTTCAGCTCATTTTCCCATCTTTTAATTGGGTTAATCATTTTTTTTTTCGCATAAGGCACTTTAGTTCCCTATGTATTCTGGTGATCAGTCCCTTGTCCGAGGCATATTTAACAAAAATATTTTCCCATTCTGAGTGTTGTCGGTTCACACTTGTTACTGTGTCCTTTGCTGTGTCCTTAGTCTAATATAGTCCCACTTGTCTATTTTAGGGATTATTGCCTGTGCTTTGGGAGTCTTATTTAAGAAGTCTTTGCCTACTCCAATGTCCCCCAGAGTTTCCCCAGCATTTTCCACCAGTAGTTTTATTGTTTGAGGTCTTGGGTTCAGATCTTTGATCCATTTTGAGTTGACTGTTGTTAATGGTGAAAGATGGGGTGGAATACAAATTTCTTATCTTAGACTTTCTTTTGTGGTTTTCCTGTCATTTGTCTACCTAACGTAATTAAACATTTCAGTAGGAGCCAGTGAATTGGCAAATCAATGAACTGAGTCATTTGTGCAGAAATACAGAAGTTTCCATAGCCTTTCTGAAAAAGGATTAAATGTGATGGTTGTCGAAGTTTCACCAGTGTCAAATTTCTCTCTGAATTTTGGAAAGTACCTGTTATTTTATATAGTTTTAAAACAAAAATGTGGAAACTAAATCCAAACGTCTAATTCTTAAATGCAAAAATCCCATTGAATATTAAGTGAAACTGATGAAAAGTTGAGTGTGTCCATCCAAGGTTTCAGTAACATTACGAAAACATGGTCTATATGCTTGGCCCTCAGGCAGGTTCGGACCCAAGAAATAAGTACAGGTTAAGTCCTTCCTGTTAAATTCAGAGAAGTAGAGGCTGGGAGCTCCTTATCTAAAATGAGTGGGATCAAAAGTATTTGGGATTTCAGGTTTTTTTTTTTAAATTTTGGGATAAATGCATAATGAGATATCTTGGGGGATGCATAAATATAATGAGATATCTTGAAGATAGGACCCAAATCTAAACAAGAAATTTAATTATGGTTTGTTGACATTTTATATACCTAGCCTCAAGACAATTTCATGCAGTATTTTGTATTGTGGTATTTTGATTGTTACCCTTCACGAGGTCAGGTGTAGAATTTTTCACTTGTGGCGTCATGTCAATGCTCAAAAGTTGTTGCATTTTGGAGTGTTTTGGATTTTAGATTAGGGATACTCTATCTGTGCATATAGCTCATGGCTGGCTGACCTGTTGTGTAGTCACAGAATTGCCAAAAATCATCAAAGGATATACCTGAAGTCACTTTGGGATATATTGATAAATCCTGAAAACTAAAAAACAAACGTAAATATTATCTTAGTTTTAAATTCAATTTTTAAAAATAGAATTATTTCTTAGTTAACATTTAATATTTAATGAAGATTATTTCCTATTTTTTTAATTCCTGGCAGCTAAAGTGTAGGCAAAACTGTTTCCAAACACATTTTATGGGAAAATTTACTTTTCCTATTCCTTTTACCTGTTATATTTACATTATCAAATAAATACAATTATCATTTTATTTCTGTTTGAGTTCAGGGATTATTTCCTTCCTATGCATGTAATTCTTACCATTCAAATGGAAAGAAGTAGAAAGTATCCAGTAAGTAATATCTTTCTACGAGACCATTAATGTTCAATGTACAACCAAGTAGTTTATTTTATAGTTTTAAAAGATCCATTCTTGGGGCTGGAAGGTGGTGTGGTGGTTGAGGGCACTGGACTCCCACATGGCTGAATGTAGTTCAAGTCCCAGACCTGGTGGCTTGCTTTCTCACTTTCCCTCTCTCTTTTTCTCTGTCCCTCTCTGGTCAATTAAAATAAATAAATAAAGTTAAATAAAATAATTATTTAAAAAAATCCATTCTTAGGCAACCAGTAAATGTGTGACTCAGTCAAGCATTATGCTAAGTTTCTGCACTAAGTATCTCATGTAACATCACAGTCCATGGAAACAGTAGGTAATGTGATCTGGCCCCACCTTTTTCTTTTTTCAGGAAAGTAAATGAGGCTCTAGAAAGTTCAGAAACTGCCTGGAGACTCAGCATAGTCTCATTTGGAGAAGTTAAGATCTCAAGTCTGGTTTACTCCAGAACCCATGATTTGGAGTCTTACCATTCCTTTTTAGACCAGGAGCCTCTAGAAATCAGACAGGAATTCCCAAAATGCTCTCCTTTCTCACTCTCACAAATAGAGGGAATGAACAGCAATGCAATGCTGCCCTAGAGCAGCTATGGCAGCCTTGATTCTTGTCATAGTGAAAAGGAGCTCCTCACAAAACTATTGTGACCTCCCTCATCTCAATGTCTGTCATATATTTTTATTCCTAATCATACTATTGATCTAGATCTCCTGTTAAAGATAGTGTCCAAGCATCAGTTTGTTTACGGATGACCTTGCACTGAGATTTATAAAATGTGGCTGAATACATAACCAAGTTATGAAACTGCCATTTTTTAGGTGACAAGTACATGACAAATACCACAATTTCACATATCAAATCCTTTTATCTGATTTCCTTTTGTCAACTCTGCAGTATTGATGAGGAAATCCAACATTTAGTAGATAACTTGTTCACGTTTCAGTGACAGAACTGAGGGCAAGTCTGTCCAGTTCCAAAGCCTAGAGAACTCCACTGTCCTGCATGGAGGAGAGTCCTTGCTGGGGAGGACCCACTGCTTCATTCACTGGCCTTCCCAGGAAGCAGCTGCTGCTCTTAACGGTTTAATTTGTCCCACAGATTCTGAGTACATTCTGCCGTGTCAAATTTAGTTTAGGCCTAGTCAGTTAAGTAATAATATAGTCTTTGGCTCATGGAACTCTTAAACTAGTGTGTGTGTGTGTGTGTGTGTGTGTGTGCGCGCGCGCGTGCGTATATATATGTGTGTGTGTGTGTGTGTGTGTGTGTAAATTTTTAAAACATAAAACACTGGCACTTTTTTTCAAGAATTACCTGTTCAACTTTTTTTTATTATTCTTCTTATCTTAATTTTACCAGAGAGAAACAGAGAGAGAGAGAGAGAGAGAGAGAGAGAGAGAGAGAGAGAGAGAAAGCAAGCCACCAGGTCTAGGACTTGAACTGTGGTCAAACATGTGTGAGTCCAGCTCCTTAACCACCATGCCACCTGCTGGCCCTAAGACTGGTACATTGATAGAAGTCCTTAAATCAATATAAAAAATGATAACATCACCTTTTGAAAGTTTGCATTATATCAGTATCAACATTTATAATTATAAGCAAAATTTTACTTCCTCCTTATAGACAGTAGCTAGTGATAAAATTATGAAGCTAATTATGGTATCAATGACTTGAAGAAAAACAAAGGGACTGGGCTAGTTATACACTGTAATATATTCTGTATGCATTTTTTTGTATTTAATCCTCAAAAACTTTAGTTAACATAAATTAATTTTAAAAGTAATTTATATAGAACCAGCAGATGGTGTGGAGGTTAAGGCACTGGATCTCACGTGGCCAACTTTGTGGTTTGAGTCCCAGACCTGGTGGCCTGAAAAATCACATAAGGTGTGTGTGCAGTGTGACCAAGATCCAGAGAGGAGAATGGAGGAGAAGGAATTGTAGCATGGTTTTCCTCCTGGGGAGGTGGTGTCTCCCTCTGTCTCTGGCAAGTACACATGCTCTGTAACAAAAACTAGAAGAATAAATAAATAAAAGGGAATCCATTCCAAGTTATATAACATTAAGTCTGTGATTTCAAAGTGTGTTATTCTGCCATCGGGTGGGCACCACCATGCCCCTAAAGTGTGTTATTCTGCATAACAGAACCAAAGATCATTGCCAGACAAAACAATAGTGATGGTGGAAGTAGTTGGAGAACCGTGACAGTCGATCTGGTCACCAGGGGGAGCAGTATAGTGATCAGGCCTATCCACTACTCCTGCCAGCCTTCACTGTTCTCATTTAAGGAAAATGTTCCCTTTTAAAGTAGGCATCACCACAGTCAAGGACCCTAATATGAAAGATATTATTTCTTACTTATTGTTTTTGTATGTTGTAAATTAATTATGGCCAGTTGATACCTTGATACACACATCTATATTGTTATAAATAACAACACTGAAGTGAAAATCAAAACATGCCTTCAGAACAGCCAGTGGTGCAGTGGTAATACAGCACTCTGCAATGCTGGTCCTTCATGGGAAGGTCCTGAGTTCAAGTCCCAAGGCCTCCTTGTACGTGCCAGGTGCACAGACATACCCGTGATCCTGGCTGCTGAGGTCCCAAGGGAATAGCAGTGTGAAGAGCCTCTTGGGGAAGCCTATGTCTCTATCTCTCTGTCTGCTCTCTCATGGAAGAAATAAATAAAAAATAAACTTTGGGGATCAGCAGTTGGCATAATGGCTATGTTGCTGGACTCCCATGTAGTCAACCATGGTTCAAGTCCCGGACCTAGTGGCTTAAACTCACAACAGGTGCATGTGCGTGCGTGCCCAAGATCCCGAGAGGAGAGTGGAGGAAAAGGGATTGCAGCATGGCCATCCCCCTAGAGGGTGATTTCTCGCTTTCTGTCTCTCTGTCTCTCTCTTTCTGGTGAGCACACGTGCCCTATAGCAAAAACCTCTCAATAAATAAATAAATAAATAAACTTTGAAAAAAGCTTTAAAAGTACTCTTCATTTAAGCCAAAAAATTAAATGTGTTTGAAAGAAACATGGTGGGCTTTTGTAGTACAGTATGCAGTATATCAATTCTTGAGAAGAACATAAATAGGATGGAATGTAACAGGAATGATCTAATGAGGATATGCAACCAAAAGCACAAAGTTGAAATTTAGGGCAATACAGATTTAAAAAGATGTGTTAGAAATCTTTAAAACATTAAGAAGTTTGACCTTAAAACTCAAAATATTTCATTTGTCATAAGGTCTTTTCTTAAGGAAAAGGAAATAATAAAAGTAGTCTTTGGGTGAGAGAAGGTTCCTTCAAATGTGTTCCTCAGAATGGTCTAAATTTTCCAGTTGGAAGCTTTTCTTTCTGTGCATGCATGCATCTATAAAAATGGTTAAATAGTTACCCTCTGAATTCACTGAAATCTGAAAGGTAGATAAAAATATAAGTAGGATTAAAATGAGACAGACAAAAAGCAGAGGAAGCAATGCACTGGTGGTTAAAATTTCCTGTGAAGTCACACATCAAAACAGTGAAGGGTGCCTGGGAGCCGAGGGAGGCCCACCCGGTGGACTTTGCAGTTCTCTCTTGTCTAAGTGAATCCAGCCAACACTATCTGCTCCGAGCTATGGGTACAAGCCTGTGGGTGCACACATATGTATTTCACTGTATTCTTGACTATTTATAATTTGAATCAATTTATAAAAAGAATTGTAAATACCATTTCCATAGACCTAGTATTTGAAAATTAAAAACCTTAATTTTCAATGGCCTTGTTTACTGAATAGGTCCGGTGCTTTACGAGGCACCAGATGGACATCAAACCACAGTCCTGGTCTCACTTCTATCAGATCATCATAGGGAAAATGCACTAAAAGACTGTACACTTCTATCAGATCATCATAGGGAAAATGCACTTAAAGACTGTATTTACTACATTTATGAATTACAGTTTTCTATCGACTGAGAATGACATATTTTTATAAATTCTTTAGTGAATGTGAGTTTTCCAGTAAGTGTCCATGTTCTGTACAAACGTATCAGACTTTAGTTTTATATAACAATTAATAAATCAGCAACCAGTATTTTCCCTGAGCATCTGACAGATGGAGAACATTGTGCTCAGTGTTAAAAATACCAAAGGGAATTCTAGTTATGGGAAAAGGCAGAGGAAATTAACCAGAAGGAAATGCCTGTGATGCCTTCAGAATGGGTTTGGGTCCCAGCAGAGAAGACAGACTCAACAGGCACAACACAGCACTCCTATGCCTGGCCTGGCCTTACCTCATATGTACAGGATCATAGTCCTCAGAGACAAAGGCCAGAAAACCCTTTCAACAGTGATGTCATGAATATCCTCAATAAATGCTTTCGATCTCTTTGCTTTAATGTAATTTAGCCGTGAAGTCTTTGGTCTACGGAGGCCTGGTTCCAATCCCGGCTCTCCATGTTCCCCATCTCTGTCACAGAGATGGTCACCAATACTACAAAGAGGGCAGTGCCAACCCCAGAAGGATTAAATGAGTGAATATTTGTAAAGTGCATGGACTAGAATGGATAATAAATAGTCAGAAAGCAAAAAGTCTACATGAAAGTGTTTATTAGTACACTAGAAATATGAGAATATTGAAATGAAAATATTTTAAAGATTCTAATTCAAAGTGAGTAAATAACCTACAGCTCTTTTTAAATATCCTATACTATGTTTACATTTAAGATATATCATTTATATACTATCTCAATTTTTGTTTCCATTTTTATATACTATCTGGCATAAGGATGTTTTGTAATACCTTCATTTATGTCGAGTTAAATTTATGTAATTAGGCCCAATTTGTAAGTATTGTTCCTGGATGAGTATGTGTGTTGAACTGCTTTATAAAATAAACTATTTATTACACTGGGTTTTACACTAATAGGTGGAGTCATGTTTTAGAGAATACAAGAAATACTTTAGACTTTTAAAGTAGATTTAAAAAAGATAAAATGTATGCCCTTAAAATATACTCAGTGATTTCAATACTTTGAGCTTTTAAAATATAATCCTTAAAGCTTATTCAGATGCATACCATAAATTTCATGTGTTATGGACACTGCTTTATGCTGCAAAATACCTGTAATATAGACACGCCCCCTGGTATTGGCTGTGATAATCCATTTACTTTGGCATTTCCGAGAGGAAATGTAATGGTTATTAAACCATATAGCTAGAAATACAGATGAACTGTTGGTAAACATCTGAATTCAGATTCTTCCGGGACCACAATCGAGTCTCGTTTTCTGTATTTCCATTTTGAGTTTCTTTTTCTAGAGAAAGGCCTTTTTAAAAAAATAAATAAAAGTCAAAACTTTTCTTTTTTAAATGAAGAACTTCGCATTCCTAGGTAGGAAGAACAATCCTGCCAGATACAACTAGAAAAGCTCGTATGAATAACTGCTCCTGAAGCCACTGGAGAACTAAAATGACTGGCGAAGCGCCAGTGAAAGTTCCACCTGGCTCTTTGAACTCTTTTGCCCTGGATATGTTTCTGTTTGGAATGGCACACTGAGAAACTGAACAGTGCTTTCTGGCATTTCATGGGACAAGTGGGGGTGAATTTAGAGTCTGTGTATAGCCAGGATGGAGAACTGGTAACCTTCTCATATTCGCTTCTGTTCCCCAGTGGGCTGCATGCAAGGTGCACTGGCGACCTGAGGGTGAGCTAGGCACCCCTGAGCCCACCTCTGACTCATTGGGTTCCTTCAGAAAATCTCAACTGCTCAGACTGGGTTAAAGTGACCCCTGACTGTTAGTGCTTCCAGACTCCTCTCTGGAAAGAGGTAACATCATCTTTGGTCCTAAATTATGACCACAAAGATTTTTCTAATACAGCACCTCAGATATTATCAAACCAACAGATGCACATAGGGCTGCAAGACATTGCACAAAGGAACAGAAATAGAACAGTAGCTGTAGAATCACAGGGTCTTCTAAAGTCAAACCCAGATTATAAAATAAAGGTGCTATATTCAAGGACCATAGGACAAAATTGGAAATTTCAGCAGTTTCAAAAATCTAAACTGACCTAGCAAAGTAGAAAATAACCAAATATTTTGGAACCGAAAAAATCGAAAGATTCAACTTGGGTCTTTAATTCAACTCAAATGGGTTTAAGGGTGTCTGTATGTGTCAGCATATTAGAAACAGGAGAGTGAATTTGTAGCCAGATCAAAAGAAGACGCAGATATTTGATGGAAGTTCCAGAAGGTGAGAAAGGAGAGAATGGAGCACAAAAGCAGTAGCTGAGAGGATAATGGCTAATGATCTTCTGGAGCAGGCCAGTGAAAAACTCCCAAGTAGCAGCATCGCAATGAAACCCAGAAAAAATGGAAATCCTGGAGGCAGCCAGAAGACATAGAGAGATTCAGTTTATAAAAGGTACAGTTTACTATACCAACAGCTACTGCTACTGTATTGAAAGGCAGCATGGGACTCTGAAGGCAGTGAAACATCTTTAAGATGCTGAAATAAAAAATGCCAATTTATTCTAGTTACATGTACAGAGTCGGTACCTGGTAGGAGGCTGGATGGTGGTGCAGCAGTAAAACACAGTGCCCGTGAGGCTGTTGCACATGAAAACATCTGGGTACATGTCTGGAGACGTCTTTGAGTACACTGGACACATGTGTGCTTACGATCCAGAGCTGGCCGAAGCTGGGGGTAGAGCACAGCATAAGGATCCCGCTGGAGTGGTGTCTCTGCCATCATCTATTCCTTCGTCTCCCTTATTCATGGAAGAAAAAATCTTTAAATAAAATTAGTGTCCTGGGGGCAGCAGTTGGTGTGGTGATCAAGGTGCTGGACTCTCATATGGCTGACCACAGTTTGAGTCCAAGACCCAGTGGCTAGAAAATAATACTGGGTTTTACACTAACAGGTGGAGTCATGTTTTAGAGAATCCAAGAAATACTTTAGATAGAAGAGGCTAGATGTCATCAAATTGCTACTAAGTAGGTGGTTGGTATCCCTGAGGGATGGTGCCATTCCTGATAGATTTGGCATTCGATGATGGCATACCTAGATGAACCTGGAAAACCAGTATCCAGGCTCCTAGGCCCATATGTAGCTCTCTCCGTCCTGACCACTCCCTTCATATGTCTATGTGGGGTACGGGTACAGCTGATGGAAGCTGGTGAGTGTCCGCTAGCCCAGACATCTTACCTATTTGGTTGTTTAGTGCCTCTTTCAAAACATGTGTTTTCTTCTAGGACTTCACTGACATGACTGAAAAGTCTGCACGTTTTGTGCCCACACCCATGGGTCTATCCACAGACCCCTACCACAGACTTCCCTGGCTCCAATATTCTAGTTTATTTCCTTCCAGGTCCCTGGATATAGCCCGGCCATTGGCCACTGTCTAGGAATTGGTATATATTTTTCCCTCTCCACTATTTCAGGTCCACCTTTAAAACAGAGCAGCCACCATTGAAGTTCTGCTGAGACCCACTGATAGAGGCAAGATACCCTGAAATCAAGCTTGGATCTTTTTTCATCCTTTGGCTGGTTGAACTGATGTGAGCCTGGGGAAGGGCAATGGTGTGACTGTTGTGATTGGGCTAGGGCTTGGGATGCCAACTTCTGCAGCATACTTGGGCCCCCCGGTCCTGCTTGGATCAGGTCGGTATGCCCCACTTCATCTAGTAGTTGACTGCTGCTGGATCAGCCCAGACTTAGCGCACAATGGCAGCTCTGGGTCACTTGGTTTCCCATGGGTAAGCATTGATTCTGGCTGTTATTTCTTGCACTGTTGTGTCCACCTCTCCTCCCATCAGTCCTGGGCCATAATGGAAACACGCCAGTGAAGTGTTCAGTGATCCTGGTGCCACTCACACAAGTGCATCCCTGACGAGACATGAATGGTGTCTTTGAACTCTCCTGTGGAAAATAATGTTCTGTTGTTTTTATTTTTGTTGTTTGTTTGTTTGTTTTGAGAGAGATTTTTGCTGTAAGGCACACGTGCTCACCTGAGGGATAGAAGAAAGTGAGAAATCACCCTCCTCAGGAGGATGGCCATGCCACAATCCCTTCTCTTCCATTCTCCTTTTGTGATCTTAGGCATGCATGCACACACCCGACATGAGTTTTAAGCCTCTGGATCAGACACTTGAACCACGATCAACTACGTGGGAATCCAGCAACATAACCATCACACCATCTGCTGGTCCCATTCCATTGGTATTTTAAATCTCAATTTATTCTACTATTTCTAATTCCTCCAGCTTCTCTTTTTCTCCCTTTACTATCTACCAAGGCAGCTCAGGCATTTCTAATTCGTTCAGTATTGTCCATCACTTCTTCCAGACTTCTGAAAGTGCTCCTAGCAGTGTTTGCCCATGACATGGGGTCCTTACCAGGGGGTTAAGTATTATACCCCCAAAAAAGTGTCCTATTAAATTAGTTCTTGCATAGCCAAATAGTCCCTTTGACCAAATGCCTTTGAAGTCTCCTGATTCCTGCTAGTACATGTACTAGGGTCTCTCTTTAAGCTACTGAAGAGGCCCTCTGGCTCCCTATATGGTCTTCACTTGTTAAAGGTCCATGTTTCCTCCTTTTCAAAGCACTGGTTTGACTTAGTAGTAGTCGGCCTACTCTGCAGTCTTAGCTGGTATCTTTGTCCACTTACCTTCTTCAGAACTAAGTCATCATACCTGTATGGACTCACCAATCAGAAGGGAACCCTTTGTCCCCTGAGTGGTTAGTGAGCAAGTTCCAGAGCCCATCCTACTGCCTGCATTCTTGGATCACTTCTGGCTCTTGGAATTACTTGGATTAGTTTGGATCATCTGAGAAATAGTCACAAAAACAGGATTAGATATGTAAGAGATTTAGTTCAGTCTGCAAGAGAAAAAAAGGAGGACGAGAGAAGAGATCAGAAGATCCCCAGACAATAAAGCGGGTTTGACTCCTGGGTAGAGGGAAAGAGGGAAGGTCTTAGAGTCCGAGGAGGGTCAGGCTGGCTGGCACACAGTCCTTGAGCCAGTCACCATCAGGGGACTGCCACGCACTTAGGCCCAGGCCCCGCATCAGGACCCACCACATTTAGTTGCTGGAGACAGCAGTGACGTGAGCATGGTGGCAGAATCAGAGTGCGATATGGGGCCCTCAGAGACTCCTTACAGCGGGAGAGAAGAAAGGCACATTCTCATAGCTGCCACATCCTTATTCCATGCCACTGCCAGCCCCACTTGTACTGGGTGTTGCAGCCTTTGATTGACTTTTATCACAGAGCAAGGGAGTAGTCAGATACACCATCAAGGATCTCTCTATCTCCACTGTGTTATAGTAGCCCAATTACCCTTGATGGTTGGGATCAATTACTCCAACCAGTCTAGTAAGTACCTTTTGCCGGTTGGTTCAGTAGTATGAGGTGAGAGTCTCAGCTTACAACTTAATAGACACATTCTTGCCTTGGTAAATATTACTTCTAAACTATAAGAGTCCCAAAGTTTCACATCTAGAAAGCAAATGTTTTGCTGGTGGCTATAAGGGGCAGTAGTGAGACTCCATTTTCGTCACCTATCCTACCCACTGCAACACACACACACACACACACAATTCTGAGGCCCATGAACCTTAACTATAGAAACAACAAAACCAGATATAAGGGCCATATTGGAAAGGATAGCTCTAGGGATCCACACTATCCCCTCCTTTCAGTGGCCATAGAACCAACATGGGGAATTCAGTCAGTTGCAATTATATTACTGTTTCAGGCCAGAAAGCACATCCAAGAGGACATTATCCTAGGTCCACCAAGTGATGCTACCATGAGTCCTCAGCAGTCCACTCCACCATCCTGTTAGTCCAGGTGCTCCAGGTTATTGGGACAAGGTATGACCAGTGAATTACATAAGCATGAACCTTTGCCACACATCGTTTACTATAAAGTAAGATTCCTGTTCAGCAGCAATGCTGTGAGGAATGTGAAAGCAATACAAGCATTTAGTAAATCCACAGATGGTGGTTTGGGCAGAGATACTGTAGGCAGAGAAGGCACATCTGTCAAATTCCAGTAAGAACAAAACTCTGTCCCTCTGAAAATGAACTGGACGAACGTAATCAACCTGCTACAGGTGGCTGCTGCATCACTGGTGCTTTTTAACATCCTGGAGGTGCACTGTGACTCTTCTGTTGGGAGGTGGGGCACTCAGGTACGGCTGAGCCAGACTATGCCTTGGTGACTGTGCAGACCTTCTGCCTTTGTCACCATGGCCACTTTTTCATCAGCCTGTTGGCAAGAAAGAGAAGCTGAAGGATGCCCACAGAATGGGTCATCATGCCCACTAGCTGTAAGTTCTCTTCTCAATTTCTTCTTATTTTGTATTCCTGCACAGCCTGTGCTCATTAGCAAAGATCTAGCCACACACATTTTCTCACATTACCGTGTCACCAAATTGCCAACCTTCCTCCTCCCAAGTCTCAGAACAGTGAGCCAAACTGTACAATTAATAGCCACTTATTCCTGACAAAATGGACAGACAGGTACATTGTTCAAAGTTCCACCTATTGAGATTTCCCTTCCCTGCTCTCCCTTGGAACCATTCCTGTGGGTGTGTGTGTGGGGGGGATGCTGCCAACACACTGTGTAAAGCCATATAAAATTCAGGCTCAGGCATCACAGAGAACTCTCCGTGAGGTCATAGGTGCAGGCTGAAATGGGGGAGGGGCAGAAGGAACCACAAGAGTCTGAACTGCCTTCAGATGTGCTCGAGTCCCATCTGGTACACCACATCTACTAGCTGATACAGTCCTGTTCTGCCCACCCAACCTCACAGTTTAGTGCATTAGACAATATCCACTTCTTGATGGAGCTCAGATTACATGGTAACCTGCTAGCTGATACTGGAACCCAATCCAAAAGATATTTATCAAAAAAAGAATAGTGGGCATCGATACTGGTTGGCTAGGTTTTCCACCATTGGCCTGGTCCTCCGTGGGTTCCAGAGCCAGAGAGGAAGAAGCAGAGTCATGGACTCTCTCCCACATACACTTGCAAGGACCTGCACATCTCCCAGAGACAGGAAGGCATCGTGTTATACATGGGTCTTCCATCACTGGTCAGGCCCTCTGCAGAGCCAGAGAGGAGCAGGTTCGTCAGGCCCTGAGCAACACCTGGCCATACCTACCACCACAAGGTTCGTCAGGCCCTGTGCAACATGTGGCCTTACCTACTGCCTTAAGGTTTGTCAGCTCTGTGCAACATGCGACCTACTGCCTTAAGTTGATCAGGCCCTGTGCAACACACAACTTTACCTACTGCCTTAAGGTCAGCCTCGTCACATCAGTGCTCAGCAACATAAGAATTAAAAAATTTTGGAAACATGAGGGAAACTGGCATGGAGCTAAAATACACCACCGAGAAATGAACAAACATACAGCTCCAGTAACCTTCCCCAGATTGGTAGGAAAAAGTAAGTGCCTCACCAGATGCCTAGAAAACAAAGCAAAACCTTAAGAAATAAGAGAAAATCAGGAAGTATATACCCCTCAAAAAAACACAGCAACTCCTCGCCAACCATGCAAAAAATATAAGAAATCTCATAAATGACAGAAATACATTTCAGGATGCCAGCAGGTGGCATGGTAGTTAAGGGTGCTGGACTCCCACATGGTTAACCTCAGTTTGAGTCCTGGACCTGGTGGTTTGCTTTCACACTTTTGCTCAACGTCTCTCTCTCTCTCTCTCTTTCTCTCTCTTTCTCCCTCTCTCTCTCTCTCTCTCTCTCTCTCTCTCTCTCTCTCTCTCTCCTCCCTCTCTGGTTAAATTTAAAAAAAGTTAAATAAAATGATTAAAATAGAAATTTAAATTAAGAAATGTAATTCAGAATATCATTATAACAAAACTCAATGAGATGTAAGAGAAAACAGATAACAAACTCTAAGAGATCAGAAAAACATTTTATGATAGGAAGGAGGAATTTCATAAAGAGGTAGATACTCTAAGAAAGAAACAAACAATTTCTGTAGGTGAAGAAAACAATGGAAGAAATCAAAACCTCCCTCAAAAGGATCAATAGCAGTTTAGACAATGCAGAAGAAAGAATCTGAGATGGAAGACAAAGCCTACACTTAATCCAAACCATGAAAAATAATTTTAAAAAAGAAGAATTAAGATAATATATGGGAAATACTAGACATCATGAAATGCATGAATATCCAAATAATGGGAATTCCACAAGGCTATGAAGCTGGTAAAGGCATAAAAAAAAAAAAACCTCTTTCATGAAATACTATCAGAAAAATTTCCAAATCCAGAAAAAAATAAAGACATACAAATCCAGGAAGCACAAAAGACACCAAATGGAATCAACCTAAGATCTTCTTCACAGCACAGCATTGGTAAAAATCAATGATAATTCTCAAAATGGCAAGAGAAAAGTATCAAGTTACATACAAAGGCAATACTATCAGGCTAATAACAAATCTGGCAACAGAAACGATGCAGGTAAGAAAAGAATGGGAAGAAAAACAATTCTAATGAAGAATGCTATATAAGAAATAAAAACATTACCACGTAAACATCTGAAAAAAATTCCAAAAGCTAGGCCAGCTCTACAAGAAGTACTGAAAGGAGTACTATAACAGAAAAACTAAAGAGAGACAAATAGAATTCAGAGAACACAAAACAACCAAGAAAACTGCTAATACAATGACAGAAATAAGTCCACAAACTTCAGTAATGATGCTGAATGTTAATGGATTAAATTCCCCAATGAAAAGACACAGACTGGCTAAATAGACTGAAAAAAAAAAAAAAAAAAAAAAACAAACAAACAAAACCCAAAAAACCAGGAGCCCTCTATATACTTTCTACAAAAAACACACCTCATGGATAAAGACATACATAAACTGAATGTGAAGGGCTGGAAAATTTTATTTGACATAAATGGAATGAAGAAAACAAAGACTGGAGTCATAATAATAATATCAGACACAATAAACTGCAATCGTGAAATGCCACATATTGCCAAAACAATGCTGTGCAAAAAGAATGAAATAGGAGGCATCACAGTACCTGACCCCAAAATATATTACAAAGCTGTTATAATCAAAGCAGCATGTTACTGGCACAAAAAAAAACCAAAAATACAAAAAAAAACAAAAAACAAAAAACAAAAAAACAAAAACCAGGCATGTGGACCAATGGAACAGAATACAAAGCCCAGAAATAAACCCCCAAACATACATTTTTTACAAATGCCACAGTGGGGAAAAGAAAGTATCTTCAGCAAATGGTGCTGGAAAAACCATCCAGTTTTTAATCCACCTGCAGAGAAATAAAACTGATTCCTCTCTCTCACCATTAACAAAAAATCAACTCAAAATGGACCAAATGTCTAATGTAAAACCTCCAACTATAAAAACTACTGGTGGAAAACCCAGGGGGAAATCCTGAAGCATTGGAGTAGGCAAAGACTTCTTAAATAAGACCTCTAAAGCACAAATAATAATCTCAAAAATAGACAAGTGGGACTAGGTTAAAAAGCTTAGGGAACAGCAGATGGTATAATGGTTATGTCTCTGGATTCCCACATAGTTGACTACATTTGAATTCCAAGTATGGCTACTTAAAACTCATGCCTGGAGTGTTTGTATGTGTGTGTGTGTGTGTGCGCGCGTGCACCCAAAATCCCAAGAGGAAAATAGAGAAGAGACTGCGGAATATCTATCCCTTCTGGGGGGCTGATTTCTCTTTTTCTGTCTGTCTGTCTCTGTCTCTCTGGTGAGCACATGCACCCTATAGCAAAAATTTCTTTAAAAAAAATCAAAGCTTCTACATAGCAAACGAAATGACAGAGTGAAGAGACAACCCATGGAATGGGAGAATATACTTGCAAACTATGACTCAGATAAGGGACTAATAACCAGACTATACAGTTTTCACCCCCCCCCCAAATAATCAGTGCAATTAAAAGATGGGCAAATGAATTGAACAGACAACTCTCCAAAAGACATACAAACAGCTAACAAATACATGAAAAAATGCTCAACATCCCTTATCAAAAAGGAGATGCAAATCAAAAACACTATGATCTACCACCTAACCACAGTCAGAATGCCTAACTTGAAAAAAGTAAAGAACGATAAATGCTGGCAATGCTGCTGTGAAAAGGTAATTTTCCTACACTTTTGGTGGGAATGTCAATTAGTACAGCCATGGTGAGAACATGGAGGTTCCTCAAAAACACATTTAGAGGGACCAGGAGATGGCATAATGCTTACATTGTTGGATTTCCACATGGCCGACAGTGGTTCAAGTCCCAGACCCAGCAGCTTTGAATCTCATGCCGTGTGTGTGTGTGTGTGTGTGTGTGTGTGTGTATGTGCATGTCTGTGCCCAATATCTTGAGAGGAAAATGGAAGGGAGGGGATTGCAATGTGGGCATGCCTCCTGGGGGGTGATTTCTCGCTTTCTGTCTTTCTCTGTCTCTCTGGCTTGCACATGCACCCTATAACAAAAATATCTCTAAAAAAAAAGAAAACCTACAATTAGAACTACCATATGATTCAGCAATTCCAATCCTGGGTATCCACCCAAAGGATAGGAATACATTCAGTCAGAGAAACACTTGCACATCCACAAGTGTTATTCACAATTGCTAAGACAGAATCAATCCAAATGTCCAATAACAGATGATTGGATTGAAAAAGTGTGGTGCATACACTATGGAATACTACTTAGCCATAAAAAATGAGACCTGGCATTTGATGGAAAGTGGATGAATATGGAAAATATACTGCTAAGTGAAGCAAGCCAGACTATGAAACAGGCAGTGTATGTCCCCACTTAATATACGCAATGTCTCCATTTTATGACAGAAACTGAAAGACAGTAAGGTATAAAAGCATAAAAAGCAACTGTGATACCAGAGACAGGGTGGGACATGTGGCACAGGAGGGAGGGAATCGAGGGGAAAAACAGCTAAACATTTAATGTAACTAAAAATGGAAAACTGTCTAATGATGATGTATGGTAATGTCTTTGGACTGACAGGCAGTATATTCATGCTGAGAAGATTTATTTTGTATGCTGTGGACATGTACAGTGGTTAAATATATAAAAAAGAAAAAATAGTTATCTACATAGGACAGACAATATGGCTTAGTCACTAACATTCCAAAAGTTTACCCTTATGTGATTCCTTACGTCTAGGACCTTTCAGTTAATTAGTAAATGAGTTAGAAGCACCATGCTCATTTGAAATAGATGTTGTCTCCAAAGTCAGGAGAGCTCCTTCTATACTCTGCTCCTTTATTGATGGAGGAAACCAGATGGAGTTGTCCCTTATCATGAAAGGAAATCAACAATCCCTAGATCACATGAAGATGAGCTGGATGCAGAGTAGGAAATTTACCAAACTGTTAACGCTGCTGATGTACAGTTTATGAAACTACCTGGGCATTTTTCCCCCTTACTTCTCCTCCATTTTACAATTTTCCAGTAATTTGTATACTGTATTAATTATGGGTTTATACTGCATTAATTAATCAGGATGCTTTGCGATGCAAGTTAACACAATACTTACTTCTAAACAAAGAAACCTTCCTATCTGATGTAACTGGCAAGTCCAGGGCAGGGTGGGGCTTGGGTGAACAAGGGCAGGGATTGAACATCATTATTGAGGTCTAGTTCTTTTGACATCTCCACTCAGTGTCCTCAATGTGGGCTTCGTACTTAACCTGGATCACCTGGTTACACCAAAGGGGTGGCCAGGAAAAGCTGTGTGCTGCCTGACTAAAAAGGATCATTCTTTGGAGTAAAGAAACTTGATGCTCTGTTAGGAAGAAGGGACTTACTATTTGAGAGACATACAACAATGTCTTTTCTAATTTGCAACTTTACTTTTTCAAAGTATGTTTATTACTTCAAAGATTTTGAAAGTAATTTATTTCACTGTATAAAATTTGGAAGACAGAGGGCATCAAAACAAGAAAACATACACATGATTCCATTACATGAGAAAACCACTGTTAACATTTTGGTGCCTTAAAAAAATCTAAACATATAACAATCCCACGGATAAACTCACATTCAGACATAAGCATATGCATTTATAGGGAATATTATTTATTTGAAAATGTGATCTTAATGTCTCAATAACATTCTATCATGTGGAAACACTATAATTTACTTAACCATTTCTCTAATGTAGGTGTTTATGTTAACTGATTGCTCATTATTATATATAATATGGTAATTAATACCATTGGATGTAGTATTTCAGCTGATTTCTGATTTACTTCCTTAGGATAGTTTCCATTGAGACTACTGGATCAGACTGCCTCAGGCTCTTTTATTATATTTCTAAAAGGCACTTATTACATATTTATGATGAGAAAAATATATAGTAAAATAGAAAATGAGAATCATATTAAAATCTAAATAATCAAGTAGGAAATGGGAATCATATTGGCCCTAACTTCATAGTAGGTATAAATATCAGGCTGTGCCATTTTTAAAAAGTGTTTTGTGATAATTAAGGCATTGCACAAGTTACTATTTTGATGCAAACAAACAAAAAACTACTCGAAACTGTCTTGTGACAATAATCACTCTCAGGGATTACTTTGCAATTTTTAACATATGCACTGTCATCACTTTAAACAACTTTCAATATTCCAAATCCTACTCATTAGTATAATAGATGTAGCTTTTGTCCTAGCTACTTAAGTATTTACATTTGCAGGACTTTAATAACCTATAAAACTATGAATAGCCCAGCATAATTGAATGTGGAAGACAATACACTATCAACTAAAATAAATGTGATAAATGAAACAAAGAGCATTCACTATGGGAACCATGAAAAAGAAACAACTAATACTTTCCTTTTTTTCTTTTGTGTTTTCCACTTCAGTTCCTATAGATTGATCTCCTTGGTGTTTTTTAATCTTACCTGGTCCTGCTCTCTGATATTTGTGAGCTCTCATTCCCAGTCCGCCTTTATAAACTAAGAATATGTCACTTGCTCTTAGCACCCTCCTATTATTTTCCTACTCTCTTCGTGATGGGATTTGATTTCCGGAATATACGGCCTTACAGAGCTGCCTCTGCTTGCCCAGGCTGACCAGCCACTGATGTGATGCTGCTTATGCCTCAGAAAAGTGTATCATAAGTTAAATTTTAAAACATTTTTAAAGAATTATTTAATTTTATTTATTAATTCATTTATTTTCATTTGACCAGAATGAGAGAGAGAGAGAGGGAAAGTGAGACAACAAGCCACCAGGTCGAAGACTCGAACTGTGGTCGGCCGTGTGGGAGTGTCCAACACCTTAACCACCACACCACCTGCTGGTCCCTAAAACTTTTAAATAATAGGAGAAAGGTAAGCCCAACTTAAGAAACAAAAAGAAAAGAATAGATATTTCAATTCATTGTCTTGCTCAATTAAGACATTTGGAAACTTTAAGATGTTACACTGCTTTCAGAGAGAGAGACCTAGCAGGATTTTGACTAGTTATAGAACACCTGTGCTTGTTACAAAGGGAAGGACAGCAGCTATCCCCCAAGCAATATGTTAGTAGAGGAAAGGTGTTCTCAAAAACCTCTATGAGCCACATAAAAACGATGACATTAAGGTGAAGAAAGCCCAAAGGGATTTTTAAAAATAAACATGAGGATTAACAACAAATACAGTCTCATCATTTCTCTTCCCTTGGTATTTGTGTGATTATTCCTGGATTATATTTGTCCATAGGATGGAAAAAACAATAGGCTGATTTATTAAGTAATCCATTTAGAAAAGCCAGGAGATCACAGGTACAAGTTAAGCGTTTCTCTGCCAGCATGTGGCACTATTGTGACTAGACCCAACTTGTTCTGTTTACCATTCACAGATGTTCGTCTCTTTTTAAAATTTTTGCTATAGGGTTCATGTACTTACTGGAAAAATCAAGGAGTAAGAAAGCACCTCTGCAGGGGGATAGTCCCATAGCAGCCCCTTCTCCTCCATTCTTCTGTTGGGATTTTGGGGGCGCACACACACACACACACACACACACACCAGGCAGTTTTTTAAGCTGCTGGGTCCAGGCCCAAACCTTGCAGTTGACCATGTGGGATCCAGTCACCTTTAATCACCACACCACTGGCTGGTCCAGTGGTTTGTCTTAAGAAAATAATATGAAGGACAAAATGCTGGGAAGAGTGATGGTGATATTAATATGAGTCCAAATAAATAGAAAATTGAGAAAGTGCTTGTTTTGTTGGTTACTTTTATATTTTCCTGCTATTTAAACCTTTGAAATTTTTCATATTAAAATATAGCATCCTATTGTGAGACAGAAGTATGGGGGGGGGTGCAGTGACACTCATTTTCCTAGTTAAAGAAATTAAGTAAAAGTTGCAAGAACTGGTTCTTTTTCTAGAGAGGTTCTCAGGGAAAGAAATTGCTTAGTTTTTTCCCTTACCTATACTGAGAAAGTTCCAATGTTAATTTAGGCACGTACAATGATTACTCCATCCTAAAATGTCAGAAAGGTAATTTAAGAGACTTCAAACAGTAAAGTTTAAGAGCGCCAGATGAACTATGTTAAGAACCCATGGTGTGGCTGAGATTAGGCCTTACACCACAGAGGCTAAAAATGGCAGTAATAAGACCTCAGGTTTTAAAAGTAGCTTTGAATCATGAAAGGTCAAACTAAAATGAATAAAAATCCCATAATATCAAATCAAAGGAATGAAACAAGTTAAAAAAAATTACTGTATAAGAATATGGTAGCCTGAGTCTGGTGAACATATAGCAAAGATAAAATGAGATATTTCTGAAACTTTTTTGGACTAACACAGTACAGTATATCTGAAACTTTTTTTTTAAGATTTTTTTTTTTTCATAGAGCACATGCACTCGCCAGAGAGAGACAGAGAGAGAGGGAAAGTGAGAAAGCATTCCTCGGAGGATGGCCATGCCACAGTCCCTTCTCCTCAATTTCCTCTTGGGATTTTGGGCATGCATGCATATATGCCCAGTGTGTTTTCCAGGCCACTGGGTCTGGGAACCACAGAGTTAACCAAGTGGGATCTAGTGTCTTAACTACCATGCCACCTGCTGGCCCTATCTGAAACTATTTTAAATTCAAAGATACAGAGATACTGTGGAGTCATATGTAGGTTTGGCATTAATGGGTAAGGATTACAGAATGCTCGGCCTTATAAAGCATTTGGATATGCAGAGTTTGATGAAAATGAGGACAGCATTTCTTGTAAAATCTGATACATTTAATTTTGGCATAATAGTGATTTATTATATAGTAACACTTCAAAAATAGACTTTGCATTTAATAAACCACCGAGTAGCCACGCTGAGGTCTACAGGCACGCTTTCGCTCCGTACACCATGCTGCTGTTGCACTGAAGGCAGTGGAGTCCATCCCGGGGGTTATAGGACCCAGGGCTGCAGATCACTGTGGGTAAAGGAGAACTTGATCAGCAACATTTTCTTAAAATGCCACAGCAGGAAACTTTATTGGAATATACATTCTCAAAGATTTCTTTTTAAAAGTGTAAAAAATTACCAGTCGTGATAAAATACACATACAATTTATCATATTAACTTTCTTTTTCTTTTTTTTTTTTTTAAGAAAGATTTTTCCTATAGAACGTATGCACTCACCAGAAAGACAAAGAGACAGAAAACAAGAAATCAGCACCCCCCCCCCCCCCCCCCCCGGGGAGATGGCCACACCACAGTCCTTTCTCCTTCATTCTCCTCTTGGGATTTCAGGCACGCACACACACACAGAGTGAGTTTTAAGCCACTGGGTCCCAGACTCGAACCGTGGGCAACTATGTGGGAGTCCTGTATGGAAACATTAAGCCATCTGCTGGTCCCCATCTTAACCCTAATTTCAGTAGTGTTAAGCTTATTCACATGGTTGAGCAAGCAGTCTTCAGTACATTCTCATCTTGCAAAACAGCAACTCTATACCCATTACACAATTCCCCATTTTCCTTTCCCTTAGCTGTTGGTAACCATCTAATTTTTCTATTTCTATGAGTTTGATTCCTCTACCTACCTGATGAAAGTGGAATCATACAATAAAAGCTTGGCTTTAACTTTCTGCTCTGAATTTGGCTCACACCAAGACTGATCACACAGTGTTAAGTTCAGAAGGCTGCTGCCTGCACTAAACTCTCAGTTACAGAGCAGACACCACCAGAGGCCAACACCACAAGTGAAACCAACTGTGCTTATCACAGGGCACACAATAACTGTTCCATAAATGTGTAAAGGCAGCTCTGAAACAAAGAAAGAGCTGTGGCTTATTTATAATAGCCACCTAGTTTCAAGTCCTGTTTCTACCACTTGCTAAATGTACAATTTGGGAAAAATTTATCAGCCTAACTTAATTCTGTTTATCATTTGTAATGTAGATGTATATCATGACTATATTACAATAACTATCTCTGTATGAAAGAAAGTAAAAAGACAAGGAGAAAGAAACTAAGGTCAAATATCAGCTGTTATTAACTTTGGGATCCCAGGCAAAGCAGTAAATTCTGTTTTACTTTCCTTATTTGTAAAACAGGCATGAAAGGTCAGTCCAGGGCCAGCAGGTAGCATAGAGGTTAAGATGCTGAATTCCCACACGGCCAACCATGGTTTGAGTCCTGGATCTGGCAGCTTGAAAATCACTCTGGGCACATGTGCATGCCAAAATTGCAAGAGGAGAATGGAGGAGAAAGGATTGTGGCATGGCCATCCTTCCATGGGGTGATTTCTAACTTCTGTCTCTCTCTGTCTCTCTCTTTAGCAAGCACACATACCCTCAGGCAAAAACCTAAAAATCAAACAAAAAACAGGTCAATCCAGTAGGAGTGACTGGGAGGGGCAAATAGATGGTTTGGGCAGGTTGTGCTCTGGATTTGCCTCCATTCTTCTCCTATTCCACAGGTGAACATAAGGAAACACTACCCCCCAGCCTTTGTGCTACCACTTTTGTTTCCAGCAGTTTGCTGGTCCAGCAGGAGTGACTGGGAGGTCAAAGAAGTGGCTTGGGCAGGATGCACTCTGGATTTGCTTCAGTTCCTCTCCTATCCCACAGCCCAACCTCAGCCTCATCAGGAACAGAGAGTTTTGAGTGAGGATGCATCCCTCTGAAGTCACTGAGACTTTAAATAACTATTTCTCATCCTTCCCTCTGGAGGATAAAGGAGAGAAACTCCCTCTCTTTAAATCCTAATCTCAAAACTCCTAGCATTCTCACGGAAGATTAGAGAAACCATTGTGAAGGTAACACCCACTGTAGGTAACAGACACAGAAACCTACTTTAAAAACAAAACAAAACAGGAAGAAGTAAATACTTTGTCAGATGCCTATAAATCAAATAGAATCCTATGAAATGTGAGAAATCTTGGAAATTCTCTCATTGGTTGGTGATGGTAACTCATCAACAATGGATAAAATACCAGAAATCACAAAAATATCAGAAAAAGAATTCAGAATACTAACACTGAATGTTAATAGATTAAATTCTCCAGTTAAAAGACAGACTGGGGGCCAGCAGGTGGCATGGTCTTTAAGGTGGACTCCCACATGGCCAGCCAGTGTTTGAGTCCTGGGCCTGGTGGCTTACTTTCTCACTTTCCCTCTCTGTGTCTGTCTCTGGTCAAATTAAAGATTAATAATGATAATAAAAAATAAAATAAATAATTATGAAAGAAAAAGACAGACTGGCTGAATGGATTTAAAAAATAGGAACCGCTATATGCTGTCTACAAGAAATACATCTACTTAGATTGAATGTCAAGGGTGGGGGGCCAGCAAGTGTAGCTAAGATTGAAGTGGCTGAAATTCTCCAGGTGTGTGTGTATGTGTGCGCGCCCAAAACCTCCAGAGAAGAATGGAGAAGAGATCACAGCAACTGGAGGAAGTGATTTTTCACTTTCTCTCTATTTCTCTCTGGTGAATGCACACATCCTATAACAAAAACAAAAAAGGAAAGTCGTGTACTAGAACAAAGTACTCCACACAAGCAGAAACCAAGAAAGAAAAAGCTGAATCAGAATACTAATAAATGACAAGATATATTTTAAGATAAAAACTATAAAAATAGACAAAGAAAAAGTCTATATAGAACTAAAAGGATTAACCAAGAAGCCATAACAATTACAGACATCTATGCCCCATGTGGGGCATAGAGAGAAAATTTTCTAGCTCTAAAGAGAGAAATAAACTGCAATACAGTAATTGTCGGAGATTTCAACACTCCATTGTCACCACTGGACATCTAGTAAGAAAATACAGTAAGAAACAGAAGTTAAATGGTATCATAAACCAAATGGACAGATGTTTATTGACATTTTACCCAACAACTACTAAAAACACATTTTTTCCACCCTACGTGGAACTTTTTTGAAGAAAGGCTAACTTTTTTGATGTATTTCTTCAAAAAAGGACACAAAAAAAGTCTTTAAAAATAAAATGTATGGAAACCAGCAATCACAACAGAATTAAACTTGAAATCAACAACAGAGAGATCCTCCAAAATGCACAAATACATGCAAGCTAAAAAATCTACTCCTGGGGACCAGCAGTTGTCGTAATGGCTATGTTGCTGGGCTCCCATGTAGTTGACCACGGTTCGAGTCCCATATCCGGTGGCTTAAACTCACGCTGGACATGTGTGCGTGTGTGCCCAAGATCCTGAGAGGAGACTGAAGGAGAAGGGATTGTGGCATGGTCATCCCCCCTGGGTGGGTGGTTTTTTTGTTTTCTGTCTCTCTGTCTCTCTCTATCTTTCTGGTGAACGCACATGCCCTATAGCAAAAACCTCCCCCCCCCCACCAAAAAAAAAAAAAAAAAAAAAAAAAAAGAAATCTACTCCTGAATGCATCTAAACTACTGAAGAAATTAAGACTGAAATTTAAGAATTCCTTGAGACAAACAACAACCAAGACACAATGTACTATAGTCTATGGGACACAACCAAAGCAGTCCTAAGAGGAAAGGTCCTAATAATCAGTGTCACAAGAGAAAAATGAAAAGATAGAAAACAAACAACCTAGTGAAACTAGTCAAGAAAGTGGAAAAGCAGCAAGAACAAAAAATCCCAATGGCACTAGAAGAAAGGAAATAATAAAAGATGAGAACAGAAATAAATGAAATAGAGAATAAAAATATAAAACATAAATGAAATGAAAACTGGTTTTCAGAGAAGCAAAATTGACAAACCAATAGCTATATTAACCAAGAAAGACAGGGAAAGGAACCACATAAATAAAACTTGTAGTTAAATAGGCATTATTGCAACAGAGGTCACAGAATTACAAAATACTGTAAGAGACTACTACCTGCAACTTTAGGCAAACTCGAAAACCTAGATAAAATGGATAAATTTCTGGACACATACAACATTCCAAGATTGATTTAGAAGAACTAGGAAGTCTGAACAGATCAGTAACACATAATGAGACTGAAAGAGTAATAAACAGTCTCACAACAAAGGAAAGCCCAGCTCCACATGGCTTCATTTCTGAATTCTGCAGAACAATTTTTTAAAAATTAATTCCAGGTTCCAGCCAGTGGCGTAGTATTTTAAAGTAACTGGATTCCACATGTGATGTTTGAGTCTTAAAAAGCATGCGAGATGCATGTACATGTGTGTCCAAAATCTTGAGAGAACAGAGGAGAAGGGATTGCAGAGTGGCCGTCTTCTCTGAGGGGTTGAGAAGATTTCTCTGTCTCTTTTTGGTGACTGCACACACCTTATGTTAAAATTTAAGTGAAAAAATAAATAGATACAATATTTTTTTTTTAAAAAAGGAATAAATTCCAATCCTTCTCAAACTATTTCAAAAGATCTAAAAGGAAAGAATCTTTCTAAACTCATTCTATGAACTTTCCATCATCTTGATACCAAAAATCGAAAAGGACAGAACAACAACAACAACAAATCAGAAAACTATAGGCCAATACCTCTAGTGAATATAGATGCAAGCATTTTCACAAGGCACTAGCAAATTGAGCACAACAGCATATTAAAAAGATTATGCACTATGAACATGTAGGCTTTCTCTCAGTGATGCAAGGGTATTTCAACATATGCAAAACAATAAATGTAATATATCACATTAACAGAAGTAAAGATAAAAAGATACAGTCATATCAATTGATGCAGAAAAAGCATTCACTAAAACACAACAACCTTTTTGATTAAAATTCTCAGCAAAATAGCCAAAACAAGACAAGCCTATCTTCTCTCTCCTCTCCTTTTCCACATAGTACTGAAGTCCTGGCCAATGCAATCTGACAAGAGAGTAAGATAAAAGGAATTTAAATTGTAAGAGAAGTGAAAATGTTCCTATTCACAGAAGACTTGGAAAATTCAAAGAAATCCACAAGAAAACTCCTAGAAGTGATTAATGAATTCAGTAAAGTTGCAAGGTATGAAATCAATATACAAAATCTATGGCATTTTTATACACCAACAATGAATAGAAGGAGGAAAAACTGAATAAAACAATCCCATTAATAATAGGCACACATACACAAATACTTAAGTATAAGCCTAACCAAGGAAGTAAAAGCCCTCTACACAGAAAACTACAAAAAATTGAGGAAAGAAATTGAGAATGATATACAGATGTGAAAAGACATTCCATGTTCATGGAATGGAAAAATAAATATAATTAAAAAGCCAATTCTACCCAAATTAATTTACAAATTTAATGCAATTCTAATTAAATTACCAGTGACATTCTCCATGGAATTAAAAAAAAAAAGTCAAAAAAATTTGTCTGGAATCATAAGTGGCCCTGCACTGCCAAGGTAAAACTGCAAATAGACCAAGTAGGAAGCATCTCTCTCCTTGATCTTAAAATACTTTACAAAGCTGTGATAATCAAAACATCATGATTTTGTCACAAAAACAGACATGCAGACTAAATGAACAGAAAATAGAATCTATAAACCAACCCTAAAACATATCACCAACCAATTTTTGACAAAGTGTACAAGATAATCAATGGGGAAAAGAAAATCTCTTCAGCAAATGGTGTTGGAAAAACTGGATATCCACCTGCAGAAAAATGAAACTGGATCCCCCTCTCTCACCATTAATAAAAATCAACTCAAATGGATCAAGGAGCTAACCATAAAACCTCAAACTATAAAAATACTGGTGGAAAACACAGAAGAAATTCTTGAAGACATTGGAGTAGGCAGACAAAGAATTCTGAAATAGGACCCCTAAAGAACAGGCAATAATTATAAAAACAGACAGTGGGACTACATCAGGCTGAAAAGCAAAGGAAACAATAATCAGAGTGAAGAGACACCCTTCAGAATAGAAAATATTTGCTAACTATGCTTTGGATAAAGGACTGCTAGCTAGACTATATAGGGAAGATAAACAATTTCTTCTCAACAAACAAACAAAAAACAACAACAATCCAATTTAAAAATAGGCAAATGAAGGAAGACATTTGTGGAACACAGAAATGGTTTATTACCTGTTGATGACAACATGTATAGTATTCTCAGATGGACTGGACTGAACTGTATTTCATGTTGGGTAAATTTTTTTTTTAAAAAGAATTCTTTTATTTCACTTTATTTATTTATTTATTTATTTACTTATTTTAATTTGACCAGAGAGGGACTGCGAGAGAGAGAGAGAGAGAGAGAGAGAGAGAGAGAGAGAGAGGAAGAAAGCTGCCAGTTCCAGGACTTGAACCTTGGTTTTCCATGTGGGAGTCCAATGCCTTAATCACCACACCACCTGCCAGCCTCAGGTAAATACTTTTTACAAGCCAAATGATGTGCAGTAACTGAATGTTTTAAAAAAATAACACGAAGGATAATTTTTTTTAAATCATAAAGAAAGAATGCAAAAATTATAGGCAAATGGCAAATGAGCTGAACAGGTAACTCTCCAAAGAAGACATAAGAATGGCCAAAAAGCATATGAATAAATGCTCAACATCTCTTAGAAGAAGGAAACTACAAATCAAAACCAAAATGAGATACCATTTAATAACTGTCTGAATGGCTAGGATCAGAAATGAAATAAAATAAAGAACAAGTTCTGGCAAGGCTGTGGTAAAAAAGGGAACTCTAATATACTCTTACTGGGAATGTAATTTAGTACAGCCATTATGGAAAACAATATGTAAGTGCTTCAAAAACCTACAAATAGAACTACCATATGAACCAGAATTTACACAAGGGATAAGAAAACTCAGTTGGAAGGACTTGCATATCCATGTTTACTGCAATATTACTCACAAATGCTAAGATATGAAATCAACGTAAGTTCCCAAGAATAGACGACTGGATTGAAAAATTGTGGCACATACACACTATGGAATACTATTCAGTGATAAAAATCAATGAGATCCTGACATCTGCTGCAGAGTGGATGAATATAGACAACTTAATGCTAAGCGAAGGAAACCAGACTGGGAAAGATAGGCACTGTATGTCTCTGGCCTAATATACACCAAATTTCTGCACTTTATGGCAGAAATTAAAAGATTGGAAGATATAACAGTAGGACAGCACGTGTATATTCCTGAGACTGTATACAAAGGGGTCGACAGTAATGGATGGGAGACAGGAGCTCAGGCAAAAAACATTAAACAGACCTAACAATGGGAAGTTATATTTGAAGATGATCTATATGGTATTATTTTTTATTTGATTAACATGCAATGAATGTATGCTTTGAAAAACTATTGTATGCTGTTAAGATATATGATGATCAGGAGTAGCAGATGGTGTAATGGTAATGTTGCTTGACTTCCACGTAATTGACCACGTTTTCTTTCTTTTTTTTTTTTTTTTTTTTGGAGAGGTTTTTCGCTATAGGGTGCGTGCGCTCGCCAGACAGACAGAGAGAGACATAGAGACAGAAAGCAAGAAATCACCCCCCAGGGGGGATGGTCACGCCGCAATCCCTTCTCCTCCATTCTCCTCTCGGGATCTTGGGCACGCACGCACACGCGCCCGGCGTGAGTTGTAAGCCACCGGGTCTGAGACGCGAACCGCGGTAGACTACGTGGGAGTCCAGCGACATAGCCATTACACTAACTGCTGGTTCCCCGTAATTGACCACGTTTTGAGTCCCAGACGTGGTGGCTTGAAACTCACGCTGGGTGCATGTGCGTGTGTGCCCAAAATCCTGAGAGGAGAATGGAGGAGAAGGGATTGTGGTGTGGCCATCCTCCCTTGGGGGTGATTTTTCACACGCACCCTATAGCAAAAGTCTGTCTCCAAAAAAAAAAAAAAGAAAAGAAAGAAAGAAAGAAATGATATATGATGATCAAATGTAAAATGTTCTAAAAACTAAAATAGGCATGAAAATAAGCAACTTCATAAAATTAACAGGATTAAAATCAGATAAGTTATAAAAAAAAGAATGCCCACAGATCAAAGATACTCAAAGACATTTAACCCTATGCACGCTGAGACCACTGCCTCTACTTACCACTTCCACTGTGGGCAGGAGCACAAACGTCAGGTAGCAACATCCAGCCTTCCAGTTGGGCTGGGGTCTCATGTCCCTCCTTTTCCTACTGCAAATGTAGTTGGCCAAGGATCTCAAAATATGTAAATATCACCCGACAACATGAGCCATCAAAGAAATTTTTTTTTCAAGCACCATGATTCAATAATATAGTTACTGTTTGGAGCTGGCTCACATTTCACATATTTAATTTCACATTATCTACTTTAAGATGTATTATTCCAAATTTGAAAATATCTTTACTTTTTTTCTCATTAAAAAAAAAAAAAATTCTGCCTGAAGGAAAACGTGATTGCTAGAGAGAGGTGAGTAATGAGAAAGCAATTCTCTGACCCACATGAGAAATGATTACACTGTAATCCCTTCTCTTGCATCTCTCCCTCCTCTTGAGATTTTGGGCATGTATGCACATGAGGCTGACATGTTTCTCAAGCCACAGGGTCTAGGACTCAAATAACCTGGTTGGTCATATGGGATTCAGCTACCTTAACTGCCATGCTACAAGCTAGCCCTCAAGGTTTAGCAAATATTTTATTTAAGAAGTAATGCTTAAAATGAAAATAAAAAATGGTTAAACAAAGCAAAATAGATTTGCCTCAGTAATGACAAGAGTATTTAAACTGGTAATGTACAAAGTAAATGTCCAATTATGTAATATGTTTCTCAAAACTAAGAGTTGGATGATATACATTTTTCCAAAACACACATTAATATTTCTTGAAGCAAGAATATGAAAATGCTGAGCAAAGATACTGAGGTAACAAAAAAATTACACAATGCAGTCTTTACACACATACTTATTTATTATCTTTTATTTACTCATTCGTTTTTGCCATAGGGCATGTGCACTCCTTAGAGAGAGAGACACAGAGAAGGAAAGTGAGATATCACTCCCTGGGGGCAGTGGCCATGTTACAATACCTTCTCCTTAATTCCTCTTGAGATTTAGGACACATATACCCATGCCTGATGTGGTTTTCAGGCCTCCAGGTCCAGGACTTGAACTGCAGCCAGCCATGTGGGGTTAACAGCACTTTAACCACCAGGTCACTTTCTGGTCACCATTATTTATTTGAAAACTTATTTTATTGGGACCAGCAGATGGCATAATGGTTATATTGCTGGACTCCCTTATGACCGACCATGGTTCGAGTCACAAACCTGGAGGCTTGAAACTCATGCTGGGCACATGTGCATGTGGGCCCAAAATCCTGAGAGGAGAATGGAGAAGGACTGAAGCAGGGCCATCCCCCCTGGGGGGGGGGGTGATTTCTCACCTTCCATCTCTCTGTCTTTCTATCTCTCCTTTGAGCCCACATGCCCTTTAGCAAAAATCTGTATTTATTTTTAATTTTTAAAATTTGCATTTAATCGCTGTGCATCTTTAAGGTATACAAAATGTTTTTTTCTTTCCAGCATGGATGCACTGTATATCAACAAAGTCAAAGATATTACCATACACATTATCATCAACAGATAACTTGTTCTTCATGTGGCCGTTTTCCCCGATCATCTCCCTTCCACCTCTTGTTATCCACCCCCATACTGTCTCTGGTATCTACAGTTGCTCTCTATACTACTGTACCTTACCATCTTTCATAGTCATATAGTGCAGATATTCATTACTGAGATGGGACATACACTATCTCTCATAGTCTGGCTTGCTTCACTTAGCATTAAATCTTCTGTATTAATCTACTTTGTATCAAATGTCAGTGTCTCATTTTTTCTTATGACTGAGTAGTATTCCCTAGTGTACATATGCCACATTTTTTTCTTTTTTTTTTCAATCTGGCATATATTCTTATAAATTTTGGCTGATTCCATGTCTTATTAATTATGAATTATGCTGCAATAAATATGGAATGTGCAAATGTTTCTCCAACTGAGTGTATTCCTATCTGTTGAGTAGATACCAAGGAATGGAAATGCTGGATTAACTGCTACTTCTATTTGTAGGTTTTTGAGTAACCTCCATATTGTTCTCCACGGTGGCTATACTAATTTATATTCTCACCAACAGTGTAGGAAGGTTCACTTTTCATTGCAACATCACCAACATTTGTCATTCTTATTTTTTTAAAATTTTAGCTGTTCTGTGGTTTTGGTTTGCATATCTCTTATGATAAGGGATGAGCATCTTTTCATATGCTTTTTGACCATTCATGTCTTCCTTGGAGTTGTTTATTCTGCTCACTGGCCCATTTTCTCATTGGATTGATGATGATGAGGAGGAGGAGGAGGATTTTGCAGGTAAGCTGCTTGAGTTAGCTGTATACTTTGGTTATTAGTCCTTTATCTGAGTCATAGTTTGTAAATATATTCTCCCATTCCAAGGGTTGGATCTTCATTCTAATTATTTTTGTTTGTTTATTTGTTTTTGCTGTGCAGAAGCTTTTCAACAGATGTAGTACCACTTGTCTATTTTTAGGATTATTGTCTAGGCTTTGGGAGTCTTAGTTAAGAAATGATTGCCTGGGGCTGGCAGGTGGCATGGAAGTTAAAGACACTGGCTTCCCACATGGCCAACTACGGTTTGAGCCCCAGACCTGGTGGCTTCCTTTCTGACTTTCTCTCTCTCTCTCTCTCTCTCTCTCTCTCTCTCTCTCTCTGATCAAACTGGAGAATAATAATAATAATAATTAATAAATAAAGTTAAATAAAAAAATTCTTTTAAAAAATGTGTTTGCCTTTGGGAGACCAGCAGGTGGCGTGGTGGTTAAGGCGCTGGACACTCCCACATGGTCGACTATGGTTTGAGTCCCGGACCTGGTGGCTTGCTCTCTCCCTTTCCCTCTCTCTCTGTGTCTCTGGTCAAATTAAAATAAATGAATAAATAAAATTTATAAAAAAAAATGTGTTTGCCTACTCCAATGTCTTTATGAGTTTTCCTCGTGTTTTTCACCAGTAGCTTTATAGTTTAAGGTTTTACATTTAGATCTTTGATCCATTTTGAGTTGACTTTTGCTAACAGTGAGAGAAAGGGTCCCATTTCATTTTTATGCAGGTGGATATCTAGTTTTTCCAGCACTATTTGCTTTCTTTTCCCCATTGGTTTACTCAAGCCCTTTGTCAAAAATCAGTTGGATAGGGTCAGCAGATGGCATGGTGATTAAGATGCTAAATTCTCACATGGCCAACTGTAGTTCAAGTCCCTGGCCTAGCAGCTTAAAATCACACTGGGAGCATGTGAGTGGATGCTTGAAATCACAAGAGGGGGTTGCAGCATGGCCATATCCCCTGAGGGTTGATTTCTCATTCCCTCTCTCTGTCTCTCTCCTGAGAGAACGTGTGTTCTTTGGCAAAACCTTTATACAAAATTTTTAAAAAAATCAGTTGGTTGCATATTCTGGAATTTACTACTGGGTTTTTTGTTCTGTTCCATTGCACTGCATGCCTTTTTGTGCCAGTACCATGCAGTTTGAATGTCACAGCTTTGGAATATATTTTGAGGTGAGGAAGAGAGAGTATTCCTTCTTTATTCTTTTCACAATATTGCTTTATTGTTACTGTGCCTTTTATATTTCAGACAAAGTTTATATATTTCTGTGAAGACTATCTCTGGTAATTTGATCATAATTGCATTTAATTTGTAAATTAATTTGGGTAAGAAGCAACATTTTGATTATAGTGATTTTTCCCAGTCCAAGAACAACACAACATGGGATGCCTTTCCACTCTTGTGTATTAGTTTTTATTTTTTTCTTTTTCTTTTTTTTTTTTTTTAGTTTTTAGTTTTAAATAGTTTTCCTTGTAGAGAGCTTTCACTTTTTGATTAGGTTTACTCCTAGGTGTCATATTATTATTTTTATTATTATTTATACTGTGTGATTGCTTTCTTCAATTCTACCTGAGTCTGTTCATTGTTGGTGTATAAAAATGCTATAGATATTTGTATGTTTATTTTGTATCCTGCCACTTTACTGTATTCGTTTATCACTTTTAAGGTTTTTGTGGATTCTTTTCCACAGTATTGTGAAAAAGTATTTCACAGTATTATATACATATTTCCATGTGTATAATCATGTCATCCGCAAATAGTTTTTACTTCTTTTTGCTGTTTGACTTATTTTGCTTTCCTGTCTGATTGCATGGGCTAGGTCTTCCAGTACTATGTTAAAAAGGAGTACAGAAAGTGGGCGACCTTGTCTTTTTCCAGTTTTTACTGGGAAAACATTCAATTTTCCTCATTCAATATACTGTTAGCTATGGGTTTGACATATATAATTTTTATTGTGTTGAGAAATGAACCCTTCTATGCCAAATTTGCTGGGTCTTAATCTTGAAGGGATGCTGCATTTCATAAAATGTTTTTGCCTCGACTGGTGTGATTTTTATCTTTTCTTCTATTAACGTGATGTATTTTATCCATTTTTCTGTGTATGCTGAAACACCGTAGCAAGCCTAGAATAAAGCCTATATGGTCATGGTGTATAATCTTTTTAATTTGTTGTTGGATATAATTTGCTTGTATCTTGTGGAAAATTTTTGCATCTGTATTCATAACGGATACTGGTTTGTAGTTTTCTTTTTTCATTTTATGTCCTTGTCTGTTTTTTTGGTTTAGAATGTTGGAGGCTTCATAGAATTAATTTGGGAGGGGGGTTTCTCCCTTTTATATCTTTATAAATAGTTTGCATAGATTGGGGTTTTTAAAGGTTTTGTAATATTTAGAAGTGAAGCCATCAGGATGTAGGCTTTTCTTCATTGGGAGACTACCTATTACTGATTCAATCTCCTTGCTTATTGGTTTATTCAGGCTTTCTGTTTCTTCCTGGTTCAGTCTTGGTAGACTATATGTGTTTAGAAATTTGTCCATCACCCAGGCTTTCTTGTTTGTTGTTGTATAGTTACTTGTAGCATTCTCTCATGACCTTTTGCATTTCTGTTTTGTCTGTTGTAATATTGCCTGTTTTATTGCTGACTATTTACGTGGTTACTTTCTCTGTTCGTTTTTTTTTTTTCTTTTTCTTTTTTTGGAGAGGTTTTTGCTATAGGGCACGTGCGCTCGCCAGACAGGCAGAGAGAGACAGAGAGATAGAAAGCGAGAAATCACCCCCTAGGGGGGATGGCTACGCCGCAATCCCTTCTCCTCCATCCTCCTCTCGGGATCTTGGGCACGCACGCACACGCGCCTGGCATGAGTTTTAAGCCACCGTGTCCGGGACGCGAACCCTGGTTGACTACGTGGGAGTCCAGCGACATAGCCATTATGCTAACTGCTAGTCCCGTCTTTCTCTGTTCTTAATTAGTCTCACTAATGTGTGTCAGTTTTGTTTATCTTCTCAAAAAACCAGCTTTTGGTTTCATTTATTTTCCATAGTATAGTTTATTATCTATTTTATTTATTCTGCTCTAATCTTTATTATTTCTTTTCTCCTGTTACTTTGTTTTTTTTTTCAATTTCCTGAGATGTGTTGTTAGGTTGTCTGCTTAACACCATTGTGTTTTTTTCTTGTCAGCACTAACTGCTATGAACTTCTCTCTAAACGACTGCTTTCACTGTTTCTCATAGATGATATTAAATTGTGTCTTCATTATCATTGGTTTCAAAGAATCTTTTGATTTTGGTCTTAATTTCTTCAGTGTTTGTAACGTTATTCAGGAATAGGTTTAATTTCCATGTGTTTGTGTATTTTCAGGGTTCTTTCTATAGTTGATTTCAAATTTAACTCCACTGTGGTCATTAAAGATGCCGGATATAGTTTCTATATATTTGAATCTGTTAAGGCTTGTTTTGCACCCTATCATGTGGTTGATCTTTCAAACTGTTCCATGTGGGAGTGAGCAAAGTGTTTTATTTTGTGTTTCTTGGGCAAATGTTCTGCAGACATCAAATCCATTTGATTTATGGTTTCATTTAGATCCTGTATCTCTTTATTTTTTGGCTAGATGACCTGTCCAGTGGAAACAGTGAGGTGATGAAATCTCCAACAATTGGTGTGTTGCAGTCTCTCTCTCCCCCTTGAGATCTTGAAGTCTTTCATGTATTTGGGTGCTCCAGTATTAGGTGTGTAGGTATTTATAAATGGTATATCTTCTTGGTGAAGCAGCCCTTTTATTATAGTACGATAGAATGTCCTTCTTTGTCTCTTCTTACACTTTTTGTCTTGAAGTCTATTTTATCTGATATCAGTATTGTGACTCCTGTCATTTTTTTTTAATTTCTATTTTCATGGGATATCTTCTTCCAGCCCTTTATATCACTCTATATATGTTTAGACCAGTGAAATGTGTTTCTTATAAGTAGTAGATAGAAGGATCCTGTTTCTTTTTTTTTTTTTTTTTTTTTTTGAGAGAGAGATTTTTGCTATAGGGCACGTGCGCTCGCCAGACAGACAGAGAGAGACAGAGATAGAAAGCGAGAAATCACCCCCCAGGGGGGATGGCCATGCCACAATCCCTTCTCCTCCATTCTCCTCTCGGGGTCACGCTGCAATCCCTTCTCCTCCATTCTCCTCTCGGGATCTTGGGCATGCACACACAAGCGCCTGGCGTGAGTTTAAGCCACTGGGTCCAGGACGCGAACCACGGTCGACTACGTGGGAGTCCAGCGACATAGCCATTACGCTAACTGCTGGTCCCAGGATCCTGTTTTTTTAATGGACTCAGCCAGTCCATGTCTTTTAATTGGAGAAGTTAATCCATTATTATTCAAAATTATTATCAACATTTGCAGACTTATCCCTGCCATTTTGTTAGACATTTTTTGTTGTTGTTTTGTTCTTATTTCTGTTTATCTCTATTAAGTTTTGACATACTCCCTTCAGTTTTTCCTTAAGAGCTGGTTTAGTGTTGGTAAATTCTTTCCATTTTTGTTTATCTGAGAATAATTTTATTTCTTTTTCCCATTTGAAGGTTAAACTTGCTGAATATAGTATTCCTGGTTGAAACTGTTTCTCTTTTAGTATTTTGTTTGCATTGTTTTAGTTGAGAGCTCTAATGCTAACTTAATAGGATAATTTTTGTAAGTAACTTGACGTTTCTCCCTTTGCCATTTTTAGAATGCTGTACTTGTCTTATGATGTGCTGTGAGTAGGATCTTCTTATGTTGACTCCTATGTTGGTGTTCGTTGTATTTGTGTCTGGATGTCTGAATATTTCTCTAGGTTAGGAAAATTTTCCACAAGTATTTCACAGAATAAATTTTCTATGTCCTTATCAGATTCTTTACTTTCTGAAATATCTATTATTTAGATAATTCCATTTAATGGTATCTGGTATTTCCTGCATATTGTCTTCCTTTTTTTGTTATTTTCATTCTTTTTGGTAGTTTTATCTAGTCTCCTAAGTGAGAGAGTCTAACTTCTGCATGTTCTAATTTGGTACTAATACTTTCAAGGGAAATTTTGATTTCTTTTATGATAGTCTTAATCTCCAGAGGTTCTTTTTTATTATAGTGTCTATCTCTTTCTGGAGTTCTCCCTTCAAGTCATGGAATGATTTCCTCCTCTCCTGGAGTTCATTGACTTCTTTCTCTTGCATCTCATTTACTTCTGTCCCTATGAATATTCTGAACTTTTTTCCTGACATTTCTGTGAATTAATTTGTGTTGTCTATGGTAAATATAGAGTTGTGTGTTCTTGAGGGAGTGATATTTCCTTGTTTTGTTGTATTTCCTGTGTCTTTGCATTGCTTTTTAGTCATCTGATGAAGTACAGTCTTCCTAATTTGTTTGGGGAGCAGATACTATAGTGTCAAGGTGGAAGGAACAGCTCTAGTTCCCAGCTGGGTTCTTGGTAGAGGGCTGCATCTTACTATCAGAGCCAGTTTCAAGTGCTTGGACCCTCTCCCAACCTCTCAGGACCAGATATACCTGGGGTTGGGCTGGAGGACATTACTAAAGGAGAAAGCACAATAGTGTGGCATATGGGCCAGGGAAACTGTAGAATCTAAAAGTACATCTAGGAGGTCAGAAAAGCAATGGGAAAATCAGAGCTGTCAACTGTCCACAGCTCACTCCCTTTCTCTTCCAATCCTATTCAGTCCTGCACCATGGGCAGAACTTGGAAGCAAATGGAAGTGGTTTGGGGCAGGGGAATATCGAAAAGCACACACCTAGCCAGTCAAGAGGAAACAATGGGAAACTCAGAGCTACTGCTGATCTGCAGTTCATGCCCTCTTCTCTGAATCCTGTTCACTCTTATACTGTGGTTGAACTTGGAAGCAAATGGTGAGGTCTACTTTTTATCTATTATTTATTTCAAGAGTTATTTATTTCTTTCATGAGAGTGAGAGAAAGAAAGAGGGGGGGCAGGGAAAGATGGAGGGACCCTGCAGTCTCTTGCCACACCGTGATCATTCCCCAGCTTTCCAGTCAGTCAACAAGTGTTCAGGTCCACCTGGGATCTGAACGAAAGTCCTTCTCATACAGATCCAGTATTGCACAGGAGTACCACATCACCTACACCACCACAGCACAACCACATGCTTCATACAGACTGTCACAAAGAAAAATCAACTAAACCCAAGTTTATAAAGCAAGTTAAATAAACATGCTCTTCTAATAACTATTCTCAGAATTAATAAAACTTCATATATAATGTGTGTAATAAAGTCCTTATCTATAGCACTCTTTCATAGTACACATACTAAAACTTAATTTTTCTCTCTGTTTAGTGGAATTGAGGGAAAAAAATTTTAAATGTAATTAAATTTAAAGTACAAAATTTAAAGACATTACATAAAGAGACTTCAAATAAAGGAAGTACTGTGACTAATCACTATTGACATATAAAGAAATGATAAAGTACAGAAAAAAATCTTTATGAATTTTGGCTAGAGCATAATTTCTTAGAAAGGAACATGTACTGGGACCAGCAGTTAGCGTAATAGCTATGTCGCTGGACTCCCCTGTAGTCGACCACAGTTCGTGTCCTGGACCCAGTGGCTTAAACTCAAGCCGGGCGCGTGTGCTTGCGTGCCCAAGATCCCGAGAGGAGAATGGAGGAGAAGGGATTGTGGTGTGACCATCCCCCCCGGGGGGGTGATTTCTTGCTTTCTGTCTCTCTGTCTCTCTCTGTTTGTCTGGTGAGCACACGTGCCCTATAGCAAAAACCTCTCCAAAAAAAAAAAAAAAAAAGGAACATGTACTATTAATAATAGCAAACATCTGACACATTTGATAAATTAAGAACTTAATAAAAATTATAAAAGTTATCAATAGTCAAAGGACAGCACTGGGAAAATAATTGTAGCTATAAACCAACAGAAGGACATTATTCAGCATATATTTGTAATTTATATAAATCAATGAAAAATAATAGAAAAATTAAGTTAAAAATAGACACAAAAGATAAAATACTTTATCATTTTTTTGAATCAACAAAAAATTAGATCTAAGAATGTCAAGTAAACATCAAACTGTCATACACTGAGTGTGAAGGCAATAGAGAATGACATAAGAAGTTCCAGGTCTACTCACAAGAAAATATTAAATAAACAACTAAAGCCTACCTAAAATAACTTCATAGGAGCTCTGGAAATTAAAGACTTACAGCAATCAAATGAATGCACATCAAGAAAAATCCATGTTCAAAATGGCAGAAAGTTTTGTGCCTCTCCCCAACACAGCTCTGAGTGTTCCAGCTGCACACTTGAGAGAGCAGAGCACACAGAGTTGGAAACTTCTAGGCTGTCTGAGCACTGACTGTGGCTTGGCCTCTCTCCCAGGCACAATTCCTGAAAACCAGAAGGGAACTACTGAGCTGCTGGAAAAGTCATGACGTATTTTTCTATTTTTCTATGCAAAAATGCATCATGACTTTTCTGACAACCCAATACAAAGATGAACATAGGGCAAGAGATTTCTGAGGAATGCAATAGAACACTCAATGTCCTTGGAAGAAGGAGAGGTGAAACACTTAGAGAAATGAAAACACTGGAACCAGCAGATGGCATAACGGTTACATCACAAACTCCTACGTAGACAACTGCAGTTCAAGTCTTGGACCCTGGGGCTTAAAACTCACGCTGGATGTGTGTGCATGCACACTGAAAATCCCAAGAGAAGACTGAAGGAGAAGAGACTGAGGTGTGGCCACCATCCCCCCATGGAGGATGATTTCTTGCTTTCTGTTTCTCTGTCTTGCTCCATCTCCAGCGAGTGCACTTGTCCTATAGCAAAAATCTCTCTCTAAAAAGAGAGAGAAGAGAGAGAGAGAAATGAAGACATTTAAAAGGAGGCACATGGGGCCAGCCAGCAGCATGGTGGTTAAGGCAGCTGGATCCTACAAGACCAACTGAGAGATTCAAGTCTCAGAACCAGTGGCTTGAAAACTGCATGTCAACAATCCTCAAAGGAGGGAGAGTTGGAGAAGGACAGAGGAATCAGAAAAAAATAACACATATAGGGCCAAACATAATAAAAGAGAGTCACCACCACTTATTGTAAGAGAAAGGCAAATCAAAGTTATAATGAGATACCACCTCACACACATTAGTATTAATACTATGAAAAACAAAAGCCAAGAACAAAATCAGTGTTGATGAGGACGTAAAGAAACTGGAAACCCGACTAGGGAATGCTTTCTTTTTCTCTCTCTGGCAAGTGAATACACTCTCTAACACATTCTAAATAAAATCTTATTTAGAAATATTTTTACAGAAAGAATTGAGGGACCAGCAGGCTGTGTGGATGTTAAGGTGCTGGATCCCACATAGCCGACTCTGCAGTTTAAGTCCCAGATCCAGAAGCTTGGAAGTCACGCTGGGCACATCTGCAAGCCTGCCCAAAACTCCGAGAGAAGAATGGAGGAGAAGGGACTGTGGCATGGCCATTCCCTCATGGGGTAATTTTTCATTTTCCCTCTTCCTCTTTCCCTCTCTCCTCCTCTCTGTTCCCTGTGGTGAGCACAAACACCCTATAGCAAAAACTAAAATTAAATTTAAATTAAAAAAACTGAAATTAGACTCTTGAAGAGGTATTTATACATCTATGTTCAACAAAGCACACGCACAATGGAAATGAGATGAGAAAAACCTAAATAATCAATGGCAGATAGGAGTATAAAAGAAAGTGGTACATACAGCTTTAAAAAAGAAAATTCTGTCACAGGCTTTGATGGACCTTGCCGACTTGTGCTAAGTGAAATAAGCCAATCACAAAAAAAAGGCAATTAGTATAGGATTCCACAGATAAAAGTATCTTAAGTAATGAAATACACAGAAACAGAAAGTGTAATTGTGGGTGCTAAGTGTTAAGGAAAAAATAAAAATTCATTCAGTGGGTATGGTTTCAATTTTGAAGGCTGAAAATTTTCTAGAATCTTGATGCACAACGAGAATACAGTTAACACTAATGAACTATACACTTGAAAATTAACATGGTTAATTTTACATTTTTTATTTTTAATCACAATCAAAACAAAATAAAACAAATCTTCTCAGCAGAAAAGGCCTAGACCACATATTCCCTGATGAATTCTACCAAACATTTAAAGAAGAATTAACACCAATCCTTCTTCAACTCTCCAAAACACTGAAGAGGAAGGATACCTGTAGACTCTTTCTAGAAGCCAGAATTCCCTGAATACCAAGGTAAGAAAGAGATACTACACAAGAAAAGACAAAGAAAAAGAACTGGGCCAATATCACTAATGAAAATTGATGGAAAAATCGTAAACAAAATACTAAACTGAATTACCAGCTTATTAAAAAGGTATTAAAAGGATTATTTTCCACAACCAAGTGGTTGGTTCATTCCTGAAATGCAAGAACAACTCAATAATCATCAATGTAATTAAAAAAAAAAGATCAATATAATACACTACATTAACAGAATGAAGAGAAAAAAAATCAAATGAACGTCTCGATGCAAAGCACTCGACAAAATTCGGTACTACTTTATGATTAAAAACATGTCAAAAACTAAGAGCAGAATGAAACACTTAATCTGATAAAGATCCTTTGTGAATACCCAAAGTCAACATCATATTCAATGGTGAAAGATTGCAAGCTTTTACTCATTAGGGACAAGACAAAGACGCCTTCAATTTCCACTTGTGTTAAACACAGTACTGAAAGTTCTATCCAGACCAATTAGGCAAGGAAAAAACAATTCTTTTTAAATTGAAAAGAAGTAAAGTAATTTCTATTCAATTTCTGTTCAAAGAAGTCATGTCACTGTATGTAAAATCCCTAAAGATTTTACCAAAAACACCCCTTCTCCCCAAAAAACTGCTTGGACTAATAAATACAGCAATGTATCAGGATACAAAATTGACATACAAAACTCAGTTCTGCTTCTGTACACTAATAATGAATGATCCAAAATGAAAGTTTAAACAGTTCCTTTTTTTTTATTAATTACTTTATTTATTTTTGTATATACTTTCAATCATATTGTTTGGCTTACAATGAGACCATTTCAATATGTGAACATTTCTCCCCAGACCCGTTGATCGAAATATCTTCAACAGATAACACCACACCTCCCCATCCCGTCAATGCTCTACCTCTGTATCCCTTCTCCAAATGTCTTTCGTTGGGCCCCACTCCTCCACATACACCTCATCTGACATTCACACCCATCTCTTGTGTTTGTTCAACTATTAGTCAATCAGTTTCAGACATAGAATGCAGACAAACGGTATATGTTAAGTGGGGACATACAATGTCTCTCCTTCATAGCCTGGCTTGCCTCACTCAGCAGTACATCTTCCATATTCTTCCACTTTCTGTCAAAAGCCAGGGCTCTGTTGGTTTTTATGGCTGAGTAGTATTCCATAGAGTATATGTGCCACAGTTTTTCAATCCATTCCTCCATACGGGGGCATCTGGGTTGGTTCCATGACTTAGCAATTGTGAATAGTGCCGCAATAAACATCGATGTGCAAGCACTTTTCCAATGAAGGATTCTTCTGTCCTTTGGGTAGATACCGAGGAGTGGGATCTCTGGATCATATGGCAGATCTATCTGTAGATTTTTGAGGAATCTCCAAATTATTCTCCACAGTGGTTGGACCAATCTACATTCCCACCAGCAGTGTAAAAGAGTTCCCCTTTCACCACACCCCCGCCAACACTTATCATTTTTTGTTTTTTTAATATTAGACAATCTGACTGGGGTTAGGTGGTACCTCATTGTTGTTTTTATCTGCATTTCCCTTACGATGAGGGAGGTTGAACATTTTTTCATATGCCTTTTGGCCATTCGTATGTCATCTTTAGAGAGTGTTTTCTTCATCTCCTTCTCCCATCTTTTAATAAGGTTGCTCATCTTTTTTCCAAACACCTTTTTTAGTTCCTTGTGTATCCTGGTTATCAGTCCCTTATCTGATGCAACATTTACAAAAATATTTTCCCATTCTGAGGGCTGTCGATTCACACTAACTACTGTGTCTTTGGCCATGCAGAAACTTCTTAGTCTGATGTAATCCCACTTGTCTATTTTGTGGACGATGGACTCTGCTTTGAGGGTCTTCTTTAGGAAGTCTTTCCCTACACCAATGTCTCCCAGAGTTTCCCCAGCATTCTCCAGGAGCAGCTTTATAGTTTGAGGTCTTAGATTTAGATCCTTGATCCACCTTGACTTGATTCTTGTCAAAGGAGAGAGGTAGGGGTTCAGATTCATCTTTCTGCAAGTGGAAGTCCAGTTTCTCCAGCACCACTTGCTGAAGAGGCTTTCATTTTCCCACTGGATTGACTGGTACCCCTTGTCAAAGATCAGTTGACTGTATGTTTGGGCACTTATTTCTGGGGACTCTATTCTGTTCCATTGGTCCACATGTCTGTTTCTGTGCCAATACCATGCTGTCTTTATTACCACAGCTTTGTAATATATTTTTGGATCGGGGATTGAGATGCTACCCACTCCATTCTTCTTGTGTAGAAGTGCTTTGGCAATACGGGGTCTTTTATGATTTCAGACAAATTTTAAGATGGACTTTTCTAGATCTGTGAAGAATGTGTCTGGTACTTTGATTGGCATTGCATTAAATAGGTAGATTAATTTGGGTAGAATTGCCATTTTGATTAAACAGTTCCTTTTATAATAGTATCAAACACGTTATATTTAGGGATAAACTTAGCCAAAGTATCAAAATACTTGTATATCAAAAAGTCCTTAAAAATGCTGAAATAAATAAGATACAAATAAATGGAAAGACACCCTATGTTCATGGTTAGGACACTTAGTATTGTTAAGATGTCATTACTACACAAAGCTGTTTATAGAGTCAATGCAATCTCTATCAAAATTTTAGACTTTTTTTATCTTCAGAAATAGAAAAGTTCATCCAAAAATTATGTTGGAATTTCAAGAGGCCTCAAATAGCCCCCCCAAAAAAAATGTTGTTGAAAAGTAAGAATAAAGTTGACAGTCTCACACTTGGTGATTTAAAAACATACTACAAAGTCACAATAATTAAAGCTGTGTGGTGCTGGCAAAAAGACAGATATAAACAAAGGCCAATGGAACAGAATAGAGAGCCCAGTATTGCTTGCAAATACAATAAAATGACTTTTATGTTGCTAGAGAGATTTTTTTGAAGAATTATTTTATTTAACTTTATTTATTTATCTATTTATTTATTTATTTAAATTTGACCGAGAGGGACAGAGAGAGAGAGAGAGAGAGAGAGAGAGAAAGTGAGAGAGAGAAAATGAGAAAGCAAGCAGCCAGGTCAAGACTCAAACCATGGTTGGCCATGTGGGAGTCCAGCGTCCTTAACCACCACAATACCTGCTAGCCCCATGAAGAGATTTTTATTTTGCTATACTGCATGTGTGCTTTCTAGAGAGAGACAGAGAGACAGAGTGAGAAAGTGAGAAATCACCCCCCACTTCCCAAGGGAATAGCCATGCTGAAATCCTTTCTCCTTCTCAGGATTTTGGCTAGGCATACACACATGCCTGGCATAATTTTCAAGCCACCACGTCCAGGACTCAAGCCATGGTGAGTCCAGCTCCTTAACCACTACACCACCTGCTGGCCTTGACAAAATGATTTTAATAAAGGTATCAAAATCATTCAATGAGAAAAATAGATGTATTATTTTGGTTTTTGCACTTGGCACTCACTGGAGAGAGAGAAAGATAAAGTGAGAAATAACCCTCCGGGGGGTATGGCCACACTGCCATCCCTTCTACTCCAGTCTCCTCTTGGGATTTAAGGCATGTACACACACATGCCCAGCATGATTCACAAGCCAACAGGTCCTAGACTCTTAACTGTGAAGCTGGCCATGCGAGATCCAGTGCCTTAACCTCCAAGCTACCTGCTGGCCCAAAAAAGAAAATTTTCAACATAATATGTTGGGGTTGGGGGAGAAGTTAAGAAAATGAGATATCCACAGGCAAGTGAATGAAAATAGACTCTTACCTTATATTGATGTACAAAAATTGACTCAAAATGAATCAAATGCCTATTAGAGCTAAAACTATAAAACATTCATAAGGAAACAATGGGGAAAAGCATCATGACATTGGGTTTTGCAATGATTTCTTTTATGTGACACCCGAAGAACAAGCTAAAAAAGACAAATAGACATACTGAACTCTATCAAAATTAAAGCTTGTATGTATCACAGACCATTATGAATATAGTAAAAAGTCAATTCACCAAATAGGAGAAGATATTTGTACATCACATCTGATAGGAGTTAATATATAAAATATATTTTAAAAGCTCATACATTTCAACAACAACATATTTTTTACTGTATTTATTTATTTATTTAAATTTGACCAGAGCGGGACAGAGAGACAGAGAAAGAGATAGGGAAAGCCTCCAGGTCCAGGACTTGAACCATGGTCAGCCATGTGGGAGTCCAGCATCCTTAACCACCATGCCACCCGCCGGCCCAACAACATATTTTTTTTAATGGGCAGAGGACTTAAATAGATATTTCTCCAAAGAAGATACACAAATGGCTAATAAGTACATGAAAAGATGCTCTACTCATTGGGCGAATACAAGCTAAAACCACAATGAGATACCACTTCACATATTAGGATGGCAATTATTTAAATACATGGTAAATAACAAGTGTTAGGATGTGCGGAGATTGTAAACTTTGTGCTTTTCTCATGGGAATATAAATGGCAAAGTGAGAACAGAAAAGAGAAATATAGTTCCTCATAAAATTCAAAGCAGGATTACCATATGGTCCAGCAATTCTGAGTATATATTCAGAATAACTGAAAACAGAGTATGAACATCATAAACACATTATGAACTTAATGTTTGTGCATTCATCCAAATCAAGCCCTAACACACAATTTGGTTGTATTTAGAGATAGAACCTCTGAGGAAGTAAATTTACATAAGGTTTTATGAACTGGACAATGATCTAATAGGATTAGTGTGCATAGAGGCACCAAAGAGATTCAGTCCATTCAAACTACCCCCACCTCCATGTACATATACCATGAAAAGGCCATATGGGGACAATCAGAAGGTGGTTATCCACAAATAAGAAAAGAGTTCTCACCAGAAACCAAGGTAGACAGAAACCTTGACCTTGGATTTCCAGCCCCCAAAATTGGAGAAAATTAATTTCTCCTGTTTATGGCACCCAGTGTATAAAATTTCAGTACAACAGTCCAACTTAATATACTAAATATTCAAAAGAATTGAAAGCAAGATCTTCAAGACATATGTACACCTGTATTCATTATATCTTTATTCACAATAGCCAAGAGATAGATGAAACCCAATGTCCATCAATGAATGAATGGAAAACAAAATGTTGTATATATACACACAATGTTATTCAACCTTAAAACAGAAGGAAACCTGGGACTAGTGGATGTCATAATGATTACATCAATGGATGTAATCCACATACTTGACTGCAGTTCAAGTCCCAGACCCAGTAGCTTGAAAGTCACGCTGGGTATGTGTGCGTGTGTGCCCAAGATCCTGAGGAGAATGGAGGAGAAGGGACTGCAGCGTGGCTATCCATCCTGGAGGTCATTTCTCATTTTCTGTCTCTCTGTCTCTCCAGCAAGCCCTATAGCAAAAATCTCTCTAAAGAAAAAAAGAAAAAGGAAACTCTGACACAAAACACAACCTTAGGTACTAAGTAAATTAAACAAGTAACAACAACAACAAAAATACTGTATGATTCCATTTATCTGAGGTATCTAGAGTCAATTTATGGAGACAGAATTTTGAATGGAATTTTTCAGGGGTTGGAAGAGGGAGGAAAGGGGGAAGGAATCATTCTTTAATGGTTACAAAGTGACTGTATTGGGATAATAAAAAAGTTATTTAAATAGATGGTGATAATGCCTTCATAACAATGTGAATGCAGTTAATGCCATTAAATTATACATTTAAATATATTTAAAAGTTAAATTTCATGTTATGTGTAATTTAATGTAACAAGAATATGACATATTACATATTCATAAAATAAAATATTTAAAATTTGATTATGTGATATATTAAAATACATGTGGAAAAATAGAAATTCTATATTGTTATTATAAAAGATTTGATACCTTAGAAAATAGTCTGATATATACTAATTAATTTCATATCTTGTATTAGATAAAGACAATGAAAAATCTTGAGCAATAGACTATGTTAATAAAAATATTCATAATAGCATTGTCACAGTAAAAAAATGCGAAATAAGAATCAATTTTAACCAAAATAAAACATATATACATGTATACAGTCCTATTATAGAAAATTATTCAGAAATGTTGATTTTTAAAAGTGTTAAAACCATAAAAGATTAACTCTCACGGGAACCAGCAGTTAGCATAATGGCTATGTCGCTGGACTCCCACGTAGTCGACCGCGGTTCGCGTCCCGGACCCGGTGGCTTACAACTCATGCCGGGTGCGTGTGCGTGCGCGTGCGTGCCCAAGATCCCGAGAGGAGAATGGAGGAGAAGGGACTGTGGCGTGACCATCCCCCCTGGGGGGTGATTTCTCGCTTTCTGTCTCTATGTCTCTCTCTGTCTGTCTGGCGAGCGCACACACCCTATAGCAAAAATCTCTCCAAAAAAAAAAAAAAAAAGATTAACTCTCACACATAATGTGACTCTGTTAAAATAACCTATTATTGGGACCAGCAGTTGGTGTAATGGCTATGTCGCTGGACTCCCATGTAGTCAACTGCGGTTCTAATCCCAGACCTGGTGGCTTAAACTCATGCCAGGCATGTGTACGTGCGTGCCCAAGATCCCGAGAGAATGGAGGAGAAGGGATTGTGGATGGCCTTCCCCCATGGGGAGTGATTTCTCGCCTTCTGTCTCTCTGTCTTTCTCTGTCTTTCTGGTGAGTGCACGTGCCCTATAGCAAAAACCTCTCAAAAAAAAAATTTCAAAAAAAAAAGAATAAACCTATTATTAGAGTCTCAGACTAGATTTTTAAAATCCAGCTGTATGCTGTTCATGTAAAAATGCACATTTTGGCCATCAGTAATGGTACAGTAGTAACCAAATGCTCTGGAATGCTGAAACCATATGGAAAGGTCCTGAATTCCTGTCTCAGGCTCTCCTTGTACATCCCAGGCTCACATGTGCCCATTATCCCAGCTAGCTGAGGCTAGGTGTGGATCACAGCATGAAAACATTTTCTGGGGTATTTGTCTCTCTTTCTCTGTTTTTCTGACTCTGTCTCATAGAAGAAATAAATAAATAAACTGTAAAATATGCAAATTTTAAATTAATCTATACATAAGTAAGACAATCACAAATAAAATCTTAACCATGATTTTATTTTATGTAACTGGATAAACCAATACAAAATAGACAGCTTTTAAATAGAAGAAATAAGTAGTCTATCTTCTCTATACATCAAGACACCTAATAAAGTGTTAGCAATAATACAAATTAGCAAAAGAAAGAAAAACCGTTAAGAATCATGTGTGTGAGTCTATTTATGTATGTATGTATGTTTCTATGTGTGCAAATGTTTATATATACAAATATAAATAAACAAATAAATATGATATGTAGTCTTATTTCACAGACTTGAGAGTAAGAAAAACAAAAGTTTGAAACTAATAAAATAGATAATTTTTTCACATTTATAAGGCAGGCAAGACTTTCATGAGAAGGAAAAACATAAAGTAATATAAGTAATATTACATTCGCCATACAATTTTAATTACAATGTCTACAATATTAACAAGTGACAAGATTCAAATTCTAGCTTGTAATGAAATAATCTACCTGAAAAATAATGATAAAATCTGAATAAAAGAAACACATACTATTTGACATCACTGAAGGGGCAATGAAAGAAGGCAGAGGCTGAAGGCATGTTAACTCAAAATAAGGGACCCCTATTGAGTAAAAGATGATGTATTTCTCCTGGTGCGCACTCAACCAGTCCACAAGTGGCTAAAACTGAAGTAGAAAGTCAACTGTAATAGCAACAAAATGTAAAAGGTCAGTCCTCAGACCCTCTAGAAAATATGGAAAGAAATGGGAGAAATTCAAAGAAAAAGAAACAGAGATGGGAGCTTTACTAAAATCTGCACAGAGACTGTACACACATCATTGGCTGATCTGTTACCTTCACATGTGTCTGTGCCACAGAAAAAAGGTCAGTAAAAAGAAAGAGCTGGAAGGCTGAAGAAAGTGAGAAACTGCTACTGTGGGTCAGATACGGTTTAGAATTTGAATCCAGCATACTATTAAGACATAAATCAACAATTTGTAGTAGAAAATAAACCAGAAGAGTCTATCCAGCATAGTGTAGTTAAGTCGTAAAAATTATTAGATTGGCAAAGATACAGAAAACTACGATAGGCACTCAAAAGAACAGTCAATAAAAACTAATTGAAAATAATGCCGATGTGATAATTAGCATCTACGTATTGTAAAGTGGTTAGCATAAATGTATTCACAGACATGAGGATTAAATAATCATAAAGAGTAAACATATGGTAAAATCTTATCAGAGATATGGAAACTATAACTAAAATACTGGAAACAAAAAAATTAATGTTTAACAGTACAATAAAGACAAAAGCAGAAAGTATCAGTAAACTTAAAGAAAGACCTACAAAAATTTTCCATTTTCTAAAAGAAAGGGAAGCAAGATTGAAAAATAAAAATACTAGAGGGTGACATCAGCAATCAAGGTAGAATAGGTGGATTCAAAAGCTGTCCCAACTAAAAAAACATGAAAAAAAAAAAAAGTGAAAAGCCTCAGAATCAACTTTAAAAGAACCTCTGAAAAATAATCAATGGTCTACAACAAATAAGAAAACACTAAACGAAGGAAAAGGGCATCTAAAAAAATGTTATGAATGTTCTGTGGCCTTTGTCCTTGAAGTGAAGGCCTTGGGAGCGTTAGTAAAATTAATAGTTGATTTCTCTTCAGAAATGGTAGCCAAAAGGTAATCAGATGACCTTTTTAAGAAACAGAAGGATAAAACTTTCACTAAGAATTCTATTAAACTCTGTATTTTACCCCTTCAAATCCAAGATATCAGTATTATCTTCCAGTCTGTGCACAGATGTCTTTCCATTTATGTAGGTATTATTTTATTTCTTTCAGCAATGTTTTATAATTTTCATGTACAAGTATCTAACTGTAGATAAAAAAAATAAAAATGCATAGTATCTTCTTTTACAGTTGACGTATTACCCAAAGATATTGACAGATTTATTGTAATCTGCATCAAAATCACACCATCTTTATTTGGACATATAGAAAGACAATTCTCAAATATGCATGAAAGCAAAAGTGACCCTAAATACCCAAAATAATTTGGAAAAAAAAATGAACAAAGTTGGTGAACTCACACTTACAAATACAAAACTTACCACAAAACTACAATAATTAAAGCAATGTAGTAGTAGCATAAGGACACACATATGTGCTAATGGAACAAAATTGAAAGTCCAGAAATAATATCATACACCTAAGCCAACTGATTTTCACCAAGAATGCCAAGATAATAAAATGTGGAAAGAACAGTTTCTTCAGCCAACAGTTCTATGACAACTAGATAGCCACATGGCAAAGAGGGCAGTTGGACCTCTACCTCATGCCATTAACAAAAATTGGCTCAAAATGTATTGATAACTTCTTTGGAAAAAAAAATGGCAACTCTTTATGATTTGGGAATTTGACACAAAAATATGTGGAATAAAATTTAAAATAATAAATAAGTTGGACTTTATAAAACCTTAATTTTGTGCACAAGTGGACATTAAGAATAAGAAAAGACAGAGAATAAGTGAAAATATTTGCAAAGCATAAACTGGGTCATCTGAGAACTCATGATGCATTTTTGTACAGAAAAACAGAAAAATACATCATGATTTTTCTGACTACCCAAAATCTGATACATTCATATTAAAATGACACATTTTAATTCATATGAATTTCGATCAACTTAAAAAATTAACAGAGCTTTATTTGATCTGAAGCCAGTCTAAAGTGGTATGACATATGTGTAATTGATGACCAGAAAGAGAGGACTGAGTTAGAGATGTAGAAAATGATAAATGAGTGAAATGGCTAAAAGTCCTGAATTTAGAGACATAAATGAAGAAATCCAAGAAATTCAGTGAAGGTTATTCTGGTGGTACAATTGGTAGCAAACTGAACTGCAGTGCTGGAAGCTACATGTCAACCATAGATTCAGATCTCCAGGTCTGAAAACATCACAGATGCTTGCATGCATGTTCAAGGTCCTGACAAGGTAGAAGTCTGAAAGGAAACTGCATGTGAGTAGTTACTGTAGAGGGACTTCTCTTTCATCTATTCACATGTACATGTGTTCTCTATCATGAATTTTAAAAAAATGAAATTCAGCAGACATTCAACATGGAACATACAAAGACCTCTCCATACTTACGCATTACACAGTTGAACATCTATAAATCCAAAATAAGAAAACCTCAACACTATAGAGACAAAAACAAAAATAAAAATAAAAACAAACGGCCAACCAGGAGGCATGGTAGATAAGGCAGCTGAATCCTACATCATCAAATGTGCAGTTCAAGTCCCAGACCTGGCAGCTTGGAAAATACACCAGGCACATGTGTGTGTACCCAAAAAACCAAAAATAGAGGAGAAGGAACTACACATGGTTATTCCCAATATATCCAATACCAAAAACTTAAAAAACATAAATAAAAACAAAAACCTGACATACTACAGGCAGTTTGCAAAGGGATCTCTATGAACTGACGATCACTCCTCATCAAACAAAACAGATGCTAGAAGATAATGAATACTTTTTCAGAGTATTCAGAAATGAAATTCTATAACTAATAAGATATCTCTTAAAATTGTAAGTAAAAATAAACAACTTGTCATACAAAATAGACGTTGTAGATAATAATGAGAAGACTAAAAGAAGTTTCTTAACCTTAAGAAACCATCATACCTGATATAACCAATAAAATAATAATCATACAAAACACATGGAAAAATTTTTTTTAATATTTTAACTTTTTTTAAAGACAGAGAACATCAAATTACAAGAGTCTTTTATACTTTAGAGATGGGAGATAAAATATGTGAGCCCTACAATTAGTAAGTTAGCTGGTATAACTGTCTTGAGCGATTTCCAAATTATGGCACCAAGTATCAATGTGGAGTCTAGCGAAGCTTGAAGGACCAAGAATAACAACACTGCTGAAGTCCTTAAGACTGTGCACTAGATGGGACCAGCAATTGGCATAATCGCTATGTCACTGGACTCCCATGTAGTCAACCACAGTTCGAGTCCCAGACCCAGTGGCTTAAACTCACACCGGGCACATGTGCGTGAGTGCCCAAGATCCCAAGAGGAGAATGGAGGAGAAGGGACTGCGGTGTGGCCATCCCCCCGGGGGGAGGAATATCTCTCCTGAACAGGTAACAGAAATCAGCACATGTGTAATATCTCAGGCTGAAGAAAGGACCATCTTCTTTGATAGCATTAGGGGTAATGGTGTCTGGCACTCATCCAGACTAATGAATATTGTCCATTCCAAATATCCAAAATGGAAAACTCATACTTCACAGGTCACTAGGGACAGCAGTTAAGAAGCTAGTGATAAATAATTAGCTCAAGAATGACACTGAAGCAGAACTGCTTATCAGCTTATAAAAGTAAACTACAGAATGATCAAACTATTTTCAAAAGATGAATGAAATGCATATAAACAAAGACCAAGAAGGAAGAAATGTGTAGGAATGCAAAGTACCTAATACCAAATAAGGTAAAATTTATAATGTCTAGAATCTAAACAAGGATTACTAGGCATAAAAAAGATGCATAAAAAGGTCAGCCAGGTGGTGTCATGGTTAAAGCGGCTGGACACCGCATGGTCAACTGCACAGTTCAGGTCCCAGACCTGGTGTCTTGGAGGACACTCCTGGAAGCATACGTGTGCATGCCTAGAATCCTGAGGTGGGGGTGGGGGTGAAAGAGGGCACTGTAGTGTGGTCAAGCCCATTGGGGTTTGCTTTCTCTTGCTCCATCTTTGTTTCTCTTCAGTGGGTGCATGCACTCTATAACAAATTGGAAAAAAGAAGGCAGGAAAACAAAATCTATAATGAGAATAATTAAACAATCAAAACCAAATTAGAACTAAGGAGGTGAAATATTTGAACACTAAAAATTACAAAACCTAAATAAATAGAAAGACCTCCTGTGTTCATGGATAGGAAGGCCAATATTATTAAAGCAATCTGAGGATTTAATCCATACCTACCCAAACTTCAAAAAATGGAAAAGTCAATCCTCCAATTCCTATGTAAGGGCATTTAATAGTTAAAAAAATCTTAAAAAGAACAAAGACAAAGGACACATACTTTCCAACTTAAAAACTTATTACAAAGCTACAGTAATCAAAGTAGTGGGGTACTAGCATAAGGATAGACATATGGACCAATGGAACAGAAATAAATGACTATATCTATGACCAATTGATTACTGAATGGGACTAAGTCCATTCATTATGTAAATAATAATCTCTTTAATAAATGGTGCAGGGATAACTGGATTTCTGCATGCCAAAGAGTGAAACTGTACCCCTATACTTTACACCATATAGACTTGTCATTGTCAGTTTTGATGGATCTTTGATATGAAAGATAAAATTAGAAAATTACTGGAAAAAAATAGGACTTTATCTTTCCAACTTTGTTATGGGAGTAAATGCTTAGAAATGACACAAAAACATGAGAACAACAACAAAATAGGTAAGCCAGACTTCATTAAAATTAAAATCTTTTGAGTAAAAGTACATCATTAAGAACTCTGCTAACTGGCAAAGCAGAAATGTTTACAGAATTTATCTCTAGCTGGTATAATATGAAACAAGAAAACTGGAGTGCTTATGTTAATACCTAACAAAACAGACTTAAATGCAAGAAACAGTTGTCAGGAATATAGAGGCTTATGACATGACGGAGGGTCAAGTTGTCAAGAATGAAAGAGCAATTCTAAATATCTACTTACTTAATTACTAAGTTTCAAAATGCATGGCACAACTTCCTCAAAGATCTGCAAATAGAACTACCATTTGATCCAGCAATCCCACTTCTGGGTATTTACCCAAAAGACAGGAGAACGCTCAGTCAGAAAAGTGCTTGCACATCAATGTTTATTGCAGCATTATTCACAATTGCCAAGACATGGAACCAACCTAAATGTCCACAAACTGATGAATGGATTGGAAAAGTGTGGTATATATACTCTATGGAATACTACTCAGCCATAAAAAATAACAAGACCCTGGAATTTGATAGAAAGTGGTCAGATATGGAGGATCTATTACTGAGTGAAGTAAGCCAGGCTATGAAAGAAAGATATTGTATGTATCCACTCAATATATACCAACTATCAGCACTCTATGATAGAGAGCAAAAAATTGGAGGACATAAAAGCAGTGAAGGTACTTAATGAGAACAGGACAGTGTGGAATGGGGGAAGTGAAGAGAAGAGGATAGAGAAAGATAGCAAGTGAACAATAGAGAGGCAGGACGTTAGTGAGAAACAGATATGGCTTATTAACTGTTGATGTTGACATGTATAGTATTCTCAACTGGATTTGTCTGAGAAGTATTTCATGATGGGCAAAGTATTTGTACAAGCAAAATGAGAAATAGCGATTCACTGTTTTAAAAAATAATTAGAATAATAATAATAATGATTGGGGAAAACATAGAAAAGATATTGAAAAAAAATGCATGGCACAACTAAAAGGAGAAATAGACAAATCTACATCTATATAACTGAGAGATTCAAACACTCTACTCTCATAAACTGGTATGACAAGTTAAAAATTAAACAATTGGGATATAGAACTGTCTGAACTTTCTTTTGCAACAATCTTTGTATGCAGTGTGTGCACTCACTGAAGAAACAGAGAGAGACAGAAAGACAAAAGTGAGAAATCACCCCCCAGGGGGATGGCCACACCACAATCCCTTCTCCTCCATTCTCCTCTCAGAATTATGGACACGTATGCATATAGGCCCAGCTGAGTGTCATGCCTCCAGGTCCAGGACTCAAACTGCAGTCAGCCATGTGGGAGTCCAGCAATGTAACCATTATGCCTTAAACCAATAATGTCAAAATTATCTTTTTATTCAAGAAGAAATGGAACATTCATCAAATGAGCCATATCTTTTGTGTGTGTGTGTGTGTGTGTGTGTGTGTGAGAGAGAGAGAGGTTTTTGCTATAGGGCGCATGCGCTCACCAGACAGAGAGAGAGAGAGAGACAGAAAGCTAGAAATCACCCCCCAGGGGGATGGCCACGCCGCAATCCCTTCTCCTTCATTCTCCTTTCGGGATCTTGGGCACGCACGCACATGCGCCCGGTGTGAGTTTTAAGCCACCGGGTCCGGGACGTGAACCGCGGTCGACTACATGGGAGTCCAGCGACATAGCCATTACGCTAACTGCTGGTCCCCAAATGAGCCATATCTTAAGCAGTAAAACAATTCTCAAAGCAATGAGAGGGACTGAGGTAATACAGAATATGTTTTCTAAAAAGTATAAACTTAGTTACAACTAGGCAAAAGAAATTTAATTTCATATATTGTAAATGACCAGATACATGAAAATTAAACAAAATAATACTAAATAAAATCTAGTTCAAATGACATTTTAAAACATTTGGACTAATCAAAAAACTTTTAAACATCGGGACCATCAGTTGGTGTAATGGCTCTGTCGCTGGACTCCCATGTAGTCGACTGCAATTCAAGTCCTGGACCCAGTGGTTTAAACTCACGCCGGGCACGTGTGTGTGCATGTGTGCCCAAGATCCCAAGAGGAGAATGGAGGAGAAGGGATTGCGGCGTGGCCATCCCCCTGGGGGGTGATATCTCACTTTCTCTCTCTCTGTCTCTCTCTTTCTGGCGAGCGCAAGCACCCTATAGCAAAAAGCCTCTCAAAAAAAACCCAACTTTTAAACATCAACAATAACAACAGATAAGGTTAGTGCAGTAACATTTACATTAGGAAGAAATATATAGCTTCAAATATTTAACATAAGAAAAAATATGAAATCAACATTTTGTACTGCTGTTTTAAGAAACTAAAGAAAAAAGAGCATATTATTGGGTCATCGGGAAAGTCATAATGCATAAAGAAAAACACACAAAAAAATGTCATAACTTTCCCAATGACCTAATAATTTTCAACTGTGAAACGAAAGAAAGAGATAAGAAATGTATTTGGTGAAACTAATGAAATAGAAATCAAGAAAATGAGAAAAATCAATAATGTAAATGCTGGCTCTTTAAGAGGTCTAACAAAATTAGTACACCTTCAACCAGAGCTAGAAAAATTTTAAAAAGAAAATATTGGAGACAAATTAATATTATGAATAAATAAGGAAACATCACTACAGTTCCTGTGATATCAGAAGTAAAATAAGAGACCACTATAATCAATTTCTAGGATAAATTTGATCATTTGGATAAAATGTACAAACACATTAAGATTACAAATGATCTTAGGCTCAGAAAATCTGAAAAGCCTTGTATCAATTAATCACTGGATTGCAACTAAAATTATTAGCATCGTCATGGTGGCCCACAGAGAGTGGCACTGTCTGAAAGACTGAAGCCTGCATGGAAGGCTGCATTTGATTCCCAGGCCAACCTGAAAACAAAAGGCATGGCTGCACATTCCTACAAACTTAGCCAACTGGGAAACTGAGGCAAGAGGACTGTGCCACAGTAAAATATCTTTCTACTTTTCTTTCCAGATCTCTCTCATAATGGAAAAAAAAAAAATCCCTCCAACGGAGAGTTACAATTCTGTTGTTATGGTCTAATTCTCTAATCCATCCATTCTACTAGTAACAATTATAAACTGACTAAAATAAAATAACTACCTAATGATTTAAAAGGCAAAGGCAATCAAGTGAATTTAAAGAGTATTGAAAGAAGCAATTTATAGAGAGGTAAGCTTCTTTCTGTTTTTAATTTTATCTCTCTCAGCTTTATCATGAGAGTTTACTGAGTAGCACTGCCCAGATAGATAAAATGTTGACAGTAACATTGAGAGCCTTCTGGCCAATGGAATCAAGGAATGAAATCCAGGGACATCACATGTGAAGAGAAAATCTTAGAGCAGATAGGAGCTGAGGCAGTTCTCTCTAATTCTATGTACAAGCCTGCATAGGATTAAGCCAAACTGCTGAGCCATATAGAAGACTAAACTGAAAATTTAAACCATACAAGTCTCAACTTAACCCCTACACATTAATGCATGGGAAAGACTCCAAGCCAGCACAGAACGAGCTGCATTTCCATGACTGCCAAAAGAAGGAAAAATAGATTCCATGATCTCATCTAACTGAATGGATTTCCTGTGAAAACAAAAACATCAACCTTCTTTAGATGACTATAACAGAATTCAGAAGATACATAACATTCATACATATAAGATGAAATGAAAACTAAAAGGTTTGTAAATTCCTATATATAATATACTTAACCATAAAAGACTTATTTATCTCTAATGTTGGGAATATGGCAAGAGGCCTTTTTCCATTTTTATTCAACACTAGAGGACCTGATCACTGCATTAAACCACACGAAGAAAATAAAAGGAAGACATCAAAAATAAACTGTTGTCATTTGCATAAGATACACTTATTAATGTAAAATAAAGGTCTATGAAAGAATTATGAATATATATATATATATATATATATATATATATATATACGTATATATATATATTTGGAGAGGTTTTTGCCATAGGGCGCATGCGCTTGCCGGACAGAGAGAGACAGAGAGACAGAAAGCGACAAATCACCCCTGAGGGGATGGCCACGCTGCAACCCCTTCTCCTACATTCTCCTCTCAGCGTCTTGGGCATGCATGCACACGCACTGGGCGTGAGTTTAAGCCACTGGGTCCGGGACTCAAACCACGGTCGACTACATGGGAGTCCAGTGACACAGCCATTACACCAACCACTGGTCCCAATAATTATGATATTTAATCATTGAATTAGGCAGAGTCGTAGCACCCAGGTTAATATTTTTATAAATCTGGGACCATTTGTAGCTTGGCCATGCTCCCCTGCAGGGGCCATTTATGGCTTTCTGTCTCTCCTTCTCTGTCTTTCTGGTAAGTGCATATGCCCTATAGCAAAAAATATCTCTCTCTCAAAAATAAAAATGATAAATAAAATAATTCTATTTATGGGGCCAGCAGGTGGCATGATACTTAAGTTGCTGGACTTAAACAAGGCAAGTTTGAGTTTTGGACCTGGCAGCTGGAAACCCACACCAGGCACGTGTGCATGTGTCCCCAAAGTCCCAGGGGGAGAGTGAACAGAATGCAGAGAACCGAATGTAGTGCAGCCATCCCCTTGTGGGCAATGACTATTCGCTTTCCCTCTCACTGTCTCTCTCTGCTTCTCTAGCAAGTGCACATACCCTGGAGTAAAAGTCAAAAATAAATAAATAAATGATAATAGTAACTCTACTTACAATAGAACAAATATAACATACTTATGAATAAATCTAATAAAGATATTTGCTAGTACTCTACAATGAAAAATATAGTACATCCTGAAGACAGAGTTAAAAGAATTTACACAAATTGCAAATCACCATGGTCCCTTGAAGACTATCTTTAAGGTACAATTTTCAATAAGTTTGTCTCTAGAATCTATGAAATTGATTCAAATTACACTGGATTTGTTTGTAGAAATTTATCTGCTAATTCTAAAATGTATATAGTGATTCAAAGAAAAAAAAAACTGGAATTTTTTTTTTCTTGTCATAGGGTATGCACTTGCTAGACAAAGACAGAGACAGAGAAACACACAGAGAGAAGAAAAGTGAAAATGCACCCCCCCCCCCAGGGTAAGGGGGTTAGGCAAATGGTCATGTTGAAATTCCTCTTCTCCATTCTTCTCTTAGTATTTTGGGGACACACACACTCATGCCAGGCATTTGTCAGGCCACTGGGTCTAGGACTCAAACCACAGAGTCGACCATGTGGGATCTAGTACCTTAACCATGCCATCTGCTGGTGCAAACTGAAGGAATTTTTTAAATAAAAAACAAAGTTGTACATACCCCTCCATATTTAAAACCAAAACAGACTAGAAGTTAACCTAGAAAATGCATTTGTCTAGAAAAATATATGCAAAGCACACAGCTTGCTATTCAAATGGCTTTGAGTCTAGATTTCCTTCTCTTGGACTTTTGTTTTATATCCTTCAGTAAGTTTGGACAGTCATCACGTGATATGACTTTTATAAATAAAGTACCACTAATACTGATATTTTAATTTACCGATATTTTACTGACACGGCTATTGGTAGTAAAACAATGACGCTGATGCTTCTGCTGCAAATAATTGTATGTCTGCATGAATTAAGAAATGTTTTTTCAATGTGAATAAAGTTGCAGTTTGAAAAAAGGTATATGCAAAGAGGATGAATATCATTTTTAAAGTCCTAGACCACCACAAGTAGATCTACCTCCAGGACAATGTAGGTTAACTATGTTCAGAATAAATACATAAAATCAGATACCTAATCATTCATTTTTAAGGAGACAGTGTTAGCATGAATGGATGCCTATACTCCGTATTTTTCTAATCAGCACTCTGTCTTCGTGTAAATCTACATGGAAATCCTGAATATGTTCAGAAGTTGACCTGGTGAAGATTGTGTAGCAATCACCCTATGTGATTTTAATGGCTATTGTAAAGCTACAGTAATCAAGACAGTTTGGTATTGATGAAATGACAAATATATAGATAAATGGAGCAGAATTAAACCCACGTGCATATGGGTACATTTCTGACAGAGGAGAGACAAGGCATTTTTAAAGAAGAAAGAAAAGGCTCTTCAACAAATGGCACTGGGTCAACAGCACATAATATTTTTATGGTTAGAAATGATCATCAACCCTCATCCTCAAACCAGTCAAAAAATTAATTAAAAACAGACCCTAGACCTAAATGTGTAATCCAAGATACTATTTAAAAACACAAGAGAAAATCTTTGTGACCTTAGAATCAGATGAGGATTATTAGAACACAATTAATTACAGAATAAAAATATTAAGAACAAGTTGGACTTCTCTAACATTTTTTTCCTTGCTAATAAAAGTGTAGGGAACAGCCTGGGAGAAAATCTTCACAACACATATATTAGAAAAAGTCTGTCAATACAAAGTACTCTCATAGGTCAGGAAGAGTTGTAAGACAAATAATCTACTTTAAAAAATGGAAAAGATATTTATACTAAGTAAAAAAGTCATACTAATAACAGTCATGTGGAACTTGAAAAGATGCTCAAAATATCTTTTAATCAGGAAAATTAAAATAAAAATCACATTGTGATAACACAAGTCATGTACACTGGAATGACTAAAATTTAAAAAGCTGACTATACCATATGTTGGAAAGGATCTGAAACAACTGGAACTCCCAAACATTTCTAGTAGAACATGGAATTGTACAGCCACTTTAGAAAACCATCTGGCTTTTTTTTTTTTTTAATCAAGTTAAACATACACTTACCGTATAACCCAGTAATTGCAATCATAGGTATTTTCCCAGGAGAACTGAAAACATATGTCCACACAAAGACTTGTACAGGAATGTTCATAGCAGCTTTATTTGTAATGGCCTAAAACTGGAAACAACCCAAATGTCCATCAGGTGAATGGATAAACAAAATATGGTATATCCACACAATGGAATACTAGTCAGCAATAAAGAGGAACAAGCTATTACTACATGAAACAAACATGGATGAATCTCAAAATCTTTATGCTGACTAAAAGAACTCAGATAAGAGTATATATATATATGACTCCATTTACAGGAAATTATAAAAATGTGTACAAATCTATAGTGACATAAAGCATATCAGTTTTTGCCTGGGAGTGGACACTGAGATCGGGCGGATTACAAACAGAGTTAGTAAAATTCAGGATACGGCACTTTTGTTAACTATTGTGGAAGTTTAGTAAGTGTATACATGTTAGAGTCATTAAATATAATTTCAACATGTAGAGTAATAGAATGTCAATGTTGAGCCAAAACAAGTAAGTTGTAAAATTTATTTAAGGTAAAATACCATTTATCTATTAATAATCATGCGAAGATACTACTTGTCATGTTGATTAACTTAATTAGATGTTAAAAGTATAAAATGTTTCACAATGAGATTGTTGAAGCCTTCATAGGAGGCTTTAGCTCTGTTCTGTTTAAATTGCTTTAAGCCTTGGAAAGGCTATAAAGCATATAGCGGAATATCACGTTTGTTTTGAATGGAGGATGTGTATGCTTGTTTAAATATCATTTCTGTGATTCTAGATGTTTGAAATAGAATATTATAATGAAAGATTTTGTTGCCAAAGAGCATAATAAATCAGATACAGAAACTCAAAACATATATTGGGTCATTATTTGGAAAAGTCATGCAGCATTTTTGCATAGAAAAACACATCATGACTTTTCCAACTACCCAATACAAATCTTTCCATGAAAATTAAAACAAAACTAAACCTTCAAGGACAGATATCAAACACATACAAACCTTCTCATGAAAATCAAAACAAACAAAAATAAACCTTCAAGAACAGGGATAGCTTTGACAAAGAATTACACATTTAGGAAAGAAGTATTTAAATTTAGTCTAAACTATTTAAGAAAAAGCAAGAAGCTGAAAGAATCCTGCCTCGTTTTTGAAACAGCAGTACCGTAACACTAACATTTCACAAAATATTTAGAAAGAATGAAAACTACACACACAAAAAAATTCCTTAATAAATATTAGCATATCAAACTCAACAAAATGTAAGAAGGTTAAACAGTGATTATGTATAGTTTATATTAGATCTTTTTTTTTTAAGAGTTTTTTGCCATAGGACATGTGTGCTCCCCAGAGAGAGAGACAGAGATGGTGGGAAATCACACCCCAGGGGTATAGCCACGTTGCAATCTGTTCTCCATTCTCTTCCTGGGACCTTGGGCATACGTGCACACATGCCCAGAGTGATTTTCATGCTATCGGGTCCAGAAACCGCAGTCACCATCTGCTGGCCTCAATCAGGTCTGTTTTGATAAGATTTATTTAATATTTGTGTACCAGTTGATGCATCACAGATAAAAACCAAATGATCCAATAAAGCTGTATGTAAAAGATACTAGAAAAAATTCAACTTGATTTATGATTAATAATCAGCCTAAGTAGGAACTAAAATGGAATTTCTTTCCTTGGCAATTAATGAAATTTATGAAAAGCCTCCAATTAAGTGTCATACCTCATTTTGAAAGCCTAGGGGTTTTGACAGTGGGAACAGATAAGTATGTCCACTTCCACCACTTCTGCTCAAGATTTTGTGAACATTCTAGTCAGATTTAAAAATAAATAGAAAGAACCAAAGAGTATACAGATTTTAGGTAAAAATATAAAATTATCTTTACTTCTATGTGACATGATTAAGTAAAATTAAGCTATGAGAACCAAAACTGAGTTTAGCAAGGCCTCAAGAGCCAAGGGTCCATATGTCTAGAAGAAAGCATACAAAAAAGTACTCATAAGTTCGGGGTAACAAAGATTTCTCAGATGGATGCAATATCCTTGCATCATTAAAAAAAATGAGAAATTTGGCTGTATCAAAATTAAAACTTCTGACACTTGAAATATACTATTAAAAAAAAGAAAGAAGAACACAAAAAGATTTTTTTCCCAAAAGGTATAAATAAATATTTAAGTCAACACTAAGAAAAGAAATAACCTGAGAGGAAAAGATATGTAAAATCACATTACACCTTAGTAAAGGTGATTAAAAAATACTTTCCCACAAATAAAGCTCCAGGCCCAGATAGCTTCATTGGAAAGTTCTACAAAACAATTAAAAGAAAAAAAATATATTGTTACTAAAGACTATTTTTTTTCAGAACACAGAAAACACATCCCAACTTGTTTTTATTAAGGCTGGGATAATCATGACTCCCCAAAAGTGAAAAAAGAATTATAACGACATATATAATAAAATATTAGAAAGCCTTAAAATATTAGGAAACTAAATCTGTCAATACATAATGACAAAGTGGGGTCTGTCGAAAAATTATAAATGCATATTTGATTACTGCAGTAAGCTATATAGCCCCAGCTAGGTGCTACTTTATAGTACGTTCATTCTACTCACTGAGGTTTATGCCTAAAGTCAGACTTATGTTCATGGATGTGTATATATCAGCTGCGCTTGCTAGTAGAAATTTTTAGATTAATTAAGTTCATTAGCAAATCAATAAAATGGAGGGAAGAGGTATAGAAAGCAACCATGGATACCAGGGAGAGTGTGGGAAGAGGGTGGGACCCGGCAGAGGGTGAGAGATAGGGAATCAAGGATGACAAAAAAAAAAAAAAAAAAAAAAAAAAAAGCAAAATATACAGGAAACAAGAAATGGAAAATTTCTGTTGATGGTAACATGTATCTTGATGTGCTTGATTGAGCCAATATACAGTGTATTCTGAATGAGAAATCTCATTTTGTATGCTATAATGAGATGTATAGTGAATGAATAAAATTTTAAAAATGAAAAAAAAAAAAAAAAAAGAAAGATCCAGGGTTCATGTCCCAGAGCCTTCTTGTACACACTGGGCCCATGATCCGGGCTCTCTGAGATTGAGGGTGTCTCTCTCCTTCTTCCTACCGCTCATGGAAGAAATAAAACAAACTTAAAAAAATTATAAGGTTCCTTAAGTATTCTATAGATCAAATAATTTACTACTTTCTTTCAATAAACAGAGGAAAGCATTTAAAATTGAACTCTCAACTACAATAAAATACTTGAATAAAATAAGTAAGAATTTCATAATCTGTTAAAGAATATCTCAAAACAATTCTAGGCAAGCTGCAGTGGCATGGTGGTGGCATGCCCCTCTGCAATGTTGAAAGCCATATGGAAGATGGAGGTTCTTGTGTCAATTTGGACATGCCAAGTACACGTATGTACACAGACCCATAATCTTTCATGCTGGGAAACGGGCGAGAGCATCATCAGGTGAGACCCTGATGAAGGTACCTTGTCTTTATCTATCTTTCTTTCTGTTTCTCTTTTATGAAATTCAAAAAAAAATTACAGTTAACATGATACTTCAAGGTGAAATGTGGAATATTTCTTTTTTCTTTTTTGAGAAGTTTTTGCTATAGGGCACGTGCACTCACCACAAAGAGAGAGACAGAGAGACAAAAAGTGAGATACCACCCCCCCATTGGCCACTCTGCAATTCCTTCTCCTCCATTCTCCTCTCAGATCTTGGCATGCATGCACACATGCCTGGCATGAGTTTAAGCCACCGGGTCTGGGACTCAAGCCACGGTTGACTAATGGGAGTCCAGCGACATAGCCATTACGCCAACTGCTGGCCCCGAAATATAGAATATTTTATTCCTAATATTGGGAACAAAAATAATGGCCATTCTCACAATATTAAATATTTACTCAAAGGCGAGTTCTAGTCCCTGCAACAGTAAAGAAAAATAGAGGGTATAAAAATTAAAAACAAAAAAAATCCTAAGGAATCTACAAATTGTTCTCTAATCGTAAGTTCAATAGGTCATAAAAGGAGAAAAATGCAATAAAATAAATTTTATATTTGTATATTAGCAATCAAGAATTGAAAATGAAATTTAAAACTTCAACTTAAGGGACCAGCAGATGGTATAATGGTTATATTACTGGACTCCCATGTAGTCAACTGTAGTTTGAGTCCTGGACCTGGCAACTTAAAACTCACACCTGGCTTGTGTGCATTATGTGCTCAAGAGCCCAAGAAAAGAACAGAGGAGAAGGGAGTGCAGCATGGCCATCGCCCTTATGTGGTGACTGCTTTCTTTCTGTTTCTCCGTCTCTCCAGTGAGCACATACACTCTATTGCAAAAATCTCTGAATTTAAAAAATTCAATTTAAAATAAGATAAAAAATGTAAAGTTGTCACTAACAATTTAAAAATATTGATTAAAAAAAAAAAAACAAAGAAACTCTAAAGAAATAAAAATACACCATGTTTATAGAAGACTTACTAGAAACAGATATCGACCAGCTGATTTTAATATCTATATGGAAGTGCAAAGAACTTTTTGGCAGACTGTATTTCCAAAGGTGGCAAACTCACACATATGGCTTATCCCATACATACCTGCATTGTGTCCTTATTGATCTTTCTGAGTATAGCAGAACTGATGCTAGGTGACTTCTGAGGCTAGGTCATAAAAACACAATGACTTTCCCCTATTTTCTTAGGACATAAACTTTGGCTCTCATAAGCCATGCTATAAAGTAACAATGCCTAGTGCTCACACAGGACTGGGAACAGAACATGTTCCCATGAGTCAGTCTTGAAAACCCCAAGAATAACAGGTTCATAGTTAACTAGTTAACATACAGAGAAAAGTCTTATCTCAATATTGGGTAATAATTAATCAAGACTGACATTAGTCCAACCTAAAAATAGTTTACTCTTTATGACGAAGTGTATACACACATAGGAGACAGAGAACGAGAAGTACTCTCCACAGGACTTGGTTACACCGCAAGTCCCTTCCTCCATTCTCCAGTCTGCCAGGATCCAGGAACCTGAAACACAGACAGCGTATGGCTCCCAGCTCCTACCATCTGGCACACTTACGGCTGTGCTACACAGGCTGAACTCAGCCTCAAAATCTGAAAAGCAAGACAAGAAATGTTGGAACTGTTTCTAAGCAATTTAACGGTGTATTAATTCCACTCCTGGGTATCTACCCAAAAGATAGGAATGGACTAAGTCAGAAAAACACTTGCACATCCATGTTTACTGTGGCATTATTCACACTTGCTAAGACATGGAACTAACACAAAGAGATAAATGAACTAAAAAGCTGTGGCACATATACACTATGGAATACTATTCAGCCATGAATAAAAAGAAATCCTAGCATTTGAGTGGACAAACATGGAAGATTTACTGCTAAATGAAGTAAGCCAGAGAGAGGGATTGTACATCTCCACTTAATATATACTAAATGTGTGCACTCTATGGGAAAAATTGAAAGATGGGAAGATATAAAGCATGGAGAGCAATTGCGGACACCAGAGACAGTGTGGAAGGAAGGTGAGAAATGGCAGAGGGTGAGATGGAGAGAACCAAGGGGGAAAAAAGAAAGAAGTAAAATAGTTAAGAAATACAAAATAGAAATTCATCTAGGGTATGGTAATATCTCCGATTGGGCCAGTATTCAGTGTATTCTGGATTGCAAAATTCATTTTGTATGCTACAATGAAAAACAGTGGATAAATGTAAAATAAAGAATAATAGAAAGAACCATGAAGAAAACTCCAAGATTCATTAGATTCATATTTCTCAAAAACAGTGATAAAGAGAAAATCTTAAAAGAAATCTCAGACAAAAAGAGGAATAAGAATAAGGATGGCAGAATTCTTACTAGAAACAACTGAAGTGAACAAAAAACTGTCAAGCTAAAATTCTATCTCTACTAAATGAAAATCATTCAAAAGTGAAGATAAAAAAGACTTTTTCATACATTAAAACAATAACATATTCCTAAAAGGTAGAGCCAAAACAGAAGAAATGGTAAGTATCTCAAGTCCTTTAGTCCACAGGAAAATTAATACAGACGGAAATGGGTCTACACAAAAGAAGGAAGACTACTGGAAGTGGTAGTAACACAAGTAAATATGTATTTCAGTACTATTTCCACCCCAAAAGAAGGTCACTGAAAAAGAAAAATAGTAACAGGAACCAGCAGTTGGTGTAATGGCTATGTCGCTAGACTCCCAGTAGTCGACTGTGGTTTGAGTCCCAGCCCAGGTAGCTTAAATTCACGCTAGGCACATGTGCGTGTGTACCTAAGATCCCGAGAGGAGAATGGAGGAGAAGGAATTACGGTGTGACCATCCCCCCTAGGGGGTGATTTCTCACTTTCCGTGTCTCTGTCTCTCTCTCTCTTTCTGGCGAGCACATGAACCCTATAGCAAAAACCTCTCCAAAAAAAAAAAAAAAAAGAAAGAAATATAGTAACATAGTAACAATGCAATGTGGGATTTGGGGCATAAAATGGATTTCTATAACAGCACTAAGGTCAGGAGCATAGACATGGAAATATACTGTTTTAAAATACTTACATTTTTGTGAAAATGTATAATATTACTTGAAGGCAGACTGATACATTAATGGTGTATATTATAAACTTATAGTAACCACCACAATAAAATGCAAAGACAGATAAATGGAATCATATATGACCCTGTCTGATAAACCATAACGCCACACCAGCAATATGAAAATTAGACAGAGTAGATTTCAGAGGAAAACATGTTACAAGGAATCAAGAAGTTTATGTCATCATGATAAGGGAGTGTATTTAACCAGACAGATACAGCAATCTTAACCAATTCTGTACCTAATAACAGAATCTCAAAATACATGATGCAGACACTGACAAAACAGAAAAAATAAATAGTTCCATAATTTTAGTCAGAAAGGTAAAAAGCCCTCTTTAAATAATTGACAAAACAAGTAGGCAGAAAGTCAGTAAGGATACAGATTTAAATAATATTAACAATCAAACTGACTTAATTGATATTTATAGGACTCCTTCCTCTCCCTCTCCTATATCTCCTTCTTTTTTTTTTTTTACCTTCTTTACCACTCCTTGCCCTCCTCATTTCTTTCTCACCCCCTACTCTCTCTCACTCTCCTTCCCCAAGAACAAAATAAAAATCCAAAAAACAAAATTTCAACATAACAAACAAAATGAAAGGTATGTCCTGGTTATTCCTTGTTTCTTACAGGAAAATGTGAAAGGAAACATAAAATGAGAGAAAAACAGCACTAGATAATTTGGAAGCTCCTGTTGAGATTTCAAAGGACTAAAAATTAAAAGAAAAAAAAATTTCTGGAAAGCAGAGTAGAATGACGGTGTAGCTGCAGAAAGTAGGTTCATGACTCAAAGACCACCTCAATCATCCAAGAAGCAGCCCAGAAGATAGAGATATGATTCTGCAGGAAAATTTGTGGAGAACTCTTGTGTTTAATAGTGTGGAATTTAAGACATATGCAAGAAACCCACAAGTTTTTCCCAGAATGCTCTATCAGCAGAAACAATGCTAACTGGGAACAAAGGACAAATAGAAAAAATAAAATGAAATAAGGCCATTGGCTTTCCAAAATTCTACAGGCAGGAAATGGGCTAATACATTACTGGTTGCAAATACATGTTATCCATCAGAAATAAGAAGAATGGCTCTGATGGAGGAGCTACAGGCCCAGAAGCTGACCAGGGCAGAACAACAGAGGCAGGGTTCGTAAAGGAGACTCTATGAGCCCAGAGGGCAAAGCCTCTGTAGTTCCAGAGAACCATAAAGACTTGTTTTCAGACTGTAAAATCTAAAGGATTTTTCCCCACTAGATTTCAAAATTGCTTATGAATACTGACCTCTTTCTTTCTTCTAATTTCTCCTTTTTGTAATAAAAAATACTCCTCTTGTATCTGTCTATTTTATTTTGGAGCCAGAAAACTTATTTTCTAAGATCAAATCTCCACAAATAGGAAACAGTTTTTCCCCAAGATGCATCATACCTAGTATCCCAGCCATACAGGATTTAGTGATCTAGATGATGATAATTTGGAACCTTTTATTTTTAGAGAGATTTTTGCCATAGGGCACTTGGCGAAGAGATAGAGAGACAGAAAGGAAGAAATCAACCCCTAGTAGGGATGACCACGCAGCAATCCCTTCTCCTCCATTCTTCTCTCAGGATTTTGGGCATGTATGCACATGTGCTCAGTGTGAATTTTTAGCTGCTTGGTCCGAGACTCGAACCACAGTCACCTATGTGGGAGTCCAGTGATGTAATCTTTGCACTATCTGCTGGTCCCAATTTGGAACTTTCTGAGCTGATGATATTTAAATTAGATAAGATTTTGGACTTAAGGCTGATGTCACAATGAGACGAGACTTCTGGGACTGTTGGCAAGGTATGAACATATTTTGCAAGTGGAAAGGAAAAGAATTTTTGAAAGCCAAAAGGCCTAACGTAGTGGATTGAAAAGTGTCCCTCAAAAAGATAGGTGCAAGTCCTAACCTCAGTGCCTGTGTGATTAAATATACTTTACTACAAGTATGAAAGTGATAAAATTATAGCATATTTCTTCTTATGGTAACAGATTCATTTAGAATTGAATAAAAAAGACATTAAAAATTCCCCAAATATTGAGACTTACACACTACACTTGTATATAACTTATAAGACAAAAAGGACTCAAAAGAAAATGAGATAATATTCCAAACTCAATACTATGTATGAACTCTAGGCTAGAAACCATATATTTAGGGACCAGCAGTTGGCATAATGGCTATGTTGCTGGACTCTCATGTAGTCGCCTGCGGTTCAAGTCCCAGAACTGGTGGCTTAAATTCACGCCAGGCGTGTGTGCATGTATGCCTAGGATCCCAAGAGGAAAGTGGGATCCTCTCCTGAAAAAAAAAAAAAAAAAAAAAAAAAAAAAAAAAAGAAACCATATATTTAAAATATTTCTCTGTAATCTAAAAAGACAAATTAAAACAAAGGTATACTATGTTCAAAAATTGTAACAATTAACAATAACATTAGATATCAATTCATCAAAACTGATCTACATATTCGAACTTACTCAGATCAAAATCCTCATGTTACTGTAAAAATTATGAGCTGCTGGAGCCAGTAGGTGGTATGGTGGTTAAGGATGCTGGACTCCCACAAGACCGACTGCAGGTGGAGTCCCAGACCTGGTGACTTGCTTTCTCACTTTCCCTCTCTCTCTCTCTCTCTTTCTCACATGCTCTGTCCCTCTCTGGTCAAATTAAAAAGAAATAAATAAAGTTAATAATTCTTTTTAAAAATTATGAGCTGACTCCAAAATGCATATGAAAATGCAGCTACCTAGAACAACAAAAATAAATTGGAAGATCTACACCAAGAGATATCAAGACACATCTTATGTAGTTGATCAAATGTTTAATTAAACTATGATCTTAACCTGGATTTCTCACACATTACTGGGTCAGTAAATACTGGTTCAAGCACACTAAAAACCTGTAGCAATATCTACTAAACTAGTATAATATTCCATCCTATGATTAAACATCCCTATAGATATATACTGAAGAAAAATGTCTCCCAAAACAGCAACACTCCTTGTAATTACACTAAAAATAACACTACTGGCTATTATTAGTTAATAGTAATTTTTAATAATTACTTTTGATTATAGATAGAATATAATCAAGAATAGAAAGGATAAATTTACTCCAGTCAATAACACAGCATACATCATTAAAAGTAATATGTATAGATACATACTTAATTTCCTAGACGGTGAGTACACTCACCAGAGACAGAGGGCGGAGGGGAGCAAGCAAGCAGCAGCCCCTCATGGGGGACAGTCACTCTGCCATCACTTCTCCATTTCTTTTCTTGGGATATTGAGCTTGTATGCATACATGCCTAGTGTATTTTTATTTATTTTTAAAATTTAATCACTGTGTGTCATCATAGCATACCAAATGAATTTTCCCATCATGAACCCACTGCATATTGGTCCAGTCAAAAACATTACCATATACATTATAATCAACAGATTCTTTCCTATTTTCGGTTCCTTAAATATTTTGCTTCTTTCTTTTTCCCCTTGATTCCCTCCCTCTCACCCTCCCCCATTTCCCACATTCTTCCCCCACTGTTTTCCAGTATCATCATTGCTCTCTCTATGCTTTTGTACCTTCCAATCATGCAGTCTCTGCCACGGAGTGCCAACATTCAGCATATATCGAGTGGGGACATAAAATGCCTCTTTCATCATCTGGCTTGCTTCACTTAGCAGTAAATATTCCATATTCATCCACTTTCTATCAAATGCTAGGGATTTCTTGGTTTTTGTTTGTTTGTTTTTTGTGGGTTTTTTTGTTGTTGTTGTTTTGTTTGTTTGTTTTGTTTTATGGCTGGGTAGTATTCCATAAAGTAAATGCCCCACATTTTTTAGTCCTTTTATCTGTTCATGGACATTTGGGTTGGTTCCAAGTCTTAACAATTGCGAATAATGCTGCAATAAGCATGAAAGTACAAGTGTTTTTCTGACAGAATGTTTTCCTATCCTTCCAGTAGATACCTAGGAGTGGAAATGCTGGATCATATGGTAGTTCTATTTGTAGGTCTTTGAGAAACCTCCATATTGTTCTTTACAGTGGCTGCACTAATTTACATTCCCACCAACAGTGTAGGAGAGTTCCCTTTTCACCACAGCCTAGCCAGTATTTATCATTCTTTATTTATTTTTTTTAAATCTTAGTCATTCTGACTGGGATTAGGTGGTATCTCATTGTAGTTTTGATTTGCATCTCCCTTATGATAAGAAATGTTGAGCATGTCTTTCATATGTTTTTTGGCCATTCATATGTCTTCTTTAGACAATTGCTTTTTCAGCTCATTAGGCTGATCATTTTTTTCAGGTAAGGTATTTGAGTTTCCTGTATATCCTGGTTAACAGTCCCTTATGTGAGGCATAGCAAATATATTCTTCCAAGAGTTGTCAATTCATTCCAATTATTGTTCCTTTTACTATGCAGAAGCTTTGTAATCTGATGTAATCTCATTTGTCTATTTTGGGGATTATTGCCTGTACTTAGGTGGTCTTTTTCAGTAAATCTTTGCCAACTCCTCTCTCTCTAAAAGTTTCCCCTATGTTTTCCATCAGTAGTTTCATAGTTTGAGGTCTTAGGTTTCATTCATTCTGAGTTGACATTTGTAAATGGTGAGAGATAGGGGTCCAGTTTCATCTTTCTGCAGGGAGATACCCAGTTTTTCCAGCATTACTAGCTAAACAGGTTTACTTTTCCCCACTAGATTGACTTGTGTCCTTTGTGAAAAATCAGTTGACTTGCAACCAGATAGTGTAATGGTTACATCACTGGATTCCCACATGGTTGACTGCAGTTTGAGTCCTGGACCCGGCAACCGCAAACTCACAGTGGGTGTATATGCACGCATGAAGGCCAAAATCCTGAAAGGAGACTGGAGGAGAAGGGATTGTGGCATGGCTATCCCCCCAAGGGGTGATTTCTTGCTTTCTGTCACTCTGCCTCTCTCTGGTGAGTACCTGTGCCCTATAGCAAAAATCTCTCTTTAAAAATTTTTTAAAAATTGGGGACCAGCAGTTGGTACAAAGGCTATGTCACTGGACTCCCCATGTAGCCAACCACAGTTCGAATCTCAGACCCAGTGGTTTAAATTCATGCCGGGCACGTGTGCATACATGCCCAAGATCCTGAGAGGAGAATGGAGGACAAGAGATTGCACTGTGGCCATCCCCACTGGGGGATGATTTCTCGCTTTCTGTCTCGCTCTTTCTCGCTGTCTTTCTGGCAAGCGCATATGCCCTATAGCAATAACCTCTCCCCCCCAAAAAAAATCAATTATTGTACTTTTTGGGGTTTACTTCTGGGTTCTCTATTTTATTTCATTAGTCTACATGCCTGTTTTTTGTGTCAGTATCATGCTGTTTCGATTATCACAGCTTTGTAATATATTTTGAGGTTAGGGAGTGAGATGCCTCGTACTCCACTCTTCTTGCACAGAATGGCTTTGGCAATATAAGGTCTTTTATGATTCCAGACAGATTCGATGATTTTTTTTCTAAATCTGTGAGGAATGCTCTGGTAATTGATTGGGACTGAATTAAATATATAGTTTAATTTGAGGACTGACATTCTGATTATAATAATTCTTCCAATCAAGGAACATGGGATGTTCTTCCACTTTTTTGTGTCACTTTCTTTTTTTTTTTATTTTCATAGTTTTCTTTGTAGAGGTCTTTCACTTCCTTGCTTAGGTTTATTCCTAGGTATCTTATATTTTTTTTGGTTACTGTAAATGTGATTGCTTTTTTCAGTTCTTCAGTTCTACTTCATTCTGCTCATTGTTGGTGTATAAATATGCTATAGATTTTTTGTATGTTGATTTTGTATCCTGCCACTTTATTGTATTCATTTATCACTTCCAGGAGTATCTTTCATGGATTCTTTTGGGTTTTCTATTTATATAATCATGTCATCTGCAAATAGAGATAATTTTACTTCTTCTTTCCCTATCTGAATGCCTTTTATTTTAGTCTCTTGTCTGATTGCATTGGCTAGGACTTTCAGTACTATACTGAAAAGAAGTAGAGAATGTGGGCAGCCTTGTCTTGTTCCAGTTTTCAGCTTTTCCTCATTCAGTATGATGTTGGCTATGAATTTTTCATATATGGCTTTTGTTTTGTTGAGAAATGTCCCTTCTCTGCCGATTTTGCTGAGAATGTTAAACATATAGAATGCTGTATTTTATCAAATGCTTTTTCTGCAATGATTGCTAAGATCTTATGTTTTTTATTTTTCTTTCTGTTAATATGGTTGTATAATCTTTCCAGTTTTGCGTATGTTGAACACCCTTTCATCCCTGGAATAAAGCCTACCTGGTCATGGTGTACAATCTGTTTTATGTGCCACTGGATTTGATTTGCTAGTATCTTGTTAAGGATTTTTGTATCTATATTCATCAGAGACACTCGCCTGTAGTTTTCCTTTTTTGTTATGTCCTTGTCTGTTTGGGGGATGAGTGTGATGGAGGTTTCATAAAATGAAAATGAAAGATAAAAACCATATGATCATCTCAATTGATGCGGAGAAAGCATTTGATAAAATACAACATCCTTTTATGATTAAGACTCTCAGTAAGATTGGTATAAAAGGGTCATTTCTGAACACAATAAAAGCAATCTATGAAAAACCTACAGCTAACATTATAGTGAATGGGGAAAAGCTGAAAGCTTTTCCTCTGAAAACAGGTACTAGGCAAGGCTGCCCACTTTCTCCACTGCTCTTTAATATAGTACTGGAAGTCTTAGCTATTGCAATCAGAGAAGAGAATAATATTAAAGGCATTCGAATAGGCAAAGAAGAATTGAAAATATCTTTATTTGCAGATGACATGATGGTATACTTAGAAGACCCAAAGGTATCCATGAAAAAACTGCTTGAAGTAATAAGTGAATACAGTAAGGTGGCAGGATACAAAATCAATATCCAAAAATCTATAGCATTTCTATTTATGAACAACAAGTTGAACGAAGCAGAGCTGAAGAAAGGAATCCTTTTCACCGTAGCCACAAGGTATATAAGATACCTAGGGATAAACCTAACTAAGAAAGTCAAAGACCTTTATAAAGAAAACTACGAAAATCTTAAAAGAGACATTGAAAGTGACATAAAAATGTGGAAGGACATCCCATGCTCCTGGATTGGAAGAATTAACATAATCAAAATGGCAATTCTACCCAAATTAATCTACATGTTTAATGCAATTCCAATCAAAATACCAGAGATATTCTTCAGAGATCTAGAAAAGGCAATCATAGAATTTGTCTGGAACCATAAAAAAACCTCGTATTGCAAAAGCGATCCTGCGCAAGAAGAATGGAGTAGGAGGCATATCACTCCCTGATCCCAAGATATACTATAAAGCTGTGATAATCAAAACAGCATGGTATTGGCATAAAAACAGACATGTGGACCAATGGAAGAGAACAGAGACCCCAGAAATAACCCCCAAAGCTTACAGCCAACTGATCTTTGACAAAGGATATCAGTCAATCCATTGGGAAAAGGAAAACCTCTTTAGTAAATGGTGCTGGAAAAACTGGGTATCCACCTGCAGAAAGATGAAACTGAGACCCCATCTTTCACCATTAACAACAGTCAACTCAAAATGGATCAAAGATCTGAACCTAAGACCTCAAACAATAAAACTACTGGTGGAAAATGCTGGGGAAACTCTGGGGGACATTGGAGTAGGCAAAGACTTCTTAAATAAGACTCTCAAAGCACAGGCAATAATCCCTAAAATAGACAAGTGGGACTATATTAGACTAAGAAGTTTCTGCACAGCAAAGGACACAGTAACAAGTGTGAACCGACAACCCTCAGAATGGGAAAATATTTTCGTTAAATATGCCTCGGACAAGGGACTGATAACCAGAATACATAGGGAACTCAAGTGTCTTATGCGAAAAAAAATGATGAACCCAATTAAAAGATGGGAAAATGAGCTGAACAAAAGTCTCTCTAAGGAAGACATACGAACAGCCAAAAAGCATATGAGGAAATGCTCAACGTCCCTCATCATAAGGGAGATGCAGATAAAAACTACAATGAGATACCACCTAACCCCTGTCAGAATGGCAAAGATTAAGAATATAAAAAGTGGGACCAGCAGTTAGCGTAATGGCTATGTCGCTGGACTCCCACGTAGTCGACCGCGGTTCGAGTCCCGGACCCGGTGGCTTAAACTCACGCCGGGCGCGTGTGCGTGCGTGCCCAAGATCCCAAGAGGAGAATGGAGGAGAAGGGATTGCAGCGTGGCCATCCCCCCTGGGGGGTGATTTCCTGCTTTCTATCTCTCTGTCTCTCTCTGTCTGTCTGGCGAGCGCACGCGCCCTATAGCAAAAACCTCTCCAAAAAAAAAAAAAAAAGAAAAAAAAAAAAAAAAAAGAATATAAAAAGTGATAAGTGTTGGCAGGGATGTGGTGAAAAGGGAACCCTCCTACACTGTTGGTGGGAATGTAAACTAGTTCAACCACTGTGGAGAACAATATGGAGGTTCCTCAAAGATCTACAAATAGAACTACCATTTGATCCAGCAATCCCACTTCTGGGTATTTACCCAAAAGACAGGAGAACGCTCAGTCAGAAAAGTGCTTGCACATCAATGTTTATTGCAGCATTATTCACAATTGCCAAGACATGGAACCAACCTAAATGTCCACAAACTGATGAATGGATTGGAAAAGTGTGGTATATATACTCTATGGAATACTACTCAGCCGTAAAAAATAACAAGACCCTGGAATTTGATAGAAAGTGGTCAGATACGGAGGATCTATTGCTGAGTGAAGTAAGCCAGGCTATGAAAGAAAGATATTGTATGCATCCACTCAATATATACCGACTATCAGCACTCTATGATAGAGAGCAAAAAATTGGAGGACATAAAAGCAGTGAAGGTACTTAATGAGAATAGGACAGCGTGGAATGGGGGAAGTGAAGAGAAGAGGATAGAGAAAGATAACAAGTGAACAATAGAGAGGCAGGACATTAGTGAGAAACAGATATGGCTTATTAACTGTTGATGTTGACATGTATAGTATTCTCAACTGGATTTGTCTGAGAAGTATTTCATGATGGGCAAAGCAGCGCAGTGTCACAGCACGGAGACGACACAGTGTCTTCAGTGTCGTCTGTTTATTGTGGGCAGCACAGTACAGCATGGAGACAACGCAGTGTTACAACTCTTCAGGGTCGCGTCATCTTTTGTGAGCAGCATGGAGATGACGCGGTGTCACAACTCTTCAGGGTCGTCCGGAGATGATGTAGTGTTATAGCTCTTCAGGGTCTTCAGGGTCGTCTGGAGACTGTGTGGTGTTTCAGCTCTTCAGGCTCTCCAGGGTCGTCGTCTTCCTGGTCTTCTGTGTCGTCTTTGTTGTCTTCCTGGTTGTTTGGCTATTGTGGGCCAGGCATCATGGTTATATACACGCTGGTGGGCTGTGATTGGTTGAATGAAGGATTGTAAAAGGTGGGTTATGACTGGTTGTAAATGGTGGGCCATGATTGGTTGTAAACGGTGGGCCGTGATTGGTTGTAAACGGTGGGTTATGATTGGTTGCATTTGGACCAATCATGACGTGCCGGATATGCAAATCTGAGGGATTCTAGTGGCCAATTAGAGCAAGGTTTCGAAGGTCAGGTTTTATGAAGAAAACCAATCAGGGCAATTGTTTGCTCTCTGAGAAACCTTGGCAGACTCACTGGTGCGCAGCCTCCCACACCCCTCCTAGGGGATGATTTCTCACTTTCTCTCTGTCTCTCTATCTGTCTCCAGCAAGCACACGAGCCCTATGGCAAAAATCTTAAAAAAAAAAAAAAGAAAAAAGTTCACTCTACTATTGCAAGAAGTGCTAAAGGGAGTCTTTCAGGTTGAAATTATGATAGACAGTAACGTGAAGATAGATAAGGATAGAAATATCTCTAGTAAAGGTAAACATATGAGAAAGTAAAAATACCAGTATGATCAAAATATTGGTCTCTTACAGCACTTTTTCATTTTTACAGTATATAAAAAATGTATAAAGTATATACCTAAGTTATAGTACACGTAATGTTAAGGATATAATTTGCAACAGCAATACTTTAAAGCGGGGGTCAGAATGATAGAGGCAATGTTTTTATATGTGAATAAACATAAACTGGTATCACTTCAAATTTTAGATTGTTATAAAATTAAGATGTTATATGTCATTCCCATGGTAATCACATAGAAAATAGTTTTACAATATATACAAAGGAAGTAAGAAGTAAGATTTTAAAAATCACTACAAGAAATCAACTAAAATAAAGGAAGCTAGCAATAGAGAAATGAATTAAAAAGTTACAGAAATATAAAAACAAATAGCAAATTGAGAGAAACCCTTTTTATCAGTAACAATTTTAAGTGTAAATTAATTAATCTTTCAAATCAATAGATACATTGGCAGAACAGACTAAAACAAAAAGCCATGATCCAACTATCTGCTTCCTCTAAGATTTCAGACACAGACTGGAAGGAAAGGATGGGAAAAGATATTCCACACAAACAGCAACTGAAAGAGAGCTGGAGTGGTTTTACTATTTGGTTGTTGGGAAGGTCATGACACATTTCTGCACAGGACAAGATGCCATGACTTTCCCAATGGACTAACAATATCAGACAAAATAGACTTTCAGATAAACACTGGTAAACAGAGCAAGAAAAACATTACATATTGAAAAGCAGGACAATTCAGTTCAAGAAGCGGATATAAAATATCAAATATAAATATATATGCACCAAACAACAGAGCCCAAAAATATATGAAGTAATTACTGACAGAACAGAAGGAGGATGGAAAATGTTACAGTATTAGTTAAGATATTTCATTATCTTCCTATCAATAACAGGTAAAACACTAAAGAAAAGATGGGTAATAAAACAGGGTTTAAGAAACACTATAAATTTAAGGTATAGATAGGTTAAGATATAGGACCCTCTACTGCAACAGGCAAACATTCATTTTTATCAAGTGCATATGAAACATTCTCCAGGATAAATGATTATATTCATAAATGTAAGTTCAAATAAATTCTAAAATACTGAAATCATACAAAATATCTTTTACAATCATAACAGAACATGAAAAATCAGTGATAGCAGAGACAGTGGGAGGAAGATGGACAATGTGAGATTTTGAAGAAATGGGAATAAAATGTAGAATGGTGAATAGACAAATTAGATATATTAAGTTTCAGAGAACTATTAGAAAATACAGAAGTAGCAAAAACTGCAAATTAAAAAATTTCACAACCTGCATTTTAAGCAATTCAACCAGAAATAATAATCTGATATTATTTGGCTGGTCTCTGGTTGTAGTATCTTTGTAATATGACATTATGAGTCATTTATAATGTAGAAATTTAACTAAGGCCTTTTTAAAAGTTTTCTCTTAAAAATTATGTATTTATTTATCTACACATCTGTTGTGATTTTCAAGCTACTAGGTTTAGGACTCAAACTACAGTGGGCCATGTAAAATCCAGCACCTTATCTACCACACTACTTGCTGGCCCCATTAAGTTTTTCTTTTGTAACTATCAAAGGGTGTGGGGACCCCACTGGGGCATGGCCATGCCACAGCACTTTATCCTTCATTTTTCTATCCTGTCAGAATTTGTACATGCATGTACATGCCCACAGTGTTTTTCAAGCCACCAATGTGGGGATTTGAACCATAATTGGCCATGTGGAATTCAGCTTCCCTTAACCTCTAGGCTATGGGGTCAGCTCTAAACCCTAAAGCCTTTTCTTTTCCCAGTGTCATAATGATTGACAAAAAGATGTTTATAATAAACAGTGCTAAATGTGAGATTACAGTTTTTCTTTTACAGTGAAAATTAATTTAAAATACTGAAAAATCAGAAATAATGTATTTGTATATAAGTCTCCATTAATTTATATGGAAACACCTTTGCCTTCTAGAAATAAGTGAATGAGTAAAGGAAGATATCCAAAGAAAAAGAACAAATCCACAGTTTACTTAACCTTCTGTTGAAAAAGTAAATACATTTTCCTTACATAATAAACATGCCTGTCTTGATCTTGGTTGAGCACAAACATACGTTTTCATTCTGGAAGTAATTCATTTTATACGTTATATATTTTCAGTTTCTATTTAGTATTCCACTTCATACTAAAATGACATTTAAGTTCATTTAATATGCTAATTTTTGTGCCAAGAATTATTTTGGATATATTTTTAAAGAATTATTATCATTATTATTATTATTATTATTATTTGGAGTGGTGTTTGCTATAGGACGCATGCGCTCACCAGAAAAACACAGAAAGACAAAGAGACAGACAGCGAGAAATCACCCCCCAGGGATAATTGCCAGAGGGGATGGCCATGCTGTAATCCCTTCTCCTCCATTCTCCTCTTGGGATCCTGGGCATGTATGCATGCACATGTGCCCAGCGTGAGTTTAAGACACCAGGTTCGGGACTCAAACTGTGGTCAACTACATGAGAGTCTAGCAACATAGCCATTATGCTAACTGCTGATCCCAAGAATTATTTTATTTAACTTTCTTTCTTTCTTTATTTTTTTAAATTTTAATTTGATGAGAGAGAGAGAGAGACAAAGAGAGGGAAAGTGAGAAAGCAAGCCACCAGGTCTGGGGCTCGAACCGCAATCAGTCATGTGGGAGTCCAGGACCCTTAACCACCACACAACCTGCTGATCCCCTGGACATTTTTAATACTTTTTTTGAGATCTTAATTTTTTTGAGTGGTACATACTCTTTTAAACTAGAGTAATATTATTCCACAATATAAAGAAAAAGTACTGTATATTATGAAGTCTAAATATCACATATTTAAAGAGTTCTAGTCACAAAGGAAGCTCAGTATTGCTTAACAGTTGACAGAGGTGATAATACCACAAAAGTAATTCGAAATTAAAATATTGACCATAGAATGGCACAAAATGAAACTCAGCAAATCACTAGTTAATAAGTCTATTAAACAATGATAATAAGCCCATAAACAAACTTCCTTTACTCAATGATTATTGCTACCACGTTAAATTTTGACTCTTCCTTTTACCTTTCCAGGCCTTTCACAAGTCTTAACTCTTAGTAACTCCCTAGCCCCATCAGGCAAAAGTCCCCCAAGAAACTTGATGCTGATTCATGGTTTTGCTGTGAAAGTACCTAACCTGTCATCCTTCAAGGTAACTACTTCAATTTCCAAAATACAGAGAAAGCCTTATCTTAGTTACATTAATCCTTTGTGATCTATCCTATGTCTAGCTTGGTTTTCTTTATTTAATCTTTTTTTCTTTGTTTCCTGAAGTTAGTGGTCTCTAGTTTCCTGTTTCATAGATGTATTTCCTATGTATCTTAACTCTGTGGACAGAGACTGTATATCTGTGAGAACAAAATGGTATTTCAGAGGCAGAAATTATTTCTTAGATTTATATATAAATTTTCTTGTATGAGGATTGGCTGGCATCAAACAGTACAGCACATAATACACTGAATGTTGCAATTATATGATGAAATTAGAGAACCTGACAATTGTATTATTACCCAAAAGTTTATAAATTAAAAATTAAATTATTCACTATTATCAGAGATTCAAAACTGCTATTTTACTGGAACTAACCATGCTTATTTCCAGGACCAGAAGGTGGCACTGTTGTTGAGGGGCTGGATTCCTACATGGCAAACCACGTTTTGAGTCCCAGACCTGGCAGCTTGAAAATCATGCCAGAATCATGTATATGTGTGCCCAAAATTCCAAGAGGAAAATGGAGAAAAAGGGACTGCATGCAGCACAGTGATCCCATCTAGGGACTGATTTCTCACCTCGCCTCTCCCTATCCCTTTCTGCAGAGCACATATACCTATGGGGGAAAAAAAAATTCAATCCCAGAAAAAAAAAAATGTTTACCTCAAAATCCCTATACTTAATGAGATATAGATGTTCTTAACAATTTTAGTTTACCTTAAATCTTTAGTGGAAAAAACTATATTAATGTATTTAAGTAGATAGCTAAACAATACATTTGTTTCTTTACTTGGTAATTCTAGATATTTCTTCATTCTTTTCTGTGCTCTAGAGTGATATACATAATCACTAATTATAAAAAGTTATAAACTTGGCATTTAAAAATCTTTATTTGTTAAATTTGTATCATATTTCCTAATATACCTTTTCAGTGTATTTTTTTTCAAATTTCATATATTTAAACAAAAACAATACAAGAAAAAATAAAAAGTAAAATTGAACTAAAGAAAGCAAACAATATTCACTTCTCTGTAACAAGAAAAGGCTTTTAGTCTAAAATACTAGAAAAAAAATGAAAATAGAATGATTGGTGACTAGAAAGTAGTACTAATTAAGTGATATTCATAAACTAGAAAGTCTTTTAAGACTTACAATTGGCCCACTTAACTCTTGATAATATAAATGTAAAGTGTTTGAATTCACGTACCCAACCTAAGCCATTAACCTATGAAGAACTTTTAAACAAGGATGAAAATGAACCAACAAATGTCAAAGAAAGAATTAGATCCTGTAGTACCCAAAACAAAAGTCAGAAAACACAACTGATGATGTGGCGCGCCCCTGCCCATCGCCTCTGGAGCGCGCCCCTAAGATGGCGCCAGCGGAAGCCCGAAGTCTGCCCAGAGGGTGAACAACTTTGAGGAAGTGGAACGGCGGAGAGCGTGGAGAGCACGGGAACACGACCTGCGACCAATCTTCATTCGAGGATTGGCTTCCGTACACGTGGACAATGCGCTGATTGGCTAAGGGCCCTTTAAAAGGCCCTGGGAGGAAGCGGGGAGGGGAGGAACTTCTGAAAGATAACCTGGGGAAATAAAGTGCTGAAGAGAAGACCGTCTCCGGGTTGTCTGTACCGCCGACAAGTGGTGGCCCGTACGGGGAACCTTTGAAGAATCAAGGAGCGGCCAGAACTCTTCCGTCCCAGGGCAGCCGGCTGGAAAACCTCAGTACGAGAGGTGAGTAAACAAACCCCGGTGAGAGGGGTCAGGCACCTCGTTGAGAGAGGTGGAGTGATCTCGGTGAGAGAGGTCACGCAGCCTCGGATTTAGAGGCTGGTTCCCAACACCGTCCCTAGTCCTTTCCCTCTGTTAGTTCAAGGGGGTTCCGCTGGTCCGGACCGCTATGGGCAACTCCCCGTCCCATCCTCTGTTCCTAGCCCTAAAGCAACTGCTTAAAGTAAGGGAGTTGAAACTGCGTGATAAGACCTCAGGAAAGAGGCGATAAGTAAAAGACCTCGGGAAAGAGGCGGGTATAAGACCTCGGGAAAGAGGCGATAAGTAAAAGACCTCGAGAAAGAGGCGGGTATAAGACCTCGGGAAAGAGGCGGTAAGTAAAAGACCTCGGGAAAGAGGCGGGTAGAAGACCTCGGGAAAGAGGCAGTAAGTAAAAGACCTCGGGAAGGAGGCGGGTAGAAGACCTCGGGAAAGAGGTGGATCAAGACCTCAGTAAGAGAGGCAAGTCCCTCTCCGCTTTTCCCTCTTTTCCTTTTTCTTGTTTCTTTAGCCCGTTGTCCTAGCCAACATGGGTAACTCACCCTCTCACCCCCTTTTCCAGGCGCTTAAAGCACTCTTAAAAACTAGAGGGCAGTCAAACCTCGGGGTTACCGAAATTTGACTGATGACACCTGGATCAGGGGCCGATGGCCTGCTGGTCAGTCCCAAAATCACACCCTACCCCCAAAAACAGCCACGCTGGGCCCCCTTTTGTAGAGGATCCTATCAGAATCCTACCCAGTCCGTCTCGAGCAATCCTTTCCACATGTGGTTACTCTGTGGTATTAACAGGAACTGTTCGGATCTTGCTCCAATGTCTATGCTAACTGGAGGGGCCGTGGGTCACTCACAAATTTCTTGGAATCAGACCGAACCCTTTGAGCGCTCCGCCTCTGTACAAGCGCTGTCCTGGTTCACTTGCCCACGGCTGTCCCGGTCCCGGTGGAGGCCCCCTCTACCCTCTCCCTCTTCGGCGATACACTGGCTGTGGTGACGGCTGTTGCTCTTGCAGCTGGGGCTGCAGCCACTGCAGCTGTTTCTATGTATACCACAGTTCAAACAGCAGATACCTTAAATAATCTATCCACTAGTGTGGCACAGTCCCTAAGCTCCCAGAGCCATATAAATGCTCATCAGAGGGTTGGCCTTTTACAAGAACAGGTTGACGTTCTTTGGCGCCTCGCCCAGCTAGGCTGCGAGTGGCATACCCCCTCACTGTGTGTCACTGGAGTACCCTATGAAAATATGAGTCTTGCAGCTAATATTTCTCGAGAGCTTTCCTCCCACCTTATAGGTAACTGGTCCTTAAAATTTGACAAACTCACAGAAGCTCTACGTGTCCAGATTGTCAACATCAACTCCACTTGCGTCAGCCCTGATGTAGCTCGCGGCCTTGGGCAAGCCTTAACAGCAGGATGACAGCATTGTTACTGCACTCGGGGCCCCTGAGAGGGCCGCCCCGAGGAGGGCATGACCAGCTGCATATGGGTTGGCACCGCCATCTCCCATCCCCAAAAAATCGGTGCCGGACAGGTGGCCGCCTGGCTCAATGCCCTAGTGCATGGAGCCATGCATCTTACATGGTCCCTATTCTCCTGGGGGTTGTGTCCTCTACCCTCTCCTGCTTTGTAAAAACAAAAAGGGGGAACTGTGGCACGCCCCTGCCCATCGCCTCTGGAGCGCGGCCCTAAGATGGCGCCAGCGGAAGCCCGAAGTCTGCCCAGAGGGTGAACAACTTTGAGGAAGTGGAACGGCGGAGAGCGTGGAGAGCACGGGAACACGACATGCGACCAATCCTCATTCGAGGATTGGCTTCCGTACACGTGGACAATGCGCTGATTGGCTAAGGGCCCTTTAAAAGGCCCTGGGAGGAAGCGGGGAGGGGAGGAACTTCTGAAAGATAACCTGGGGAAATAAAGTGCTGAAGAGAAGACCGTCTCCGGGTCGTCTGTACCGCCGACATGATGATAAGACGATTCATATACTTATTGCAAAAACAAAGCAAAGCAAAACAGTTACAACTCACCTGAACTATATAAACCTAATTTTATCAGTAACAGATTGTACAAGATGTATTGTTTGGTTCTTTTTAAGGTAAACAGCTCTAAGTGACTCAGTAACTATTGAAGTACTATCTGTGTTTCTTCCCAGACAACTGCCTAATGCTCTTAAACTCCCCTTGCTCTAATATTGATACCAAGACCAAAACTAAGTTAGCTTTTCTTTTAAAGCTTTAGATTCACATCAGTCTTTTAAAATGTACTACCTTCAGATAAACTAAAGAAACAAATTATGATAGCAAAAAAATAAGTGATAGACATTTGCTAAGGCATAATGAAAAATAAGTGAATTTTCTTCAGTGTAACCATGAAACCATGATTCATTACATACCACAGCACTCGGGACATTTTGGATGTTTCAAGACATCCATTCCATAACCTGGAAAGCAGCGGTTAATCCAAATCATTTGGAGAGTTCCTTCAATATAGTATATTTCAGGCAATGGTTCTGCACGTCTACCGAGAACTTCTACTTGTTGACTAAAAAATCTCTCTATGAGACTTTTAGCCTAAAATATAAAAAAAAATTTGAAAAAAAGTATTAGCCATAAATAAGCATAATTTTAAAGTAAGGATGCATGTGAACTTAGAGGCATAGGAAAATAAAATCTTCAGGTCACTATTTTTTTCTTATATTCACTGGATATGAATAACATATGTAAAAATGGAAAGAGAAAATCTATTCACCACAAATATTTCCAAATACACATTGTTTTTTGAGAGAGAAAGAGAGTTTTGCTATAGGGGGTGTGTGCTCGCCAGAGAGACAGAGAGAGGGAGAGAGGGCCAGAAAGTGAGAAATCATCCTCTGGAGGGGGGTAATCCCACTGCAATCCCTTCTCCTCCATTCTCCTCTCAGGATTTTGGGCACGCATGCATACATCCCCAGTGTGAGTTTCAAGCTACTGGGTACAGGAATTGAACTACAGTCAGCCATGTGTCCGGCAATGTAATCATTACGCCATCTGCTAGTCCTCCAAATACACTTTTAAACATAACACAAGTAAACCATTTGGATATATATCTATATTTTGTGGTCCCTTAGGATTTTGAATAATAGACTAGTATATGAGCAAAACAAGATAGTTCTTTAAAATTAAATATAACCTAAGAAATTAAATGTATTTAAATGTATTTTAAGAATCTTTAAGAAACATATCCTGAAGCACACTCACTGACCCTTTCTAAAAAGAAAAATTATGTTTCTAAACAAGAGAAAATATAGTACACATTATAACACCTAACTCTATGTTCTAAAAATTAATTTTACAAAATAATTAAGGCATCATCATGACCTATAATTGCTTTTATGTTTGTAATAATGAATCTGGTTTGATTCCTAAAATTAACAAGACTTAAGCTTTTCTGTAAGATTTATACCTTAATGCATGAGGTATGACCATGAGTTCAAACCTTCTACAAGTCAGATAATCTGTTCCATTTTAATGCACTGAGATACACCTCCAATCTAGTCAGAAGCATGAAAACAACAGACACATGCTGAACTATAACCACTAATGGTTCACCTCAGCCTCACCGAGTTCTTCACTATCTTATAAATTGCATCCCTTTCATAACTACAAATAATTATGTGTTTATCAATATACTGTATACAACATAAACATGCAACTCTTATTATTCAATTACTCAATTATGCTGTAGTTTTTCATACATGAAATGTTTGGTGTGTGCTTTTGGTAAATTCCAGTGAATTTGTCTTTTCACTTGGTCAAACACAAATTTGAGGTAAAGATGTACATACATAATATATCATTATAAGCATATAATAATACATATACACATACACATATATAAATATAGTATCTAATTAATTGTATTTAAGGGCAATAACTATAATTTTCTCAGCTTTCTAACAGCCCATGAACCTAGACCTAATAAAACCCGGAAGATAGAAAATCAAATTCCTGTTCACTATTATCTTTCCCTCTTATGTAATAAAAATGAAAAAGTAATAAGTATTTTGAATCATGAACTGAATTTTCTTATACTGAATATGTTGATTGTCAACACATAGTAATTTGCATCAGAGAAAGAGTACAGTAAAGGAATTTTGTGAGTTGGGTAAAAGTTAAAAATGCAGAAAGTAAGACTTTTTGGACCAATTTGGATGATATGAGAACACATACATATTGTATGTATATAAAATATATAAAAATATATTTTAGAAATTCACTGAATATATAGCTTAGAAGACACAAAAAATGACTCAATAAACATCACATCTAGCCCAATCTACTCCTTCTCCCAAATACCATTCTCCCTGTCCCACCAAGCCCCCCTGCAAATTAAAGAATGATTAAACACAGGAAGGAATAGGTCTATAATGACAAGTCAATAGTTATGGGATTGAAACAAGAAGCCATTACCATTTCAGCAGTTTGTAAAATATATAAACTTTGGTTGTTGCTGCTATTTTGCTATAGGACACATGTTCTCATTGAAGAGAGACCAGGGTGGAGGTGGTGGGGGGATGAAGTGACAAAGCACCCCCTAGGGGCCACACAACTATCTCTTCTCCTTCACTGTCCTCTGGGCATTTGATATGCATGTACAAAAGTACATGCATTCAGCCAACTTTTCAAACCACCAGGTCTAAGATTTGAACTACTCACTCAGCCAGTTGGGATCCAGCCATCTCAAACGCCATGCCACCAGTTGACCCAAATACATAACTTTCTTTATGGAGAGGTCAAATAGTTTATATTAAAAATGACAATCTGTGCTACTGGCCATGCCAAGTTAGTAGTGAATAAATTGACTAGAAAGGCTTTTCTAATTGCTCTAGGTTAGTCTAACAAACTTAGAAAGGAACAACTACCTAGAATTATTTGCTTAGGGTAGGTAAGAAATATCATATATACAATATCAGTCTTACTGGGGCTCAATATCCATTAAAGAAGAACTAGCAACTACTACATGTTACAAATATTATACCTATAAGATAGAGTCCTTTTGTTATCTTTGGTTAAAATGTGTATTAGGGAATATGTGGGAAAAAATTACTGGAGTCATCAAATGGAGTAGGAATTGACCTTTAAAAAAAACAAGATAGAAACTTAAAGTTGCGTTGGATGAATTGAAAGAAACATAAATTTTCATAGAAAAGATTGATCTTAGTGCTCTTCCTTCAGAAGTAGAGGTGCTGAGACCTTACAGTAGAATATCCCAGTGGAGAGTGTAGAAAATGACTAATAAATACCTCAAAATTGTCCCTCTCATTTTAGGAACACTAGCACAGGGATAATGAGCTCTCAAATCAGTGACTTAGGCAGAGATCTACGAGGTAGAACTAAGTTTGAAAGTAACACCAAAAGGATGAGAAAAGCAATGAAAGTTCAAATAATTTTAATAAATGCTGGAATGAATGTTGAAATCTACTCCCAAGAAGCATAATGAATCCTAGGATTTCGAAACAGAAACTTCACTTTACAATATAAGGACTACTGCAATCATGAAGTGAAAAGCCAAAGAATACATTCTTCAGTCATTGATGCCACTGAACCGGTGATTGTTTTACAAGAACTTAAACTTGCCCTAGAAAATTAGACCTTTTACAAATATACTAAAGATAAACTATAATTTATTTCTTAAAATTATTAAAAATTTAAACTGGTAAGGACCAGAAGATAGCATAATGATTACATTGCTGGACTCTCATGTATGGATTGCGGTTCGAGTCCTGGACCTAGTGACTTAAAACTCATACCAGTGCATGTGCATGTGTGCCCAAAATCAAAAGAAGAATGGAGAAGCAAGGATTCCAGTGTGGCCATCCCCCCTGGGGGATGATTTCTTGCTTTCTGTCTCTGTCTCTCTTAGTCTCTCTAGTAAGTGTACATGCCCTATAGCAAAAATCTCTCTCAAAAACAATTAAACTGGCATAGTAAGTTATTTTTAGTAGTATATTTCTCATTGAATAAAAGAAGCAGATAAGATAGAGTGGGCAGGTAGTGATGAGATTTTAAAATACAGGAAGATTTCCATTTCTAATCATGGGTGTATTCTACTAAAAAAAAGAAGAAGAAGAAAAACACCTAAATGAACATAACAGAACAAAGATCTTATGTAGCCATGTTTCCACAGAGACTGGGAGAAGAAGGAGGATGAGAGGAAGAAGGGAAGGAAGGAGAGAAGGAAAAGAGAGAAAGATTTAAAAAGGAGAGGAGGGTCAAAAATTAGATGAAAACTACAAACCTAATAGTAGCTGTTCTCTAACTCATTAGGTGCCAATCTCAGTATTCCAAAGTATTTGATTGTCAGAAACATTTTTGCATAGGGACCAGCAGTTAGCGTAATGGCTATGTTGTTGAACTCCCATGTAGTTGAGGTCCGGACTCAGTGGCTTAAACTCACGCCAGGCGCATGTGCATGCGTGCCCAAAATCCCCAGAGGAGAATGGAGGAGAAGTGATTGCAGCATGGCCATCCCCCCTTGGGGGTGATTTCTTGCTTTCTATCTCTCTGTCTCTGTCTTTCTGGAGAGCGCACATGCCCTGTAGCAAAAACCTGTCAAAAAAAAAAAAAAAAAGAAAGAAAGAAAGAAAGAAAGAAAGAAAGAAGAAAGCAAGCAAGCAAGCAAGCAAGAAAGAAAGAAAGAAAGAGAAAAAAGAAACATTTTTGCAGAGAAAAACTGAAAGAATACATAATGAATTTTCTGACAACCCATTATAATTTACCTGTGTAAATAAAAAAAAAAGTCCTAAAAAAAGGTCCTAAATCTGGAAAAAAACAAGACTCCAAGTAAAATAATGGGCCAACATTAAAAAATGTCGTTACTAAGGAAAGAAAGAAAACAAGAATGCTTCTGTCAGAACTTGGGTGGAAGAGGGGTGAAGGGTGGTAAAGTGAGAGGAATCCAAGCTTCTCTGCATATTTCTGCACAACAATCTGCCTTTGTGTCAGTTTGGGGTTTTTATTGTATTTTTCTGTGTGGTACAAGAAATCCCAAGCCTTTTTTAAACATAACATAAACAGTGACTTTTTTTTTTTTTTTTTTTTGGAGAGGTTTTTGCTATAGGGCGCGTGTGCTCGCCAGACAGACAGAGAGAGACAGAGAGATAGAAAGCGAGAAATCACCCCCCAAGGGGGATGGCCACGCCGCAATCCCTTCTCCTCCATTCTCCTCCTGGGATCTTGGGCACGCACGCACACGCGCCCGGCGTGAGTTTAAGCCACCGGGTCCGGGACTCGAACCGCGGTCGACTACGTGGGAGTCCAGCGACATAGACATTACGCTAACTGCTAGTCCCAACAGTGACTTTTTAAGAGCAATCATGTACCATTAGGCAAAAGACACTCCACAGAAACACACTCGCAATCTATCAATCTACTGGTACAGGTATAACACACATGACTTCATCAACCAGAACTATCAAGTACATGATGAAATGAAGAAACAACAACCAACCAAATTAGACCATGAAGGAATTCAGACAATGGAATATCAGCTATCTAAAATATAAAAATGATAGAAAGTACCTTTGAAATAGATAGATATAAAATGGGAATGAAAACATGAGAGAAAAATTATACCATGAAAAGAGAGAAAGCACATTTGCAGATAACCTATTTGAATTACAAAAAATAAATGAGGTACAATTAAAATTTTATGGACAGATTTAACAGCAGATTGAGCCCAGATGGAGCCAAAACAATAAAATGCAATAAATATCTGAAAAAAAACTTGCTCAGAAGGCAAAACATAAGCAGACAAATAAAAATGGGACAGTGTAAAAGAGAGAAATCAGTGTGAAAACCTAAAAGTTAGTGAATAAAATAAATTCTAGATACTAAAAGAAGAAAAGGTAATTTTCAAAAGAATTGTGGCTGAGAATTTTCCTGTCCTGATGACAACAATGAATCTTCAAATTCAGAAGGCACGATAAATTATGGAAGAAAAATTACAGGAAAAAGGGAAAACTGAGATATAAGAAAGAAAGGAAAGCAAAGAAATGGATTCAACAGTGGGTAAATCTAAAGTCACACTCTGAAATAATCTTAGTAACAAGTTAAAAAAAAGAGAACTAAGATTAATTTTTTATGAAATATGAAAACAGATTATGAGAGTTAAAGTCATATAAGAACCTTGTAATTTTTATTTTTTATTTTTTATTTTTTTTTTAAGAGAGAGATTGTTGCTACAGGATGCATGTACTCGCCGGAGGAACAGAGACAGTGAGAAATCACCCCCCGGGGGATGGCCACACAACAATCTCTTCTCCTCCATTCTCCTTTCGTGATCTTGGGCATCCATGCACATGCACCCGGCATGTTTCAAGCCTCCAGGTCCCAGACTCGAAATGCAGTTGGCCATGTGGGAGTCCAGCAACGCAATCATCACACCATCTACTGGTCCCATACCCTTGTATTTTTTTTTTTTTTTTGAGAAGTTTTTCGCTATAGGGCGCGTGCGCTCGCTAGACAGACAGAGAGAGACATAGAGACAGAAAGCGAGAAATCACCCCCCAGGGGGGATGGTCATGCCACAATCCCTTCTCCTCCATTCTCCTCTTGGGATCTTGGGCACGCACGCACTCGCGCCCAGCGTGAGTTTTAAGCCACCAGGTCCAGGACGCGAACCGTGGTCGACTATGTGGGAGTCCAGCGACATAGCCATTACACTAACTGCTGGCTCCCAACCCTAGTATATTTTTAAAGCATAAAATAACTTCAGCACTGCTGTCAATTATACTACATAAATAATAAAGCCACTACTAAGGTACAGTTATAAAACAAACTCATTTTTAAAAGGCATAATCAATCAAAAGAATGCACAACAGAAGCAAAAGTTTACAAACAATTAATGGGACACATAAAAAAGAAATGCCAAGAGGGCAGATTTAAATCTAAACAATGGAATGTTTAGTCAAGAGGAAAAGATTGTCAGGATCAGCTGAAGGCATAGCAGTTATGTTGCTGGATCCCCTCATGGACGACTACAGTTCGAGTCCTGGACCTGGTGGCTTGAAAATCACGCTCTGTGTGCGTGCATGTGTGCCCAAGATCCCAAGAGGAGAATAAAGAAGGGATTGTGGCACTACCATTCCCCTTGGGGGTTGATTTCTCGCTTTCCCTCTTACTGCCTCTGTCTCTCTCTCTGGCAAGTGCATACACCCTAAGGCAAAAACCATTTAAAAAAAAAAAAGGCAAAGATTGTTAACTAGATTGAAAAGCATTGTCCAACTATATTCTATGAAGAAATGTGTTTACCTATATGAGTAACAACCAGTTATAAAATAAAATTTTTAAATCTTTATGATAACATTAAAAAATACTAAGACATCAAGTTAACAAAGCTGAACAGGAAAAAAATCTAAAACATTATTCAGGAAACTAGAAGAAAACCTAGTTAAGTGGAAAGAGATGCCAAGTTCATGGATAGGAAGAATTAATGTGCTAAAATGTCAATTCTTACTAAACATATTTATAGATTCCACATATTCTCAATTAAAATCCTGGCAGACTATAAAATAAATAAAAAGTAACTAAAATTGGAAAAACAATTTTGAAGAATAATAATGGAGGTCTCATAGTATCTGTTATATAGCTAAAATAATCAAAACATTATAATATTAGAGAAACGATGCCATATAGATCAATGAAACAGAATAGAGTCCAGAAATAGACGTACATATGTATGCTCAGTTGATTTTCAACAAAATTGTAAAGGTAATTCAATGAGAAAAGGATAAACTTTTTAGCTAATGGTACTAAAACAAGTGTAAACTTACAGGAGAAAAATTAACCTCAAATCTATAACATACATGAACACTGACTTCTTTGTGGATCACAGAATTAAACACAAGAGCTGTAGCATGTAGAAACCAGCACTGAGTAAATTCCCTGCTGAGTGTAGAGAAAGATTTCAAAAACAGAGAATACATATGTACACACACATAAACGAAATAAAAAATAAATGAAAAAAATTTTAAATTTGAATTTTCTAAATGAAAAAAAATAAAAAACTGTCATACTAGAGGCCAGCAGGTGGCAGGGTGGTTAAGGTGCTGAACTCCCACATGGCGAACCACGCTTTGAATTCCAGACCCAGCGGCTGGAAACTCATGCTGGACATGTGTGTGTGCATGCCCAAAATCCTGGGAGGAGAATAGAAGAGAGGGGACTGCGGCATAGCCATCCCCCTGGTGGGGGTAATCCTCATTTTCTGTCTCTGTGTCTCTCTCTGTCTCTCTGATGAGAGCACACACCTACAGCAGAAATCTCAGAAAGAAGGAAGGAAGGAAGGAAGGAAGGAAGGAAGGAAGGAAGGAAGGAAGGAAAGGAGGGAGGGAGGGAGGGAGGGAGGGAGGGAGGGAGGGAGGGGAGGGAGGAAGGAAGGAAGGAAGGAAAGAAAGAAAGAAAGGAAGGAAGGAAGGAAGGAAGGAAGGAAGGAAGGAAGGAAGGAAGGAAGGAAGAGAAGAGAAGAGAAGAGAAGAGAAGAGAAGAGAAGAGAAGAGAAGAGAAGAGAAGAGAAGAGAAGAGAAGAGAAAAGAAAGAGGGAGGGAGGGAAGGGAAGGGAAGGGAAGGGAAGGGAAAGGAAGGGAAAAGCTGCAGTGATGATTTCCACTCTACTTCCAGGAAGATGGAATTAATGTAATTTTCCATATTACTTCTACTAATGAAGAATGCTAGACATTATACAGAAAGCAAACACTGAATGACTCAGAAAGGTGGCGAGGAGAAAGCAGCCAAGCCAGGGGTCTCACAAATTAAAGAATGGACAGTCATGACTTCCTTGAATTTTCTTCCTGCCTCTTATATTCCAAACTTGGACCTGAAGAAGCAGTCTACCTGGAACCACCAAAAGTACAGCTGAAATAAAAGCCCTTACAAAAGCCTATTTTCTAGTTTGTCAAAGAACCAGGAAAGGGACATTCTAGCATGACAGAAGACTTTTAGACATTAAGTGTTCTACACATGTCAAATACCATAGGAAAAACTTGTTTTCCACTTGTCAAAGCCGAGTAAGGAGACTACAGACTTCCACCCTTACCACACCGCAACACTGTACTCCAGGTTCCCACACTGGGCTGGGGTCAGAAAAGGCTGAATTGGCAGCCTGGACTTCCAGCCTTTCAACCCTGTCCCAAGCAGAAATGGGGCCACCTAACTCCACAACATGAGTGGCAAACACATGGGTACTTGGTCCTCCAACTTCATCTACCCCATTAAAGAGGCACCCCGCTGCACACTGCTAGTGGAACATACAGGAGCCTCAAAACTTACACCCCTAATCAGCAGTAATGAGATGTCTCCAGCTCTGTCCACTGGGGGGACAGTGCCAACTAGCTGGTACTGTAACTGAGGTCATTCCACCTTTCTAACAAGTTGTCTATTCCAGAATGGTGGGTAACAGGGTAAAGTCATTGAATTCCACGAACATGAACATGCTGCATTTCATTAGCTGTGAAGTGAGTTCCTCGATCAGAAGCAATCTTGTATGGAGTATTATGTGGATAAGGCATTCTATCGGGTTGTTGGAAATGTCATGACAAGTTTTTCTATGCAAAAATGCATTCATGACTTTTCTGAAAACCCAATATTAGTCCATCTATGGTAGTTTGGGCAGAAGCCTTGTGCGCTGGGAAAGGAAATTCATATTCAAAGTGTCTATTCCAGTAAAAACAAAAAGCTGTCTCTTCCATGATAATGTGGTCCAATGTATCGTGAATCAGCTGGTTGGTGATTCCAAAAAATTATGTCATATCAGGCCCTAAGAACTATTTGTAGACTAGACACTGATTAGCCAGGCTGGCCTTGGAGTAGAAGCCCATGTCACTGAGCCCATGCTTAACCTGCAACTATATTGTCATGGCCATGGCCACTTTGTTCATGAGATGGGAGAGGAGAGTTGTGGCTGAGGAAGGAAGCTGACTGGTAGCCAAAGAAGCAGTCATTCTATCTTCTTGATTAATAAAATTCTCCTTTGGTGTGTGATCACCCTTTGGTGAACATTTATACAGGAACATAAATTTCTTCATGGCCTTTACCCATTCAGAGAAGTATATCCACATGCCTGTGCTCCAAATTTCTCATCGACTTTACAATCCTGTTTCAAGTCTCTGACTATCCAACCAAACTACTGACTACAGCCCATGAACAAGTAGATAATTGCATATCAGGCCATTATTCCTTTCAATCAATATCTATAACTTTGGCGCCCCAAAGTTTTGCCCAGTGAGAGGATTTCCCTTCAACACTATCTTTCAGGGATTTCACAGAAAGGGCTGTAGCGCTAAAGCTGCCCACTTCCACATGACACTTGTCACTGAGCAGGATAATGTATAAATCAGGCTCAAGTTTTCTCTTCCTCTGTCAATTAATCATAGAGAACTCTCCACAAAGACGCAGGTGCAGGCTCAGAGACAGAAAGTAGTGCAGCAGGAGTGGGGACTATGAGCATTTGTCTCACTTCTACATGCAGCTTACTTGTTACATGCTCTGGTCCAATTACAAATGTACCACTTCCATTTTATGATGGAATGTTGCTGTGCACATCTATCTTTATGGCTTGGTGGGTCAAATATCACCCAGTTCAAGATGAGCAGCTCAGATCACTTGGTAACTTGGTAGCCCATCAAATACTTAGTTTCTACTAAGGCCAGGCAGTAGGTCAAGAGTTTTCTCTCAAAAAGAGAGTAGTTTATAGATGTCAGGGCCATCCTCCAAATTCCTAAAGGCCTGTACTTACTCACCTATGGGGGCCTGCTAAAGGTTCCAAACAACCTCACTCTCTTCCATTGACACCTTAGGCACCAACGGATGTCCTCCATCATTTGGCCCAAGTGGCAGAGCAGTTTGGAGCTGTTACATGTAGAATCAACTCTTATTCTGGGTCTCATCAAAACTAGCAACTTTTGAGACCAGCAGTTAGCGTAATGGCTATGTCGCTGGACTCCCACGTAGTTGACCGCGGTTCGAGTCCCGGACCCGGTGGCTTAAACTCACGCCGGGCGCGTGTGCGTGCGTGCCCAAGATCCCAGGAGGAGAATGGAGGAGAAGGGATTGCGGCGTGGCCATCCCCCCTGGGGGGTGATTGCTCGCTTTCTATCTCTCTGTCTCTCTCTGTCTGTCTGGCAAGCGCACGCGCCCTATAGCAAAAACCTCTCCAAAAAAAAGAAAAAAAAAAAAAACTAGCAACTTTTCAAGTGACTGTGTAAATGGACTGGAGTAACATACTGCCTTTGGAATTCAAACTCACTAGACACTGTTCTCTTTTCTGGACATAGGACAGGCCAGATGCAACAAATTATCTTTCCCCTTACAAGAGATATTTCGTTATCTCAAGATATATATCCCATATATTGGACGTCTAGAAATTTCACTGAGGTAAAAGGCTCCTAAATATTAGATTTATTTCCCACAATCTCTGAAGTAAATGTCTTACCAGTATGTCTGCAGTAGTTGCTGCTTTTAACTGCCAGAGGACATGGACACTCACCAGAGGAGAGAGATGGAGAGACTGACAGAAAGAACGTGGGAAAAAGGCTCTCCACCCCAATGGGACATGGTCATGCTGCAATACCTTCTCTTTCATTTCTATTTTACAGTATGAGTTTATGGAGTATGAGTTTATGTTGGTGCAAGAATATTTTGTAATCCATGCTCAGTGTTTTATAACATGCATTTTTATAAACTTTTTGAAGAACCCCCATGTATAACTTTTTGAATTTCCTTTGTACTTTTTCTCACAAACATAAGAAAATGCAATTAAAGTACAAGTTTACTTTGTTGTAATTTTTTAAGTGATTTTTTTTCTATAGGGTACATACACTTGCCAGAGAGACAGAAAGTGAGAAATCACCCCCCAGGAGGATGGCCATGCTGCAATCCCTTCTCCTCCATTCTCCTTTTGGGATATTGGGCACACGCACACGTGCACCTGGTATGAGTCTCAAGCCTCCACGTCCAGGACTCAAACCACAGTCAGCCACAAGGGAGTCCAGTAACATAACCATTACGTCATATATTTAACCATTACACCATATATTTAATCTGTCATGATCCTCCCATCTCAGCCTCTCAGCTGGAACTATAAGTATTTGCCACCATGCCCAGCTCTTTCCTAGACTGTCTTGCTATATGGCCTAAGTCAATCTTGAGTTTATCATACTCCTGCCTAAACCTCTTGAGTGAGTGGTGTTAAAGGTACAATACCAACATACTTGGCCATTAGGCTGAACTGAAAATCCAATATGGGCCTTTAGTGTAGTCCCAGCCCATGGAGTATGCATCTTAACATTCTTTTTTTTTCCTTTCTTCACATTTTCTTATTTCATTTTCTTTTATACATTCAAGCTAAAGATTTAGCTTACAAAATGAATATTTCAACATGTGAATATTTCTCCCTAGTCCAGTTGATAAAACTATAAAATATCTTTAACAGATAATACCACATTTCTTTGTCCCATTACGGTTTGCATGCCTATTTTTCTTCTAAATATTCTTTCTCAGACCCTACTCTTTCACACACACTATATCTGGTATTTACATCCATATATTGTGTTTCTATATCCTTTAGTCAATCAGTTTCAGTCATAGAGTGCAGACACTCAGTATATACTAAGTGGGGACATACAATATCTCTACATCATAGCCTGACTTGCTTCACTCAGTAGTAAATCTTCCATATTCATCTACTTCCTGTCAAAAGCCATGGTTTTGTTTTTGTTTTGTTTTTGTTTTTGTTTTTATGGCTGAATAGTATTCTATAGAGTATATGTGCCACAGTTTTTCTATCCTTTCATCTGATCGTGGGCATTTGGGCGGGTTCCATGACTTAGCAATTGTGAATAGTGCCGCAATAAGCATTGATATGCAAGCACTTTTCTGATTAAGTATTCTTCTGTCCTTTGGGTAGATACCAAGGAGTGGGATTGCTGGATCATATGGTAGTTCTATTTGTAGATTTTTGAGGGATCTCCAAATTGTTCTCCACAGTGGCTGGACCAATTTACATTCCCACCAGCAGTGTAAGAGCATTCCCTTTTGAACACACCCCAGCCAGCATTTATCATTTTTTGCTTTTTTAATCTTAGTCATTCTGACTGGGATTAGGTGGTACCTCATTGTTGTTTTGATCTGCATTTCCCTTACAATGAAGGATGTTGAGCATTTTTTCATATGCCTTTTAGCTATTCCTATATCACCTTTAGAGAGTGGTATTTTCAACTCATTCTCTCATCTTTTAATAGGATTATTCATCTTTTTTTGGAACAACTGCTTGAGTTCCTTGTGAATTCTGGTTATCAGCCCCATATCTGATGCATAGTTTACAAAAATATTTTCCCATTCTGAGGGCTGTCAATTCACGATAATTACTGTGTCTTTTGCCATGCAGAAATTTCTTAGTCTGGTGTAATCCCACTTGTCTATCTTGGGGATTATTGACTGTGCTTTGGGGGTCCTATTTAAGAAGTCTTTCCCTACACCAATGTCTCCCAGAGTTTCCCCAGTGTTTTCCAGGAGCAGTTTTATCGTTTTGAGGTCTTACATTTAGATCTTTAATTCCACCTTGTCTTGATTTTTGTCAAAGGTAAGTGGTAGGGGTTCAGATTCATCTTTCTGCAAGTGGAGATCCAGTTTTTCCACCACCATTTGTGGAAGAGGTTTTCCTTTTCCCACTGGATTGACTGGTATCCCTTGTGAAAAATCAGCTGACTCTTTGTTTAGTTTATTTCTCAGGACTCTATTCTGTTCCATTGGTCCAAATTTCTGTTTCTGTGCCAATATCATGCTTTTTTGATTACCACAGCTTTGTAGTATATTTTTGGGTCAGGGACTGAGATGCTGCCCACTCCACTCTTCCTCTGCAGAATTGCTTTGGCAATACGGGGTCTTTTATGATTCCAGACAAACGTTATGGTTGTCTTTTCTAGATCTGAGAAGAATGTGTCGGTATTTTGATTGACATTGCATTAAATATGTAAATTAATTTGGGTATAATTGCCATTTTGATTATATTAATTCTTCCAATCCAGGAACATGGGATGTCCTTCCACTTTTTTGTGTCATTTTCAATTTCTTTTTTTATCTTCTCATAGTTTTCCTTGTGGAGGTCTTTAACTTCTTTGGTTAGATTTATTCCTAAGTATCTTATACTTTTTGTGGCTATGGTAAATGGAATAACTTTTTTCAGTTCTATCTCAGTCTGCCTGTTGTTCGTATGCAGAAATGCTATAGATTTCTGTATATTGATTTGTATCCTGCAACTTTACTGTATTCATGTATTACTTCCAGAAATTTTTTCATGAAAAACATTGGGTCTTCTATGTATACAATCATGTCATCTGCAAATAGAGAGAGTTCACCTCTTCTTTTCCTATTTGGATGCCTTTCTTTTTTCCTCTTTCCTGATTGTGTTGGTGAGGACTTCTAGTACTATACTGAAAAGGATTGGAGAAAGTGGGCATCCTTGTCTTATACCCGGTTTTAGTGGAAAAGCTTTCAGCTTTTCTCCATTGAGGATGATGTTCGCTATGTGTTTTTCATAGATAGCTTTTATTGTGTTGAGAAATGACCCTTCTACACTGATTTTGCTGAGTCTTGATCATGAAGGGATGTTGTATTTTATCAAATGCTTTTTCTGCATCAATTGATATAACCATATGGTTTTTTTCTTTCTTCCTGTTAATATGGTGTATTACATTTATGGTTTTGCTATGTTGAACCAACCTTGCATTCTTGGAATAAAGCATACTTGATCATGATGTGTAATCTTTTTTATAAGTTGTTGGATACGATTTGCTAGTATCTTGTTGAGAATCTTTGTGTCTATATTCGTCAGGGATATTGGTCTATAGTTTTCCTTCCTTGTCCTCTCCTTATCTGTTTTAAGGATAAGGGTGATAGAGGCTTCATAGAATGAATTAGGGAGAGATTCACCCTTTCGGATCTTTAGAAATAATTTGAGCAGAGTGGGGATTAACTCTTCTTTGAAAGTTTTATAGAATTTAGATGTGAAGCCATCAGGGCCAGGGCTTTTTTTGTTGGGAGGTTATTTATTACTGATTCAATTTCCTGGCTTGTTATGGCCTATTCAGACTTTCACTATCCTCCTGGCTCAATACTGGTAGATTATATGTGCCCAGGAATCTGTCCATCTCATCCAGATTGTCTAGTTTCTTGGCATACAGATGTGTTCATAGTATCCTCTAATGATGTTTTGTATTTCTACCATGTCCGTTGTTATTTTGCCTGCTTCAGTGCAGATCTGATTCTCCTGGTTCCTTTCTCTCTTCTTCTTAATAAGTCTTGTTAGTGGTGTATCAATTTTGTTTATCTTTTCAAAGAACCAGCTTTTACTTTCATTTATTTTCTTTTTTTAAAAAAAAAATTTTTTTTGGAGAGGTTTAATTTTTTGCTATAGGGCAAATGCACTCGCCAGAAAGACAAAGAGAGACAGAGAGATAGGAAGCGAGAAATCACCCCCCAGAGGGGATGGCCACGCCACAATCCGTTCTCCTCCATTCTCCTCTTGGGATCTTGGGCACGCACGCACACGCGCCCAGCGTGAGTTTAAGCCACTGGATCCGGGACTCGAACCGCGGTCGACTACGTGGGAGTCCAGCGACATAGCCATTACACTAACTGCCGGTCTCTTTCATTGATTTTCTGTATAGTTCATTGATTTTCTATTTCATTTATTTCTGCTCATATCTTCATTATTTCCTTTCTCCTGGAGTTTTTTGGATCTTTTTGCTGTTGCTTTTCCAATTCTCTGAGCTATGATGTTAGGTGATCCATTTGCCTTCTTTCCATCTTCCTCTTATGTGCACTAATTGCTATAAATTTCCCTCTTATGACTGTTTTAGCAGTGTTCCAAAGATTATGGAAACTCGTGTCCATGTTGTCATTGGCTTCCATGAATCTTGTGATTTCAGTCTTTATTTCTTCAGTAGTTGTGGAGTCATTCAGGAGCAGGTTATTTAGTTTCCATGTATTTGTGTATTTTTGAGGATTTCTCTTGCAATTAAAATCAAGTTTAATTCCATCATGGTTGGAGAAGATGCTGGATATAGTTTCTATGTCTCTGAATCTGTAGAGGCTTGCTTTGTGCCCTAGGATGTGGTCAATCTTCAAGAAGGTTCCACGTGGGGGTGGGAAAAATGTGGTTTTTGGATGGAAAGTTCTATAGATGTCTGTTAAGTCCATTTGATGTATGGTATCATTTAGATCCTTTATCTCTTTACCTACATTTTGTCTAGATGATCTGTCCAGAGACAACAGTGCAGTGTTGAGGTCTCCAACAATTAGTGTGTTGCAGTCTATCTTCCCTTTTAGATATAACAATCTTTCTTTCACATATTTGGGTGCTCCTGTGTTAGGAGCATAGATATTTATAAGCATTATATCTTCTTGATCGATTAACCCTTTTACTACAATATAGTGCCCTTCTTTGACTCTTCAAACAGTTTTTGCTTTAAAGCTTATTTTGTCAGAAATTAGTATCATGACTCCAGTTCTTTTTTGGTTCCCATTTGCATGGAAAAAACTTTTTCCAACCCTTCACTTTCAGTCTATGTATGTCTTTATCTATGAAGTGGGTTTCCTGTAGGCAACAGATAGAGGGTTTCTGTTTTTTAATCCATTCAGCCAATCTGTGTCTCTTGATTGAAGAATTTAATCCATTAACATTCAATGTTATGATCAATGTTACTGGACATTTAAGCTGGCCATTGTCTTAGTTGCCTTTTATTTCTTTGTTTCTGGCTGTTACTTCTTTAGTTTTCCTGGAACAGTAATTTCTCCAGGGTTTTTTGAAGAGCTGGCCTGGTGTTGGCAAATTCTTTCAGGTTTTCTTTGTCTGAGATGATCTTAAAATTTTTTTTTCCCATATGAAGGATAATCTTGCAGGATATTATAATCTTGGTTGAAATTGTTTCTCTCTTAACACTGTCAATACGTCTTCCCATTCTTCCCTTTCTTGCATTGTTTCCATTGAGAAGTCCAGTGTTAGCCTGATGGGGTGACCTTTGTAAGTCATTTGTCATTTCTCTCTTGCCAGTTTTAGTATCTTGTCTTTATCTGTGGTCTTTGCCAGTCTGGCTAAGATGTACCTTGGGGAAGATCTTCTTGGGTTGATTCTATTTGGGGTCCTTTTTATTTCTTGGGTCCAGATGTTTGAGTGTCTCTCTAGACTTGGGAAATTTTCTTCCAGGATTTCATGGAATAGATTTTCCATGCCCTTATTAGATTCTCCACTTTATGGGATACCAATTATTCGGATGTTAGGGCATCTAATGGAATCTAGTATTTCTCGTATGTTACCCTCGTGGGTTTTGTTGTTGTTGTTGTTATTTTCTCAATCTTTTTGGTGGTTTTCTCTAGGTCAGAGGTTTTATCTTCTATATCACAGATTAGATCTTCAGCATGGTCTAATCGACTTTTAATAGTTTCAAGAGCATTTTTTTGTTTCTTGTAGTACAGAATTCATCTCTAATAGTTCCATCTGATTCTTTCTTACCATGTCCATTTCTTCTTTCATATCGTGGAAGGACTTCCTAATCTCCTGTAGTTCATTGCCTCTTTTCTGTTCCAATTCATAAAATTTGGTCAACATGAATGTTCTAAATTATTTCTCGGACATTTTGGTAATGTCCTGTTTTTTCAAGAAATAGAAGGGAGTCACTGTGATTTTTTGATGGAGACTTATTTCCTGGTTTATTCAGAGCTGAGGCTCTTCTTCTACTTCTAGCCATCGGGAAATGTATTCACTTTGGAATACCTTTTAGGAGAATGTTTCTTCGACTAGGTGCAAGTGTGTTTCCCTTTTGCTGTGGACTGAAGACTACTGAGGTCTCTCTTCTGTTGTGTTTAGCAATGTGGTCCGAGGAGGAGTATTCTTTTCAGAAGTGGGAAGAAAAGTACCTCCTTTTTTGCAAGGGGTTCAGTAAAAGGGAGGATCCCAGAGAGTCTTAAAATACTAGAATATTTCAGAACTGTGATTCTAGCCCTATCTAGGCCATCTGGGATGGCAGAGATAGAGGAAGAGAGGACCAAATAACTGGGAAGAAAGTGAGGAAAAGAATAAAGAAAAAGTTGCGTGCTGCGATTTTGCCAGGAGTCTGAAGATGGAAGTGGGGTTGCTGTAGAGCTGAGGGCATTCCTGTGTAGTAAGGCAAAGTGAGAAATTTACTAATGAAAGAAGAGGAGAAGGAAAAAAAAGTCTCTACCTGACTGACAGAGATAGGGGTCTCTGGGCTTGATGATGTTGGGGCTGGAGGTAGGGCGGGAAACCTGCCTCAGTGTTCCTTAGGCCAGGGGTCTGAAGATGGTAGTGGGGTTGCTGTAGAGCTTAGGGTGTTCCTGACTGACAGAGATAGGGGTGTCTGGGATTGGGGGTGCCGGGGCTGAAGCTGGGGCAGAGACCCTGCCTCCGTGTCCCTTAGGCCAGGGGTCTGAAGATGGAAGTGGGGCCGCATCTTAATATTCTGAGCTACCATGACTGGGTAAAGAACTGCACTTTTTTAAATGGGAAGAATAAATATAAGTAAACGAGAGTAAGGAGTCTATACTTTATTATAAATGGTTTAAATATCAGCAGACTGAGGTAAGTTACATGTGGATATTATAAATAATAATTATTATGAAAATTACATAAACAGTAGTCAAAAATAGAAATATCATGAAAATATATTCTTAAATTATAATTTTAGAATTTAGCAACTAATACCAAGATGTTAAGAAATAAGACTCAATACCCTTTTACAATGATTTTACTTTCCCAAGCACATAGGTAATTGTTAAGCATTTCTCTTAAGGAAATAGACTAAGACATGTATATTATTCCCCAGTGATGATTATACACACTGAGAAAAAGGACGGTTTAACACTTGCTGAATGAAATACTTGTTTGAAGATTTTTGGGAGACTTAACTATACCTACTTGACTTATGTTCTTATTAAATAAAAACCTGAGGCTGGCTCTGTCACCTCATGGCTAAACACAATTCTGGCCCCAGCAGCTTAAGAAACATGCAGGGCATGCGCATATCTGTGTGTGTGTGCGTGCACATGCACAGGCCCAGAATCTCAAAAGAGTGGAGAAATTAAGGAGAAGGGATTGCTGTGTGACCATGCCCTATGGGGTGCTTTCTCCCTGCTCTTACTCTGGTGAGCACACGTGCCCTCTGGCAATTTAAAATAAATAACTATTAGGTTGCTGATAAAGTCATAATGTATTTTTCTGTTTTACTGACGAAAAATGAGTCGTGACTTTCCCAACCAAATAAGTAAAAATCTATAATTCAATGCATGAAACGATAAGAGAAAATCCACACTCTCTGTTACAAGAAAAAGCATCATAGGACCTCCAGTGTGAATCTCCTTACCATGCTACTTGTTCCCCACTAACTCTGGACAAAGAGCAAACTTCTTAGTATCCATCTCATTGCTAAACAAACTACATACACTCAGCATAATCCAGCTTCTTCTGTGAGCTGCAAGCAGTACGGTAATACTTACTGACACTCAGCACTATACTGGATCATCAGGAAAATCATGGCACATTCTTTAACAGAAAAACATAGAAAAATACATCATGACTTTTCTGACAACCCAACAGAATTCTGAGTGGAATAAAAGAAGAATACCAAAATTGCATAAAATATTCTTTATCTTTTAATGACTTAATCTGCAATGGCTTGCATTATTCCTCTTAAATTCTTTATGTTGAAGTTCTAACCCCAAGTATCTCAGGAAGTAATGACATTTAGAGATATACTAAAAATGTGGGACTTTAAAGAGATAACTTTTAGGGGCCAGCAGGTGGTGTAGTGGTTAAGCGTGCTGGATACCCACATGGCTGACAGCAATTCAAGTCCAGGACATGGCAGCTTACTCCCTCACTTTCTCTCTCTCCCTCCTTCTTCTTCTCTGGAAGATTAAAATAAGTTAATTAAATTTAAAAAATTTAAGATAGAAGAAAGATTAAAAAAATATTTTAAGATAGAACTTCAATTTTTACTTTTTTTTTTTTTTTCTGGAAAGGTTTTTGCTAGGGTGCATGCACATGCCAAAAAGACAGAAGAAACAGAAAGACAGAAAACAGGAAATCACCCCCTGGGGGGATGGCCACATCACAATCCCTTCTCACTCCATTCTCCTCTGAGGATCCTACACACACACACACACACACACACACAGAAGCCTAGCATGAGTTTAAGCCACCAGGTCTGGTACTCGAACTGTGGTCGACTACATGGGAGTCCAGTGACATAGCTCCTATGTCATCTGCTGGTCCCAAATTTTTACATTTTTAAGATAGAAAAAATTTTAAGATGGAACTTTTAAAAAAGTAATCTCACAAGTATCCTCACAAGAAGAGGTGATAAGGACACAGACTAAAACATAGAAGAAAAAATATGCGAAGACAAGGCCATCTACAAGCCAAGGAGAATGGCCCTCGGAAGAAACTATACCTTCCAACACCTGATCTTGGATGTCTAGTATCCAGAACAGTGAAAAAATGCATTTCTGTTGTTTAAGAAACAGCCAGCCAATGTGTAGGTTTGTTAATATTATAACCTTCCCATCTTATTGAGTAGAATGGAAGAACACACAAATTCTGAGGAAGTTCTATGAAACATTACCATGATAAAAATTGGAATTCCTCCAAGAGAAATCCCCCCCCCGGGGGGTTTGGCCAGTAATCCCTTCACCTCCATTCTCCTCTTGGGATCTTGGGCATGCATGCACACATGCCCAGCATGAGTTTAAGCTACCTGGTCTGGGACTCGAACCATGGTCAACTACATGGAAGTCCAGTGACATAGCCATTATGCCAACTGCTAGTCCCCAAATTGTATTTTAATTTCATTTTCCTACAACTTTTTTGCAGTCTTCTCATATGTAGCTGGTACTAATCAGCATAAGTACAGAGTCTTTCCAGGACTTGAAAAGAATGACCAAGAGGGAGAGATAAAAGTGCCTGAAGATCATTATAGGCCAGAAACACTACTACTTAACACCAGGCAGTCTGGAACACCTACGAATTCACATGCCTTGAAAAAAAGGAAAAAAAAAAAACAAAAACAAACCCAGTAAGTTCCTGTCTTGGTAGTAGGGAATAATAAGACCTAGCACAAACACATTGCTAAAAATCCTACTGAAGAAGTCATAAAAGCAAAACTTAAGAGAATCAAGCTGTTTTATGAGTGACTTAATTGTGTTTCACAGATATCTGACTAAATTGACTAAAAAAACCTCTAGAATATTATCTTATGGTTGGCCCTATGGTCTAGTGATTAAGGGACCCAGATACCATGTGGCTATGTGGTTTAAGTCTGGGTCATGGCAGTTTGAGAATTATGCCAGGCATGGGGGAGGGGTGGAGAGGGTGTCAAACCCTACAGGGTGGAGAAACGGAAGAGTAGGGATTGTCATATGATCATGGGACACTCCCAGCTTTCGACCCCTAGGTCAGGATCTTCGAGGGAGGACTGCCCCCAGTAGCGTCAGCCTCGGGATCCCCCAAGCCAGACACCCCTCTTTCAGCCAGGAACGCCCTCAGTTCTACAACACCACACTCCCAGCTTTCAACACCTGGGCCAGGATCTTCGAGGGAAGACTGCCCCCAGTAGCTTCAGCCCGGGACCCCCAAGCCAGACACCCCTCTTTCAGCCAGGTACACTTTTTTTTTTTGCCTTCCCCTTTCTTTTCCTGTCCCCTTACCCACGTCTTTCATTTGTAAAGACACGGCATGCAACTTTTTCTTTATTCTACATATTATTTTCTTCCCACTTATTCAGTCCTCATTTCCTTTATCTTCACCATCCCTGGCTGTCTAGATAGGTCTAGAATTACAATTCTGAAACATTCTAGCATTTTAAAACTCTCTAGAATCCTCCATTTCACTGAACCACCTGCGAAGAAGGAGATACATTTTTTTGTACCCCTGGAGAGAATACTTTTTCTTGAATTACATTACTAAACACAATTGAAGAGAGACTTTGGCTGTCTCCATTCCACATCAGAAAGGAAACACACTTGCTCCTATTCGAAGAAACGTTCTCATAAAAGGTTTTTCAAAGGGAACACATCTCCCAATGGTTAGAAGTAGAAGAACCTCAGGCCTGAATAAAGCAGGAAATATGTCTCCATCAAAGGAACACAGTAACTCCTTTCCTTTTCTTGAAAAAATAGAGAACGTTACCAAAATGTCTGAGATAGAGTTTAGAACATTCATGTTGAACAAGTACTATGAGCTGGAATAGAAAAGAGACAATGAACTACAGGAGATGAGAAAGTCCTTCAACGATATGAAGGAGGAAATACTAAGGAAGAATAAGACGGAACTATTAGAGGTGAAGTCTGTAATACAGGAAATCAAAAACTCTCTCGAAAGTATTAAAAGTCGATTAGACCATGCTGAAGGTCGAATCTCTGATGTAGAAGATAAAACTTCTGACCTAGAGAAAACCACCAAAAAGATAGAGAAAAATAACAAAAAAACCATGAAGATAACATACGAGAATTACTAGATTCCATTAGACGTCCTAACATCCGAATAATTGGTATCCCAGAAGGTGAAGAAACTAATAAGAGCATGGAAAACCTATTCCATGAAATCTTGGAAGAAAATTTCCCAAGCATAGAGAGGCACTCAAACATCCAGACCCAAGAAATACAAAGGACACCAAATAGAATCAACCCAAGAAGGTCTTCCCCAAGGCATATCATAGCCAGACTGGCTAAGACCACAGATAAAGATAAGATACTAAAACTGGCAAGAGAGAAACAACAAGTGACTTACAAAGGTAACCCCATCAGGCTAACACCGGACTTCTCAACGGAAACAATGCAAGCAAGGAAAGAATGGGAAGATGTACTGACAGTGTTAAGAGAGAAACAATTTCAACCAAGATTATTGTATCCTGCATGATGATCCTTCATATGGGAAAAAAAAGATTAAAATCTTCTCAGACAAACAATACCTGAAAGAATTTGCCAGCACCAGGCCAGCTCTCCATGAAACCCTGAAGAACGTACTGTTCCAGGAAAACTAAAGAAGTAACAGCCAGAAACAAAAGAGTAAAAGGCAACTAAGACAATGGCCAACTTAAACGTCCGGGACAGATCCATTAACATTGATAATAACATCGAATGTTAATGGATTAAATTCTCCAATCAAGAGACACAGACTGGCTGAATGGGTTAAAAAACAAAAACCTTCTATCTGTTGCCTACAGAAAACCCACTTCATGGATAAAGATATACATAGACTGAAAGTGACGGGTTGGAAAAAGATTTTCCATGCAAATGGGAACCAAAAAAAAGCTGGAGTCGCAATACTAATCTCTGACAAAATAGGTTTTAAAACAAAAACTGTTCGAAGAGTCAAAGAAGGGCACTATATTGTAGTAAAAGGATCAATCGATCAAGAAGATATAACGCTTATTAATATCTATGCGCCTAACACAGGAGAACCCAAATATGTGAAGGAAAGACTGTTAGATCTAAAAAGGGAGATAGACTGCAACACACTAATTGTTGGAGACCTCAACACTGCACTATCCCCCCTGGATAGATCATCTAGACAAAAAATAGGTAAAGAGATAAAAGATCTAAATGATATCATAAATCAAATGGACTTGCCAGACATCTATAGAACTTTCCATCCCAAAACCTCGAGATACACTTTTTCTCGCTGCCACATGGAACATTCTCAAAGACTGACCACATCATTGGGCACAAAGCAAGCCTCTACAGATTCAAAAGCATAGAAACTATACCCAGCATCTTCACCGACCATGATGGAATTAAACTTGAGTTTAATTTCAAGAGAAATCCTCAAAAATACTCAAATACATGGAAACTTAATAACCTACTCTTGAATGACTCCACAACTACTGAAGAAATAAAGACTGAAATCAAAAGGTTCATGGAAGCCAATGACAACATGGACACGAGTTTCCATAATCTTTGGGACACCACTAAAGCAGTCATAAGAGGGAAGTTCATAGCAATTAGTGCACATAAGAGGAGCATGGAAAGAAGGCAAATGGATCACCTAACATCATGCCTCACAGAATTGGAAAAGCAACAGCAAAAAGATCCAAAAAACTCCAGGAGAAAGGAAATAATAAAGATACGAGCAGAAATAAATGAAATAAACGAACTATACAGAAAAAAAAATGAAAGTAAAAGCTGGTTCTTTGAAAAGATAAACAAAATTGATACACCACTAGAGAGACTTATTAAGAAGAAGAGAGAAAAGAATCAGGTGAATCAGATCTGCAGTGAAGCAGGCAAAATAACAACAGACATAGTAGAAATAAAAAACATTATTAGAGGTTATTATGAACATCTGTATGCCAAGAAACAAGATAATTTGGATGAGATGGACAAATTCCTGGACATGTATAATCTACCTAGATTGAGCCAGGAGGATATAGAAAGTCTGAATAGGTCCATAACAAGCCGGGAGATCGAATCAGTTATAAATAACCTCCCAACAAAGAAAAGCCCTGGCCCTGGTGGATTCACATCTGAATTCTAAAAAACTTTCAAAGAAGAGTTAACCCCCACTCTGCTAAAGTTATTTCTAAATATCCAAAAGGGTGAATCTCTCTCTAATTCATTCTATGAAGCCTCTATCACCCTAATCCTTAAAATAAGGATAGGACAAGGAAGGAAAACTACAGACCAATATCCCTGATGAATATAGACGCGAAGATTCTCAACAAGGTACTAGCAAATCGTATACAACAACTTATAAAAAAGATTATACATCATGATCAGGTAGGCTTTATCCCAGGAAGGCAAGGTTGGTTCAACATACGCAAAACCATAAATGTAATACACCATATTAATAGGAAGAAAGATAAAAACCATATGGTCATATCAATTGATGCAGAAAAAGCATTTGATAAGATACAACATCCCTTCATGATCAAGACTCTCAGCAAAATGGGCATAGAAGGGCCATTTCTCAACACAATAAAAGCTATCTATGAAAAACCCATAGTGAACATCATCCTCAATGGAGAAAAGCTAAAAGCTTTTCCACTAAAAACGGATACAAGACAAGGATGTCCACTTTCTCCACTCCTCTTCAATATAGTACTAGAAGTCTTGGCCATTGCAATCAGAAAAGAGGAAAAAATAAAAGGCATTCAAATAGGAAAAGAAGAGGTGAAACTCTCTCTATTTGCAGATGACATGATTGTATACATAGAAGACCCAATGGTTTCCATAAAAAAAATTTCTGGAAGTAATACATGAATACAGTAATGTTGCTGGATACAAAATTAATATCCAGAAATCTATAGCATTTCTGTATACGAACAACAGGCAGACTGAGATAGAACTGAAAAAAGTTGTTCCACTTACCATAGCCACAAAAAGTATAAGATACTTAGGGATAAATCTAACTAAAGAAGTTAAAGACCTCCACAAGGAAAATTATGAGAAGATAAAAAAAGAAATTGAAAATGACATAAAAAAGTGGAAGGACATCCCATGTTCCTGGATTGGAAGAATTAATATAATCAAAATAGCAATTTTACCCAAATTAACCTACCTATTTAATGCAATGCCAATAAAAGTACCAGACACATTCTTCACAGATCTAGAAAAGACAATCATAAAGTTTGTCTGGAATCATAAAAGACCCCGTATTGCCAAAGCAGTTCTGCACAAGAAGAGTGGAGTGAGCGGCATCTCACTCCCTGACCCAAAAATATACTACAAAGCTGTGGTAATAAAAACAGAATGGTACTGGCACAGGAACAGACAGGTGGACCAATGGAACAGAATAGAGTCCCCAGAAATGAATACTCAAACATACAGCCAACTGATTTTTGACAAGGGGTACCAGTCAATCCAGTGGGAAAAGGAAAACCTCTTCAGCAAATGGTGCTGGCAAAACTGGATCTCTACTTGAAAAAAGATGAATCTGAACCCCTACCTCACACCTCTGACAAAAATGAAGTCAAGGTGGATCAAATATCTAAATCTAAGACCTCAAACTATAAAACTGCTCCTGGAAAACACCAGGGAAAATCTTGGAGACATTGGGGTAGAGAAAAAATTCTTAAATAAGACTCCCAACGCACAGTCTATGATCCCTAAAATAGACAAATGGGATTACATCAGACTAAGAAGTTTCTGCATGGCAAAAGACACAGTGATTAGTGTGAACAGACAGCCCTCAGAATGGGAAAATATTTTTGTAAACTATGCATCAGACAAGGGACTAATAACCAGAATTCACAAGGAACTCAAGCAGCTGTTCCAGAAAAAGACAATCAATCCTATTAAAAATGGGAGAATGAGTTGAAAATACCACTCTCTAAAGATGACATACGAATAGCTAAAAGGCATATGAAAAAATGCTCAACATCCCTCATTGTAAGAGAAATGTAGATCAAAACAACAATGAGATAGCACCTAACCCCAGTCAGAATGTCTAAGATTAAAAAAACAAAAAATGATAAGTGCTGGAGGGGGTGTGGTGAAAAGGGAACTCTCTTACACTGCTGGTGGGATTGTAAATTGGTACAACCACTGTGGAGAACAATTTGGAGATTCCTCCAAAATCTACAAATAGAACTACCATATGATCCAGCAATCCAACTCCTTGGTATCTACCCGAAGGACAGAAGAATACTTAATCGAAAAAGTGCTTGCACATCGATGTTTATTGCAGTACTTTTCACGATTGCTAAGTCATGGAAACAACCTAAATGCCCATGAGCTGATGAATGGTTAGAAAAACTGTGGCACATATACTCAATGGAATACTATTCATCCATAAAAAACAACAAAACCCTGGCTTTTGAAAGGAAGTGGATGAATATGGAAGACTTACTGCTGAGTGAAGCAAGCCATGCTATGAAGGAGAGGCATTGTATGTCCCCACCTAATATATACCGAGTGTCTGCACTCTGAAAAAAAAAAAATACACACACACACACACACACACACACATATATATATATATATATACATATATATATATATATATATATATTTGAAACCATACTGCTTCTGTTGTTATAGAGTTATAAAATTATACAAAATTACAAGACATATTTTGAACATTAACTTTAAAATTCAGTATTTTGAAATTTTGAAAGTTGTTTGTAAACTGTCAAGAATTATGGAGTATGAGCTAAAATGTTTTGCTTTGTAAAGTAAATGTTTGTGGAAAAATGTAAAAATAAATAAATGAAAGAAAAAAATAAAAATAAAAATGCTAGAGAAAGAATAACCAACATTAAAAAAAAGTAATATGATCATGCTCCATTGCAGAATGCATTCTCTCCAACAAGCACGTCCTCCTCTGGCAAATTAAAAATAATAAAAAATAAAAAAATTTTAAAAAGATAGCCCTCAGGGACCAGTAGTTGGCATAATGGCTATGTCGCTGGATTCCCATGTAGTCAACCACGGTTCAAGTCCCGGACCCAGTGGCTTAAACTCACACCAGGCACGTGTGCGTGCGTGCCCAAGATCCCGAGAGGAGAATGGAGGAGAACGGATTGCGGCATGGCCATCCCCCCTGGGGGGTGATTTCTCGCTTTCTGTCTCTCTGTCTCTCTCTCTCTGTCTGTCTGGCGAGCGCACGCGCCCTATAGCAAAAACCTCTCCAAAAAAAAAGAAAAAAAAAAAAAAGATAGCCCTCAGAGCTCCAGCTGCCTGGCTAGCAAGGGACCCTGAGACAGGTCCAGTCACTGGCCCCAGCCCCAGCTCCAGCTCCCCCAACCCCAGAGAGCCCCTCTGAGGAAGGAGAGCTGTCAGCTCCCCAGCAGAGCCCCAGTTCCATCTCCAGGCTCCTGGCCAGCAAGGGACCCTGAGGCAGGGGCAGTCACTGGCCCCAGCTCCAGCTCCAGCTCTTCCAACCCCAGAGACCCCTTCTCTCAGGAAGGTAGGCGGCTTTTTTTTTTCTCTTCTCCTTTCTTTTGTTAATTTCCTACTCCTCCTTATCCCACAGGACCACCCTCAATTCTCCAGCAGAGCCCCAATTCCATGTCCAGTTTCCCTATCGCAACGCACAACTTGTTTCTTTTTTTCTCCTTCATACTCTTTTCTTTGCTCTTATAATGTCATCTGCTCCTCATCCTCCTCCCTCCCAGAGGGACTAGATAGGTCTAGAGTCAGAGTTCTCAAATACCTTAGTATTGTGAGGCTCTTTGGGATCCTCACTTTTATTGACCTACCTGCAAAAAAGGAGAAACTGCTCCTCAGACACCTGAATAGAATACTCCTCCTATGGAGACCACACAGCTAAACATAGCAGAAGAGAGACGTCGGCACACATCAGTCCATGGCAAAAAGGACACACACTTGTTCCCAGTTGAAGAAATATTCTCCTAAAAGTTGTCCAAAAGTGAATACATCTCCCAATGGAAGAAGAGTCTCAGGTCTTAATAAACCAGGAAATATGACTCCACCAAAAGAACACAATAACTCCCCTCCATCTCTTGAAAAAAACAGAGGAAGTTACCAAAACGTCAGAGGAAGAATTTAGAACATTCATGGTGACAAAACTCTATGAGTTGGAACAGAAAAGAGACAATGAACTATAGGATATTAGGAAGTCTTTCCATGCTATGAAAGAAGAAATGGCCACTACAAGAAAGAATCAGATGGAACTATTATAGATGAAGTCTATAATACAGGAAGTCAAAAACTCTCAAAAGTATTAAATTCGATTTTACACCATGCTGAAGATCGAATCTCCGACATAGAAGATAAAACCTCCAAACTAGAAAAACAAATCAAAAAGAGAAAATAACAAACAAACAAACAAACAAAGACGAAAATAATATACTAGAAATACGTATCCCAAAAGGTGAAGAAAATAATTAGGGCATGGAAAATCAATTCCATGAAATCCTGAAAGAAAACTTCCCAAGTCTAGAGAAGCATTCAAACATCCAGATCCAAGAAATACAAAGGACCCCAAATAGAATCAACCCAAGAATATCTTCCCCAAGGCACATCTTAGCCAGACTGGCAAAGACCACAGATAAAGACAAGATACTAAAACTGGCAAGAGAGAAATGACAAGTGACTTACAAAGGTCATCCCCATCAGGCTAACAGTAGACCTTTCAACAGAAACAATGCAAGCAAGGAAAGAATGAAAGTGTTAAGAGAGAAACAATTTCAATCAAGATTATTATATCCTGCAAGATTATCCTTCCTATGGGAAAAATAGACTAAAATCTTCTCAGAAAAAGAAAACCAGAAAGAATTTCCTGACACCAGATCAGCTCTTCAAGAAACTCTGAAGAGAGTACTGTTCCAGGAAGACTAAAGAATGAACAGCCTGGGGACCAGAAGTTTGCGTAATAGCTACGTCACTGGAATCCCATGTAGTTGACCGCAGTTCAAGTCCCAGACCCGGTGGCTTAATCTCACACTGGGCGCATGTGCATGCAAGCCCAAAATTCCAAGAGGAGAATGGAGGAGGAAAAGGGATTGTGGTGTGATCATCGCCCCTGGGGGGAGATTTCTCACTTTCTGTCTCTCTGTCTCTCTCTGTCCTTCTGGCAAGCACATGCACCCTATAGCAAAAAAACTGAAAGAAAGAAAGAAAGAGAGAAAGAGAGAGAGAGAGAGAGAGAGAGAGAGAGAGAAAGGGAGGGAGGGAGGAAGGAAGAAGGAAGGAAGAAAGGAAAGAAAGAAAAAAGAATAACCAGCCAGAAATAAAGGAATAAAAGACAACCAAAACAAAGGCCAACTGAAATGTAGGGACAATTCCAGAAATATAGATAATAACATTGAATGTTAATGGATTAAACTCTTCAATCAAGAGAAACAGACTGGCTGAATGAATAAAATACAGAAACCTTCTATCTGTTGCCTACAAGAAATGCATCTCATGGATAAAGACATACATAAACTAAACTATGAGGAGCTAGAAAAAGGTATTCCAGGAAAATGGGAAACAACAAAGAGCTGGAGTCATGATACTAATTTCTGACAAAATAGGCTTTAAAACAAAGACTGTTCAAAGAGACAAAGAAGGGCACTAGATTGTAGTAAAAGGATAATCCATCAAGAAGATATAATGCTTATAAATATCTACTCACCTAACACAGGAGCACCCAAATACATGAAGGAAAGACTGTTAGATCTAAAAGAAGAGATAAACTGCAACACAGTAATTGACGGAGACCTCAAGACCTCATTATCTCTACTGAACAGATCATCTAGGCAAAAAACAAGTCAAGAGATAAAGGATCTAAATTATACCATAAACCAAATGGACTTAACAGACATCTATAGAACTTTCCACCCAAAAACGATGTACACATTTTTCTCACCCCCACGTGGGACCTTTTCGAAGACTGATCACATGTTAGGGAACAAGGCAAGTCTCAAGAGATTTAAAAGCATAGAAGCTATATCCAGGATCTTCTCTGACTATGGTGGAATTAAACTTGATTTTAATTTCAAGAGAAATCCTCAATAATACATAAGTACATATAAGTCTGAATAGGCCCATAATAAGCCAGGAGATTGAATCAGTAATAAATAACCTCACAACAAAGAAAAGCCCTGGCCCTGGGACCAGCAGTTAGTGTAATGGCTATGTTGCTGGACTCCCATGTAGTCAACCCCGGTTCGAGTACTGGACCTGGTGGCTTAAACTGACGCCAGGCGCGTGTGCATGTGTGCCCAAGATCCCAAGAGGAGAATGGAGGAGAAGAGATTGCAGCGTGGCTGCAATCACCCCTGGGGGGGTGATTTCTCGCTTTCTGTCTCTCTGTCTCTTTCTGTCTTTCTGGCGAGTGCATGTGCCCTATAGCGAAAACCTCTCCAAAAGAGGAAAGAAAGAAAGAAAGAAAGAAAGAAAGAAAGAAAGGAAGGAAGGAAGGAAGGAAGGAAGGAAGGAAGGAAGGAAGGAAGAAAGAAAGAAAAGCAAGCCCTGGTCCTGATGGCTTCACCTCTGAATTCTACAAAACTTTCAAAGAAGAGTTAACCCCCATTCTGCTCAAGTTTTTATATCTAAAGGTCCAAAAGGGTGAATCTCTCCCTAATTCATTCTATGAAGCCTCCATCACCTTTATCATTAAAACAGATAAGGTCAGGACAAGGAAGGAAAACTACAGACCAATATCTCTGATGAACATAGATGCAAAGATTCTCAACAAGATACTAGCAAATCATATGCAACAACTTATAAAAAAGATTATATTTGACGACCAGGTAGCCTTTATTCCAGGAATGCAAGGTTGATTCAACATATGCAAAACCATAAATGTAATACAGCATATTAACAGAATGAAAGATAAAAATGGTATTATCACATCACTTGATGCAGAAAAAGCGTTTTATAACATACAACATCCCTTCATGATCAAGACTTTCAGTAAAATTGGCATAGAAGGGTCATTTCTCAACACAATAAAAACTATCTATGAAGAACCCATAGAAAATATCACCCTGAATGGAGGAAAGCTAAAAGCTTTTCCACTAAAAACTGGTACAAAACAAAGATGTCCACTTTCTCCACTCCGTTTCAATACATTTCTGGAAGTCCTTGCAAATGCAATCAGAAAAGAGAATAAAATAAACAGCATTCAAATAGGAAAAGAAGAGGTGAAACTCTATTTGCAGATGACATGACTGTATACAAAGACAACCTGATGGTATTCATGAAAACATTCCTGGAAGTAATACATGAATACAGTAATGTTGCAGGATACAAAATCAACATACAGAAATCTATAGCATTTCTGTATACGAACAGCAGGCAGACTGAGATAGAACTGAAAAAAAGTAATTGCATTTACAATAACCACAGAAAGTATAAGATACCTAGAAATAAATCTAACCAAAGAAGTTAAAGACCTCCACAAGAAAAATTACGAGACGCTAAAAAAAGAAATTGAAAAGGACCCAAAAATTGGACGGCTATCCCATGTTCCTGGATTGGAAGAATCAATATAATGAAAATGGCAATTTTACCCAAATTAACCTACATATTTAACACAATCCCAATCAAAGTACCAGACACATTCTTCACAGATCAAGAAAAGACAATAAGGGAACCAGCTGTTAGCATAATGGCTATGTCGCTGGACTCCCATGTAGTCGACCGCGGTTCGCGTCTCGGACCCGGTGGCTTAAAACTCACGCCAGGCGCATGTGCGTGCGTGCCCAAGATCCCAAGAGAAGAATGGAGGAGAAGGGACTGTGGTATGACCATCCCCCCTGGGGGGTGATTTATCGCTTTCTGTCTCTATGTCTCTCTCTGTCTGTCTGGAGAGCACACGCGCCCTATAGCAAAAACCTCTCTAAAAAAAAAAAAAAAAGAAAGAAAGAAAGAAAGAAAGAAAGAAAGAAAGAAAGAAAAGAAAAGAAAAGAAAATAATACAATTTGTCTGGAATCATAAAAGACCTTGTATTGCCAAAGCAATCCTGCACAAAAAGAGAGGAGTGGGTGTCATCTCACTCACTAACCCAAAAATATACTACAAAGCTGTGTGATATTGGGACAGAAACTGACAGGTGGACCAATGGAACAGAATACAGTCCCCAGAAATAAACTCCTAACTTAAAGCCAACTGATTTTTGACAAAGGGTACCAGTCAATCCAGTGGGAAAAGGAAAACCTCTTTAGCAAATGGTCCTGGAAAAACTGAATATTCACCTGTAGAAAGATGAATCTGAACCCCTACATCTCACCATTGACAAAAATCAACTCAAAGTAGATCAAAGATATAAACCTAAGACCTCAAACTATAAAACTGCTCCTATAAAACACAGGGGAAAACTCTGGGAGACATTGGGGTAGGAAAAGACTTCTTAAATAAGATCCTCGGGACCAGCAGTTGGCATAATGGCTATATCACTGGACTCCCATATAGTCAACCGTGGTTTGAGTCCTGGACCCGGTGGCTTAAACTCACGCTGGGTGCGTGTGCATGCATGCCCAAGATCCCAAGAGAAGAATGGAGGAAAAGGGATTGCTGCATGGCCATCCTCCCTGGGGGGTGATTTCTCACTTTCTATCTCTCTGTCTCTGTCTTTCTGGCGAGCGCACGCGCCCTATAATAAAAACCTCTAAAAAAATTATAATAAGATCCTCAAAGCACAGTCAATAATCCCCAAAATAGACAAGTGAGATTATATTAGATGAAGAAGTTTCTGCATGGCAAAAGACCCAGTAACAATTAGTATGAATCGACAGCCCTCAGAATGGGAAAATATTTTTGTAAACTATGCACATGATAAGGGGCTGATAACCAGAATACACAAGGAACTCAAGCAGCTGTCCCGAAAAAAAAAAAAAAAGATTATCAACCCTATTAAAAAAAGGGAGAATGAGTTGAAAAAAAACACTGTCTAATGACATACACATAGCCAAAAGGCATATGAAAAAATGCTCAACATCCCTCACTGTAAGGGAGATGCAGATCAAAACCACAATGAGATACCACCTAACCCCACTGAGACTGGCGAAGATTAAAAAATCAAATAATGATAAGTGCTGGAGGGGATGTAGAAAAAGGGGAACACTCCTACACTGTTGGTGGGAATGTAAATTGGTCCAACTACTGTGGAGAATGATATGGAGGTTCCTCAAAGACCTTCAAACAGAACTACAATATGATCCAGCAATTCTACTCCTGGGTATCTACCCAAAGGACAAGAGAGAACTCAGTCAGAAAAGTGCTTGCACAATTATTTTCATTGCAGCATTATTCACGATTGCTAAGACTTGGAACCAACCCAAATGTCCACAAACTGACGTATGGATTGAAAAATTGTGGCACACATACTCTATGTGTGCCACAATTAATTTTTTCATTAATTAATTAATTCAGCCATTAAAAACAACAAGGCCTTGGAATTTGATAGAAAGTGGAGAATATGGAAGATATGTTGCTGAGTGAAGCAAGTCAGGCTATGAAAGAGAGACATTGTGTGTCTCCACTTAACAGATACTGACTGTCCACACTCTATGGTAGAGACTGAAAGACTGGAGAACATGAAAGTATTAAAAATTGTAATGGACACTAGAGACAAAGTGGAAATAGAGTGTGGGAGAGGAAGAGCGTATGAAAGGAAATTTGGGGGGAAATGGAGAGGTAAGACACTTGTGGGACACAGATAAGGTTTATTAACAGTTGATGAGGATGTGTATAATAGTCTCAACTAGGCTGGACTGAGGTGTAAATCATGCTTTGTAAAGTGTCTTCACAATCTAAATGATGTATAGCAATTTAATGTACAAATAAAAAAAATTAAAAAACCAGGTGGATAATACAAGTTAATATAAAAATATTACTAGAAATTAAAACAACTTGCACGTAAATTTTTTAATATTCCATTTAAAGTAGCACCAAAAGCTTCACAAAACACTAAGGAACAATTTTAGCATAAAACATATAAGACCTCTACAATGAAAAATGCAAGGAAAAAAGTGAATTTTTGAACATAAGTAAATGGAAAGATACAACGTTTTAAGAGAATGGAAGACTTAATACTTTTTTTATTCCTTTTTTTTCTTAAATATTTATTTGTTTGTTATTATTTTCAAGCCGCTAGGTCTGGGACATAAACCACAGTCAATCATGCGGGAATCTAGCTCCTTAACCAACACACCACCTGCTAGCCTAACTTAATACTTTCAAATATCACTTTTTACCACATTGACCTAGATCTTCAAGTCAATTTCAATCCTAACCCAAGTGTGCCTTTTTGATAATAATGAAATGCTGATTCTAAATTTTTCTGAAATCAGAAAAACCTATCATATCCACACAAATTTTGAAAAAGCACTAGGAAAAAGTAGTTAAACTACTGACATTAGACTTGCTATACTGACATAGTTAATGATAAAAATGTGGTACTAGCATAAGGACTGAGAAATAGATCAATAAGAGAGCAGTGAAAGGAAAATGTGCACTCAAGTAGAAATAAATGTATTTGTATCTAATCTTCAGGAAACCAGACATACCATCCCTGGGCCAAATGTATCAGAAAAGTTTGATCTTACTGCATCTGTGGGACAGTGTTAGTTACGTATTGGGTTGTTGGAAAAGTCATGATATATTTTGTCTATGTTTCTCTTTTCTTCACTTTTTTTTTATAAAAAGTTTTTTCTTGGGACCAGCAGTTGGAGTAATGGCTATGTCACTGGACTCCCATGTAGTTGACTGCAGTTTGAGTCCTGGACCCGGTGGCTTAAACTCACGCTGGGTGCATGTGCATGCATGCTCAAGATCCCAAGAGGAAAATGGAGGAGAAGGGACTGTGGCATGGCCATCCTCCCTGGGAGATGATTTTTCACTTTTTTTCTCTCTGTCTCTCTCTGTCTTTCTGGCAAGTGCATGTGCCCTATAGCAAAAACCTCTCCAAAAAGAAAAGAAAAAGTTTTGTGTTGGGGTGTGTGCACTCACCGAAGAGGGAGAGACAAAGACACTGAGAGAGAAAGTGAGAAATCACCCTTTGAGGGAGGTGGTCATGCAACAGTCCCTTCTCCTCCATTCTCCTCCCAGGATCTTGGGCTGCACACACATGACATGAGTTTCAAGCCACCAGGTCAGGGACTCCGGCCAAGGTCAGCCATATGGGAGTCTGGCAACGTAACCGCCACTCCATCTGCTGGTCCCTCTATGTTCTTCAAAGGTCATTTATTTATATAAAGAAAAAAGGTCAGTAAGTGACATCTTGCCCATTTTGTTTGATAACTTTTTTGCCATCCTTCAATGAGCTTCATAGTTCCTCATTCATATAAGAACTTGTCAGTTTTTGTAAAAAAATGAATGAAGTGCTGATCTACAGCCTCATCTGAACTGAATGTTATACCACACAAGCAGTTTTGGAGAGAGCAAAACAAGAGAGTCTCATGGCACAAAGTTAGGCGAGTATGGTGAGTGTGGCAACACATCCCATCCAAGTTCCATGGATCATCAAACTTGTGTGTGGTCTCACATTGTCATGATAGAACACAGTTCCTTTACAATCAAGTCTTAGACGATTCTTGATGGATTTGTTCAAACTATCCAATTGCCAGCAGTACACATTCAAAATGATTGTTTGGTTCTCTGGTAGGAGCTCAAAAAACATTAAACTTTTAAAATCCCACTATGCTGAGAGGATAACCTTCCTCAGAGGAATGTCTGCTTTCGATGTCATTTGAGGCGAATCATCACATCAGGATCAAGAGTGTTGGTGCACCACATTGTTGTAAACAATCCACTTCAGTCGCTTCGTAAAAGGATCAGTTTCCTCACATCTAATGAGCACATTGCAGATATTTATGTCGAATGAACTTCTTTGAGTTCATGAGGAACTCAAGTAGAGCTTTCTTACATATCCCAGTTTCTTTAGGTGGTTGTGAACATTTGAATGATGGACATTCAATGTTTCTGCAATCTCTTGTGTCACATAATGTGAATTTGATTCCATCAATATGCTTTTATTTTGTTGTCATCAACCTGGGTGGGCCTCCCTAACTTAGGAGCATCATTGAAATCAAAATCAGCAGCCTGGAATTTCATTAACCATCATTGGCACTGATGTTCTTGTAGAGCATGTTACCCCAAACTTGATGTAACTTTTCACAAGCTAGAAGCATGTTCTTCCCTTTACAGAAGTAAAACAGTAAAATACGGTGAAAAGACAAAAAAGTTTGGTCTTGCATCTTCAATTTGTTGTAAAACCTTCAAAACTCAATCAAATCATTTAATTTTTTATTAGAATGAAGCTAGAACTGTCAGCTCTCAAATGACATAGCAATAACTGGATAAAAATGACTCTAGTAATTCCAAAAATGAACTAGCACCATCTGTTGTAAAAATGTGTCATGACTTTTTCAACAACCCAATAGATCTTCCTAAAATCAAATGACTATATTGAGCAATATATCAGAAGCTAATAAAAGATGAGACAGTCCTAGAATATAGGGGAATAAAACTAACAATAAGGCAGATATGTTAAATCATTTTTCAGATTTGTAAACAAGGGTCCAAGAGTGCTTCTATGAAAATAGTTCTGCCTGGAGTTTCTGAATTCTTTTGATTATTATTCCATGTATTATGCTGTTTACATATTAGCATCAAGCCAGAAAAGCAGTTGTCAATTTTTATTTTCTAGAGCAAATTAATAAGAAACTATTTTACATTTCAGGATAAAGATTAAACATATGGCTTTAAAAACTAAAAAGTTTTCATGCACAGATTACACAGGAGAATATTTATAGAGGAACCTAATAAAAGTCAGGTAGTATTTCTAAGGAACAAATAAGTTCAGTTAAAGTTCAGATCTGTCTTACTCAAATCTTGATGGTTTAATTTTTTTTTACTTATTCCTGAGTTTTTATTTAAAGTGTGGAGATAAAGGTGACTCTCAGTTTTATAAAAGACATAAGAAAGAGACAGAAGAGCCCTTCTTCAAGAGACAGACAGCTCTATGGCTCCTGCGATCTAGCCATTTTGGGAGAAAGGAAGATGTCCCACTGATAACTGGGCCTCCAGCATACAAAACTCACGTGATTGAACTTTCAAGTTTGGGAAGAAACCAACCATCCACCAGATGACTAGAAATCGCTGCAGGACCACAAGAAATATGGGGAAGCAGGAAAATACCCCTCCCACAAGGGAAACGGAAAGCTCCTCTTCATCCACACACAGTTCAATGGAAATCATAGAAATGTCTGATAAAGAATTCAGAATATTCATAATGGCAAAGCTAACAGAGATGGAAGAAAAGAGAGACAAGGAACTGCTGAAGAAAAAGGAGAAAGGAGTTGAAGAGTTCCAGGAGGTGAGGAAATTCATGCAAAATCTAAAAGAGGAATTTCACACTTTACAAAACAATCAGATGGAACTGTTAGAGATGAAGGCTATATACAAGAAGTCAAAACCTCCCTTGAAAGTATTAAAAGCAGACTAGATCATACAGAAAATAGAATCTCAAATGTAGAAGAGAAAATGGCTGGCCTAGAAAAATCCACCATGAAGACTGAGAAAATGGCCCAAAAATTTGAGAATAATATGCAAGAAGTACTAGATACAATTAAACGCCCAAACATCCAGGTAATAGGCATCCCAGAAGGTGAAGAGACTCATAAGGGCATTGATAATCTATTACATGAAATCCTGCAAGAAAACTTTCCAAACCTAGAGAGGCACTCAAATATTCAGTCCCAAGAAATACAGAGGACCCCAAATAGAATCAACCCAAGAAGATCTTCTCCAAGACACATTATAGACAGATTGACCAAAACCACAGACAAAGACAAGATGCTAAGACTGGCAAGAGAAAAACGGCAAGTTACCTACAAAGGGTATCTCATCAGACTAACGGCAGACCTCTCATCAGAAACAATGCAAGCAAGGAGAGAATGGGAAAATATATTCAAAGTATTAAGGGAAAAGCAATTTCAACCGAGAATTCTGTACCCAGCAAGGTAATCGTTCATCTGGGAAGAAAAGACACGAACTTTCCCAGATAAACAAAACCTGAAAGAATTTACCAGCACCAGACCAGATCTCCAAGAAGTTCTTAAGGGAGTGTTATGTCAGTAAAATTAAATGTAGACACACAGAAATAAGAGTTCAAAAACTAAGAAAATGGGTAACTTAATTGTAGGGACAAAGTCTGGAGTTGAGTATTATATCCCAGAGTTCAATCTGGAAGATCGTACCTCAACAGAAACAGAAGAAAGATTAAGTACATGAGTCTGAACTGATGAAACAGCATTCTGTGACTTGACTAAGATATTGCTACTTTTCTTCTAAGCTTTGTTGTCCGGTTTTAAGATTTTACCCTGTCTTGAGCTGTCAATAGATTCATATACCTACTATTTGAACAAAATACCAACCTGTTTCTAGGGTTCAAATTTCAAGGAAATATCCTTACCAGTTCAAAACTGCCTTTCTTGAAACCACCAGCTGAACTTGCCATTGAAAGTAGTTAGATTACTTATGATATGGTGTGGTCAACAAAATGTTGGGGGAAAAGGAACTGAAGACAACTGTAAACAGTAGAAATAGTGTAACAAGAGAGTGGAATAGGGCAGAGGGTCAGACATGGGGTAAAAAACGTATATATATGAAAGTAGTAATGGAATTTTATGGATGATAACATGCATGATTAAGCCACTATGCAGTTTACTCTAGAGGGGAAACCACATTTAGTATGTTGTGATGATGCTCAGGGAATGAAAGTAAATTAGAAAAAAATTCAGAGAAAAAGATACTAAAACTGTTACCAAAATTTAAAGAAAAAACTGTGTGTTTGATGACCACAGTAAGCTATATAGCCCCAGCTAGGTACTATTTTATAAACCTCACTGAGGTTTATGCCTAAAGTCAGACATGGGTTCTTGTGTATGTATATATCAGCTGTGCTTGCTATTGCAAATATTTAGACAAATTAAGTTCATTAGCAAATCAATTAAATGTGGGGGAAAGGCATAGAAAGCAATCATGGATACCAGAGACAATGGGAGGAGGGTTGGACAGGGCAGAGGGTGAGGGATAGGGAATCAAGGATGGCAAAAAATAAATAAATAAATAAAAACGCAAAATATACAAGACATAATAAATGAAAACTTGTTTGTTGATAACACATACATTGATGTGCTCGATTGAGCCAACAGACAGTGTATTTTGGATGAAAAATTCATTTTGTATACTGTAATGATGTATAGCATATTAATGTTAAAAAAAGAAAAATAAATAAAAAAAAGAAAGTTACAAATGGGTATCACTACAAGACCACCATCAGGAAAAATAACAAAATGGGTCAAATTGCTCAGGCTACTCCTGATCCCTATGCTTCAACATGTGTTCCTACAGCATCACCAAAGAAACAATATTAGCTCAATGTCTGTGACTATTTAAAAGTTTAAAGACTGGTAGAAGATAAAAAATGTGCTATGAAATAAGTGAATAATGATTAATACAGCACTTGCAGATTAAGAAACAAGAGGAAAAATATGAGATAACTGCATTCTGCTTTGTGTTCCAAAAAAAAAAAATATCCCATTACAAAAGTTAACAACAAGAAAATCTATCCCAGTGAACAGAGGAAACCACTATGGTAAATTTGATTTTATTTTTAAGATTTGTACCATAGGACATGTGTACTTGCTAGAGAGACAGACAGACACAAAGAGAGAAGGAATGTGAGAAATCACACCCAGGGAGCATGACCATACCACAATCCTTTCTCCTTCTTCTCCTCTTGGAATTTTGGGCACATGCACACACATGTCTAGCTAGCTTTTCAAGCTGCTAAGTCTGAGACTTGAACTGCAGAGTTGGTCATGTGAGATCAGAGCCTTAACCACCATGCCACCTGCTGGTCCCATTTTTATACGGAAATATAAAATAATATGCAGATTGGTGACTTACTTCAGGAGGCTCAGTGGATAGAAATTAAGAAATAATACCCCTGTCAATTTCACTGGACAAAAGTAATGGATATTGTCCTTGATATGCAATACCTTTACCTTTAATAGGAAAATTTTTACAGCCATCATAATTATATAACTTTATAGTTCACATATTTAAAAATATTAGTTTTTAAAGAGGGTTTTCAGTCCGTTGAGTATAATTAGAAACAGAAAAATACTTTCATATATGAATTAAGTATAAATAATAAGTTAAGTGTAGTGGAAAAAAGAGAACCAAGTAAAATTGCTGCTAAGAGTTAAAGCACATTTTCTCTGTGTGCGTGTGTCTGTGTGGGTGGGTGTGTGTGGTGTTTCCTTTGTAGACAGGTCTACATCCCAATCTTCTGCCTCAGTCTCCTGAGGAGCCAGGACTACAGCTACTACAGCTCTGCTAGCTCTTCTAGACAGTGTCTATGTTGCCTACACTGGCCAAGAGTCTGTGATCCTCTCATCTCAGGCTCCCTAAGAAGCGAGGACTGTGTGTACACATTACTGTACCCAGTTTCTTAGGGTGGACCAGGAATTGAGCACAGCCCTCCCATGTGACCTCAGCCTGCCAAGAGAAGAGTTAGCTCAAATTGCTTATTATTTGGGGTGGATAATAACTTAGAATTTTACCTGGATAATAATTATAAATTAATTAGTCATGGCAAATAAGGACAAATGAATGTGGACAAAATATTTTTCTTCATATGATCAAGTATAAAAAGGTAAGTTTTAAAGTATTTTATGAAAATATCAATTTTATCAATTTCTTATTTTATTATTGAAATTCCTAACTGTGAGGACTAGACGTATTTTATAAACAGCCGGTATGCTTACTTACACACTGGGCATGTTCATTAAACTTTCTGATACTTTTTTCTAATCTCATATAACATACCTTAGATAGTCTTCTGGAAGATTCACAATCATGGTCTATACATGGCTTGGGTCCTTTTTCAGTATCTAGAGATGAAACTGAGAAAATGTATTATATTTTATCATTGGTTTAACATACTGCATAACAATATTTAAATTGGCTTTTGAGAAATGAAACATCATTTGTCTAATATACCTCTTCAGATATAAAAAATTAAGCAGTTTTTCAAATACTATATTACTCTTTTTAGCAAAAATCCTAAGTCAAATTATTTCAACTTTTTTAAAAAAAGTTTTTGCCATGGTGTATGTTGGAGAGAGAGAGACAAGGACAGGGAAAGTGAGAAATCTCCTCCTAGGGAGCACAGCCACACCACAATACCTTCTTCTCCAATCTCCTCTCAGGATTTTGGGCACACATGCACACTCCAGGTATGCTTCAAGCTTCAGGGTCCAGGACTTGAACCATGGTTGCCAATGTGTGAGTCCAGAGACTTAACCACCATATCACCTACTGCTCTCAGGATTTATTTCAACTTTTACAATATGGTATGCATAAGTATATTCATATTCATTCAATACTCCACCTTTACCTATATAACACAATGTGTGCCATTTGATTAAATTCGTACTGCCTGACTACACAAAGTGATTAAGGCAAGATAAACATGACAATCACACTGCAAAGTGAATGAGAAGAGCCATGGTAGTGATGACCATGTTAAGTGAGATGATAACCACATTCCTGAATGAATGCACTCATTTATTTAACAAACGATTACTAGTAGCTTACAAAATGCCAGGTATTATTCTAGGTTTGACAGCCCAATACATTTATGACTAATTCAAATTGTCTTTGAAATAACACAGCAATATCAAAAGTAATGCTTGGTATTCCTAAATTGTGCTTCCCTTTGAAACACTTTGTCTTAATTCACTTTTCAATAAGCTGTTAATTGACATGTCTTTAAAATTAGACATGTGTTTTCAGTTTGTTTTTCCTTAGAGAATTATTGTATATGCTTACCTGAAAATGTAAAGAACAATTCATTCTGTAAACCAGCTTTTTGCATTTTAACACGATGACATTCAGATTTAAGTAAGGAAATTTCACATGAAAGGTCAAGAACCAATTTGCTTAAAATCTGAAGAAGTTTCTTCTCAAAGGAAATATTATAAATACTATTGCAGGGAGCTGCATGATATCGAGCTGTGAACTGGTAATAATAATGAGGTTCACGATAAGCTGCAAAATATTAAAGACAGATACAGATGTGGTTATTCAATTCAAGTATATATCACAATTCAAGAGAAATCATTATTTGGGATAAATTAAAAGTACCTGCTTTCATATGCAGATATATATATATATTTTTTAAGTAAACATTTAAAGTTATTATTAAAAAAAAAACACTTATCTAGTAGTCACTAAGTGCCAAATACTCTAGGCACTTTCCTAACAGTGACTTATCTAAATCTCTTAGCATCATTTAAGATTGGTATTATTTTTATATACAATGAAAAAAAAAATGAGGGAGATAAAGATTATGGCACATGCCCAATGCCTATGCCATCCAAATTAACATAGAGTGACTAGCAGGTAACATGGTGATTAAGGCACTGGACTCATACATGGCCAATCCACATGGGCAACCACTGTTCAAGTCCTGGACCTGGCAGCTTATCACACTAGGCACATGTGCATGTGTGCCCAGAATTCTGAGAGAAGAATGGAGGATAAGAGATTGTGGCATGGCTTCCCCCCAGAGGGTGATTTCTCACTTTCCCTCTCACTGCCACTCTTTGCAGCAAGTGCACATGCCTTATGGCAAAATCCTGGGGGGGGGGGGGGGGGGTAACTAACATGTAAACTAGTGGGCCTAGTCTCAAACCTTGTGTTCTTAACCACTATACCATGCTGTTCAAACTCAGGTATGACATTTCTCTAAGCTTAATATTCATCTTCAAATAAATTAAAGTCACATTATTGCCAATAGTTTTTTTTCTTTTGGTTTTTTTGAGAGGTTTTTCGCTAAAGGGCGTGTGTGCTCGCCAGACAGGCAGACAGAGACATAGAGACAGAAAGCGAGAAATCACCCCCCGGGGTGATGGTCACGCCGCAATCCCTCTCCTCCATTCTCCTCTCGGGATCTTGGGCACACACGCCCATGCGCCTGACGTGAGTTTTAAGCCACCGGGTCTGGGACGTGAACCGTGGTCGACTACGTGGGAGTCCAGCGACATAACCATTACGCTAACTGCTGCCAATAGTTTTTAAAGTATGCTTCAAATAAACCTACATTTAGTTTTATTGTGTACAACATGTGTAACTGAAAACTCATGTATTTTTTTTTTTTTTGAGAGGTTTTTGCTATAAGTCAGGTGCATTCGCCAGAAAGAGAGAGATGGAGAGAGAAGGCAAGAAATCACCCGCCAGGGGGATGGCCACGCCGCAATCCCTTCTCCTCCATTCTCCTCTTGACATCTTGGGCTTGCACGCACACGCATCTGGCATGAGTTTAAGCCACCAGGTCTGGGATTCGAACCATGGTAGACTGCATGGGAGTCCAGCAACATAGCCATTACGCCAACTGGTAACAGAAAACGCGTATTTTTCTTGCCCACTGAAAAATCTCACTAAAATAACACAAGAAATACACAAATTAAAAGAACTCCACACAATACCAAAAATCATAGAAGTTCAACTCCCAATGCCACTTGTATTGCCACTTCTGTCAACAAAAGGGGGACTTCCCTACATGGTCCTGCTTAAACTCTGAGCTCCTTACACCAAAGTAAATGTTGCCCTTTTTATACTCATTTAAGCTAAAATTTAGCTAATATATTTAGTGACTGTCAATTTTTGCATTCAGGATAGGAACCCGGCAACTTCTAATGGCTGAGAAAACCTCTACCAATCTCATTTATGAGCAGGAATGAAAACCACAGATTGTCCCATCCCAACTTTGGGAAAATCCTAGATCATTAAATAGAAGTAAAAAATGAGAAGGGAGGGGGGGGGACTGGCAGGTGGTGTGGTAGTTAAGGGCACTGGACTCCCCACGTGGCTGACCATGGTTTGAGTCCTGGACCTGGCACCTTGCTTTCTCCCCCACCCCCACTCTGTCCCTCACTGGTTAAATTAAAATAAATAAACAAAGTTCAATAAAATAATTCTTTAAAAAAAATGAAAAAGGAAAAGAGGTCTAAAAACAAGTTAATGTAGAAAGGATTAAATTAAGTTTTTAAAATTCTAAATGGAAGAGGCCAGCAGGTGCCATGGTGGTTAAGGTGCTGAATTCCCACATGGTCGTCCATAGTTCAAGTCCCAAATCTGGTGGCTTGAGAATCATGCTGAATACATGTGCATATATGCCCAAAGTCCTGAAAGGAGAATGGAAGAGAAGGGACTATGGCATGATCATCCTCCCAGGAGATGATTTCTCACTTTCCCTTTATCTCTCTCTCTCTCTCTCTCTCTCTCTCTCTCTCTCTCTCTCTCTCTTTTCCCAGCAAGCACACACACTCTATGGCAAAAACCTAAAAAAAAAAAAAAAACTAAATAGTAAAGATATAACATATATCCATAAACTATCATAAAGCAGCTGCAGAAGATAAATAATTGGTAATAATGAATTGTGTTCATAAAAGATGCTAAAATATAAAAATATTGAAATTGAAATAATAAATACAAATAGGACTAAAAATCTAATTATACAATTATATACCTATAGAATACAGACAGCATAGAGAAAAATAAGAAACAAATTAAAATGGTTGAATACAAAATAAGATAAGGAAGAGATCCCATATAGCTAGTATCAAAATTAAAGAGTTCCAGAGGGAAAGAGTAAACAGAAAAGATGTTAATCACAGGACACATCAGAATTATGTTCTGTAACCAGAAGAAGGATGTATGTCACCACACCAAAAAGGTCCATCAAACGGAATCAATATTGAGAACAGTGTCACATCTAGACACACATTTTACTAATCTATCATGTTTTTACTTTATCATCAACATATAATAAACGTACACGTATATAATACATACAACTTACCCGTATTGTGACTTACAATATCAAAGATATGCAATATATATAACTATCACAAAAAAAACTGCAGAGCTGGAAACAGGAGCTGGGCTCACAGCATCACCAGGCACAAAGTAACTCTGGCCTGTGAACTTAAGAGCAACTTTTCGCCCATTAATCTAGTCCATATCAAGCTATTATTTGAGATAAAAAGAAAGGTGAATACAAGCTGAAATATCCCTCCAAAGTTTTCTAACACTGTATTCCTCCAAATGCTCTCTAAACCCTGAATTTAGAAGTATTCTCTTCTGACTCTCCAGTGGAAGTATACACAAACACACATGATTCTGGATCATTTTATATGTATTAATGAGTTTAAAACATAGCAGCTAGAAGCCACTTGCAGGATTGGCTTTCCCTACTTAGATAAAATCTTCATGATAAAATAGTTTTACCTGCCTGAAGCACTGAGTATCTGTTTGTCTTCTGAAATCTAGAATTTTTGTAGTTGCTGGGCTGAGGGTACCTATCTGACCAATTCTTTTTTTTTTTTTTTTTTTTTTTTTTTTGGAGAGGTTTTTTGCTATAGGGCACGTGCGCTCGCCAGACAGACAGAGAGAGACATAGAGACAGAAAGCGAGAAATCACCCCCCAGGGGGGATGGTCACGCCGCAATCCCTTCTCCTCCATTCTCCTCTCGGGATCTTGGGCACGCACGCACACGCGCCCGGCGTGAGTTGTAAGCCACCGGGTCCGAGACGTGAACCGCGGTCGACTACGTGGGAGTCCAGCGACATAGCCATTACGCTAACTGCTGGTTCCCAGCCGATTCTTAATAAACCCTTGGGGCGTTGAGTCTCTAATGGATTACTAGGGAGAAACATGGCACATGTTAGTGAATTTTCATTATCAGAAAAAGGAACAGGTTCATGAGACCCATGGCAAAAAAAATACTGGATTTTTGCAGTCCCTGCCTATGCCTTTAACCCAGGCTGGTCCTGTTGTAAATTCTTTTGCCTTAGCCATGAGTACAGCTATATATATGCTTGAGGCCCTTAAGCCCTTGAAGGGAATCAACAAAACTGCAGTCATCTATATTAATTTGCAAAAATAAAAAAAAATTCAGATTTTAGGGATCAGCACAAGTGGCATGGTGGTTGAGGCACTGGACTCCCAAATGCCCAACAGAGGTTCAAGCCCCAGAACCAGTGGTTTGAAAAATCACACCAGATGCATGTGTGTGTGTGTGTGTGTGTGTGTGCCCAAAATCCTGACAGGAGAGTGGAGAAGGAACTGTAGTACAGCCATCCCCCTGGAGGGTGGAGATCTCTCACTTTCTCTGTCTGTCTCTCTCCTGAGAGTACATGCGTCCCATGACAAACACCAAAATAAACAAATAAATATGCTTTGAAAGAAAAAAAATATATATGTGACCATAAAAATTTCAAAGGATAAAAAATTACACAAAAAGGTCAACAGAGAAGGTATATATTATAATTAGATAAAGACTTTAAGAAGACATTTTGTTGTTTTGTTTTGCCAGAGGGCACGTGCACTTGTTGGGGAGAGACAACAGACAGAGAGAAGGAAAGAAAAAAGCTCCTCCCACAAGGAATGGTCACACCACAATCCCTTCTGCTCCCACCACAAGGAATAGTCTTCTGCTCCATTTTCTCTTCATTTTGGGAAGGAAGACACACATACCATGTGTGTCTCTCAAGCCACCAAGTCCAGGACTCAAATCACACAGTTAACCATTTGGGATCCAGCCACCTTAACCATCAGGCCACTGGCTTGCCCAGACAACAGTTATTAAAATGTATAGTACCTGTAAACATTTTATTCTTAGGATCTCTCTATATTTTTAACAATTATTGAGAATCACAAAAAAGAACTTTTATATGGGTATGTGTATCTAAAGCACTAAAAAATCTTAATTAATTTGTTTAAAAATAAAAATACACCAATTAAATAGTAACATAAAAATGATTTTAGGAAGAATAACTTTTTTTCCAAAAAATTGGTGAGATGTATTATATTTTGCATTTTTTTAATGTCTGGCTTAATAAAAGTCAGGTAATTATAGCCTTATCTGAGTGGATATCACAAAGTTCATGAAAACATGTAATAAAAGACAATAATTTAAAATACAAGTTTTATATGTCAACATAAGCTCCATCTAGCTCAGAACACTTCTGTAAGTGAATATACCAAACAATTAGTCCATTCCTAAAAACTGAGGGTTCTGGTAATTTAACCATGTCAGCTCAGTCAGTTTACAATATTAATAAGAAAAATGGGTGCTCTATTAAAAAAAAAAAAAAAGACTAGAGACAAAAAGAAATCAGAAGTAGCCAAATCAGTACTGCAAGGTGGATGCCTAATGATTTCCCATTAAATTCTCACAAAATTGTCTTTGATGAGATTAACAAGTAAGCACACTTGTGATGAAGTACTTTCTGGTAAAGGTTTCTTGGGCATTTTTTTGGCTATAGCTTTTCTGCTATAAGTCTCTTCATAAGCAAATGTTAATCATTCAGAAAGTCAGCCAGGAAGCAAAATGCTTTGAGCATCCCAAAACAAGTATTGCCATGACCTTTGCTCTTGACCAGTCTGCTCTTGCTTTGACTGGACCATTTCAACCTCTCACTTAATTGTGCCTTGTCTTTGGGATCATACTAGTAAAGCCAAGTGTCATCTCCTGTTAAAATTCTCTGAAAGAATGCCTCAGGACCTTTATCTCACTTATTTAAAATGTCCATTGGAAGCTCTAATCTTGTCTGTAGCTAATCTGAGCCCAACAGTTTTGGCACCCTTGAAGCAGAAGATTTGCACTATTTTAATTTTTCCATCAGAATTGTGTGAGCTGAACCAACTGAGATGTCTATGGTACTGGCTATTGTTTCTGCTGTTAAGTATCACTTTTCTTGAATTAGGGTATGAACAAGATTAATTTTCCTCTCAAAATAGGTGTGGACAGCCTGTTACACGGACACCATCTTCAATTTTGTCTCTTTTCTTCTTAAAATGAGTTACCAATCTGTAAGCTGTTGATTTCTTTGGGACATTGTCCCCATAATTTTTCATATAGCATCAGTGATTTTGCTTTTCTTCCACCCAAACTTCACATAAATTTGATGTTTCTTCTTACTTCAATTTTAGCAGCATTCATGTTGATCTGAAAGCTCTTTTGAAACTGATGTCTTATCCTTCTCAGTGCCTCAAACTAAATCTTGTTCAGACATGTTATAAAAAGTTAGAAATAAATATTTTTGGTACAAAAGCACTTTGAAATCTATACACAGTTTCTCATAATCCACATTTTTCATTAACTTTTTGAAGATCTCCTGTACTTGTTTCTGCAATTTGATTCAATCTGTTCATTTGGAGAATAGCGAGAAAACGTTTCTTCATTCAGATATGTAGTTGGAAAGAAAGAGTTTGTATTGCCTTTTTAGATAATTGTGGAGGTTCTCTGATACTTAATTGGGTTTAGAAACACTGAGAATACCAGGACCCCAACTACCCTTATCCCAGCCCATGGTGTGAGGGTTCACCACCAGGAGCTACAAGGCAAGAAGACCTGGACTACAGCTACTCCCCCAATAAGTGTTCTGCCCCTAATACAGGGTACTATTCATTGAAAAACCACCACTGTTTTAACTCCCTGTCCCCCAGCTCCAGAACTGTGGGTCAGAGAATTTGTCCAGGGAGAAGAAGCAAGTTGCAAAACAGAAAGCTCTGAGAAACTGAACTCACTTGCAAAAAAGTGTGAACAAGCTCAATGGACAAGATTAATTGATCCCCTGGAGTTATAGGTTATAGGCTGGCCAGAGAGAAATGTAAGAGTCAGCTGGGAGGTGCAACTTTGGGGTCAGAACAAATCTCAAGCACTGATCAGGAGAACTGCCCTTCAAGGAACCTAAATGTAATTACATCAGAATAGTTTATGTCACAGGGCAATAGGTTAATCAGCTAAGTGTGATCAGGAAAAAAGATAGAAAGAGCTGTAACAAAATTATTGTGGGTACATCCAGTCTGCACCTTCCAGGAACAAACACTAGAGGCTTCACACTACAGCAGAAGAGAATTAACTTCATTGGAATGATCCCACCAGTTGTTAAACAAATAACCAAGGACTATTAGGTTGTCAGGAAAGTCATGTCGTATTTTTCTATGTTTTTCTATGCAAAAATCCATCATGACTTTCTAGACAACCCAATCATTAAAACAAGCCTAATACTGGAAAGAAACCTGTATTCAGATGGATATAATATAATTACCTTCTGACAAAAATGTGTGACATGCAAGGACACAGAATAATATGACTCATACTGAGAGACATGTAAATTTAAAAAAATAAAGACTGGGACCAGCAGTTAGTGTAATGGCTATGTCGCTGGACCCCCATGTAGTCGACTGCAGTTCACATCCTGGACCCTGTGGCTTAAAACTTACCCCAGGCGCATGTGCATACGTGTCCATCCCCCCAGGGGGTGATTTCTCGCTTTCTGTCTCTTTGTCTCTCTCTGTCTGTCTGGCGAGCGCATGCTCCCTATAGCAAAAGCCTCCCCAAATAAATAAATAAATAAATAAATAAATAAATAAAGACTTCCAAGTATCCATCATAAATATGTTAAAAAAATAATAAAGTAAACTATGATTTAAAAAGAAAGGTATGTTAACAATAAATTAGGAAGACAGGACCATTACAAACATACACCTACCACTAAAGCGCCAAAATGCAAAAAGCAAAAGCTGACAGAAATGAAAGAAGAGATAGACAATTCAACATTGTTAATTGAAGACTTTATCACCCTACTTAAAATAATAGATAATAGATAAAACAACTAGGCAGAAGATAAACAAGTAAGCAGAAAACCTGAACAACAGTATAAGCCAAGCAGACCTCACAAACATATATAATGAACCCTTCTCCCAACAACAGCAGAATATACATTCTTCTCAAGTACACATGGAAATACTGTCTAGGATAGAACATGATGTAAGCCAGAAACCGTGATATTAATAAAACTGTAATAATACAAAATATTTTCTCTTATCATATTGCAATGAAATTAGAACTGATAGGCTGTGCGTGCTGAAGGTTATATAGGAGAGCTCAGTGGAATGGAATAGAAAAAGAAAACTAAACATAAAGAAAAAGAAAGAAAATTCAAAAATAGAACCAAAAATAAATGTTACGAAGATTTTTTAAAAAATACAATCAATGAAACCAAACCTAGTTTTTTCCAAAATTAATAAAATTAATCAATCTTTAGATAGATTTACCAAGGAAAAAAAGAGATTAAATCTGTACAATCAAAAATTAAATAGGAGACACCCTACTTACTTTAAAGAAATAAAATAAATAAAATGGAATTCTATTTTTTAATTAATTTATTTTTTGTATAGATTTTTGCCTTAGGGCATGTGTGCTTGTCAGGGAGAGAGAGAGACAGACTGAACAGTAAGAGGGAAAGTGAGAAATCACACCCCCAAGTGGATGGCCACACCAAAATCCCTTATTCTTCATTCTTCTCCCAGGATCTTGGGCATGCACACACACGTGCCTGGCATGACCTTAAAATCAACAGTTGGTCCAGGACTGGAACCACGGTCAGCCATGTGCAAGTCTAGCAATGCAACTACTATGCCATCTGCTGGTCCCAGAATACTACTAACATAAACAATAAATTTGATAATTTAGATAAAATAGACAAACTCCTAAAAATCACAAACTACTGAAACTGACTCAAGAGAAATCTGAACAAACCTCTAACAAGCAAAAAGGTGGAAATAGTAACAAGAAAAAACTATCCATGGAAAACAATCCTAAATCAGATGTCTTCCACTGATCAATTCTACCAAACATTTAAAAATGTATTAACGAAATGTCTTCACAAACTCTTTCAAAATTAGAAGTGGAGTGAACAGATCTCAATTCATTTTATAAAGACAGTATTACCCTGATAGCCAAACCAAGCAAGGAAATCACAGGAAAAGAAAATTATACAACAATATTTCTTCTGGATACAGATATAAAAATTATCAATACAATACTAGCAAACCAAATCTAGCAGACTATTGAAAAAATTGTATACTATGAACAAGTAGAACTAATCCCAGGAATGCAAGTTGTGTCCAACATTTGGAAAGTAATGTAACATACTATAGTAACAAAATACAAAAAGAAAACCCCATGTTTAGCTCAACTGAGGCAGAAGAATATTATTTGAAAACATCCAACATGCTTTCACAATAAAACAATTAGCAAATGTGGAATGGAAACTTTCTGAACCTAATAAAGGGCATCTATCTGAAACCCACAGTCAAAATCATCCTTAAAGCAAGTCACTTAACTACTCTTTGCCTCAATGTCCCCATCTTGACAAGGCTGAAAACAGCAGTACCTACTTTACAGACCTGTTGTGATAATTAACTTAGTTGAAAAATAAGTAATGTACTTAGAACAATGCCTTGCATAAGTAACGCTATACAAATGCATCTTTTGTTTTGGTGATGTAATAATTACATGCAAAAACTCAACATTCCCTGGTACATACGAAATACTTAGTAACTATTAGCCCTCATTTTTGTTACTTAAAAACAAGCACTTATTTGAGGTATTTTTACATTTGTTGGTTTACGTGACTATACTCTTATGAGACCATGCTCACTAGAGAGAGAGAGAGAAAGCGAAAGTAAAAATTTACCCCCTAGTAGGGATGGCCATGCCACAATTCCTTCTCCCTCTTTCTTTTCTTGGGATTTCTGGGCATACATACACACCTGCCCAGCATGACTTTCAAGTCACTGGGTCCAGGACTCAAAATGCTCAGCAGTCACGTGGGATCCAGTGCCTTAACCTCCATATCACCTACTGGCTGCAAGCAACTTTTGGTTAGGTTGTTTTCCTGGCCACTCCAAAGCAACTCAACTCTCCCAATTTCAAGTGTTAACAGATCAAACCAATATAAATGGTATTGAGACCCCTGCCCTAATGGACACTGAGGCAGGGCTCCCTACCCCAGCTACCTCTAGATCTCCCAACCCCAGCCACCCTCTATCTCTGTCAGCATGGTAGGCTTTTTTTTCCTTCTGTTCTTTCATTTGTTAATATCACACTTCTCCTTATCACATAGGACCACCCACAGCTCTACAGCAGACTCCACTTCCATCTCCAAACCCTTGGCAAAATTTTCTTTATTCTCCTTCTTACTTTCCTCCCTTTTATATTGTCCTCTCTTCCTCTTCCTCCACCCTCCTGGAGGAACTAGATAGGTCTAGAATGACAGTTCTGAAATACTCTAGTATTGTAAGACTCCCTGGGATCCTCCCTTTTACTGAACCACCTGACAAAAAAAAAAAGATACTGTTCTTCAGATACCTGAATAGAATATTCCTCCTCGGACCACACCGCTAAACACAACAGAGGAGAGACTTCTCCACACATCGGTCCACAGCAAAAGGGAGACACACTAGCTCCTAGTTAAAGAAACATTCTTCTAAAAGGTATTCCAAGGTGAGTACATCTCCCAATGACTAGAAGCAGAAGAAGAGCCTCAGGTCTGAATAAGTCAAAAAATATTTCTCCAACAAAGGAACACAGTAATTCTCTTCCATTTTTCAAAAAACAGATGTAGTTACCAAAATGTCAGGTAAAGAATTTAGAACACTCATGGTGAACAAATTCTGAGTTGGAATAGAAAAGAGACAACGAACTACAGGAGATGAGAAAGTCCTTCCATGATATGAAAGAAGAAATGGACATGCTAAGAAAGAATCAGATTGAACTATTAGAGATGAATTCTGTAATACAGGAAATCAAAAATGCTCTTGAAACTATTAAAAGTCGATTAGACCATGCTGAAGATAGAATCTCTGACGTAGAAAATAAAACCTGTGACCGAAAGTAAATCACCAAAAGAAAAGAGAAAAAAACACAAGGATAATATATGAGAAATAATAGATTTCATTAAATGCCCTAACATCTGAATAATTGGTATCCCAGAATGTGAAGAAACTAATAAGGACATGGAAAATCTATTCCATGAAATCCTGGAAGAAAATTTCCCAAGTCTAGAGAGTCAATCAAACATTCAGACCCAAGAAATACAAAAGATTGCAAACAGAATTAAGCCAAGATCTTCCCCAAGGCACATCTTAGCCAGACTGGCAAAGACCACAGATAAAGACAAGATACTAAAACTGGCAAGAGAGAAATGACAAGTGACTTACAAAGGTCATCCCATCAGGCTAGCACCGGAATGGAAACCACTCTCAATGGAAACAATGCAAGCAAGGAAAGAATGGGAAGATGTATTGAAAGTGTTAAGAGAGAAACAATTTCAACCAAGATTATTATATCCTGAAAGATAATCCTTCATATGGGAAAAAAGATTAAAATCTTCTCAGACAAAACCTGAAACAATTTGCCAACACTAGAGCAGCTCTTCAAGAAACCCTGATGAAAGTACTATTCCAGGATAACTAAAGAATGAACAGCCAGAAATAAAGAATAAAAGACAAATAAGACAATGGCCAACTTAAACGTCGGGGCAGGTCCAGTAACATAACATTCAATGTTAGTGGATTAAATTCTCCAATCAAGAGACACGAACTGGGTGAATGGATTAAAAAAACAAAACAAAACAAAACAAAAAAAAAAACAAAAAAAACAAAAAACAGAAACCAGAAACCCTCTACCTGTTGCCTACAGGAAACCCACCTCATGGATAAAGACATACATAGAATGAAAGGGAAGGGTTGGAAAAATGTTTTCTATGCAAATGAGAACCAAAAAAAGAGCTGGAGTCACAATACTAACTTCTGACAAAATAGGCTTTAAAACAAAAACTGTTCGAAGAGACAAAGAAGGGCAACTATATTGCAGTAAAAGTGTTAATCGATCAAGAATATATAATGCTTATAAATACCTATGAACCTAACACAAGCGTACCCAAATATGTGAAGAAAAGACTGTTAGATCTAAAAGGGGAGATAGACTGCAACACACTAATTGTTGGAGAACTCAACATCCCTCTATCCCCTTTGGATAGATCATCTAGACAAAAAAAATAGGTAAAGAGATAAAGGATCTAAACAATACCATAAATCAAATGGATTTGACAAACATCTATAGAACTTTCCACTCAAAAACCACGAGATACACTTTTTTCTCACCCTCACATGGAACCATTTTGAAGACAGACCACATGATAGGACACAAGGCAAATCTCTACAAATTCAAAGGCATAGAAACTATATCCAGCATCTTCTCCAACCATGATGGAACTAAACTTGAGTTTAATTTCAAGAGAAATCCTCAAAAAATACTCAAATACATGGAAACAAAATAACCTACTCTTGAATGATTCTACAACTACTGAAGAAACAAAGACTGAAATCAAAAGATTTATGAAAGCCAATGATAATGAGGACACAAATTTCCATAATCTTTGGGACACTGCTAAAGCAGTCATAAGAGGGAAATTTATAGCAATTAGTGCACATAAAAAGACGGAAAGAAGGCAAATGGATCACCTAACATTGTGCCTGAGAGAACTGAAAAAGCAACAGCAACAAAATCCAAAAAACTCCAGGAGAAAGAAAATAATAAAGATACAATCAGAAATAAATGAAATACAAAATAAATTAACTACACAGAAAATAAATGAAAGTAAAATCTGTTTCTTTGAAAGATAAAATCAATACACCACTAGTGAGATTAATTAAGAAGAGAAAAAGGAACCAGGTAAATCAAATTTGCAATGAAACAGGCAATATAATAACAGACATAGTATAAATACAAAACATCATTAGAGAACAACTATATGCCAAGGAAAAAGACAATGTGAATAAAATGGACAAATTCCTGGACATATATAATCTACCAATATTGAGCCAAGAGGATATAGAAAGTCTGAATAGGCCCATAACAAGCCAGGAGATTGAATCATGACCTCCCAACAAAGAAAAGCCCTGGCCCTGATGGCTTCACCTCTAAATTGTATAAAACTTTCAAAGATGAGTCAACCCCCATTCTGCTCAAGTTATTTCTAAAGATCCAAAAGGGTGACTCCCTCCCTAATCCATTCTATAAAGCCTCTATCACCCTTATCCTTAAAACACATAAGGACAGGACAAGGAAGGGAAATTGTAGACCAATATCTCTGAGGAATATAGATACAAAGATTCTCAACAAGATACTAGCAAATCATATACAACAACTTATAAAAAAAGATTACAGGACATGATCAGGTAGGATTTATTCCAGGAATGCAAGGTTGATTCAACATATGCAAAACCATATATGTAATACACTGTATTCATAGGAAAAAAAGATAAAAACCATATGATCATATCAATTGATGCAGAAAAAGCATTTGATAAGATACAACATCCCTTCATGATCAAGACTCTCAGCAATATCAGCACAGAAGTGTCATTTCTCAACACAATAAAAGCTATCAATGAAAAACCCATAGTGAACATCATCCTGAATGGAGAAAAGCTGAAAGCTTTTCCACTAAAAACAGGTACAAGACAAGGACGCCCACTTTCTCCACTCCTTTTCAATATAGTACTCAAAAAAAAAGGCATTCAAATAGGAAAAGAAGAGGTGAAACTCTATTTGCACATGACATGATTGTATACATAGAAGACCCAATGGTATCCTTGAAAAAATTCCTGGAAGTAATACATGAATACAGTAAAGTTGCAGGATACAAAATCAACATACAGAAATCTATAGCATTTCTATATACGAACAACAGGCAGACTGAGATAGAACTGAAAAAAGTAATTCCATTTACCAGAGCCACAAAAAGTATAAGATACCTAGGAATAAATCTAACCAAAGAGATTAAACACCTCTACAAGGAAAACTACAAGATGCTAAAAAAAGAAATTGAAAATGACACAAAAAAGTGGAAGGACATCCCATGTTCCTGGATTGGAAGAATTAATATAAACAAAATTGTAATTTTTCCCAAATTAATTTACATATTTAATGCCATCCCAATCAAAGTACCAGTCACATTCTTCACAGATTTAGAAAAGACAATCATAAAATTTGTCTGGAATCATAAAAGACCTCAGATTGCCAAAGCAATCCTGCACAAGAAGAGGTATTTCACTCCCTGATCCAAAAATATACTACAAAACTGGGTCAACAAAAAAAAAAGGTACTGGCACAAAAACAGATAGGTGAACCAATGGAAGAGAATTGAGTCCCTAGAAATAAACTCCCAAACTGCAGCCAATTGATTTTTGACAAAGGGTACCAGTCCATTCAGTGGGAAAAGGAAAAACTTCTTCAGCAAATGGTGCTGGGAAAACTGGATATCCACCTGCAGAAAGATGAATCTGAATCCCTACCTGTCACCACTAACAAAAAATAACTCACAGTGGATCAAAGATCTAAATCTATGACCTCAAACTATAAAACTGCTTTTGGAGAACACTGGGGAAACTCTGGGAGACACGGAGTAGAGAAAGACTTCTTAAATAAGACCCCCAAAGCACAATCAATAATCTCCAAATAGACAAGTGGGATTACATCAGACTAAGAAGTTTTTGCATGGCAAAAGACACAGTAATTAGTGGGAATCGACAGCCCTCAGAATGGGAAAATATTTTTGTAAACTATGCATCAGATAAGGGAATGATAACCAGAATACACATACATATACAAGCAGCTATTCAAAAAAAAAAAAAAAAAAAAAAAAAATGATCAGTCCTATTAAAAGATGGAATGAGTTGAAAAAAAAAAAAACCCTCTCTAAGGATGACATACAAATAGCCAAAAGGCATATGAAAAATGCTCAACATCCTTCATTGTAAGGGAGATGCAGATCAAAACAACAATTAGATACCACCTAACCCCAATCAGAATGACTAAAATTAAAAAAAAAAAATTATACGTGCTGGCAGGGGTTTGGTGAAAGAGGAACTCTCTTACACTGCTAGTGGGAATGTAAATTGGCCTAGCCACTCTGGAGAACAATTTGGAGATTCCTCAAAAATCTACAAATAGAACTTCCACATGACCCACAATCCCATTCCTTAATATCTACCCAAAGGACAGAAGAATTCTTAATCGGAAAAATACTTGCACATTGATATTTCTTGCGGCATTATTCACAATTGCTAAGACATGGAACCAACCCAAATGCGCACAAACAGATGAATGGATTGAAAAACTGTGGCACATATACTCTATGGAACAGTACTCAGCCATTAAAAAAAAAGAAAAAAAAAAAAAAAAAACAGACAACCCTGGCTTTTGACAGAAAGTGGATGAATATGGAAGATTTACTGCTGAATGAAGCAAGCCAGGCTATGAAGGAGAGACATTTTATGTCCCCACTTAGTATATACTGAGTTTCTGTACTCTATTGACTAAAGGATATAGAAACCCAGTAAATGGTTGGGAATACAAGATACAGTGTAGGAAGAGCATGGGTGAACAAATAGAGTCTAAGGAAGGACACTAAGGAGAAAAATGGAGAGGCAAAGCATTAACGGGACAAAGAAATGGGGTATTATCTGTTGAAGATAACCTTATAGTATTATCAACTGGACTGGGGAGAAATGTAAACGTATTGTAATATTCACTTTGCAAACTAAATGATTGAACGTATAAAAGTACTTGAAATAAAATTGGTAAGAATCTAAAAAATTTTTTAAAAATTTAAAAATGGGATTTACTGTGATGTTGAGTATACTTGTCTGGAGAATGGCCATTGACAGGGCCATGCAGACAACACAAGCTGGTAAAGAGGCTGTCTCCCATGTCTAAAGGCAAGGCCTGGGCTGGGAAGAAACTGCGAAACAAGGCCGGCGGTTTACTAACCCTCCTTGTGTCATTTTACTGGCCTGCAGTTAATTTCTCTGCCGCGAGTTTTACTGTTATTACGGTATCCTGCAAGAGTAAAATATCACCCCCAACCATTACAATAAAGCCAATTAGTGATCTTGTAGGAATGTGGTTTCCTAAGACAGCAAGGAAGGGCACGAAGTTTGAGACTCCCCCACCTGTCTGTTTTAGCCAAAATTAACATATGTTAAGATTAAGTTAGTAAAAGCCAAATTAGCGTTAGTAACATATGTAGATTAAGTTAGTTTAAGGCTAGTTTTTTTTGTTGTTGTTTTTTTTTAATTATTTTATTTAACTTTATTTATTATTTATTCATTTGTTTATTTAAATTTTACCAGAGAGGGACAGAGAGAGAGAGAGAGAGAAGGTGAGAAAGCAAGCTGCCAGGTCCAGGACTCGAACCACGATCGGCCATGTGGGAATCCAGCCCCTTTAACCACCATGCCACCTGCTGGCAAGGCTAGTTTTATGTAAATACTCCTTGTTAAGGCTACAGGCCAAAGTTAGCTCGTGCTAGGCAAAGTCAGCACATTCACTCAAGAGATAAAACAAAAGAACTCACTAATTGACAGACTCAGCAAATAAAACAAAAACCCATGGGGTTTTTAAGAAAGGAAAAGCCTGACTGGCAAGGACAGGATGAACAAACCTGAAGGCTCCAGGGAAAGATTATCTTAGCTGGGAGCTCTTATCTAAAGCAACAGGTAGTTTTCAACTACAAAGAGTTTCTCATCTATGTGCTGCTGACTATGAAAAACTGCTAATAAAACATCCTGTGTTGTCTCCTGAGCTACAAGATCATCTTCCTTTCCCATATAGATAATAGACTCACCCTCTATTGTTGTAATATAGATAGATAGATAGATAGTCCATATATTAACTGTGTCTTTACTTAATAAGACAAGATTTCTATCTAGACCTCTGTAACCAGCAATGTTGCCGCCCTGGCGTGGACTGAAGTTATCAAACTGGCCTGGGACTGAGGCTATCAAACATCCTGCAAGCCCCCTCTTCGAAAGACCCTTCCCAGTAATCAAGATCTAAGAAGAAGATAAAACAGACAAAGAGCCTTCCTCATCCTAAAAACTGCTATTGATTTTTACTTAATCTGGCAAGACAAACAGCATGTTTTATAATTATTGCTTCCATGCTTTGTATACCCTGTTCCTTAGAGTAGATTTTTTACTACCCCTCACCCCCCCCACTTACTTCCTAAACATCCCTCAATAAATACTATGTTTTAATAACCATGGCGCTGCAGCCTGGGAGTTTTGCTCTGACTGTAGCCAGCTAAAAACATGCTAAAAAGTATTGAGGTTTTAGCCTAATTTTGTTCACCTATGCCACCTCCAACGAGTCAACCCACCCCTGCTGAGGCTGGACCCCGGCAGGCCATATACCAGCATTCATGATATTCAGAGGTTAAAACCAGTACCAACTGGAATGTCATCATGATAATCTGAAAATATGATTTCTACATGCCCTTTCATTCACAGACTTAAATGTATCTGTGAATATGCCAACATTACCCTGAAGAAAGACTTTGCCCTCTTAATCATTTTGCATCCTCACTACTAACCCTTCACAAAGTACTCTGAAAAATATACTAAGCAGTATTTTTAACTAGAAGATATTAAAAATAACAAAATATCTATAGTACAAACATGTTAAAATATTTATGTATTTTAAAACATTAAAAACTGGTAAATCCACAATTAATTCACTTCTTACCATACACAATATATTTTAGTTGAAGATTTTTAACAATTTCTTCCACAGTGGGTTTATACTCGAGGAAACACGTATAAACTCCACTCATGGTCTCCTCAAAGTTCTGGAATATAAGGCTTCCTGTGGATGTTACTTGTGCAGTGTTGTTTTCTAATAAAGAAATCAAATACAGTTATTAGTTGCTTAAATTGAGACAGATAAGATACTCAAACATTTCAAAGCAGAGTAAAACCATCTAAATTTAACTACACAGCCAATGAAAGAGGCTTAGCTAGTCATTATTTCTGTAGCCAGGGGTGCCAGGCTGAGTTTAGTGCCAGCCTCTCCCTCACCAGAATTCATCATTACGTGGTTGCCTGAGTGGTAAGAGATTGACGACATGTACATAATGTGCTCCTAATCTTCCCTTTGCATTGAACTGGACACTACTAGGAATGCCATGCATATATATACTATCATATATTATATTAAATATATGTATTGCAACATACATGTATATTGTTTATATGCATATACATGTGTATAATACATGTTATATATACATATATATATATAAATCATATATATAAGATATACACCTATACAAAATATATACCTACATTTTAAATGGTGTCTATATACGTATACACATGGTATAAATACATATATACACACACTATAAAATAATTATGCATTTTTTAAAGATGCATCATGGGCTCAGTAGGCTCACAAATGAAACAAACAGTATACCCAGAACAAAGGCTATCAGAATATAATCACTAAAAATTATATTTCTTATAACTACACATGATATAAGCAAAAGTGAGTTATAACTTTCAGGATTGCTGAAGGAAAAAGAAAAAAACAGAAGAGTAGATCACATAACTAAGCCAAGGTCATACAATCACAGAGAGCCATGTAGAGAGTTAGAAAGGATGTAAGCTCTGTTTTCCACTTCAATATGCTTCATTACCTAAGTGTGACACTGGGAGCAAAGTACGTAGTGAAATGGAAAGCTTTAGAGGCATTAAGACCTGGGTTTAAGAACTACCTTTCTTGGGACCAGCAGTTAGCATAATGGCTACGTTGCTGGACTCCCATGTAGTCAACCGTGGTTTAAATCCCGGACCCAGTGGCTTAAACTCACACAGGGTGCGTGTGCGTGCATGCCCAAGATCCCGAGAGGAGAATGGAGGAGAAGAGATTGCGGCGTGGCCATCCCCATGGGGGGTGATTTCTCGCTTTCTGTCTCTCTCTGTCTTTCTGGTTAGTGCATGCGCCCTATAGCAAAAACCTCTCAAAAAAAAGAAAAAAAAAGAAAAAAAAACTACCTTTCTCTTTCACAAACTGTCTAACCTTTGGGGACCACTTGGATTTTCAGAAGTCCAGTTCCTAGCCTGTCTCACAGGATTGTTCTACATGTTCTACATAACAAGAACAATGAATGTTAGAGTGTCTCAAAAGCTATAAACCATTAAGTATTTAAGTTTTTATTTTGAAAATTCCTAACTGCAGTTTTGTATTAGAAAAATTCTTAGGCATTAAAATTTGCTTAGTCAATAATTTTTCTATTCATTCGAATTAAAAATACTATCTCAGGAAATAGTTGTCTGCCTTTTCTATTTGAAGTAAATGAATTATTGCTTATAAATTTTAAGTTGAAATTATTTCTCTAAAATAAGACAAAAGATGAATGTTCTTAGTGATAAAATTTTCACAAATAATTAGTTCAATAATATTTGAGTTTCTACTATATCTAAAGCTCTACTTCAGATACTGCAGGAGAATAAGTTAATTTACATAAAGAATTATTCCTTGCAAACTCTCATTTCTATATCCTGGATAAAAGTGAAAAATGTGATATAAATTTAGAATACATTTCTATAATAAAGTCTATTTCTTCATGAACTTCAGAATTCCTTGAGTAGTTTTTATAAATGTAAAAACTATTGTATCACTACAACTGCATCCTTACCTGGACATCATTACATTTGTAAATATCTGTTTTTCCATTAAGAAAGGAGTAAACTAAAATATTGATCCTACTTAAATGATAATTCAATTCTTTACTGTCCTTTGCAATGTAAATAATACCTGGCATGGCATATTAGAAAAGATTTCATATTTCAATTCTAAATCAAAGGGGCAACAAATAACAATAGAAAAATTAAATACTTAAATATTTTTATTTTCAATTTATAGAATTTTAATATTAAATATAAAATACATTTAAAATACATGTCTGTGTTGCATTGTATGCTGTTATTAGAGGACAATAAAAATAAAATCTGGTTATATTTCCAGTACTGGCACAGGGCACATCACTCTGACTACATTACAATAGTGAGGTGGGGCTACGTCTGATCTTGCTGTCTCACACAAAATCTAGCACGAGGCATCAGTCAGTCATCCACTAATGAGTGGTGAATGGTACTTTAAAGAATCATGGCCTGATCTAAAGATCAGATGAGCTCCTTACAGTTTAAGCAATTGTAGAATCAACATAAGTAGTCTACAAATGTGCAACTGAGATCCCTCATCTACACAAAATATGAATTAAAACATATTACAAAATAATTATCTTCTATGAATACTTCCCTATAAAATCTTGGTATTAACCTACTTTTCTTTCATCCAAGATAATAAATAAAGCTGTAGGTTTTTATTCACAAGCACAAAATATCAATTATTCCCAAGATCTCAAAATATCAATAAGGTAGTTTAAAAAGAAAGGAAGACATGGCAAATAGAGTAATAATGAAAAACTTGCTCTGAGGGTATACAAAAAATATTATGTGCTTCAATCTTTACTGTAAAAATACAGCTTTTATCAAATTAAAAATTTTAAATAAAAGATATGCATTTCAAAATAATAAAACAAATTGAATTCAGAAAATGCCAATCAAATTAGTCAATTAGTTACACAAACAATAATTTCTATGTAAAAGAAAGTAATTTTTTGGAATACAGATGCCTTGAGAATTGTACAAACAGTTCACGTTTTAACATGTCTCCATATAAAATTAAGAGATATGAGAAATGTTAACACCATCTACATTGCTAGATCTAACTCCAAAAGGAATCCATAAAAAAGAGATGTAAAAATGTATATGAGAGAAAAATATTCTTTTTGTCCTGTGTACATTTCAGACATACTTATTTAATTATGATAACTGAAATAAAAGCCAACCTGAAATAATTTTTCCTCTTGGTCCAAGCCATTGGAATGATGGGTCTATGAGTTCAGCGTTTCGCAGTCGTCTGGTCACACATAATATATGTGGGCTCTTCTGATGGAGCATGACATATACTTTCACTGAGAATACAATATTAAAATGTTCCAATAATATGTTATTACTTTTTTTCTGTAATGTCTTATGTTTTGTACTTTGCATTATGATCTATTCATTTATTTATTTATTATTTGGCAGAGAGCATACACATTGATCACAGAAAGACAGAAAGAGAGAGGATAAAAAAGAAAGCACTGCCCAATAGGGCATGGTTAGATCACAATTCCTTTTCCTCCATTTCTTCATCTTATCAGGATACAGGTTATTTATGCATAGGTGCCCAATGTGTTTTTCAAGTGGCCAGGCCCTATGGGATCCAGTTCCCTTAGCCACTAGGCCACAGGGTCAGCCCATGTGACAAGCATTTATTTATTTGGATTATTGCTCTTATTACATTATGATTTGAACTAAATTTCGAGGCATTTTATGTAACTTTCAGAAATATACAACCCCATGGCCAAAATCCAAAAGGAAAAAGGAATCGAAAAAGGTCTATGTGACCATGTCCCATGGGAGGGGGAGATGTTTTCTCACTTTCCTCCTTGATCTGTTTCTCTCTGGTGAGTGCATGCACCCTCTGGCAAATTAAAAATACACACACACACACACACACACACACACACACACAAAATGTATTTTTTGTGTGTATAGGAGTGTGTTGAGTATTCATGTGTGTGCGTGTATAACTGTGCACATGTGTATCCTCAATTTGAGCACAATGTGTTAATTCTTTTTATTCACAACTCACATACATTAACCTATTAGTCTCAGAATATTACTTCTATTATAAAGTATTAAGATGATTTTATATCTAAATATCTGTTTTACAAAGACACCAAACCTGAACAGAGCTTGTAAGTAAACTGTTCAGAGGAATAATATATTAATTACAATGATATAGCACAACATACTGAATAAAAATGACAATGTGTGGGACAAGCAGGTATGATGTCCTAGTTAAGGTGCTGGACTCCTACATGGCCCACCATGATTCGAGTTCCAGACCCAGCAGCTTGAAATGCACTCCAGGTGTGTGCACGTGTAGGCCCCAAATCCTGAGAGAATGGAGAAGAAATTGCAGCATGGCCATCCCTCCAGGGTATGATCCCTCATTTACTTTTTCTCTGTCTATGTCTTCCCAGCAAGTGCAAGTGCCCTACAACAAATATCTCCAAAAAAAAAAAAAAAAAAAGTGATTAAAAGTTGACAAATACAAGCTTTGATTTTTAAATATTAAGCATTTTATCTAATTTTGCTTTAAAATGAAATAACCCTGATGACTGATTAAACATAGTAAATATTCCACTTTTATGAGTTTACTCATAAGCAAACTACAGAAAAGATTCCAGCAACACTTCAGAAACTGCATGCCAACCCTTTATGATTCACCAATGACAAAGGTTTTTATGATTCAGTAAAATAAAAATTGCTTTGGAGAATTAAACTTTAAAGAGTCAGCCTCTAAAATTCACCATAAAGTAGCATGTCCATTGAGTGTACTTTCAGAATACTTCTTTCCACAGGTTAAGAAAGCTCATTTCTGGGAACCAGCAGTTAGCATAATGGCTATGTCCCTGGACTACCACGTAGTCAACCGCGGTTCGCGTCCTGGACCCGGTGGCTTAAAACTCACGCCAGGCGCGTGTGCATACGTGCCCAAGATTCTGAGAGGAGAATGGAGGAGAATGGATTGCGGCGTGACCATCCCCCCTGGGGGTGATTTCTCGCTTTCTGTCTCTATGTCTCTCTCTCTCTCTCTCTGTCTGGCGAGCGCATGCGCCCTATAGCAAAAACCTCACAAAAAAAAGAAAGAAAGAAAAAAAAAGAAAGCTCATTTCTTGGGTTGAGTACCAACCTATCTGGCTAGAGCACTGAACTGTTTGGCCCAACCTAAAAAGATGGTGGAACTTGCCTGTGATCCTAGCTAGCAGAGGGGCTGGAGCAGAAAATGATCACAATATGGCATATCCTGTCAAAAAACTTTCTTTCCCTCTCTTACTCAATGCTCCCAATGCTCCCTCCCTCTCTCATTAAAAAAAAATATATATATATCCTCTATTTTTGGTAACTTTATAATAAATTGGTATTGAATTTTACAAATTTTTTCTATGCTGATTGAGGTGATTGTTATTTTTCTTAAATCTTTTTTTTTTTTTTTTTTTTTTTTTTTTTTTTTTTTTTTTTTTTTTTTTTTTTTTTGGAGAGGTTTTTTCGCTATAGGGCGCGTGCGCTCGCCAGACAGACAGAGAGAGACATAGAGACAGAAAGCGAGAAATCACCCCCCAGGGGGGATGGTCACGCCGCAATCCCTTCTCCTCCATTCTCCTCTCGGGATCTTGGGCACGCACGCACACGCGCCCGGCGTGAGTTGTAAGCCACCGGGTCCGAGACGCGAACCGCGGTCGACTACGTGGGAGTCCAGCGACATAGCCATTACGCTAACTGCTGGTTCCCTTTTCTTAAATCTTTATATTATTTATTTAATTTGTCTTCCATATGAAAGTGGGAGGGGAAAGAGAGAGGGAGAGAAAGAGAGGCATCCCAACAAGATCTTCATGCCACGATCCACGCCCTACCCTCACCCAGTCAGAATCACAGGATACGTGCCCCCAGAGTGTGCAGGGGCATGAGGAGCATTGCGAAGTACTGCATTACCACTGTGCCACTAAAGTTGGTCTCTTCTTAAATATTTTAATGAAATGACTGACATTAATACACTGCCTTCCTGGAATAAGTCAAGTTGATCATGCTTTTATGCTTAACCATTGTTCAAGCTGCAAGTGTTTTCTCACAATCCTTACAACTATGCTAATAAATGCAACTGTATGTAATTTTCTTATACTTTGTCCTTTGCACATTTCAGTATCAAGCATTTATCATTAAGTATTTATTTAGTACTCATTAATATTTATGATTACTACAGTATATAACTAAGGTTATAATAATTATATGAATGAATTAAGCAATTTTTTTCTATAAATTTTATCTGAAAGAATTTGTGAAACTTTTTTCCTTTATAGCCTGGTACTTTTCTTGTTTTCTAGCCTTTTTTTGGCAGGGGAGAGAATAGGAAAGCAAATTTTGACTTCTAATGAGATGAATTTAATTGGTTACTAATCTACTATGTAAATTAATCAAGTCTATTTTAGAAATTTATATTTCACTACAGCTATTATTTATTTATTTATTAGAGAATTTTTTACTATAGGGTGTGTGTGCTTGCTGGAGAGACAGAAAACTAGAGACCACCACAGGGGAATAGCCATGTTGCAATCCCTTCTCCTTTATTCTCCTGTCAGGATCTTGGGCACACACACACACACACACACACACACACGTCCTCCAGCGTGAGTTTTAAGCTGCCAGGTCTTGGACTTGAACCGCAGTCAACTACGTGGGAGTCCAGCAACGTAACTATTCTATCTGTTGATCCCAGAACTAACCCAATTAACACCTTGGTTGTTAACTTCTAACCTTCAGAATTTTAAGGCAATGCAGGTATGTTGACTAAACCACACTGATCTGGTATTTCATTACAGCTTTCTTAGGAAAATAATACATGGAATAAGAACAGGAACTTGTAGCATTTAAACTTGCCCTATCCAATCCTTCTTCCTAGATGTAGTAGACTTGAAAAACGACAGTCTGTCATCCCAGTGAAAACCAGAAGCCTGACAGTCACTATGGAGGTGGGTAGGGCCAGAATGCTTTGAAAGCCTTCTTCCCAGAGAACTCTCTTTATTTGATCATCTGGTAGTTTGGGAGAAGATCTCATTCACAAGACTCTTTACTTGGCCTGGCCTGGAGTTTCTCCAGGGTTATTTATCAAAATCAATTAAAGGCCATCATTTAACCGTATGACTCCCTGATAAAGTGGACAACTGTTACGGGAACAACAAGCTATCAAAAAGCTTATGAGGAAAAGACGGCATATCTACAGGAACTTAGAACAGTTCTGGAACAGTCCTGGGCAAACATAAGGCCAAATGCATACTGAGGACAACGTGCTTGCCCCGGACTGTGTTGAATGCTCAGTAAGGAGCAAGAAGTATTAAGTTCTCATATCTGCCTAAAATTGAGGTTCTATACAGCATACAGTGAATGATAAGCAGTACTCTTTGAGTCTTGGACTTGGCGGCTCACTTTCTCGCTTTCCTTCTCCCTCCCTCCCTCTCTCTCTCTCTCTCTCTCTGATCAAGTTAAAAATAATAACAACAGAGGCCAGCAAGTGGCGTAGTGGTTGTGGTGCTGGACTCCCAGATTGCTGACCATAGTTCATGTCCTGGACCTGATGGCTTGAAATTCATGCTGGGCACATGTGCTTGCCCAAAATTCCAAGAAGAGAATCTCTGTCTCTCCCTGTGTCTCTGACAAGTGCAGGCACCCTACTGCAAAAATCTCTGAAAATAATAATAACAAATGGAATTGAATTAATAAGTCTTTTTTATTTTTAACTTTTCAAAAAGTTTTTTAAAGAATATTTCCTTAATTTTATTTATCATCATCATTATTTTTTAATTTGATACAGACATTCGCCAGAAACAGAGAGAGAGAAAGTAAGAAAGAAAGCCACCAAATCCAGACTCAACCCGCAGTCAGCCATTTGGGAATCCAGTGTCCCAACCACCATGACACCTTCTGGCTCCACAAATAAATAATTCTTAAAAAAAAAAAAAAAAAGAAAGAAAGAAAAGAAAAGAAAAGAAAAAAAGAAAAGAAAAGAAAAGAAAAGAAAAGAGAAGAAAAGAAGAGAAAAATAAAAGTAAAGGCATGCTACAACATGCATATCCTTTAAGGAGGATACTAACTGGATCCAGATGTTTAATGACATCTTAGTCCAATTATTAGCTAGACTAAGCTGAGTAGAGACTTCAGTGGCTACACCTGATAAAGAATACATACTATCAAGTGGGCCCCATAACTTTCAGTTGAGTAGTGCAGAAGGATCCCACAATGCCAACTGAAGTTCAAATCCCTGCCCTAATGACTTAAAAAAGCATGCTGAGCATAAGAACAGTTGCCCAAGTCTCTGACAGGATGAAGAAATGAAGGAAAAAAGGTTTGTGGCATGTCCATGTCCCATGAGTGGAGGAGTGTCTCTCTCTCTCTCTCTCTCTCTCTCTCTCTCTCTCTCTCTCTCACACACACACACACACACACACACACACACGCATATATACTCATGCATGAATCCTCTAGCAGCAAAAAAAATCATACACACACACACACACACACACATAAAATACATAGAACTAGTTCTAAAAAGTCACTAAACAAACCATATCAGAGCAAAGTACAACATCATACCCTGGAAAGATGAAAAAATCTTATTCCCAAAGTTGCTGTTACAATATTAAAACAAATGTCCAGTTCTCGACTAAAGATATTACACATGCAGAAAGTCAAGAAAGTATGGCCATGTGTGTGAACAAAAGCAGCATTCAATCGAAACTGAACCCAAGAAATACCAAATGTTGGACTTACTGAACAAAGATTTTGTGTTAGATAGTTTCCATATGTTCAAAGAAATCCATGTTTCACATATTAAAGGAAAGTATGAGAATGTTCTCTCTCCCAACAGAAAATATCAATTGTGATAGAAATTTTTAAGAAGAACCAAAGAGAAACTTTGTATTAAGAAGTATTGTACACCCACATGTGCAGGAAAGAGAGAGAGAGAGAGAAAGCACACCCCAATAAAGCCCAGTTATGTCACAATCCTTCTTCCTTCAATTCTTCATTCCATCAGATCCTGGGTGCATGAGCCAGAGTGCTTTTCAAGAGGCCAGGGCTGAGACTCACACCCTGGCTGGCCATGTGGAATCTGGTTTCTTCTGTGCCACACTTACCTAACCACTGTGCCATGAGGCCAGCCCAGGAAATTTTAAGTGGGAGCAAGATCCTGAAGCATCTTCCAAGAATTATAACAGGAAATGACACATGGTTTCACCAGTACAATCCTAAAGACAAAGCACAAGGCAATAGCTACCAAGAGAAAGAAGTGACACACATAAATCAAAAGCAGATAGGTCAAGAGCAAAGGTCATAGTAACAATTTTGGGAGATACTTAACACATTTTGCTTTTCAACCTTCTGGAAGGGGCAAATAATAAAAGCATCTTAAAATGAGGGTTTTGGGAGAGTTAGCTAAAACTTAAGCAGAAAAAAATGCTTGGGAAAATTTTACCACAGAGTCCTTCGCCACCATGATAGTGTTGCGTATTTCTTTCATCAAACAAGATCAGTAGGTGAAATAAGCCACACTATAAAAGCCAAAACTGTGTAAACCCACTCAATATACACCAAAAGTCATTTTATGGAAGAAGTTGAAAGATTCAAAGACATAGTAGAAGAAAGGGTAAGTGTAGATGCCAGAGACTATATGGGAGTGAGATGGATGTTAGGGGGTACATGGAAAGGACTCAGGAAAAGAATTTAACAGAGATAAGAAGGTAAGGTTCTTTTTTGAAAACGATGTATATGGCAATATCCTTGATTTGATTATCACATATTGTTTGCATGCTTTGAAAAACAATACTGTACAACATAAAGATGTACAACTAGATGTAAATAAGAAATTATAAAATTGGGAAAAACAAAAGAAGTATTGTACAATAATGGGCCCAGTCCCAGTAGCACATACTGGCTGATGCTGCTACTTGGCAAACCGAGGTCACATGGGAGGCTCAGGTTAGATTCCCACCTAAAAAGCAAAGTGAAGCAGAAATACATGCCTACAGTACTACCTACTCAGGAGGCTGAGGCAGGAAGAGCATAACATAAGATTGTGTCTTTACATTAAAAAGAAGTACAGTAATTGAAATGAAAATTCACTAGAAGGAATCAACAGCAAATTAAGCAGGCAAAACAATCAGCAAACTTGAAAGAAGTCAATTTGGGATTATCCAGTCTGAGAAATAAATAAACAAATAAAACAGAAAAACAAAAATAAATGACTCAAAGACATGTGAGAAACCATAAGCATACCAACATATACATACTTACTGAAAGCCTGAGGAACAGTGAAGAGAAAGGGGAAAAAAGAATGTTTGATAAAATAATGGCAAAACTTCCCAAATTTAATTAAAAACCATGAGCAAAATATAAATGTATATATCTAAGAAGGTTAATTAACTCCAATTATGAACTCAAAGAGATCCATGTCCAGATATATCATAATCAAACTGTTAAAATCCATAAAGAATCTTGATGCAGCAAGAGAAAAGTGAATCATCTTATGTAAGCAATTTTCAATTAACAGCTTATTTGTCACGAGAAGCCATAATGAAACAGAAAGTCTAAATAGACCTAAAACTGTGAAGTGATTGAATTAGTACTCAAATAAACTTCCCACAAAGAAAAGTGTGGCACCACATAAATTCATTGGTGAATTATACCAAAAAATTGAAGTAGAAATAACAAGCCTACACAAACTCTTTGAAAAAAATTACAAAGGAACAAACTCATAGAACAAGTTGTTCTGTAATGACAGTGTTATCCTAAAACCAAAATCAAAGACATCATGAGAAAATTATGGGCTAATTTTCCTTATGAAAATAGACATACAAAATACTGAAAATACTAGTAACCAAATACAGCAGCATAATAAAAGATTATACATCCTAATCAACTGAGAGTTTTCTCAAGAATGCACAGCAGCACTTCAAAATTAAAATAATCAATGTAATGAACCATATTAAAAGGTAAAGGCAACATAATTATCTCCACAGATGTAGAAAAATCATTTGAAGAAAATCCTCCTGCCTCCCCAAAGATAGAAAGTAGGAGCTGCTGCCCTATGTGTGCCAACTCAGTTTTGCCATGCACCCATCATGGAACGACAGGGAAGCAGACACTGCCTGGCCTTAGCTCACCAGCAGGGGCCCCTGCCCAGCCTGCAGTGGGGGAAGAGGAGCTACTATGGTCTTCAAGGACCACCACCCAGTTACTACCATACCAGAGACAGAAGCAGCAACTGGGAAGCAGAGGCCTTAGCTCATCATCAGGGACAACCACCCAGTCTGTAAGGACAGAAGAGGGACTACTCCAGCCTGTGGCCAGTGCAACACACAGCCTTGAAATGGACTACCACCCAATATCCTACCTAACTGACTCAATCTCCAGCCACATTGAGAGCAGAGAGATTTGGATACACAGTAACCAAATACATGAAAACAATGAGATTTTGGAGAAATTGTCTTACCACAATCCCCCCAGCAGCAAAAGAAGAGAAAGCCCCCTCTGAAAATCTAAATCCAACACTCCCACTGTAGATTCCACACTCCCATACACACAGTAGAGGAGGGAAACTATCACAGAGCTAACTTAAACCACAGGGAAACGCATGAGCACATAGCTACAGAAAGATACTCCATAAAAGCAGGAAGAAGTGAGTATATCACCTGATAACTAGAAATCAGAGTCCCAAGACTTAGGCAAAAATCACACTCAAAGGAACATAATAACTCCTCACCAACAATAGATAAAACACAAGAGAACACAGAAATGTCAGAAAAAAAAAAAAACTGAGAATATTCATTGTAATAAAACTCAATGAAAAGATGGGGCCAGCATTTGGCATAATGGCTATGTCACTGAACTCCCATGTAGTCGACCACAGTTTAAGTCCCGACCTGGTGGCTTAAGCTCACACCAGGCATGTGTGCTTGCTTAAGAGAATGGAGGAGAAGGGATTGTGGTGTGGCCATCCCCCCTGGGGAGTGATTTCTCACTTTCTGTCTCTGTCTTTCTGGCGAGCTAGCACATGAGCCCTATAGCAAAAACCTCTCAAAAAAAAAAAAAAAAAAAAAAAAAAATTTCAATGAGATGCAGTAGAAAACAATCAATTCTAGGAGATGATAAAATCTTTAAACAACTTGAAGGAAGAACTCTGTAAGGAGATGAACTTGAAAAATAATCAAACAACTTCTAGAGATAAAAAACATGATGCAGGAAATCAAAATATTTCTGGAGTGTATCAACAGCAGATTAGATCAGGCAGAAAAAAGAAGCTCTGACCTTGAAAGCAAAACCTCTGATCTAATGTAAGCAACCAAAAAAAAAGAAGAAGAAGAAGAAGGAGGAGGAGGAGGAGGAGGAGAAGAGGAGCCACAAAAAATCAGAGCAACATACAGGAAATCCCAGACAACATTAAATGGCTGAAAAGCCACATAATAGGTATTCCAGAAGGCAAAGAGACTGGTAAAAGCATAGAAAACCTCTTTCATGATATATTAACTGAAAAATTTCCAAAATAAGAGAGGTATATAGACATACAAATATAGGAAGTGAAGGACATCAAATAGATACAACATAAGAAGATCCTCTCCAAGGCAAATCATAACCAAATGTATAAAAATCAAGACAAAGATAATATTCTAAAAATGGCCAAAGAAACACCAAGTTACATACAAAGGTTACTCCATTAGAATAGTATTGGACCTCTCAAATAAAACAATGCATGCAAAGAATGAATGAGAAGACATATTTGAAACTCTGAAAGAAAATAAAATTCAACCAAGAGTACTATGCCTGACAAGATTACCCTTCAAATGGGAAGGAGCAATCATTCTCAGACAAACCAGTGCTCAAGTCACCAAAATTAAACCAGTGCTTCCGGAAACACTTAAGGGAATACCATATCAGTAAAATGAAAACCAAAGAGAAATAAATAGAAGAGAACACAAAACAAACAGGAAAAAAAAAAAAAAAAAAAAAAAAAAAAAACAGAAAGAAAGAAAAGAAAAGGCATAGCCACAGGGCAGCAGTAAGTCCACACATATTGATAATAACACTGAATATCAGGATTAAATCCCCCAACTAAATAGCTAAAAAACTCAGATTCAACTATTTTACACACAAGCAGGTTTAACTATAAATTCACCAATTACTTGATAGGCAGTTTTTTAAACAGATTTCATATTACATTAATATATTGTTAAAACTATTACTCAGTGAGACTAGCAGACAGTGTACATGTTAGTTGCTGGATTCCCACATAGCCAAATGCAGTTTGAGTCCTGGACCCAGTGGCTTGAAAATCACAGCAGGTACATGTGTGTGCATGCTCCAGATCCCAAGAGGAAAGGAGAAGGGATTGTGGCATGGTGGTCATTCCCCCAAGGGTGATTTCTCATTTTCCTGCTCACTGTATCTGTGTCTCTCTCCCCAAGGAAAAAAAAAAAACCTCTTAAACTGTTACTCAGTGTGTAAAACTAGATAATAGAAGAAAAGTCCAAAATGTTACAAGTAGCTTAGTCTTTGGAATGAATTCAAACATGCATAAAATAAAATCAAGAACTTTGTAAAGCCTATAAATCACTAAACCACTGATTTTACTATGTCTTCTCTTTTAAACATCTCTTTCCAATTGTCTTCAGTTTTGCTCTTTTGAGGATTTTTTTTTTATGCACAGTAGAATACTACGGTCTTACAAGAATTCAGTAGGTAAAAGTTTTCTTTATTTCTTCTTAATGAACTATTGTTACATACAATTTCACATAGCTCTAACTAGACCAATGATTAATACCACCTATCTTTACAGATTATAAACTCTCATCTCCCACAATCCTCTACACGGAAATTACAAATTCTTCTTACACTGGCTATGTTAAGATTATCTTTGTTTCAAACACTTATCCTCATTAATTCATGAAATTTTCTGTCTTATGATTCTTATCCACCTTGTTTTTCTTTAGACCTGTATTTCACAGTAAAGAACGTCATTGCCAAATCAGTATACACTTTCAAAATAACTAGTAAATTTTGAATGTGTACAAATAATGTAATGCTAAACGTTGAAAGTGGTGAATATGTATATATCCTCAATTTATTACATATGATATACGTACTTTTAAAAACCATACTATGCCTTACAAAGATGTATAGTGATTATATGTAAATCATAAATTACAATAAATACTCAAAGAAAAAAAAGAAGAGGAAAATAAGAGCTGAAAACTCCCCAAGTGTAGGAAGCAATACAGACATCCAGATGGAAGACGTTTAAAGATCTCTACACAGATTCAAACCAAAGAGGTCCTCATTAAGACATATTATAATTAATATGTCCAAAGACAAGAAAAGAATTTTAAAAGCAGTAAAAGTATGAAGTTATATGTAACAGAATTTCCATCAGACTAGCTGTAGATTCCAGCTCTTTGAGAAGTACTGATAGGTTGTTTATATGTTATCACTGTTTTTTTCTGGTGTGCCCAATTATTGCTACAAATTTTTCTTTTAGTATTGACTTCACCATATCCCATGACTTTTAATATGTTGTAGTATCATTTTCATTTGTATTCAATTAGTTTTTTCAATTTTTTAAAAATTTCTTCAGTATTTTCCTAATTAGGTAAATCATGTTATTTAATTTCTACAGATCAAGCTAAAATTTTCACTTTTTGTTTGTTTGTTTAATTTGCACATGAGTTCACTGGAAAGAGAAAAAGAGAGAGAGAAAGCAAACAAGAAAGTACCTCCATGGGGCATGGTCACACTGCAGTCCCTTCTCCTCCATCTCTCCCTCCTTTCAGGATTTTTGGATGCATGCACATGTGTTCAATGTGTTTCACAAGCTATTGGGTTCAGGACTAGAACTATGCAGTTGGCCATGTGAAATCCAGGTACCTTAACCACCAGGTCACAGGCTGGCCCTCGCCTATTTTTTTTTTTTTCTTTTTTAATCTGCCACAGAGTATGTGCACTCACCAGAGAGAAAAGAGCAAGAGAGGAAAAGCACTCCCCAGTCGAATGTGCTCACAGCGCAACCCTTTCTCTTCTACTTCTCCACTCAGAATTTTAGGTATGCACAACAAACACATACCTGGAGTGATTTTCAAGCCACCAGAGCTGGCACTTGAACCAGGCAGTTAAACATGTGGGATCCAGCTGCCTTAACCACCAGGCCATGGAGCTGGCATGAGTAATATCAACTTATTTTTTTCCAGGTTTTTTTTTTTTCCCTAGAGTGTGTGTGTGCTCACCAAGAGGAGACAGAGAGAGGGAAAGTGAGAAATCACCCCCTGGGGGGGGGGGGGTGGCCATACTGCAATCCCTTCTCTTCCATTCTCCTCTTAAGATTTTGGGCATGCATGCATACACACCCAGGGTGAAGATGTAACTGAATTGCTACAATCTCATGATAAAACTTGAGTTGCTTCTTTCGGATGAGCAAAGTGATTTATTGACATGGAATCTACTCCTGATTAAGATGCTACAAAAATGGATAAGATGAAAACAAAGTATTTACAATATTAAATAAACAGTCAAAAAAGCAGCAGCAAGGTTTGAGAATACTGAGTTCATGGAAGATTTAATTTTGTTAAGATGGCAATACCTCTGAAAATATCTACAGATTTAAGGTGGTCCCTATTAAAATCTCAGTAGTCTTCTTTGCAAAATTGACAAGATAAATTTAGGCTTAATATAAAATTGCAAAGGACCCAGAGGAGCCAGAACAATTTTGAAAAGAGAAAATTTGAAGGACTCACAGTTAATCCTTCCAAAATTTACTATATAGGAGCAATAATCAAGACAGCAAGCAAGGGACCAGCAGTTAGCGTAATGGCTATGTCGCTGGACTCCCACGTGGTCGACCGCGGCTCGCGTCCCGGACCCGGTGGCTTAAAACTCACGCCTGGTGCGTGTGCGTGCGTGCCCAAGATCCCGAGAGGAGAATGGAGGAGAAGGGACTGCGACGTGGCCATCCCCCTTGGGGGCTGATTTCTCGCTTTCTGTCTCTCTGTCTCTCTCTGTCTGGTGAGCGCACACGCCCTATGGCAAAAACCTTTCCAAAAAAAAAGACAGCAAGCAATATACTAGAATAAGGGTAGAGACAAAAACAAGAAAAATCTATCCATTGTGGCCAATTGCCTTTCAGTTGAATAGAGAAAGAATAGTCTCTTCAACAAATAGTATTAAAACTGGCTACTCATATGCTAGAGCGTTACCTTTACTTTGTACCACATGTAGAAATTAACTCAAAATGGATCAAAGGCCTAAATGTATGAAGAAATACTATAAAATTCTTATTTTAAAAATAGGAGTAAAATGTTGTGACAATTAATTATACAATACTTTCTTAAATATGACATCTGAATCACTAGTAGTAAAGAAAAAAATAGAAATGAGACTTCTTCAAAGTTTAAAACATATGTGCTTCAAAAGACACATTGATGGGAACCAGCAGTTAGCGTAATGGCTATGTCGCTGGACTCCCACGTAGTCGACCGCGGTTCGCGTCTCGGACCCGGTGGCTTACAACTTACGCCGGGCGCGTGTGCGTGCGTGCCCAAGATCCCAAGAGGAGAATGGAGGAGAAGGGACTGCGGTGTGACCATCCCCCCTGGGGGGTGATTTTTCGCTTTCTGTCTCTATGTCTCTCTCTGTCTGTCTGGCGAGCGCACGCGCCCTATAGCGAAAAACCTCTCCAAAAAAAAAAAAAAAAAAGACACATTGAGAAACTGAAAACATAATCCACAGAATGGGAGAAAATCCTTGCAAATCATATATCTGATAATAATCTAATTCCCAGAATGTATAAGAGCTCTAAAATACAATAACAGAAAAATAACCCAATTTTAAAATGGGCAAAGGATAAGAATAGGCTTTTCTGTAAAAGAGATATCCACGTGGTCATAAAACCATGAAAAGAGGTACATTACAAAATGCAAACCAAAAACCACAAGAAGATATCACTTCACATGCAGCAGGATGGTGACTATCAAAAAAGATGAACCATAACAAGTACTGGTGCAGATGTTGAAATTTGAACCCTTATAAATTGCTGGTATGATAGTAAAATAGTTCAAGTTCTTTAAATAATGCCTCAAAATGTTAAACATAGAGTTATCACATGTAATAATCCTTGGCATATACCCAAGATAGGTGAAAACATATGTTCATGTACAATTTAATATTATTCATCTATTTAAAAAAAGTACTGAACTACTTGTACATTCTATAACATGAATGGACCACAAAATCGTTACACTAAGTGAAAGACAAAAACAAAAGGCCACATAATGTATAATTCCACTTATATGAACGTACAAAATAGACAAATCAATACAGATAGAAAGTAGATTAGTGGTTTCAGGGTTAGAGACTTATTGCTTAATGGATATACTGTTTTTTAGGTAATGAAAGTGTGAAATCAGATAGTTTTAAAGACTGCCCAACCTTGTCAATATATTAAAAACAAATGAATTATACACTTTATAGTATGAATTTTATGGCATGTGAATTTACCTCAAAAAAAATTGGCTAAAATGGCTGCAGTTGGTTGTTATGCCTCATGTAAAAGACAAAACAACTGCAAAATCTTAAATCCAAATCTCTGTAATATATAGATCTTATCTGGAGAAATGTTTAGCATATTTGAATTGCATGTGTTTAACATTATAGATAATTATCACATAATAAGATGCACAAATACTATAGATCTTAACAGTATTGTCTTTAGATAACTCTGAAAAACAATTATTCTTTGTACAATTAAGCAATAATATCATACATAGTTAGACCTGGATGAATCTAACCACATGAAACAACCTTTAAGCCATTTTTATAGAAGGAAAAGGGCCTTAAGAGAAATGGATAATTGGAAAATATTAGCTATTTAGACAAGACTGATAAAATTAAAACACTAATAACTTTCTTAAAATTACTAAATATAATTTAGGGCCAGCCAGGGTCATGGCGATAAGGCAGTTCAATCCCCATGGCTAAATGTACACGGTTCAAATCCCAGACCCAGTGGCTTGAAAAACAAGCTGGGAAAGTGTGCAAGCATGCCCAAAATATCAGAAAGAGAAATGGAAAATGGATTGTAGCATGACCATTCCTACTGGGGGGGTGGGGGGGAAGGATGCTTTCTCATTTTCCTTGCTCTCTCCAACAAATGCACCTGCCCTCTAATGAACCTTTTTTTAAAAAAAATTATTGAGTATCTGTTTATGAATACCTGGAAAACCTGATGATCCAATTATTTTCACCGAGTCTTGAGTCAAGCGAAAACCCCTTGGTAATCGAACCAAATATCCAACTATCAAAAACAAAAAGAAATGATCAGTTAATTGTATCATTGGACAGCCCAAGGTATTAAAATAGTACAGTATCAAAGTATACATGATCTTGGAACAGGAGAAAGCCATAAATCAATCTCCTCTCACATCTGGTATCTCCCCTTCACATGTGCTAAAGTAGTCAATCTACCTACTTCTATTATACTTTATCTCTTTTTCTCTGTGCACTTAGAATACTGTCTTCATTTTCAAAAGTTTAAATTATCCACAATTCAAGACCTAAATCGTAAGTCCCTCCTCATTCAAACCTATTTGGCCTTATTATTTCTCACCTGCCATAGCACATGACAAGCACCTCTCTAATAACATTCCTTCAACATTTGTGTTATACATAAGTTCTTTTTATACAATTATCATTTTCCTTATCTGATTGTACTCTCCATTGATAACAGAATCAGTGCTAAAATCTATATATCAAGAATCAATACAAAGCTTTATGTATCTTGTATATAATAAATGTTAAATAGAAATTATAAAATATATTCTGATATTCTTCAGTTATTGTTGAATGAGCGAGTGTGATGGATGGAAACAAGATTGTGAAGAAGTGTGTGGAGCGGGCAACTATATATTCAAAATTTTTTTTTTCTTTTTCAGATTTTTGACAAAGGGATTATGCACTTGCTAGAAAGATGCAGGAGTGCGGGGGGGGGGGGGGGTTAATTTCTCACACACACCACTCCCCAGAGGGACAGCCACACTACAAACCCTTCTTCTCCATTCTCCTCTCAGGATTTTGGGCTCACGCCCCTGGTAAGAATCCCAAACTGCCAGGTCTGGGACTCAAACCACCGTCAACCATGTGGGAATCCAGTACCTTAACCACCACACCACCTGCTGGCTGCTCCAAATAACACTAAACAGAGAAAGAGTAAAGTGCGAAGAAAAAGAGTATGATATGCAAGGACAGAAGACCCGGATTTAAATCCTAATTCTGCCACTTAACTAGTTTTAGGAGTTACTTTAAACTCTAGGACCTTCAGTTTTCTCACCTACAATATGGGACCAGATATTATTATCAGTCTGGCACAATGAGTAACTGAATGGCCTACTCTAAACTGTAAACTACTATGTAAATATCAGACCATTCCTTACTCTTATTTCTTTGTCCCTCATAGGTCTCATCTTGTTAATGGATCAAAAGATGGCCTGGCAAAATTTACAATGAAAACACATACTTTCATACCCAGCACATGAACATGAATCATTCAAGAAGTATCTTCCCCTGTAGGAAAACTAAAGACTATGCGCTAATCTCCTACTAAAAAAGAATTATCTTCGGATTCCTGATGCCTGGACTTTAGACACTTTGTTATCTTCAATCATTCCATTTCTTTCTTTTCTCCTCCCTAAGCCTCCACAGGCTACCTCCACAGTCTTTCTACGTTTGAGAACTTCTTTTTAAATTCTTCTTTATTAAACAATTTTTAGCATTTAACAAATTTATATTGTGCCTTTTATTTATGAATTCTGGGACTTTATATTTAACAACTTGAGAATTTGAACAAAAAATAATGGAGCCAAATAGTTAAATAGCAGTTCTGTTACATTCTCACTTTTTTCCTCCATTGTTTGTTCATGACTATCTTGGATGCATTTTTAAAACAGTGAAGAAGACTTAATATATTTCAAATGTCGAAATTTAAAAATCCTAGTCTTTCCTGCATTTTATTGCAAGACCTATAGATGGAGCGCCACCCTCACGGATTATTTCAAAGCAGCAGGTGCCCGCTCCTTTTTAAAGTCTGAAAGAGCAAGAGCAACACATTAGGAGTTGACAGGCTGAGATGCAAAGCAGGCAACGACCGAGGAGTTGTATTAGTTTACTTTTCAACTTCAACTGCAGGTGTTTTAGGGACCTCTTCTATCTAAACATGAGTAATCCCCCACCCCTCGCTCCGCTGTGCAAATGTAGAGTGTCTTACTACAACTTCTATAAAAAATAAACGTCCTCTCGGGTACGAGAGGCCAGTGTTTCTTTATATACATGGTTGCACGTGACCCGGGAGAAGGCCATCCTCGGGAGGGAGCCGCGGTCCCTCGGCCGAGACCGCCAGGCGGACGGCGCCGACCCTCACCTGAAGGGGGCGCCCGCGCAAGGAAAGCGAAGAGGAGGAGGAGGACGGCGGCCGGGGAGAGCCGGGGGCCCGCGGCCCGGACCCGAGTCCGCCGCCAGCCCCGCCGCGCCCGGCCAGGGGCGGAGGCCTCCATCCACACGCCGCCGCCACCTGCCGACCGTCAGCGCAGAAGGTCGTTACGCTCCGCGCGCCCACCCGCCGCCGGAAGTTGGCGGGCGGCGGACCGGAAGGACGGACTGCGTGGACTCACAGACACTTCCGCCGGGGCCGTGGGCCGGTGTTGTAGGATCGCGGGAATGGCGGGAAGGAGTGGGATGGACGCAGGTTGAGTTTCAGCCTTCGGGGACGATTCCTAGACACAGATAAGGAGAATTTATGAGTAAATACACGTGTAGCCCTCAGAGGATTACTTGGATGTATTCATGTCAGTAACTAGTACCATTGTAGATGTGCGGGACTTAATTGGGAGAGAAATGCTTTGCACACTGGTGGGCATTTAACCCTTTAGTTCCGCAGAGAAGCCTGATGGAAGAACCAAGGAAACCACCGAAGAGGAAGTTGACATCCATGGACTATTCAGCCTGGAACACCATCTTTCAGAAAAACATAAATTACCTGTCTATTGTGGGAGACCAAAATATGTCTGTCGCAGGATTGTTAAAATGAAGACAGAAGCAGATATAGGAGAGCTCTTTGCCCTCTTCTTAAAATCAAGAAAGATTTACAAAGACTCAAGTTACCCTGCTTCTTCTCCCTACCGGAAGAACCAGTTAATCCTTGGAAATAGCCTTAGACTCTAATCAGCCTGGCGGTGATTCCAGAGGAATGAACAAACTTTACTAAATAACGTTTAAGTGCATTTGTTTGACTTCTCCCCAACCCCCAAAGCTGCTACTTAAAGATACTTGAAGTGTTATTCCATTATCTTGTCACCTTTTAAAAAATGTACTGTTTTTTGTTGAAGATGCTATATCAACTGGAATTCAAAGCACCTCTCTGAGAAGTACTCCTATTCTGGGTAACTCCCATGTATATGTGAAATACACCTTAATAAAATTATTTTTGTTTTCTCTTGTTAATCTGACTTTAGTAACAGTTCCGTTCCAATTGCAAACCGACGAAGCTTATTATTTTCCCCAGCCAAAGAGACCGTTTAATCAAAACTTTGTTTGATAGACATTAAAAGGGAATCATTCTTCTACTTTCCTATCGCTGGAAGGAAACAAGAACAGAGCTGCAATGGAAGTAAATGTTATGCGGTTGGTGAAAATGCATTGAAGAATAAAGCCTGTGCAACAACAACAAAATGCCTCATAAGGAAGTTGTCATATTTAACATGAAGAAATTAGTGCTCCAGAGTATACTAAACAGAGTTACTGAAGATATTAATTTTTGAATGAGGGACTTAATCATTTTTTTTTTTTTTTTTTGAGAGAGAGAGAGAGAAATTTTTGCTGTGGGGCATTTGCTGTCACCACAGAGAGAGAGAGAAAGTGAGAAATCACCCCCATTGGGGATGGCCATGTGGCAATCCTTCTCTTCCATTCTCCTCTTGTGATTTTGGCATGCTCATACACATACCTGCCGTGAGTTTGAAGCCACCATGGTCGGCTATATGAGAGTTCAGCAACATAACCATTACACCATCTGCTGGCTCCTGAATTAGGGACTTTAAACTGACAGCTTAACTACCTAATTCAACCTTCCCCTTGTTGAGTAGTATATCTCAGAAATCTAATGACTTTAGATAGGGCACAGACATTCTGGTTAAACCACAGATATTCCTTGCTGATTTACAGTTGGTCTGATTTATATATTATCTGTTTAGCTCTTCAAAACTAGAATGTTGCCTTTTTTGCAGCCTTCTATAGTTAAGATGGAATGAATTTTGAGCTTTAAATTCTAATATTTGTAATTCCTGTGATAGCAGTTTTATGCAAAAGCAAATTAACTTATTGAAAAGAATTTTTAAGTGAGCCAGTATAATAATGATTTTAATGAGATGTGTTTTGTAATGGGCTAATAACTGCTGAAATTTAGTTCAAAACTCACTACTGTGGACATCATGGTAGCATTATGTGAAGTAAACATAATTTAGGGCATGTAAAAGATGACCCTGTACTTTGACTATAATTTGTAAATTGTTTTCTGTGAAAGTTAGGTATACTTATTTAACTTCAGTATAATACATGTTTATTTTAAAGTATATTTAAATATACATTTATTTAGATAGCAAGTTTTAGTCACTATACCTGTGTGGTAAATACTTAATTGTAGTCACACATGTACTTTTTAAAAATATAATGCCATTAGATTAGCTACTTCTTAGTACTTAACATATATTTTAGAACATCAACTTAAGGAAAAGTTAAAAATATGTAAGTGAACACAACCTTTCTGAGCACTGGAGAGAAAATTATCATGAAAATATTACTATCGGGACCAGCAGTTAGCGTAATGGCTATGTCGCTGGACTCCCACATAGTCGACCGCGGTTCGAGTTCCAAGTTTAACCCGGTGGCTTAAACTCACGCCGGGCGTGTGTGCGTGCGTGCCCAAGATCCCGAGAGGAGAATGGAGGAGAAGGGATTGCGGCATGGCCATCCCCTCTGGGGGGTGATTTCTCACTTTCTATCTCTCTGTCTCTGTCTGTCTGGCAAGCACACACGCCCTATAGCAAAAACCTCTCAAAAAAAATATTACTATCAAGACCTTTTTTTTTTGTTTTGCTTAAGAATTAAATTATGATGTACATAATGAATGGCTCAGAGTTAGAATCCTAGCTGTTGCCAAGCAACAAAGGCCCTGCTTTCTTTTTTTCTTTTGCCCTGTTACTTTACTGCTCTATCTTACTTTTGGTGGAGGAAAAAAAAATTACCTAAAGTAATAATAATAAACCTACTCTATCAACATTTAAAAAACTGAATTTGTAGTTTTATGCCAGATCAATTCTAATCTTCAGTTATTGGAAATATAATAGTTTATGTAGTTAAAGAGAAACAAGTCATCTGAAGTGCTTAGTCATCAAAAATTCTAAAGAAAAAAGCCATGAACATGGAGGTGGAGAACAGACTTGGAAAGATAAGTATCCCTGAAAGGTCTGTCCTTCTAGGAACAATGACTGTTGAACATAGAGATTACCCACACTACTGTGGTTTGTTCAGAAAAATGAACATGCCTTTTGTGAAAGGATTTGAGGACAGACATAACGCTAACAGATTTGAAAAGAGATTCAACACTACTTTTCTTAAATTTCATCCGTATCCCCCTTCAGTCTTGCCAGACTATCATTTACACTATCCATATCCCCCACCATATGGGTCAGAATACCCATTATTTCCACTCAGGGATGATGTGCCTTTAGGTGATTCCTGTTCAGGGCTTATGAGTGCTGGTGGTGATGCTGATTTAAAGCCTGGCATTGGCAAACGCATACCAAACCTAGTGAGTTTCAGTGATGTGAAACCTCAACATCGAGTTCCCAGACCAGACACAGGATTTCAAACAACAATAAAAAGGCAAAAAATTCTATCAGAAGAACTTCAACAGAACAGGAGGTGGAATTCCAGGGCAGTACCAGATGTTTCCATCAGAGCAAGACTTGGAGGTAAAGAAAAAAAAACATAGAATTTTTTTTTTACATCATCAAACAGAGAAGAGGGTATAAGATTTAGTATTTTAACAGTTAAATTAACATAAAATTATAAATAATGACAAGGTGCTCTTTTAAATTGCAGATGGTAAGGAAAAGATAGTAAGAATAGTTTTGATAAACATAAAACAAAACTTGATTTCTTTTCTTAAAAAAACATAAGGTCTTTAGGACCAGCAGGTAGTACAGAGGTTAAGGTGCTTGATCCCACATGACTAGTAGTGCAGTTCAAGTCCTAGACCGAGCAACTTGAAAAAAAATCACACCAGGCACATGTGTGTACATGTCCAAAATCCTGAGAAGAGTTTGGAGAAGAAGGGATTTTGACATAGCTATGCTCCCTGGGGAGGGGGGGGTTGATATCTATCTCTCTCTCTCTCTCTCTCTCTCTCTCTCTCTGCCAAGCACATACGCCCTATAGCAAAACCTAAAAAATAAAAATAAAAAAGAGTATTAGTTTAAGTGACTAACACAGAATGTACAATAGGTAATCTATTCTAGATATATGGATAGCCTTATTTTAGCATAAGGGAGTTTATGTATCACTTTAATAATTGTGTAGCAAGCCTTATTTGTTCTCCATAAATAAATAAATAAATAAACCTGTTGGTGGTTATAAGCTAGTTTTCAAGGCTGTAGTTAAATGAAAAGGTAATTACAAATAAACTTTGGAGGCCCAGTAAGAATTGGAGCTGAGGAGAAGCAATGTGTGCTGAAATAGCTCCACAGTCCTGAAGTCAGAGCTCATGAGCCCTTCCTGACATCAGCACCCTTGATTTCTCTGTAAGAACTCCCTTAGATGGTCACAGCCCTCATCCAGAACTAGCAAAACCCCTTTAAAATAAAATCATAGGGGGACCAGCAGTTAGCGTAATGGCTATGTCGCTGGACTCCCATGTAGTCGACCGCGGTTCGAGTCCCGGACCCGGCGGCTTAAACTCACGCCGGGCGCGTGTGCGTGCGTGCCCAAGATCCCGAGAGAAGAATGGAGGAGAAGGGATTGTGGCGTGGCCATCCCCCCTGGGGGGTGATTTCCTGCTTTCTATCTCTCTGTCTCTCTCTGTCTGTCTGGCGAGCGCACGCGCCCTATAGCAAAAACCTCTCCAAAAAAGAAAAAAATTAAAAAAAAAAATTAAAAAATAAAAAATAAATAATAAAATCATAGGGACAATTTCCTGTATGGAAGTGTGTCTGGCAGGCAAGAAATGAAGAGATTAACTTTTTTTTTTTTTTAAAGACCAGATCTGGTCATGTCATGATCATCCTGCCTCAGCCTCCCAACTAGGTCAAACATGTGCATTCCAGCTGTCCTTTGGACAGCATCTCACAATGTTGCCCATGCCAGCCTGGAACTTGCAATCTTCCTACCTAAGCCTTCTAAGTTTCTGGGATTATTGCTGCATGCTGCAACAATGCCCAGCCTTTAGGACGGGCCAGAAATCCAAACCAGGACTTCTTAGGTTGGACCAGAAATCCAACCCAGTCCTTCCACATGGTCTCAGTCATCAGAGCATCATGTCTTAGGAGTGTGCACTGCCATAGCTGAGCCAGATGATAACATCTTTGAACATACGAAAATGAAAAAGCCAAATGCTATAGTAAAAGGTGCTAAGCTTATTCTGATGCCAGAGGCTGAACCTCCTCTTCCATAGCTCCTCTTCAGCACTCGACCGTATACCAAAATAATAAGGAGAAAATATATGGAGAAAGAGAGGCCACCAGGTTTGGAGTGGTAGAGATCTATGGTTTCTGCCACTTCTGCATGGAGAGAAGGTGGCGGAGGGTAAGAATAAGGAAAAGTAATCAAAATGATCCACAAAATTCTCTCCCCAGCCCTACCCTCCAGAAGGAATGCATACACCTTCTCCTCTTCCCCTTTTTAATCTGAGTCCTATTCAATTCTCAAGATTAGATCTGGTGTCATTTTCAGGAGGATGTCCCTAACTCTTGACCATCTCGTTGGTTTAGATGTCCTTCCTATGCACTTCCACAGCACTGTCAGCTCAACTCTTACTGCAGTATCATATAATATTGAAATTACATACTTATATGTCTGTATTTTTCATCTGCTCATGGCTACATCAAAACAAAGAACCCTCTATTTCATCTTTGCATTCTCATCACTTCCATTTATGGTATAGTAACTGCTATCTTAAGGCTGCCTGTACACTTGTTAGTCTCTTAGTACTTCCAACTTATTAACTAGATAGTTACAAAATTCTCTTCATGTCACCACCATCCCTAACATGTCTACATGCATATACACAGATTTATAGTACCCGACAGGTTTCTTCCAATAGGAAGTAATAAACAGCAAACAATTCTGCACTATTATGATTGTTACCATGTGAATTCCAAAGCAATTCTGTTCTCACTGCTGAGAGATCCAGAAAAGTTATTAAATAACCATTAAGAAAGTCAATTAACACACCACAGTTTAGCATTTTAATAGGAAGTATTTCTCACATAAGGAGAGTTTTTATTGTGTTTTTAGTCTAAAACACGCGTATTTTTTTTTTTTGTTTCTTTGTTTTCAGGTTGGACAAGCCCACTGAAAGTTACTCCTTTAGAACCCCAACATGAAGCATGCTCAGTAACTCACACATATGCATTTGATGAGGAGGCAACATGCACAGTAAGATTCTCTTACGGGGTGGTATTATACAATATAAGTAGTTTATTTAATTGTCTGTGTGTTTGATGCTTTGTGCTTTAGAAAATAGCTACTGCTTGTAAAGTGGTTCGTATGACCCAGACATTGTGTAGACCTTTGCAGTCATGGTACATTATGCACAATATTGTGCTATCTCCACAACAGAGCTAAGTAGTAGAAGTGAGGAGTAGATTTGTGTGATGTCCAAACAGGACCCCCTTACTATCAAGGATGCCCAAATGATGAGGACCATAGGGATAGTCGCCACCAGCCTGAAGGACTACAACTTCCCAGACTGTTCCCATCAGAGTTGACCAGGGACTGACTAACTTCTTTGAAAAGACAGACTAAAGCTAGTCTCTGGGACAGTCTGCATCCTCACTAGCTTGTTTTCTCTCTGCTATCCTAGCTTCCTCACTCCCCTTTACTGGAGGGCTCTCCTGCCACTCCTCTCTTGAACAACAATCCTGTCTCTGCTTCTAAACCAGATACTATTGTTCCTACCATGTTATAAGAAAGCCAGAGCCTGGGATATGAAGTAACTGACTTTTGATCAGACAAAAGTAAATATAAAGCCAAAATTTTAACTTAGATATCTTCTGAGTTTAATAATTAGAAGTTATTTACATTTGCTAGAGGGAAAAATGAAAGTACTACTATTGGTCTTTGATAATACAAGCATTTACATTGTAGTTTATAGATCTAATAGAAAAACATGAAACAGAACAATGAGAAATCAATCCAAAGAAAGACATATCAAAAAGAAAAACGCTTGGGACCAGCAGTTAGCGTAATGGCTATGTCGCTGGACTCCCACATAGTCGACCGCGGTTCGAGTCCCTGATCCAGTGGCTTAAACTCACGCTGGGCGCGTGTGCGTGCGTGCCCAAGATCCCGAGAGGAGAATGGAGGAGAAGGGATTGCGGCGTGGCCATCCCCCCTGGGGGTGATTTCTCGCTTTCTGTCTCTCTGTCTCTTTCGGTCTGTCTGGCGAGCGCACGCGCCCTATAGCAAAAACCTCTCCAAAAAAAAGAAAAAAGAAAAATGCTTCTCAAACAGAGAGAACACATATTAGATAGTACTTTTGATTTAGATATAATCTATTGATAAATCAGCAATTATTTTAAATGTAAATGTTAAAATATTCCAGTTAAAAAAAGATTGTCAAGCTAAATCAAAACAAAACACCTGTACATGTTTACTAGAAACCAAAGAGCACATAATGGTTGCAAGTGAAATAATGAACACGTTATGGTCTACTGTATACCTAAGCTATATGGTGTAACCTTTTAGAATCTTATGGGACCATTGTTATATATGCAGCCTATTGTTGATCTACATGTGATGTACAACTGTAAATACAAAACTGATAAATTGGTAAATTCTTTTTTTTTTTTTTTTGGAGAGGTTTTTGCTGTAGGGCGCATGTGCTCTCCAGACAGAGAGAGACTGAGAGATAGAAAGCGAGAAATCACCCCCCAGGGGTGATGGCCACGCCGCAATCCCTTCTCTTCCATTCTCCTCTTGGGACCTTGGGCACGCACGCACACGCGCCCAGCGTGAGTTTAAGCCACCGGGTCCGGGACTCGAACCACGGTCGACTACGTGGGAGTCCAGCGACATAGCCATTATGCTAACTGCTCGTCCCTATAAATTGGTAAATTCTAACCAACAAAGCATACAGTTTTTAGTTAGCTAAAAGTAAATAAGACATTGATTATACCTATAGTATTCTAACTCTGACTATGACAATTCTGGAGTTTGAGATTAGGAAGCATACTTCCAGAATTGTCAAACACTGAGTTGCTGCCATAAATTCTCTGTCACCTTCAGATATATTAAGGCAATAAATATATGTTTAAACTAAATACATAGCTGAGCTCCAAAGAAAGAAAGGAAAGGGAGTTCCAGATGTCAGAAAAGAAAACCAAATTTGATGCTAAAAAAGTATGCTTACATCAACTTTCCCATAGGTGCATTTGTGGGTAACAGAGTCCCAAATATGCTGTGGATTTAACAATATGAAGTTCACTCTCTTTCATAGAATAGTACAAAGGTCCAGAACTGACCTGGGGGTTTTACTTCCTGACGCTCTTCTGGCACTCACTCTGTCTTCTTGTACAAGTACATCCATAGGTATAGCTTCTACTTACATGGCACAGGAGTGGGCACAGTCTGTCAAAATGAAAGAGAAGTCAAAGAGATACACACTCTAGTTTTAAGCCCTTGTCCCAGAAAATGCACAGAGAACTTTACATCATGTAGGCAAAACTCAGCAAAGAATTTAGTGAGAAAGAATTGTGACTTATCATTAAACTGAGGTCATGGACTAACATAAAGTGTGGGTTTCTTTTACTGTAGAAATGAGAAATGAAAGTAGATCTGTCTGGAGTCAAGTAGTGCTAGGACTAGGATTCTAATACCTACAAAGAAAAGGGAGTAAAGTCTCAGAATCCCTCACAGTAGACACTGGGAATCGAGTTTTCTACATAAATTCAGGTGCCCAAAAGGGCTGTCTCAAAACAAAATAAGAATCTGATTACAGATTTACTCACAAAAGAGACATTGGCTACCTGACCAAGACAATATATTGGAAAATATAAGATACTAGCCTTTAAACATTAGAACTTCATGTCTGCACCAGGTGGACATGCAAATTATGATTTCTTAGTATACATGTAGTGTGGGAACAATAAGTTATCAAATTTAAACAAAGCAAAAAGTCATTGTGGACTTAAAAATAATGAACAACTGATCTGAGGTGCAATTTCCACAAAGCAGGACACACAAAGTCAATGAAATAGAGAATATACGAAAGATAAAAAGTGTAAAAATCCAAAAGTTGTTTCCCACTTAAGTGTCCATCAATAGGTGGATGAATAAAAAAAAAGTGGTGTGTATGTATGTATGTTAAGATATTATTCTATCATTTAAAAAAAGTGAGACCAGCAAGTGACATGGTGATTAAAGTGCTGGACTCCCACACGGCTAACCTTGGTTCAAGACCTGGACCTGGCAGCTTGCTTTTGTACTTTCCCTTACTCTCTCTCTCTCTCTTTCTGTGTGTCTCTTTCTAGTCTAATTAAAATAAATGAATAAATAAGCAAAATTAAATTTAAAAAAAGAACAAATTCTGAGATTTGGAACATGGATGAACCTGGAGAGCTTATGTTAATAAGCCAGGCACAGAAACAGGAATTCTGCATGATCTTACTTATGTGTAGAATCTAAAAAAGTTAGACTCATAGAAACAGAGTAAAACAATGGTTACAAGAGTTTGGAGGTGAAAGAAATGGGGAGAGACTGGTCAAAGGGCACAGACTTTTAGTTATGGGTAAGTTCTGGGGACTTAATGTATAGTGCTGTGACTATAGTTAATAATACTGTGGTGTTTACTTGAAATTGTTAAGAGAACAGATTTAATGTGTCATCACCACATATATGTACACTCATGAATGTAAGTGGTGTTGAATGATATGAATGGTGTTAGATGTTTTAATTAATTTAACTGTGGTAATAATTACACAATATGTATATCAAAACATCATGTTTTATACCTTCAACATATAAAAATTTTATTTCTCAATTAAAATTTCTTTAAAAAAAGCAGACTTTTGGGAACCAGCAGTTAGCGTAATGGCTATGTCGCTGGACTCCCACATAGTCGACCACAGTTCGCATCCCAGACCCGGTGGCTTAAACAACTCACGCTGGGCGCATGTGCGTGAGTGCCCAAGATCCCGAGAGGAGAATGGAGGAGAAGGGATTGCGGCATGGCCATCCCCCCTGGGGGGTGATTTCTTGCTTTCTGTCTCTATGTCTCTCTCTGTCTGTCTGGCAAGCGCACATGCCCTATAGCGAAAACCTCTCCAAAAAAAAAAAAGCAGATTTTTTAATTTCAAAAGAGCAATGAAAGTGGTATATCTCTAATTTCCATCATAAAAAAAGAGAGAGAATGCATATTTTCAATGTAAGAAATTAAACAGGGATTATTACTATGACCCTAAAAGAAAAATAAGGGAATAGTGCAAAATTTCACAATTAATTTGGCACCTTAGATGAAATGAATAAAATCCTTTCAAAATACAACCTACCAAAATTGATACTATTAATAAATGAAATAGAATTACTATATCTGTTAAAAAATATTTTTTTAAAATCAAAAACGTTCTCACAGTGGAAACTTCACGCCTGGATGGTCTCACTAGTGAATTTTATCAAATATTCTAGAAAGAAATATATCAATCTTATGTAAGTTAAATACAAATATATACATACATACATTGTATTATTATGTTTATATGGAGCTCAAAAATGGTCAGAGCTGGGAACCAGCAGTTAGCGTAATGGCTATGTCGCTGGACTCCCACGTAGTCGACCGCGGTTCGCGTCTCGGACCCGGTGGCTTACAACTCACGCCGGGCGCGTGTGCGTGCGTGCCCAAGATCCCGAGAGGAGAATGGAGGAGAAGGGATTGCGGCGTGACCATCCCCCCTGAGGGGTGATTTCTCGCTTTCTGTCTCTATGTCTCTCTCTGTCTGGCGAGCGCACGCGCCCTATAGCAAAAAAAACTCTCCCCCCCAAAAGAAAAAAAATAGTCAGAGCTTACCTTTACTGTTTTAAGCCTGAACAGTGACTTCCCGTAGAAGAAATAGACACTAGAAATGTGGTCAAGGGGAAGTTTCTGGGATGCTAATGGTATTTTGGTTTTTGACAAGTTTTGGTTAAGTGGTATGTCTACTTTGTGAATTCATAACACTTCATACTTATGAATTGTATACTTTTGATACTGAATAAAATAAATTGCTAAAATATATTCAAGTAGACATCAGATAGGAGTCTAGATGTCAATATTTCCATTATGGTTAATGCTTGTAATTGTATGTCTTGAAAAGAATAAATTATTTTTGATTTAAAAAAAAAGAATTAGGAATCTAACTTAATCTAATATAACAAGTCGAGCCAAAGATACAACAAAAAATATAATAATACAGATTAATTCCTCATACTCAGAGACACAAAAATGTTTACAAAGTACTAGCAAATAAAAAATAGTAATTTATAAAAAAGATGATATATTGTGCTCAAGTAAATTTTATCTCAGGACTACAAATACTCATTTAACCTTCAAAAATCAACCAGTGTAGGGACCAGCAGATGGCATAATGATTACCTAGTTGTACTCCCAAATAATCGACTATGGTTCGATTCCCAGATCCAGTAGCTTAAAACTCATGCTGGGCACATGTGCATGTGTCCAAAATCCTGAGAGGAGAATGAAGGATAAGGGATTGTGGTATGGCCATTCCCCCTAGAGGGTGATTTTTCACATTCTCTCTCTCTGTCTCTTGAGCAAGGGCATATGCCCTATAGCAAAATTCTTTCTCTAAAAAGAAAAAAAAAATCAATGTAATTCAACACATTAATAAAATAAAGGAGAAAACTAATTATTTCATGGGATATAGCTTTGATGAAATTAAAAAATATAACAACAAGGTTTAAATATAGAATAGAAACAAGTGAAAAGGAGGCAATAAATAGGAAATCATAGCGGTAGAAGAGATGAAGTGATGCAAAAATTAAGACTTGGAAAACAGAATGAGAGATTTCAATATTTGTCAGCTAGGAATTCCAAAAGAAGAGAATGAAGACAATTTATTGACAAAAAAGATAAAGATGGAGAACTGTCCATTTGATGTAAGCCATGAATTCTCAAAGAAACATAAGAAGTCTTAAGCCAGATAAACAAAATACATATCCTTTCCTAAACAAATTATATTGAAACTATAGAAAAATCAGGAGAAAGTAGATATCCTAAATGTAACTGGGATGAGGGACTAGAGGCAAGGGTAGGGGAGACTCAAAATATCTGTAAGTAAAGTCATATACTTTTAAAAGCAATGCAGTTCAGAAGTCAACGAGAGATACCTGTTACTAAAGATTCATAGCTAGTGAATGAGAATTCAATATTATTCAAAAGAGAAAGTGAGTTAAGAGCTCGAAGTTCACATCCTTATAAGAATTATCAAAAATTGAACTTTGATAAAAAGAAAATGGAAACAAGAACATAGGGGTGGGAGTAGTAGGATAAAAGAAGCAAATATAGACAAAGAACTGGAAAAATAACATAAAAAATCTAAGTGGTAACCTATAAAAATAGTAATCATATGATAATACTAGCAAATAAGTTTTGTAAAATAGTATCATAATATAATGATTATAATAATAATTATCTTTGCAAAATAAGGGAGAGAGAAGCATTTCAGAATTAAACTCCTATATTATTAGAACAAGACTTTTAAAAATGTTTTCATTACAAGGTGCTAAGACAGATCATTTGACAATGTTTAAAATTTAAGAGACTTCTCATAAAACTCTTATTTTCCATTAACTTTAATACAAATTGTGTACATTTTAATTTAACCTTTATAGGACTATAAAAAGAATGTAAGTTTCCAAAAACAAAACAGGGAAAGTAGGTGCCTTGGTCCCCTTTTGCTTTGCCAACAGGATTATCTGAGAATGGAATGGTTGGTTGGTTGGTTTATAAAGATAAAGGGTTTTTATTAACTCTCAATCCTGGCGCCCGAGAAGTCTGATGGTGCATCAGGCCAGTCAACATACTGCATGGCCTAAGGAAGCACAGAGGATGGTAGGCATGCGCAGAGAGAGAGAGCTTCAGGCAATTCCCTCTTTTATATCAACAACCCTCATGAAACTAAACCCTTCACACAGAGACAGGACTCACTGGTTCGGAGACATCTCTAGTCTGTTCAGGAGAGTGCTGCCTCTGTGATGCAGCCATCATGATCCACTCACTGCGTTCTAGGCCTTGCTCCCTCCCAACATCAAGTCAAAAACAGGAAAGTCTGGGAGACAAACCACCATCTACACCATGACGGTAGGGAAGCATTAGATCTAGACAATGTGAGAGGTCCTTGGAAAAAAATTGAGAAAGAAGAAAAAAGAAAATGATGACTAGTACACAATAGCAACTGCTATTTATATATGGTCTCTTTTAACTTACTATTCTTCTTGCCTTCTAGGATGAGAGTGAACAGTCCATTCAACCAAATAAGAAATACAATACAAAGGAGTCATTCTACAAGTCCTCCACACAAAAGTAAGCATTTTTTTTCCAATAGAATTTTGATTTTAAAAGATACTTCTCTATCATCATTAGCACATCTTTTTTGTGTCTACAATTTCCTGGGTCCTGAATGAGTAACTCAGAGAAAATGACACATAGGCATTTACGTAATCATGTTGGCTGCTAAAATGAATGTCAAAGGGGAACAGCAAGTAGTGTCATGGTTATGGCACTAGACTCCCACAGAACCTTCCGCAGTTTGAGTCCCAGACCCAGGAGCTTGAAACTTCTTCTGGGCACACGTGTGCATGAGCCCAACATCTCAGGAGGAGAATGGAGGGGGAAAGATTGTGGCGCAGCCACCCCCCATGGAGGTGATTTCTCACTTTTATTCTCACTGTCTCTCTGTATCGCTCCTCTCTGGTGAGTGTGTGTGCACTGACAAAAAACTTAAAGAAGTAAAATAGATAAAAAATGTTTAAAAAGTCAAGGAAGAGTCTTAAAGAACATCTATGTTTAATAAAATAATAATACAAAACAGAAAGGAAGTGGTAAGAGAGGGCAACAGATTAAGTGTACAGTGCCATAGAAAACAAGAAGGGAGATGGCTTAAAGGAGGAGAATTCATCCAGTCGCTTGGCAACTGCGTTGAATACCGGTTATGAGTCTGTGTCCTAAATTACAAAACGCAACAGTGAGTGAAGCAAACAAGACCTCTGCTTTCCAGCTCTCTCTACAGGAAGACAGACAGTAGGCAAGAAAACATGGGAAGAAAGTAAGTAGAAGGTGATAAATCTATTAAAAAGAATGAAACTAAAAGGTGGAATGAGACAAGATCAGGAGTGCAGTATTTGGAGCCATAGTTTCATTCTCTTGTGAAGGTCCAATGAAAACTTTCTCTGAACCTTAAGGTGTATAAACATATGCCTTGGTTTTCTACTGCTGTGTGACAGATTATCACAAGATCAGGAGGCATTATCTGTGAAGGAGCAGCCATGGAGGCATTTGGAGTGACTGTTTCAGAGTGAATGCGGAGTAAATGCCCCATGTCGGAAGTGTGCTTAAAGCGCTGAGGCAGAACAGGAGTCCAAAGTAGCTAGAAAAGGTCAGAAAGAGGGAGAGTAACCAAAGAAGAAGTCCAAGAAGTTCTAGGAACTAGGTTGTGCAAAGTATATTAAGAATTGTGATTGGGACCAGCAGATGTAGTAATGGTTAGGTCGCTGGACTCCCATATAATCAACCTCGGTTTAGGTCCTAGACCTGGTGGCTTGAAACTCACTCGGGGCATGGGACCAGCAGTTGGCATAATAGCTATGTCTCTGGTAGTCGACCGTGGTTTGTGCCCCGGACCCGGTGTCTTAAATTCACGCGGGACGCGTGCTCATGCCCAAGATCCCTAGAGGAGAATGGAGGAGAAGGGATTGCGGTGTGGCCATCCCCCCCGGGGGATGATTTCTCGCTTTCTGTCTCTTTGTCTCTCTCTATCTTTCTGGGGAGCGCTCCTGCCCTATAGGAAAAACCTCTCAAAAACAAAAACAAAACAAAACAAAGAAAAAAAAAAAACAAGAAACCTTGCTCTGGGCGTGTGTGCATGCATGCCCAAAATCCTGAGAGGAGAATGGAGGAGAAGGGATGCAGCATGGCCATCTCCCCAGGGTGGTGGGCGGGACATATATGATTCACTTTCTGTCTCTCTGGTGAGCACTCAAGCCCTGTAACAAAAATCTCTCTAAAAAAAAAAAAAAAAGAAAGTGACATGATTCTGAGTGACATAAGACTTTAGCAGAGAAGTGTCAACATCACACTTCCATGTGAGAAGTAATCCAGTAGCTGCCATGTACTAAGTAGATTATGCAGGAGGAGGAACCAGGAGACCTGTTAGGGGTTACTGCTGTCATTCTAGAACAGAGATCATGGTAGCTTGGAGGAGGGTGATAGTAGAGGAATTTCTGTGCAATAGTTACCTTCTGGATTTATGTTGAGTGTTGAACCAGTACAATTTCCTGGTTGGAGATATTAAACTGAAAGAAAGAGAAATCAAGAACAATTTTGAGGCTTTGGCCTATGCAGCTAAATAGATGAACTGAAAATAATCGTTATTTCACAGGATAAAGAGAGGCAGGGCAAGTATTGGGGGGAAGAGGTCAATTTTAGGTTTATTGGACATAAAAATGTCCATTTCACATGCAAGTGGATATGTCAAGTGAACAGTGGGTTATATAAATCTGCAGTTGTGAGAGAAGTCTGAGCTAGAGTAATATACCTGCGTGTCATAGCTTAGAGAAGAGTACGGAAAGCCATGGCACTGGATGGTGACAAAGGAAGGTATAGTCAGAGAGGGGAAGAACACTGAGTCCAGGCAATTCCACATTTAAAAACAAAAAAGAGGAAAGAGGACCAGCAGGTGGCATGGTGGTTAAGGTGCTGCATTCGCACATGTCAACTGTAGTGAGTCCTGGACCCCCGTGGCTTGAAAAATCACTCTGGGGGGGGGGGGGGGTGTTGTGTCCATTTCCCAGGAGGAGAAGGAATTACAGTGTGACCATCCCTCCTTGGGAGTGATTTCTCAGTTTTCCTCTTTTTGTCTGTCTCCAGCAAACACATGCACCTTATGACAAAAACTTAAAAAAAAAAAAAAAAAAAAAAAAAAAAAAAAAAAAAAGAAGGAATTAGGAAAACAGACCAGAGTAGAAGCAATCAGTAAAGTAGGAGGTAAATGAAAAGAGTCTAGTGACTAGAAGACCAATTCAGAAAATGTTTTTCCAGGAAGGAGGGCATGATGAACTTTTTTCACATCAGGCAAATAAATAAGACGAGGCTTGGAAATGGGTCCTGGGATTCAGCTCAGCAGAGTGAAAGGCTGGAAGCCTTGTCTGCATGGCGTGGAGAAATGGAGGGAGAGGAAAACAGAGGCAGCAATGAGAATAGAGAAGGAGCGAGATGCGTACCCTGCAAAGCACTTCACATCTGCACACTATCCTTGAACACTGTAGATACGCTTTAGGTTTCAACTTCATTTTTTTCCCGTGCAACTTGGAGGCGTAAGCATGACCAAATACAGTTTCACGAAATACACGTACGGATACTCACTATCCCACAGGGTTTATGAAGATAGGAAGAATTACATGACACAAAGTTGGATTTCAGAGTTTTAGAACAAGCTGAGAGAAGAGTAGTTTGTTTGCAGTCTCGGGTTCCAATGATAAGGCTCCAAAATAGTCTCCTTGCTAGATATGGGACATTGGCATCCTCCAATCGTTTGGCCCTCAATTTTCTCAAATTAAAAACACAGAGCATAGCTCCATTGCCTCTAAACTTCTCTTAGGTTTTTGGGTTCATTGCTTATTGTATTCTTATCTTGATTTTTATCAGAAAGGAAATTCCAATGGTCATTTTAGAAAACAATGTTTTCGTTAAGTCCATGATACTTAGGATATAGCAGTGTTTTAGGAAACAAAGTACCAAGTCATAATATGTAATAGTCTCTCTTTAAAAAAGCTTATAACCTCGGGACCAGCAGTTAGTGTAATGGCTATGTCGCTGGACTCCAATGTAGTCGACCACGGTTCACATCCCAGACCTGGTGGCTTAAAACTCACGCCAGGCACGTGTGCGTACGTGCCCAAGATCCCGAGAGGAGAATGGAGGAGAAGGGATTGCAGCGTGGTCATCCCCCCTGGGGGGTGATTTCTCGCTTTCTGTCTCTCTGTCTCTGTCTGTCTGGCGAGCGCACACGCCCTATAGCAAAAACCTCTCCAAAAAAAAAAAAAAGCTCATAACCTCCATGTAACATTCCATTAAATGTTGATAAAATTTATTAGAGACTCAAACAACTAGGCATCTTTCAAGCTTTGATTCTACTCACAGCTTAATTGCTTAAGTTGGTCGCATTTCATGTCAGAAAAATGCAACACTGATGTCACTACTATAATTAAAATATTGTATTATTTTTAGCCTGTCTTTAAAATTAAAAACATTTTATTTGATTTGACAGTTCTTTCTGGCACAGTAGCTTTAGAATCAGTGGGTTTAAAATGGATTCATACACACCACAAAAACATGATGGACCCATAACTAGACTATTTAACATTAATCAATAACATGTTCTTTAGACTTTACAACATTCCTATGTGGTAAATACAATTTTTACTTTAGTTTTTATTCACTCTTTTCTGCTAAACACCTAGCACAGGGCCAGAAATATAGTCTTTCTGAATAAATATTTGTAGAGGGAATGAGGATCCTTGGTAATTTTTTGCAATCTGACTTTGACTAATGGGAATTATTTGAAAGGATCTGCTTTGTCTGCAGAATGAAAATTGCTCTAGTGCCAAGTTTGTATAGAGCAGGGAAAGGATTTGGGGACCCATTTACTCTGTCAAAACAGTCTTTGGACTAAGGTTGGTTGTTTTTTATTCAGGATCAAATAGGATTCGATTTCACTGAATCTGTTATGTATGTCTGTTAAAAAAAAAAAAAAAATGGCTCTGTCACTGGATTCCCATGTAGTTGATCACAGTTTGAGTCCTGGACCCGGTGGCTTAAACTCACACTGGGCACTTGTGCGTGCGTGCCCAAGATCCCAAAAGGAGAATGGAGGAGAAGGGACTGCAGCATGGCCATCCCCCCGGAATGTTTATTGTGAAAAAACTACCCATAGATTTAAAAACTTTTTGTGCCCAAATAAACTCCTACTTTAACTACATTTCCCATGAATTTTTTTGAAGTTCACATTTAGTAGGCTGTCTAGAGCCCTCATAATGATTTGTATAACTTGGTTGCATTACTGGGAAATGAGAAGATGTCTCTGAATCTTCCGAGGCAGATCTGGATTGAATTCTGACTTCAACTATCAATAACTAAGTGACCGTAAGCAAGCAAAATCAATGTTCAGAGCCATATTTTCATAGATTTTGTTTTGTTTTGTTTTTCCATAGGACGTGTTTCCCCACAGTAGGGAGACAGATAGAGAGAAAGTGAGAAATCACCCCCTAGAAGGATAGCCATGCTATAATTCCTTCTCTTACATTCTCCTTTCAGGATTTTGAGCATGTTGGCACACTAACCTGGCATGTTTGTCAAGCCACTGGATCCAAGACTCAAACTGCAGTCAACTATATGGGAATCCAGCTTCTTAACCACCATGCCACCTGCTAACCCCCATGGTTTTTAAAAACAGTCAAATGAAAATTTTCTGGAAACTATAAATGCCTATAAATATATGCATTGTTTTTCTGCTGTATGAGAGATTCTCACCAATTTAACAGATTTTATAATCACACAGTTCTGTAGCCAGAAGTCCAGGTATGTCCTGCCTGGGTTCATAACTCAGGAGTTTGTTTTCATGGTTGGAATCCAGATGTCAGCTGGGGCTAGGTTTTCAGCTCCCAAACTTATCCAGGGTGTTGTCAGAACTCTGTTCATTGCAGCTATAATATACATGAGGTGTTTCTTTAAGGGAGGTAAAAGAGCACTTGCTATTTGTTTTGTCTCTTTTTAGAGCTCACCTGAGGTAAATCAAGCCTACTCAGAAAAATCCACTTTTTGAGTAACTCACATTCAGCTGATTAGGGACCTTAGTTACATATAATTAATTACCATCCCACCTGCCATATAAAGTAACGTATCACAGGAATGCTATTCCCCCCTATTCACTCACTCTGCCCACTCTCCAGGGAAGGTGATTATACATGGTGTGAACACCAAGGAGCAGGAATCTAGGGGGTCATCTTATCATTCTGCCTAGCTCAGGACTTGATATTGTTATGACTATACCACTTGAATGTGTGTTTTTCATGAAAGGTCCCTCTTTAATAATTTTGTAGAGCTTATGAAGTTGTTCCTTGGGACAAGATGCTACCACCAAAACTTGATCCAGAAGAAACCACACTGGAAAAAGCTGCTGATCTCATCTCACAGTGTTTTACACTGAAAAGATATGAAAGGGAGCCAGCCATAACCCAGGTCAGCAGACATCCGAGGGGTATTTTTGTGTGATGCACTGCCTTCCTTACTCCATTCATGTCAGGCTAAATCCAAGCATGCATTTACTACTGTTAGTGAAACTTTGTCACCAACAATACTTGTTTTTATTGTTAGACTTTACCTAAAGAATGATGTAGAGAGACATTGTATGTCTCCACTTAACATATGCTGACTGTCTGCACTCTATGGTAGAGACTGAAAGACTGGAGGACGTACAAGCACTAAAAATTGTTATGGACACTAGAGACAAGGTGGATAGAGTGTGGGAGGGGAAGAGTGTGTGTAGGAAAGGAAACTTGGGGTGAAAAATAGAGAGGTAAGACATTTGTGGGACACAGATATGGTTTATTATTTGTTGATAAGGACATGTATACTCAACTGGGCTGGACTGAGGTGTATATCATGCTGGGTAAAGTCTCTTTACAATCTAAATGACGTATAGTGATAAATGTATAAATAATAATTAAAATTAATAATAATAATAAAATAATAATAATAAAATGCAGTCATCTTCAAGAAAAAAAGTGAAAAAATTGCAGTTTTAGGATCCATGAAGAATGAATAATTATTTTGACTTTACCTTTTTACTGAGATATAATTCATATACTATAAAATTCACCCTCTTACAAAGTAAAATTCAGTGACTTTTAGTATATTAACAAGGTGTACAGCTACCATCACTGTGCACATCTAATTTTAAAGTATTTTCATCATCTCAAAAACAGGAATCCCTATACCTGTTAGCAGTTTCTCCCCTCCTCCCAGTCTCTGGAAATTGCTAATCTATTTTCTTTTTCTTTTCTTTTTGAAGAATTATTTTATTTAACTTTATTTATTATTATTATTTTCCAGTTTGATCAGAGAGAGACAGAGAGGGAGAGAGAAGGAAAGTGGGAGGGCAAGCCGCCAGGTCCGGGACTTGAATCACGGTTGGCCATGTGGGAGTCCAGCACCTTTGACCACCACACCACCTGCCGTCCCCACTAATCTATTTCCCATAGACTTGACTATTCTGTACATTTTGTAAAAATGGAATCATGCACTCTGTGGCCTTTTGCATCTGGCTCCTTTTACTTAGTATCATGTTGTTAAGGTCGTCTGTATTGTGGTATGTATCTAATTCCTTTGGTACTCATGGCCAAACAACGTTCCATTCATGAGTGTTACATCTTTTGTTTATCTAATCATCTGATAGCCACATGGGTTGTTTCCTCTTTTTGGCATATTATGAATAATGCTACTGTGAACATTCATCTGTAAGTTTTTGTGTGGAATATGTTTTTGATTCTTTTAGGTATACACCCAGGAGTAGTCTTATAAATGTATGTTTAATCTTTTAAGTAACTGCCAGATTGTTTTCCAAAGCAGCTTTTATTTCACATCTCTACCAGCAACGTATGAAGATCTCATTTCTCCACATCATTATCAAGAATTTTTATTATCTTCTTTTTAATTTTAATTGCCAGAGAGTGTGTGCACTCATGAGAGAGAGAGAGAGAGAGAGAGAGAGAGAGAGAGAGAGAGAGAGAGAGAAGGCACCCTCCAATGGGGCATGGTCATGCCATGGTCCATTCTTCTCTATTTCTTCACTCTGTTGGGATTTGGGGCATGCATGCACACACAACATCTGGTATGTTTTTCAAGCCACTGGGACCAAGATTCCAATAGCAGTTGGCCATGTGTGATCCAGTTCCCTTAACCTGTAGGCTGCAGGGCCAGCCCCAATGTGTCTTTTTGATTATAGCCATACTAGGGGTGTGAATTGGTATCTCATTATGATTTTGATTTTTATTTCCCTAATGACTAAAAATGTTGAGCATCCTTTCATGTGCTTATTGGCCAATCATGCATCATTCTTGAAAAAATGTTACGTCTATTTAAATCCTTTACCCATTAAAAAATTAAGTTGTCTTTTAAAAAAAGAATCATGGACATACGTAGTTGAAGTTGAGTTAGGATTCGAAAGTTTCGTAATGATGAAAGTCACTGTTGACTTGCAAATGCCTTAATACTACCTATATTGGAAATTTTCACCTATTATTTAAAGACTATCTCTTTATCAAAAGGCATTTGCAAAACTTGTGTTCATTTTGAATATCATGGAAGACTGAGTAAATAATAAGGAAGACAGGGAGATGCTTACAGACCGCACCAGATAACCTATGCTGGTGGTAGTTCTTAGAATAGATGCTGCAATTTGGCTCTGTACTCCTCAAGGTAAATTGGGAAGATTATGAGTTGTGGATTGCTATCCGATGTTACCTTTTGTGTTAAGCACACCAATTTGTCAGAAACGTCTATTCTTTCCATTTCTGAATATCAAAAAGAATTAGTCACACAGAATAATTGTATTCACACCACAGCCAGAGTACTTTCTCTGAAGTGTAAATCTGTTATAAAGTTTCACTTAAAAACCCACCATGTTTTATAAAATAAAATCCATACTTCTTAACCTGGCCCAGACCCCACTACTTTCCCACAGTCCTCTTCTCTGCCTCATCGCTTCCTTGTTTTCTCCCTCTTGCTGTTTGACTTAGATTCCAAAAACCACTCCCCACAAGATTCTGTCCTGTCTCTGCTGAGCTCCCTTCGGATTCTCAGGCCTGCATGCTCCGCCTCAGATCTGACGTTTTGCTGTGATGCACTGCCTTCCTTACTCTGTCTATGTCAGGCTAAATCCCACGTGTTTTTCAGGTCTGGTCTTGGCTCCCATGTCTGACCTCTCCACACTGATCAGAAAGACACTTCTGCTTTCATTGACTCCCTCATCCTTCTGTGCCATATGTCACCTTGTGCAGGTGTGGTCAGGCCCTTGGATTACTTCTCATAATGAAGTCTTTTTAATATAGAAAATCCACAGGAGTCATAAAGAAAGCAACTATGTTGCAATACTGTTCTTAACATAGCTTCCTAAGAGGTCCATTGACCCCAGGAAAAAGCTCACATTATCTTGTAAGATCTCTTCAGTTTATGCGGAGAAAAATAATAATCAAAAAGGAAAATGAGCCAGCAAGTGGTATGGTGGTTAAGGTGCAGGGAACCAGCAGTTAGCGTAATGGCTATGTCGCTGGACTCCCACATAGTCGACCGCGGTTCACATCCCGGACCCAGTGGCTTAAAACTCACGCCGGGCGCGTGTGCGTGCGTGCCCAAGATCCCGAGAGGAGAATGGAGGAGAAGGGATTGTGGCATGACCATCCCCCCTGGGGGGTGATTTCTCGCTTTCTGTCTCTATGTCTCTCTCTGTCTGTCTGGAGAGCGCACGCGCCCTATAGCGAAAATCTCTCCAAAAAAAAAAAAAAAAAAAGGTGCTGGATCCCACATGGCTGATTGTACAGTTTGAGTACCAGACCTAGAGGCTTGAAGATCATTCTGGGTTGGGGCTGGCAGGTGGCGTGGTGGTTGAGAGTGCTGGACTTTCACATGGCCAACCATGGTTTGAATCCTGGACTTGGGAACTTGCTTTCTCACTTTCCCTCTCTCTGTCTCACACTCTCTCTCTCTCTCTCTCTCTCTCTCTCTCTCTCTGTCTCTCACTCTATCCCTCTCTGGTCAAATTAAAATGAATGGGTGAATAAAGTTAAATAAAATAATTCTTGGAGGAAAAAAAGAAAAGAAAATCATGCTGGCCACATGTGTGTGCATGCCTAAAATCCTGAGAGGATGATGGAGGAGAAGGGATTGCAGTGTGGCCATCTGCCCTGGGGTGTGATTTCTCAGCCCCCATCCCCACCCTATCTGTTGAGCGCATGCACCGTATAACTAAAAGAAAAGAAAAATAAGAAGAGCAAAGAAAAAACAGTTTTAATATAAAGCCTGAAACCTGAAATTTCACATAAAAGTTAAAATCAACTAAAGAACAAAAGAAAAAAATGTATGGTTCCATCAAACTATTTTCTTAAGGATCTCTACACTACTTCAAAACATGCTGTCTTGTGAAAATTGGTCATTTTGTTACATATTCTTTGGTATTGAATTATCCTAATATCCAGAGTCCTTCCCAGGGAAGAGGAGGTGCAGGGCTGGGCGGGAACAGGGAGACAGATCTGGGCTGCAGAGTGTAGGCTATGGTGGATCCAAAAAATCCCAGCATCTAGAAACTGAAATCAGATCTTTCACATGGACTAAGATCTGAAGGAGGAGGGTAGAGGCAGACTCCAGCTATGAGCAAACAAACTGGCAGTGGGAGACTGCGAGCAGAGGCCAGGAATGGCCCCTCCACGAGCCCCTAAGATGCCAGGGAGACCTAGAAGGTGCTTTTCATACAGAGCTGGGCTGTGAATGGAGAGGCCTGTTGAGGACACTAGAGTTGTATACTAGAAATAATGATAAACACGCTCATTAAATATCTCTCATTCATTTTGATGATGATTTTAGATGGTCGGTGGACTCTGGGACAGATTTCAAACAAGATCTTTCTTGGCACCGATCAAACCAATTAATTTGTAAGTTTTATCTCCCAAGGTTCTTCTCACTAGATTTTTCACTAGTATGTATTTTTCATTAAGAATCTGATACTCTGTGTTAGAGGGATGGGTGAGGGGCATATCCTCCGAGGCGGAATATTCCAGAGACTCTCAGACTAACATCTTTGTGCCTGGAAAGATGACCCAAACCCAGTTCAATTGCTTAGGGTTGCCTGCTTTCTGTTTTAACCTTCTTTACAATTTAGAATATTAAATGTACCATTTTCCTAAACACATCTACCCTGGAATCATGACTATGATGGATTTGATATTTCACATTTTCATACATTCTTTTAATCCTTTAAAACACATGTGCTATTGGTAATCCATACACAGTATTGCATTCCTTGTTTATGAACTCAATCTAAGTGGTAATACACACATATTTATGTAACTTAATACTTTGTTCAGTATTGCATTTATAAGATGCATACATATTTTTTTTTTGAGAGGTTTTTGCTATAGGGCACGTGTGCTCACCAGAAAGACAGAGAGCGACAGAGAGACAGAAAGCGAGAAATCACCCCCAGGAGGGATGGCCATGCCGCAATCCCCTCTCCTCCATTCTCCCCTCAGGATCCTGGGCATGCATGCACACGCAGCCGGCTTGAATTCAAGCCACCGGGTCTGGGACTCGAACCGTAGTCAACTACATGGGAGTCCAGCAACATAGCCATTATGCCAACTGCTGGTCCCAAGCTACATACATATTGACAGCTGCGTCCCTAGGGGTTCATTTTCTCTGCTATATAGACTTCCATTGACTAGATATATCACAATTTATTCATCTCATAATATTTTTTCTAATTTTTATTGCAGTTGAAACAATGTCCAGATATATTTATGTACCCAAGTGTAAAAATATTTCAGGGCTTTATATAGATATGAGAGGTCTTCCAAAAAACTCATAGGAAATGTGTAATATAAAGAAGCTATACATAGATTTCGTAAATTTTTTGCACCAAAACAATTCATACTTCAATTCTACTTTTCCATGAACTTTTTGAAGTCACTCTGTATGTACTTGTGTCTAGAGAGCTGGATCAAGAGGTGTGTAGTTCTCTTCTTTCTAGATGCTGCCATATTCTTCTCCAGATGAGTTTTACCAGTGAACTTTCACATCTGCCATGCAAACTACAAGCCCCAGAGATTAGTCTATCTTTTGTCTCTTAATATTTCATCTGATTTTCTAGTTTTATTTGACCATTACCCTACTGTGGAGAACAATATGGCAGTTCCTCAAAGACCTTTAAATAGGGTTAATCTTACACATTTCATTTTATGTGCATCTAATCACACTTGATTGCAAAGCAAAATACTGATGCTTGCTATAGTCAGCAAAATCGAATTTTTGCTAAATTTCAGTGATGTATACATACTGAATATATGTAAAATATAACAAAAATAATATCAGGGATAACATTTTAAAAATATTTAACAATCGGGACCAGCTGTTAGCATAATGGCTATGTTGCTGGACTCCCATGTAGTCGACCGCGGTTCGAGTCCCGGACCTGGTGGCTTAAACTCACGCCGGGTGTTTGTGCATGCGTGCCCAAGATCCCAAGAGGAGAATGGAGGAGAAGGGACTGCGGCGTGACCATCCCCCTTGGGGGGTGATTTCTCGCTTTCTGTCTCTCTGTCTCTCTCTGGCTTTCTGGCGAGCACATGCGCCTATAGCAAAAAACTCTCCAAAAAAAGAAAAAAACAATTTAACAATCATAGTACTTGTATAACACTAGAATAAAGTGTCCTTTAAGAAGTATTACATTTTTATTGCTAGATAAAAAAAAGTGACAAAGTAGACATATACAAAACCATAATGCAGTTGGCATACTGGAACTAAAAATTCAAATACTGACAATATTGATAATAATATTGAGTCTTGTCAGAAAACTTACATTTTATTGAGCCATATCTGAAAAGAATATGTACTATTTTTGAGAAATATTGTTTAAAACATGGTTTTACCAAATAGATTCCAATGTATAAATTAAGTGGTAGAAATTTAAATAATAGAAACTTTAAAAAATGTAATATCCTCACTTATTTATGCAATAAGTTAAAAATGGTTGCTAATCCCATTTAAATAAATTTTTATAAGATGCGAGTTTTTTAGCACTAATTCTTATTTATTTTATTTTTTATCTTTTTCTAGTTTTGTTTGTTTGTTTGCCATAGGGCATGTGCACTTGCTGGAGAGGAGAGAGACAGAAACAGAGAGAGGGAAAGTGAGAAATCACCCACCAGGTGGATGGCTATGCCACAAACCTTTCTCCTCCATTTTCCTCTTGGGATTTTGGGCATACACACACACACACACACACACACACACACACACATGCACCCAGCATGATTTTCAAGCCACCAGGTCTGTGATTCGAACAACGGTTGTCCGTGTAAGGATCCAGCTGCCTTAACCACACCATCTGCTGGCTCAATACTAGTTCTCAATATATGAATGTTAACTTAAAAAACCCTTACGAGCATCTTTTTATCTATGTATCATTTGCTAAAAGAGCAAATACCCAGATGCTCTTTTCTTCCTTCTTGTTCAGATGGATCTACTGCAGTTTAAAATCTTTTTTGCTGATGTGGCTGGTAAATGAAAAGCTCTGTATCTTTGTCAGTACCACCATAGCTCAAAATTCCTGAAGGTACCTTCCATCTGGAGCCTTTATCTATGGCTCCCAGGAGCCCATATGAAAACCTATGTGTGATTGTTGATATCAGTTTGTTCATAATCTCCCAAGCCTAGGAATAACCAAGAAGCCCTTCAGCAGATGGATAAATGAGCACACCAGAACACCACCCAGGAGTAGCACCAAGGCAATGAGATGCTACTCAGCACTGAGAAAGCACAGCCACTGCACATGAGTGTAGACAGGAAGCTGTGGTCCATTTCACTCAAAGAAAGTGCCAGACCCAAAGGGCTAGGTACCGGTTCCACTCTAAGACATCCTGGAAAAGACAAAACACGTTTAAATCATTTCTGTTTAAAACAAGTTCTGAGAGGCCAATTCCTGAGATGTCACTGAAGACTTTCTATTTTAATTAGAGAAATACTTTACAATTTTGATGTTCATTAACTTAATATCAATAACCCAATTACTCCTCTGTTCTCTTTTTCTAAGTGTGAGTCCAAGTTCTAGAAGTAAATACATTCCTCTCTATACGTAAGTAATGTTTCTCGAAATTTTTAAAGTACTAGATTTCCATTAGATTGTAGTTGCTTTTAAGCTCACTCATGTTTACAATTCACTTTTTATTTTTAATGCCAGAGAGTGTGTGCATTTGCCAGAGAGAGAGAAAAATAAAAAAGAGAGAAAAAAATCCACCCCCACCCAAAGAAGTGTGGTCATGCCACAATTCTTTTCCCTCCTTTCTGTCAGCATTTTGAACATACACACACAGTGGCATGATTTTCAAGCATCTGGGGCAGGGATTCAGGCCTCGGTCAGCCATGTGAGATTGAGCTTAACCACTGTGCTACCAGTCTGGCCCTGAAATTTACTTTTTCTTTTTTTTTAGAGATTTTTGCTATAGGGTGCGTGCGCTCACCAGAAAGACAGAGACAGAGAGACAGAAACCGAGAAATCATCCCCCAGGGGGGATGGCCATACCGCAATCCCTTTTCCTTCATTCTCCTCTAGGGATCTTGGGCACGCACGCACACGCACCCGGTGTGAGTTTAAGCCACCGGATCTGGGACTCGAACAGCAGTCGGCTACATGGGAGTCCAGCGACATAGCCATTAATCCAACTGCTGGCCCCTGCAATTTACTTTTTAAGACAACTTACATGCTCTAACAGATTTCTACTGCTTTCCTGACACAGTGACTGTTTAACATCAAAAGTTCCAAATATCTGTTAGAGAGTTTGGTGCTAAAAAAAAAAAGAAAGATGGACCAACAGGTGGTGTGAAGGTTAATTCACTGACTCCCACACAGAAGACTGTATGGTTTGAATTCCAGACTTGGTAGCTTGAAAAACACACTGTGTGTGTGTGTGTGTGTGTGTGTGTGTGTGTGCATGTGTGTCAAAAATTCTGAGAGGTGAATGGAGAAAGGGTTGGGGCATGACCATTCTCCCTGGGGGGTGTTTTCTCACTTTCCCTCTCTTCCTCTGTCTCTCTCCAGCAAGCACACATGCACTGTCACAAAAAATCTAAAAGAAAAGAAAGAAAAGAAAAAGGAGGGATGTGTTTTTCTGTTTGGAACTAAAATTTAGATGCTGCTACTACCTGGTGTTTTCATCTGGAACAGCTGTCTTAGTTGATGTGGAAGGTACAATGCACTCCCTAACACTGGAATGCAGAAAATGCCACCTCTTATTTTTTAACAGTTAAATCTGGGTTTCCCTGGATGACAAAGTACATAATCTGCCACGAGGGATCTTTGTTTCTGAGATTGAAGAATAAACCTTGGAACAAAGTAGACCCAAGATCAAGGTAGAGAGGGACCGGAACCTTGTCCCTCATTAGTGCAGCCTCTTCTGTTCTGCAGTAGGGTGACCCGTGCTCCTACTAATGACCCTAGAGACGCTCTCTAGCTGACATGGACTCCACCTCCTGACCTTCTTTCAAGCCCACGAGGCACCCACTGGTCGCCCAGACTCCAGGGCGCCATTGCCACAGAAGCCATATTGTCTCTGGCAGACACCAGCCTCCGCCTGGGCCCAGTCCTCCACCAGTCTACAGTGAAGGAGTGGTCCTGGGCCTGCTTCTTCTTTCAGAAACACAGCCCAGCTGTTACTCTCATGCTTGCTCAAACTCAAGATCAGAGAACACAGCACCTCTTACTCTGAAGAACAGAAAATCCCCTCTATTTTAAGAGAATTGTTCCATCCCTAGGGGATTTTGTTTTTGCATTTTGAGCTTTTGATCCATTTTGGCAAATAAAATTTCTTTTAGAAGTTAGAACACTCTTTGACTATTTCTAAGAGTCTTACAAAGACACATGGGTCTTCCTTTCTTCTCTCCCTCACAGTGGACACGTACAGTCTACAAATGCTGATGATGTTGACAACCCTTACGGCGACATCACCTCTCTTGCCAAACCGCGGCATGCTCGACCTCTCTATACAAACACGAATCGGTGAGTTCCGTTTGTAATTCTTTCATTTATTTTGTTACTAAAGGTAAAACATAGGGATGGGCTTTATTGTAAATGAAGGAATAAAAAATGGCCATTATAGAACATAAGAAGGAAAATGTCTATTCCCTAAAAGATTGACTCACCTGGGAGCCTTGAGCAGCTCACTTCTGAAACCTGTGAGAAAAATGCCACCAAGCACAGGAATTGTGAGGGGATCAATAATGCTTGGAATAATACTCTGAAATGCTGTTGATCAATAACAAGTCATACCAAAGTTGGCAAAACCAGACTCTTCCACAAAAACAAGGCATGTGGGTTTTACAGTGCTAGGGTATTGCTTTCCGGAACACTGGTCCAGGGAGATGGCAAGTACAGTGCAGTGACCCTGGACATGTTCTTGTTACAGAGGCAAGAAATAACCAGGAAGTGGGTGGGCAGCTCAGAGCTCAGTGGAGGAAAGAGAGAATGCCCCAGCACCATGCTCTGATACTTGAAAGTTATCACCACAGTATATGTAGTTTTTAATTTACGTATGCTATACAATATATTCATTGTTTTATATTACGAATGAAAAATATATATATATATATATATATATATATATATATATATTATGTAATACATACATATTCTTCCACAAGTTCATGGAAATGTATATTATGAAAAAATTATGAATGGATTTCAAATTTGTTTTGCACCAAAATAAAGTCTTACTTAACTCAGGACAGGCAGATTGCATCATGGTTATGTTACTGGATTCCCACATAGTTGACTGTGGTTTGAGTTTAGGACCCAGCAGTTTAAAACTTATACCAGGCACACGTGCCCGTGTGTACCCAAAATCCCGAGAAGGGAATGGAAGAGAAAGGATTGCAGTGTGGCCATCCCCTCTGGGAGGTGATTTCTTGCTTTCTGTCTCTCTGGCAAAAATCTCTCTTGGAAAAAAAAGTCTTACTTATTTTCCACAAACTTTAGAAGTCCTACACACACACACACACACATATACACATATATATATACACACATATATATATACATACACACACATTATATATAATAACATCGTATATTATATACATTATATATACACATTATATCTATTATATATATTATACACACACACACACACACACACATACTTTTGCCAGTAAGAATACCAAGGCTCAGAGAAATTAAATTGCTTCTCTAGAATTCACAAGACAGCCCTGAAGTTCAAGTGCAGTTCTCTTTCCACAAAGCCACCGAGCAGCCAAAGGTCAGGAATGTCACACCATCAGTTTCCGTCGTGATCAACAAATCTTGCAGAAATATTATGCAAGTCCATAGCATGAATCATGGTAATATTTTTTTGTATTTATGTTTTGATTGCTAGAAAGTGTACGTGCTCGCCAGACAGGCACAAAAACAGAAAAAAGGAGATGGAGAAAGCATCCTGTCAATAGGGTCAGCCCACAGTCTCTTCTCCTCCCTTTCTAAATTCTTTCAGAATTTAGGGCACACACGTGTGTGTGTTTGGTGTATTTTTTATAATTTTTTTTATTTTTATTTATTTTTTACATTAATTCACTATACATCATTACAGTATACAAAATGAATTTTTCATCCAAAATACACCATCTATTGGCGCAATCAATCACATCAACATACATGATATCAACAAATAATTTTCCATTTCTTATGTCTTGTATATTTTGCTTTTTTTTTTTTTTTTTTTTTGCCATCCTTGATTCCCTATCCCTAACCCTCTGCCCTATCCAACCCTCCTCCCACATTGTCTCTGGTATCCATGGTTGCTTTCTATGCCTTCCCCCCCCATTTAATTGATTTGCTAATGAACTTAATTAGTCTAAATATTTGCAATAGCAAGCACAGCTGATATATACATACACATGAATCCATGTCTGACCTTAGGCATAAACCTCAGTGAGTAGAATGAACATACTATGAAATAGTATCTAGCTGGGGCTATATAGCTTACTGTGGTCATCTAATACACAGTTGTTTTTTTTTAATTTCGATAACAGTATTAGTGTTCTTTTTTTTCTTCTGAATTTTTTTTATTAATTTACATTCATTCCCTGATCATCACCACAACATACTAAATGTGGTTTCCCATCTAGAATAAACTACATATGACTTAATCATGCATATTATCATCCATAATATTCCATTTCTACTTTCATATATATATATGTATATATATATACACACATATATATGTGTGTATATATATATACATATATATATGTATATATATATATGTTTTTTACCTCATGTCTGACCCTCTGCCCTATTCCACTCTCTTATTACACTATCTCTGCTGTCTACAGTTGTCTTCAATTCCTTTTCCCCCAGCATTTTGTTGATCACACAATATCATAAGTAATCTAACTACTTTCAATAGCAAGTTCAGCTGGTGGTTTCAAGAAAAGCAGTTTTGAACTGGTAAGGATATCTCCTTGAAACTTAAAGCCTAGAAACAGGCTAGTATTCTGTTCAAATAGTAGGTACATGAATCTATTGACAGCTCAAGACAGGACAAAAATCCTTAAAACCGGACAACAAAACTTAGAAGAAAAGCAGCAATATTTTGGTCAAGACACAGAATGCTGTTTCATCAGTTCAGTCTCATGTACTTAATCTTTCTTCTGTTTCTGTTGAGGTTCAATCTTCCAGATTGAACTCTGGGATATAATACTCAACTTCAGACTTTGTCCCTACAATTAAGTTGCCCATTTTCTTAGTTTCTGAACTCTTATTTCTGTGTGTCTGCATTTAATTCTACTGACATAGCACTCCCTTAAGAACTTCTTGGAGATCTGGTTGGGTGCTGGTAAATTCTTTCAGGTTTTGTTTATCTGGGAATGTTCATGTCTTTTCTTCCCAAATGAACAATAATCTTGCTGGGTACAGAATTCTCGGTTGAAATTGCTTTTCCCTTAATACTTTGAATATAGTTTCCCATTCTCTCCTCGCTCGCATTGTTTCCGATGAGAGGTCTGCCGTTAGTCTGATGAGATACCTTTTGTAGGTAACTTGCCATTTTTCTCTTGCCAGTCTTAGTATCTTGTCTTTGTCTGTGGTTTTGGTCAATCTGGCTATAATGTGTCTTGGAGAAGATCTTCCTGAATTGATTCTATTTGGGGTCTTCTGTATTTCCTGTGACTGAATCTTTGAGTGCCTCTCCAGGTTTGGAAAGTTTTCTTGCAGGATTTCATGTAATAGATTATCAATGCCCTTATGAGTCTCTTCACCTTCTGGGATGCCTATTATCCGGATGTTTGGACGTTTAATTGTATCTAGTATTTCTCGCATATTATTCTCAAATTTTGGGGCCATTTTCTCAGTCTTCGTGGTGGGTTTTTCTAGGCCAGTAATTTTCTCTTCTACATCTGAGATTCTATCTTCTGTATGATCCAGTCTGCTTTTAATACTTTCAAGGGAAATTTTGACTTCTTGTATTATAGTCTTCATCTCTAACAGTTCCATCTGATTGTTTAGTAAAGTGTGAAATTCCTCTTTTAGATCTTGCATGAATTTCCTCACCTCCTGGAACTCTTCAACTCCTTTCTCCTTCCTCTTCAGCAGTTCTTTGTCTCTCTTCTCTTCCATCTCTGTTAGCTTTGCCATTATGAATGTTCTGAATTCTTTATCAGACATTTCCATGATTTGCATTGAACTGTGTATGGATGAAGAGGAGTTATCCTTTTCCCTTGTGGGAGAGGTATTTTCCTGCTTCCCCATATTTCTTGTGGTCCTGCAGTGATTTCTAGTCATCTGGTGGATGGTCGGTTTCTTTCCAAACTTGGAAATTCAAGGTGAGGGTCGAGGAGTGTGTAGAAAAGGAAACAGAGAGAGGGAAACAATAGCAACAACAGCAAAAAAAACAGACAAGAAACAGAGAAAAAGAGAAGAAAAAATGAAGAGAAAAACTTTTAAATGAAACTAAAAAAAAAATTAATATTCAAAAAATTTCAATAAAACCCCAAAATTAGAAAACCGTGCGACACGCTTGCGTGCCACGCAAAATGGCTAGATCACAGGAGCCATGGAACTGTCTCTTGAAGAAGGGCTGTTCTGTTCCCTTCCGCCTCTCCTGGGTTGGGAGAGCAAGAATTAAAAAAATAAGAGAGAGAGGAGACAGAGACAGAGACAGAGGTAGAGAGGGACAAAGACAGATATAGAGACAGGAGGCCTGAAAGGGGTCTTCCTACCGCGCGAATTTTGTATGCTGGAGGCCGAATTATCAGTGGGACATCTTCCTTTCTCCGTTTCCCCCAAAATGGCTAGATCCTGTTTGGTGTATTTTTAAAACCCAAGGGACCAGGATTCAAAATGCATGATTAGCCATGTGGCACCCTGCCCCCTTAACTACTAAGCTACAGTGCTGGCCCACAATAACATTTTAAATGTTAATTAATTTCTGTCTTTTTAAAACATCACTTGTGCCCATGAGAAAAACTAGTTAAATTTCACATTAGCTGTACTTCTGACTGATTCTGTTGTTTGGTAAATACAGTAATTTAGGGGTCATCCAGTGGTGTGCTGGTTAAGGCAGCTGGATGCGACATGACTGACTACGTAGTTTGGATCCCAGACCCAGCAGCTTGATAAAGCATGTTGGACATGTGTGGAACCAGCAGATGATGTATGGTTATGTTGCTGGACTCCCATGTAGTCATCTGTGGTTCGAGGCTCAGACCTGGCAACTTAAAACTCATGCTGGGTGAGTGTGCATGCATGCCCAAAATCCTGAAAGGAGAATGGAAGAGAAGGAATAGCAGTGTGGCCATCCCCCCTCAGGGGTGATTTCTCAGTTTTTGTCTCTCTGGTGAGTGCGCACACCCTATAACAAAAATCTCTCTCTCTCTCACACACACACACACACACACATTAGACATGTGTGTGCATAGAAAATCTTGAGAGAAGAACAGAGGAGAAGGAATTGTGGTGTGGCCATCCCTACAGGGGTTTTTCTCACTTTCCCTCTGTCTCCCTTTGGTAAGCATATACACCTTGTAGCAAAAAATAATTTTGAATTTTTCTATGATGTCTACCCTATCTAATTCTTTTGGCTACTTGGTCAAATCATAAAATAGGCTTCAAAACTCACTTCAGTTATAAAATATGGCTATGTAACCTACATCATTGAAGAATGAATGATTCTGCCTAATTCAACAAAAACAAAAAGAGTTCCTGAAATGTTCCAGGTACTTTGCTAAGAACTGTAATAATACGAAGATTGAAACAGGCAGAGGCTCTGCCCTCAAATAGTTAAAACCTTGGAGAACAGGTAAGCTCTATACAGAAATTATTATAATATAAAGGAGGATGAAATAAGTCTCATAAAATTCAATCTAGCATTTTGAAGCCCAGTTACAGAGAGAAATTAGAGCCAATTTCATTCCACATCGGTTCAAGAGAAGCTGCATCCCATATGGTGACCATGATTCAAATTTCCTTCCTAGTCAGCACGAAACCTACCAGGTGCATGGGGTGGTGCCCAAAATCTGATAGGCTGGGGGACTGGAGGACGGAGATTGCAGCGTGACCAGAACCTATGGAGGGTGTCCTTGCTCTCTCTCTCCTGAATACATGAGCTCTATCATAAATAAAGGAAATAAACAAACTTGCATTTATGGGGAGAAATCACTTTCACATGCAGGATATGAAGTCTGCTGTGTTGTGCTGAGTTCTGAGGAAAGGATCACATGGTCTGATATGTCTATAAATTCGGCAAGAAAACATTTGCTATTAACATAGTAATTTTAAAAACTTTAAAGGAAAATATGGGGATAAAACCAGTCTTAAAATATTATTTAATCAAAAAAACATTATTTTTCTTTTGGAAATAGATATTTGTATTTGAAATATTGTAGGAAACTTTCTTTCTAAAGATTCAAGACATTCTTTGGGGTCATTCTTTACTTTCTTTTTTTTTTTTTTGGAGAGAGACAGAAAGCGAGAAATCACCCGCCAGGGGGGATGGTCACGCCGCAATCCCTTCTCCTCCATTCTCCTCTCGGGATCTTGGGCATGCACGCACACGTGCCCGGCGTGTTTTAAGCCACCGGGTCCGGGTCGCGAACCGTGGTCAACTACGTGGGAGTCCAGCGACATAGCCATTATGCTAACTGCTGGTTCCCTTTGGGGTCATTCTTCAAAAAAGAGTGAAGAGCAGCCTGGCAGAATTTTTTAAATGTAATGTAAAAACATACAATGTAATATGAATTTAAATGTGAAAATCCGTCATTCTACTTCATCTTGCTGTTTATTTCTGTTTGTTAGAAAGTGAAATTATGAGCAGATCTTGAAAAACTTAGACATTAATTGCACTTATTTTATTTGGCCACTAGAGGGCATCTGAGGTTGCAAAGTTTTTCCTTCTGATGAGTTTTCGATTTCAAACAGAATCTTAACTTTTGTGAAGAGATGTTTTCCATTTTTATTATGAATTATTCATACATGCAAAAATATAATGTTACAATGTAACATAGAAAATACTATCAAATAAGTGCCTAAGAATCCCTTGCCTGGATTAAGAAAGAGAATTTTACTAAAAATGTTTGAACCACCAGTATGCCCCTCACGGAGACCTCTTTGCTGGACTTCTCTTTCCCAGTCCAGAAGTATTCCTCATTAGGCTCTGTGCTCCTTCTTGTCTTGATTTGCTATATCATTTTCCTACATATATATGGCCGTCTAAACTGAACATTACGCAGTTTCACAATACCTCCCTGAGCTCGGAGCAAAGTGCACTATACGCACAATATGCTGTTCTCTGCATAAAGTCTGAAACCCAGAAACACAAGCCTACGTTGTGCCAGGTGGGGAATTCTACGTAATTCCATGTCATCCTACCCAAACGCAAACATGACTCTTACTTTTCTCATCTTAAAGTTTCTTAAAGAGAAATATCTTTATGATATTATCTCCAGGGTTTTCCTCGTGATTGATGATACTTAATCATGGCTGTCCCTTCTTCCCCAGCAGTTGAAGCTGAGCCTACTGATGCCTGAGTTTGTATGTTCCATCCTGGGAATCACCCATTTCTCTATGGGGAAAGGTTTAAAACATTGCCCTCATTAATTTCCCTAATTTTTATTTTTTATTTTCCGGTCTCCAAGTCATCTGATATGCCCAGTTTTGTATTTCGTTTTTGTTTTTGTTTATTTTAATATTTGCGGTGATCATACACAAATAGTTTGTTATTTTCATTGTAGAACTCAATCTGATGACAGGAAAACAGCACAGAAAAAAGTAACAAAATACAACTGAAGTCTAACACAAAAACTTAACCTTTATCAGGGGGCCAGAGAGTGGCGCTTTGTGAGACAATCCCACATGGGAAGGTTCCCAGCTCAAGTCTGGAGACCTTCCTCAGTGTGCCAGAGCACCGTGCCTTTGATTCAGGGCTGGCTGACAGCCGGGAGAAGACGAGGGGATGGAGGGATCAAGACCCTGTTGTGAAGGGCTTTCTCACTCGCTCATAGAAGAAAGAAATAAGTAAACCTTAAAAATCCGTAACTATTATTAACATTTTGGCATATTTCAATCTGTCACATGTGTTTTTATGTTTGTTTTGTTTCTGCTATAGGGCACATGCACTTGCCAGAGAGAGACAGGGAAAGAGAGAAAGAGCAGGCGAGAAATCCCCTAGGGCAACTGTCCACCTCACAGTCCCTCTTCCTCTCCCCTGTTTTCCTCTCGAGATTTTGAGCCCACACACACACACACACACACACATACCCGGCATGATTTTCAAGCTATAAGGTTGAGGATTTGAACCACATAGCTGACAACGTGGAGCCTTGACCTCCATTCTAGTTGCTGGCTTGTTGTATGTATTTTTAATCTTACTTTTGTTTGTGTTTATACAAGGAGTCTTCAGAAACTTCATGGGAAATGCTTATCATGAAAAAACTACGCATGGATCTCATTTTATTTACACCAAGTAGACTTATACTTTAATTCTATTTTCCACAAACTTTTTACTTTTTTGGGAGGGATTTTTGCTATAGGGCACATGCACTCACCAGACAGAGAGACAGAAAGCAAGAAATCACTCCCCCCTCAGGGGGGATATGGCCATGCTACAATCCCTTCTCTTCCATTCTCCTCTGGGGATCTTGGGCATGCACATACATATGCCCGGCCTGAGATTTAAGCCGCTAGGTCTGGGACTCAAACCTCAGTCAACTACGTGGGAATCCAGTGACATAACCATTATGCCATCTGCTGGTCCCTCCACAAACTTTTTGAAGCTGTCTTGTATAAACTGCATGTATCACATTACATATGACATTTTTACCACCTTCACATTACGGCATAATCATGCGAATATGTTTTCATGAACTCATTCTAATTTCTCTTTGTGTAGATGAACTGTAGTTGACCTGTTCATTATGGAGATATATGTAAATAGTTTACTTTTTTTTTGCTACAATAAATAATACTTTCAAACACTTTTATCTGAATCTTTCGTGGTTTAAGGGATACTCTGCAAAATGGATTCTAGAGTCAAAATATATAAACATTCTTAAACCTATTACTAAGTCATGTTCTGAAAGTGTATGTGAGTGTACAATGAAGCCAGTGTTTATGATCACTGCTTATGCTCACCTTCATTGAGGATATTCAACATCTTCTTCCATATGGATCCATTAGAAAAATAGTTCAAGTATTTTTAAAGTATAAAAAGGAAATTGTCCCATCTACTTTTAACCTCAATATTGAAAATCTGATTTCTATTTAGACATTTTAGTCCAAGCATCTGTGAATGTCAGCTCATGTATCATGTGTGCATGCATATGTGAGTGTGATGTATATGCAAAGGACATTTTCCCATATTAAAGTCTTTTTAGGGCTAGCAGGTGGCATGGTGGTTAAGGCACTGCACTCCCACATAGCCAACCATAGTTCGAGTCCTGGACCTGGTGGCTTGCTTTCTCACTTTCTTTCTCTGTCTCTCTCTCTGGTGAACACATGTGTCCTATGACAAATTAATAATAGTAATAATAAATTAGAATTAAATTAAATATATAATTCTTTACCAGAAAAAAATATTTTTTTAATGGCTGCATGATATTTCATTGTAAGGCCATATCAAAATTATATAGCCCAAGCCCTGACTAAAGTATTTTTCCTATTGTGATCAATATAGGAAAAACATCTCTACAATTATTTTTGCATAGTTATGCATACATTTGTATAAAACAGAACCTCTGAAATGGAATTATCGGGCTGGTCCTCTAGTGCAGTGGTCAAGGGAGCTGTATTCCACATGGCCTACTGTTGGTCAGGTTCCAGACTCAGTGACTTGGTGGCTTAAAAACACACCAGGTACATGTGAGTGAATGTCCAAAACTCTGATGGGAGGGAGGAACAGAGGAAAGGGGATGGTGGTGTGACCATGTGCTATGTGAAAGGGGGGTGCTTTGTCTCTCTGTCTCTTTTCTCTCTCTGTCTACCAAGTACACACACCGCCAATAAAAATAAAAACAGAATTTACGTCATGAGTTTTCTCATTAAAATTTTTTCCACTTTGGTGTAGGTATGCCGAGTTATTTAAAGTCACTCAGATTTAAGAATGCAGTATACTCATATGGTTTCCACTGTAGTTCCTAACTTACAAGTTAAGACTAGTTAAGGATCTAGGAGAATTTGAAATAACCTGGGTTCACCAGGAATTATTGACGTACAGGATCACTAAATAGCTTGTTTTGTTTTGTTTTGAGAGGTTTTTGCTTTAGGGTACGTGCATAGGCCAGAAAGACAGAGACAGAGAGACAGAAAGCAAGAAATTACCCCCCAGGGGGTATGGCCAAACCACAATCCCTTCTCCTCCATTCTCCTCTAGGAATCTTGGGCAGGTATGCACACACACCTGGCGTGAGTTTAAGCCACCAGGTCCGGGACTCGAACCACAGTCGACTACATGGGAGTCCAGCAACAACATAGCCATTACATCAACTGCTGGTCCTGGTTTTCTTTTTTTTTTTTTTTTGGTATTTCTACAACAAAGATGAACTATTTAATGGATCTGGATGACTATTCAGAATGTTTTAAAAATTATACTAATTCGCTCCCACTTATAACCTGTGTCAAGCAGCAAAGTTTAGACTGACATAAGGATTACCCCTTGCTTTTTTTCAAATGTAATCGTTTTCTTATCCTCTTTCATAGAAGAGCCCTATTATTTGAAGAGCTCAATGAATAGGGCTGAGGGATGAAGGCAAGCCCAGTCCCTTTTGGTAATTATTTGATAGTCCCATATAGTTAGTTTCACTACTTTGCAGTCATGAGTCAGCAGCCCAAGGCACGAAACTAAATGCTGCTTAAAGGCAAAGCTCTGCCAGGCCAGGATCCTGAACCTCTCATCCTCCCCTTTCCTAAGAAAACAGAGGCATGCTCAACATGCCTTTTTCTCTTTCATGGCTCCAAGCCTGAGGCTACCTGGATCTTACATATGCGCATCTCAACCTTGTCTTTGCAGTGAAGAAGGGAGCAGGGCCAGCTGAGACACAGCGCAGGTCACCTAGCAGGCTGCAGGGAGCTGGCTGAGAGCCCGGGCCTTCAGACCCCAGAGGCGCAGGGTTGCACTCACCCTGTGCTTGCTTTCCTACACAGGGCAGTCTGTTCTGTCCTCCCCTAAATTGTAATCTTTTGTCTCACGAAGTCCCATGGTTTCGTATTTACTGGGCTTTTTAACTTCAATGATTTCTGGTAGGAAGGATCTGCAAATAAAGAGGAATTGTCCGAAAAGAACCCCTCAGGTCATCCCTTGAGAAAGTCTGAAGTGGGAAAAGGCAGCCGCCCTGCTGGTCAGTGGGCAGTATTGCAGCCTTAAAAAAAAAACGGGGTGGAAAAAAAATCTCACCACAACACAGGTTAAAGAATAATTCTATGAATAGTACTTCCTCACAACAGCCCAACACTTCTGCCTTTTCAAAGCGCTTTCACATCTGCTCCCTCATTTGGTTTTCAAATAGTGTGATGAGACTAAAGATGCAAGAACCAGCCCTGTCCCCATTTTGCAGATGAGAAGGCCAAACTCAGAAGAAATGATGTTCGTTTCTTGTATGTGAAGACAAGTCCAGAGAAGGGGCCTCCAAATACGAGGGCAGTCCTGGCCCTTAACACACATCAGACCTGCCTTCCACCTCTGGCTGGAACTGACTCCACTCCTGGGGCTTCAGCCTCAACCATAACATAATAGCTGTGCATTGGATTATTTCTAGATCCTTCTAAATGAAAGGCGTTAAGACTCTAAAACAGAAAGGGAGAAATATATCCACTAGACGATGATGATAATAACAATAAAACTATAACTGCTGAAAAATATCTCGGGGCCACATCATAAGACATTCAGAGAAACATAGTCGGATGGCCAAACGTCTTTCCAAAATGATTCTAGTCTTTCTTATTTGCTCACTGAACAATGAAATCAGGCAGATCACAACTCACAATGGGCCTCCCGTCTTTCCTCTCTAGTTGGCACCGCTCAAGTTTCTGCAGCCTCTCCCTTCTCCCAGTTTTTCCTCCCTCTCCCACCATCTCCCCAGCTTTCCCCCTGCTCCATTCCCCACACACCTGCTGCGCCCCTGCACTGACTCTGCTCCTATGAGCTGGGCACTAGCTACACTAGCTTGACCTGCGTCAGCTCGCCCTCAGCACACCTGCAGGGAGGACAGTTGTCTGAGTGATGGAGGCTCAGGTCTGAGGTCACAGGCCTGGGGAGGGCAGCCTGGGCAGCCTGGAGTCGGATGCTCTGCTCTCTTGCTTTGCATCTATGGTCTTTGCCGACTTGAATCCTTTAAACCTCCAGGTGTTCGTTCGTTCGTTCGTTCTTTCTTTCTTTCTTTCTTTCTTTCTTTCTTTCTTCCTTTCTTTCTTTCTTTCCTTTTTTTTTAGGGAGGTATTTGCTATAGGGCACCTGTGCTCATTGGAGAGAAAGAGAGGCAGAGAGAGAGTGAGAATCACTGAAGTCCCTTCTCCTTCATTCTCCTCTTGGGATTTTTTTTTTTTTTTTTTTTTTTGAGAGAGATTTTCGCTATAGGGCGCGTGCGCTCGCCAGACAGACAGAGAGAGACATAGAGACAGAAAGCGAGAAATCACCCCCCAGGGGGGATGGTCAGGCCGCAATCCCTTCTCCTCCATTCTCCTCTCGGGATCTTGGGCATGCACGCACACGCGCCCGGCGTGAGTTGTAAGCCACCGGGTCCGAGACGCGAACCGCGGTCGACTACGTGGGAGTCCAGCGACATAGCCATTACGCTAACTGCTGGTTCCCTCCTCTTGGGATTTTAGGCATGCACACATACGCACCCAGAGTGAGTTTTAAGCCTCTGGGTCCAGGACTCAAAGCACGGCCGACTTCACGGCAGTTCAACGATGTAACCATTATGCCACCTGCTGGTCCCCAGATGTGCATTTTTTTAAATGGTGATTTCCAGTCTGCATAAATCTGAGCTACGTCTTTGTAGGGTGCTGTGTGGTTTCTCGAAGCATGCCTACGGTGGGTCATAATCAAATCAAGGCTGCATGCATGCATACTTATCTTCAACACGGAGCACTGCTTCATGTTGCGCATAGTCAGCATGGTCCTGCCAGTGTGTTTTAGAAGCGTGTGTTGAATTGCCCATATATTTTATGCTGCGGTGGTTCACTGTCTTATAACCTCTTCCATGTATCTGCATACATGCTGTTTCTGTTGAAAATGTTCTAGATGTGCATTTAAAATTTTTACTAATTAATGTGAAAGCTACCAGGATCCAAACCTGCTTGATTATTGCTTAGAAGTTCATCTGATGTGGAATAACTCTAAATAAAAGATGGCCCCATTGACTAGGGCTCATGCTTCAGTCCACACCTGGAATAAATATGTCCTCTCCCACCTAACAAGGGTTTCCTGGCTGGGCTGAAAGCAATGCCAAGTTCTTTCCCATGTGGTCCAGTCAGATCATCTTTCACACCCAGGCCTCTGAGCGGGGGTTCAATTCTGCCACTTGCCAGCTTGGTTGGTTCTGGGCACATAACTTAGACTTTGCCTCAGTTCCTTCATCTGTAAAATGGCATGATAATAGGACCTGTGACCCAGGGACATGGCGAGAATTAAATAGTCAATTCTCATGAGACATTTTCAAAAATGCTCAGAATGCCACATGCTCTCCGTGAGTAACAGCGATGCCAACACTGCACTCACAGGTCGTGTGCACGCCTCCATTTTATCCACACGCACTCTCCATGTTGCCCACATACACCATGGTTTTCCCCACAATTTTCTCATTTTCGATTTAGCTTTTAGTATACACCACGTGTGCTTTTTTTTTTCCTAACTGATTTACTAAACTTCTTTATGTTTGCAAATTATTCCATTTGTACTGTACTCTGCTTTATTGAGTAAAACCAATTAGTTGCTAAAAAAAAGGGAGTCAGGCATTCAAATGTACCGAGTACCAAAATCCAGGCTTCTCTGGGAAGGCTGCAAGAGGTATTTAAAGGACTGGGAACTATGATACAAGATAAAAATGAAGACTTCTCATTTTTAAATGGGGTCCTGCTTCTTTCGGCTTTCCTCAAATGGGGTGAGGGAGTGCTCTGGACCTGCAGCTAATCTGAAAATCCATTTCACACTTATATATATTAGTATCTTTAATAGCTCTGTTCCCTTCCGTTGGAAAAAAATACAGCCTATCAGCAGCAATCTAAGTGTCCCCCAGAGGACATTGTCTTCTTGATATCAGGTCAGTGTGTCACACGTAAGATGGCAAAATCGCCCTCGCGATTCCCTGCATGCAAGGGTGAACTGGAGTAGATTTAGAAGCTGCATGGGCGAGGACTTTCATTTTCAAATATTTGGCAGTTTATTATGCAACTGAATTCATTCTCAGGGCTGAATAGCACATCGGCCTCCGATTTCACAGCGTGTTCTTATTAATGATGTCACATAAAATGGTGGCATATCATATCATGCTACATATGATCCTGCTTAGCAGCAATGACCTGCATGCCGCCGAGGCACGCACTGTTTCACATCAAGCCATCCAAGGGGCTGGCAAAACGTGTGCATCTTTCTGACTCCGAACTGCTCTGATGGACAGCTCTGACTTCAGAGGCATCTTAAGTCTGCAGGTGTGGAAAAGGCAGTGGAAAAAAACTCTCATGCAGTTGAAGGGGATTTCCTCTGCAGCATGCATGGCAGCTTTGATGACGCTCGGGGGAGAGACACACACATGAATACTTTTGCTTCATTACCTTTCTAATTTACAGCTAGATTTCCTCAAGGAAACTCCAAGAAATCCTGAAGGATGCAGCCTTAAATTTGGCAGCTTTGATTCACACATCCAGGTCCCTCCGGCAAACCTGACGATGCCACTCTAAACCAGAGACTCTGTATTTGCGCTGGACAAACTTGGCACTTGCCACCTCTGAGGGCCCCTATTTTGTAACTCTTTTATGTCTTTGAAGCTTGTAGTTCAACTCAACTTAGTTGAGTGTGTATTAAGTGCTAGAAATTTGCTACATGCTCTCACACTAATTTAATGACCTTAATCCTCAGAGTGCTCCTAAGATGCTAGATTGCTGTGTATATACTGCACCTGACAGAGCAGAGGCCCAGAGAGCCCTGGCTGCAGTACACTCTCACAGTCAGTTAGGGTGCAGAGGCGAACTTGGAACGGAAGACTGCCCCTCCATGTGGTGGGCTTCCCCCGCTCTTCAGCTGACTTATTTTCCTAGCCCACAAAGTCTATTAGTTTCTATGGTTTATTCTAGTGCTGCCTCTGCTGCAATCTACCTTCACTTTGTTACTGACAGGGCACCCCCAGTTTTACTGCCAGCAAGCCAATCAGCCCTCACCAATGGACTCACTGAATTAAAACCTGCAGGAGAGTGACGGGATTGATTAGTGCAGTTCCTTTCCTGATACATAGTGTTGTCCCTAGCACTTTGATATTAACCCACAAAGGATCGAGAAATGGCAATATGAATTGCTACTGGTTTTTCCACTTGTCTCTTACCCAAGTTCTTCAGGTTGGTTTCATCACCCGCTGAGGCAACAAAGCTCCAAGAGTTCATGACCCAAGTCCAGATTCCAGAACTGGTGAGGGGAGTCCGGGGGTTGGAATCTTCATCCTAACCCTTGAGGCCAAACTCGTTTCACTAACTTTTCTCCTCTGTCTGCCTTGTCAACTACCTCTCTAGGGAGCAACCGCCTCTAAGCTCCACATTTCAAAAATCCGTCCTGAGATAAATGGTTCCTGAGAAGGCGTTGTTTGTCACTGAATGTGTGAAAGGCTGTCACTATAACCGAGATCTCACAGAGGAGCGGGTCCTCCACCTTCGACAGACGGGTGGTTGTGGCGGCCGTGTAGTATTTCGTCTGCATCAATTTCGAGAAGGGAACCATACCACAGGGATGGCCCGCTCTCAAAGGCAGGCCCCAGGAATGGAAAGTGCTAACCACTCAGCAGAGCAGAAGCTGAAAACTCACATCTGGCCCTTTCCTCTTGGGGCCCCACATGATGGTGGCATTTCTGACTCACTCTCTGGAGCCAGCACAGCAAGCTGAGCTGTAGCACAGATATGATTCCTCACGGATGGCGTGGCATTTGATGGAGCCTCGTGATCTGAGAGAGTGTGTTCTTGCTCCTTGAAATACAACCAAATCTTATGTCCCATGGCTCCTTGCAGGTGAGGCACTGTGTCCTCCTCAGCACAGAGGACTGAGCTTCACACGGGGCCTGAGCCTGTAACTCTACTTACCCACTTCCTAGGGATCGTCTGTGCAGAGCCTGTCATATGCTCTAATGGCAAAGTATTAGTTATTCTTCACATGCCTCCGAACTGCCTATTTATATCTTCTGCGGCCAGCAGGTGGCGTGATGGTTAAGATACTGGATCCCTCCTAGCTGACTTCACGGTTTGAGTCCTGAACCTGGTGGCTTGAAAAACACACCAGGTACGAATGCGTACTTGTCTAAAATTCTGAAAAAGTGAAGGAGTTGCAGCATGGACATCCCCCTCCTGGGAATGATTTCTCATTTTCCCTCTCTCTCTGGTGAACTCACACTCCTTATGGCAAAATATCCACCATTTAAAAAAAAAAATCTTTCTTTTGAATGCTTGTTTGCCTTCTCTAGTATTTTTTGTATTTGGGTGCTAGTTCCCTTGGTTCACAATTTTATTTTTAATTTCCTCTCTTCTGCCTCCTTTCACTCCTCACTTTAGGGCTGCCAATATTCCAGGATACACGGGCAAGGTTCATTTCACAGCCACGCAGCCGGCCAACTCCAGGGTCCCATCCACAAGCCCGTCACCAGATTCAGAGCTGTACCGGTAAGTATGAATCCTGCTACTTAGTTTGCTACTTTAGGGCGGATGTCCAAATCATGGTTATTCTCTTAAAGAAAAATTAAATACTAAGAGAAAATTTCCATTGTTTATAAAGAGATGTCAAATACCCAAAAGAGAGAAGAGGTGATTTTCCTACTGAGGAGGACTTTATTAGACTTTGCACTTATTTTCTTTTTGACTCTTAACCAGATGTAGATTCATGTTAATATTGGGTCAGCCCAACTGCCTAGTGGTGAAGGGAACCAGATCCTTCATGGCCAACTGTGCAGTTCAAATCCTGGCCCTGGAAGCTTGAAAAGCACACGGGGCACATGTGCATGCGTGCCCAAAATCTTGAAAGGATGGAGAAAGAGAGGAGAAGATATCATGAAGTGATCATGCCCCATTTGGATGGTGATTTCTCCCTCTTCCTCCCTGTCTCTAGTGAATGCACATATCCTTGGGGAGAGAAGGGAGAAAGTTAACATTGATATTGCTAAAGGAGCCCACTGAGCTATTTAAGGCCTATTGGGGGGGAGGGAGGCGTGCTACCAGGATTCATAACATACTTGTGACACACGTTTACTTCTTGAGAATAAGTACTTTTTTTTCATAAAAAACAAAATGATGTTGAAAGTCACATATATATTTTAAATATCATTTTTGCAAATTAAAAATGAGTGATGTTGTGGGCCAGCAGGTGGGGTGGTGGTTAAGGCGTAGGACTCCCAAATACCCAACCATGGTGCAAGTCCCAGACCAAGAAGTTTAAAAATCATGCTCGGAGTATGTACCTGCATGCCCAAAATCCTGAGAGGAGAATGGAGGAGAAGGGATTGTAAGGTAGTCCTCCTCCCAGGGGGGTGATTTATCACTTTCTCTCTCTCTCTCTCTCTCTCTCTCTCTCTCTCTCTCTCTCTCTCTCTCTGTCTCTGACAAGCACATATGCCCTAGGGCAAAAACCTTGATTAAATAAAAATTTTAAAACAGGTGATGTTGGAAAGTTGTTGAGGATTCCTTTATTTGAAGCTGCTAGTGACAAGCAGCACATTATTGCTCATTATAACTCAAATCTGAAAGCACTAGATGGAAGTCCTGGTCTTTCCAAAAAGATGACACAGTTTTAAAAATGTAAATAAAGTTTGAACCTGGCCTGGAGGCAGGCCCAGTGCAAATGAATAAGCTGCTGTGGCAGGACTATTCTCCTAGACCACATTCTCTAGAGAGATAACCACTGACTGATCAGCTATGGAGCATCCACTTCTGTCCAGGCACCATTCAAGGTACTGACACTCAGGGTGGAACAGAAATGATCTCGCTCTCTGGACTTACGCTAGTACAGTAGAGAAACGATCTGGGAAGAAGGCCGACCAAGGAGGTGGGGAGTACCTGGGGACAGGCTTGCTGCGCTCGCTGGTCAAGGAGGCCTCTGCAGGAATGAGCTTCAGATGGAGGACACTGAAAAACCTAACCTACACCGAAGAACCTAGCTTTCCGAAAGGCAGCAGCTGCATATGCATGCTGCTGCAGCGAACGGCCCTGGGCCTGTTCGTCTCGTTCACGTGCCATTTGTTGGCTGCTTCTGTGTCTCTTCACCTGGACAAATGCTCACTGCGCTCGGTAATTCACAGCCACTGACCTCGTGTGCGAGGAGCTCGTGCTCAGGGAGCGAGGGGCCAACGAGAGAGCCGGCTGACGACACGCTCACAATCAGGCACTCCACTGACTGGGTGCTCCCTCGCCACCAGGTATAGATGGCCCTGGAAGTCCACAGGCCTGTGTGTGTGGCCTTGCTGGGCCAGGATTACAGCACTGGTGCCTGTGGACAAAGGGCTTCATCACCGCATCTACATTTCTGCTTTGATGATTGTCTAGAATCGCTAGGCCATTTGACCAGAAAGATTGTTTTACTTACCAGAGGGCATGTGTGCTCACCAGTGAGAGATGGAGAGAGAGCGAGAGAGAGAGAGGGAGAAAGAGGGAGAAAGCACTCCTTAGCAGGACATTCTCTCTCTGTCTCTGACAAGCACATATGCCCTAGGGCAGAAACCTTAATTAAATAAAAAATTTAAAACAGGTGATGTTGGAAAGTTGTTGAGGATTCCTTTATTTGAAGCTGCTAGTGACAAGCAGCACATTATTGCTCATTGTAACTCAAATCTGAAAGCATCTTAGTTATAATGATAACTCAAATGCTTATATATATATACAAATGCTGTATATACACACATACACATAAACATATATATGCATATATACACATATCCAGTCACAAATATACATACATATATATACACACACACACACACACACATACATACATATTTTTTCCCCCTGAAAATTTCCAGTGACAGTGTAAGCCTAGGTCTCTGTCAGGTGAGTATGAGAATGTAGTGAGGTAACTTCCTCCTGATTGGGTCTACCTGATGTGCTGTATTTTTTTCTCATTGTTGCTAAGAAGCTGTCCACCCATGGCATGCCCTGGAACCCTGAGCAGAGCTCCACTGCACTCTTGTGCCCCTGGCACCCACCCCTCCTTAGAAAGAGCCTACGCCTTTGCCATGGCCACCCATGTCCTCCCCTGTCCTGTCAGTGCCCCATCCTGTGAGCACATCCCTCCCCACAGATGGCTTCCTCCACTGCTTCTGGGCCACCACAGTGACCTCTCCATTTTCCCTGTTCCAGGGTCCTTGTCCTCTCTCCTCCAGATCTCCATTGCCATCATGGCTCTTCTCCTTCCTCCCAGGAAGATCTTAATATAAGGCCCATCCCTCACTCTGAGCCCTGGACCTCCCAGGAGAGTCTTCCCCGGTTCCCTTCAGAGGTCACTCTGTTCCTTCCTCCCCTTCCTTTCCCTCTAAACCTCTTTAGAAAGCAGCGAGCAGCCTCTCCCCTCACTCCCTGCCTGCACTCCCTCCACCCTGCTCTCTCCCTAGCCTCTACCCTCCAGAGTCTGACACTACCAGCCAAATCAAATCCACGTGCCTGCCCCTCACAGGCTAAAGAGGGGACAAGAAGAGAGGCCCACCGGAACTTCTTGCAAGGCCGGCAGTGTATATGCCTGAGTCTGTGGGTGATTAGCTGCAGTGTCATTGGCTTTTAAAATAAATTGTTGAGGCCGCGAATGCTGATGCAAAGGGTCAATGGCCATGTGGTCCCCATACCACATTTTGAGCAAGGTGGACAGCCCCCGACAGTCCCTGAGCATTAATATTAGGATGGGAGGCAGAATAGAGAGGGAAGACTCAAAATGAGGAGATGGGGGGGTGTTGGAGGTGAATAAGCAGAATGTTGTGAATCTCCAAATTCGTGAGTCAGTCAGGAAATGGGCACAAAGGCTTTCCAATGCCTAGTTCCTTTGCAGTTCATTGTCGCTCCAGCCTCTCACACCAGAATGATGTCACTGCCACAGAAACTGGAGTTCTCCAGCAATAGCAGGTCCCACTACATATATAGATATAGATATAGATATAGATATAGATATAGATATAGATATAGATATAGATATAGATATAGATATAGATAGATATATAGATATATAGATACACACACACACACACACACACATATATATATACACACACACACACACACATACACACATACACATATACACATACAAGAATAATTCAAAGAGTTCATGGAAAAATAAAATTAAAGTAGAAGTTTAGGGGAAAAATGGAAATTCATGTGTAGTCTTTTTCATTCTGTGTTTTGTTATAGGGAGTGTGCACTCACTGGAGAGACAGAGAAAGTGAGAAATCACTCCCCAGGGGGAAGGCCATGCCACCATCCCTTCTCCTTCATTCTCCTCTTGGGATTTTGGGCATGCACTCACATACTCCTGGTGTGAGTTTCAAGCCACAAGGTCCAGGTTTTGAACCATGGTCAGCCATGTGGGAGTCCAGAGCCTTAACCACCATGCTACCTACTGGTCGTCATGTGTAGTTTTCTCATATACATTTTCTATGAACACTTCAAATTCCCTTATCTATATATACATACACATATACATGAAAGCAAGGACATTTTAGAGTTAGTGGCTCCGTGAGGTAATTTTCCACACTAGCTGTGTAACTTGCTGCTACAGAGCAGCCTCACATGTGTGTGTAGGAATCAAATAGCAGCAAACATAACCTCATTCCTACAGGCCATGGGCTCCTGGGGTTGCTCCAGGAGTTGGCATGGGACACACTGACTGAGGACCCCACCTGTGGGTAAATAGGACATTTGGAAATGCCAGTACCCAAGGGGATTAAACAGCCTTTGCCTCATACTCTACATTTTCGCTGTTAATTTATTTATCTTAATCCTCTCAATGAATGTGGCAGAGTGAACTTATTCCCACTGGATAGAGCAGCAAACTAAGTTCTGTGGGGTGAGAGTAGAGGGGACTGTTTCCCACCACAGGCCTCTCCCCAGGCTCTGCCTCCCACCTTTCCCTTGGATGTCCTTCCCAACCAGTGCCCTGCCATTCTTGCAGGCCCAGGCAGTAGCTGTGGGTTACGTGGTGGCTTCTCTGTACTCTCGCCTCCTTCCCATGCCTGTAACTCTATGCACAGTCGAGTCTCCTGAGTTGCAGTGGACGTGATGGTGTAAGGCAGCAAAGGAGGCTGCACACAGTGCCCACCCTAGGCTGCTGTGTGCTCACTCTCCTCCCTTTCTCTTTTCTTCCTCTCTGTGCTATTTCCCCTCTCCTTTCTCTCTCACCTCTCCATCTCTCCTCTCCCCTCTATTTCTCTTCTCTCCTCTCTCCCCTCTCTCCTCTTTCCTCTCTCCTCTTTCTCTTCTCCCTCCTCTCCTCTGTCCTCCCTCCCATCTCTCCTCTCTGTCTCTACTCCCTCCTTTTCTCCTACCTCTCACTCTCTTCTCTCTCCCATACATGTAGTCATTCATTGGGCAATAGTTGAAATTGTGTGTTTTTATGGTTTTTTTTATGCGCTGATATTTGTTTTCTTCCTCCTTCCTTCCTTCCTTTCTGTCCTGCTGTAGTGTCTTACGGAGAGAAATGAAAGTTGACCGGTTCCGTCACCAGGCACCGCTGTCCCGAATGGTCACAACAGTGAAACCCTGCAACCCCTTCTCCAAGACTGAGAAGGAAGTCGTGGACTATGGGCCAGACCGCTAGGAGCCTTCCTGACCCTCTGACTATGGGAGACCTCATCCAGCAACTCTGGGAATAAAGGAGCTGATGTATTTCCATCACATTCGTGGGAATCTGATGGTACCTGATGTTGTTCCTTTCTGCTGTATACTGGCCTTGTCTCGGTACCTCTCCTGACCCCTGGGGTGGCCACTCAGCCAGGCCTGGGATATCACTGATCCACAATGGCAGGGGAGACTCCAGGACCACCAGAAACAAGGTTTTTATTGTAGAAGATTCATCTTTGGGGATGGAATACCAAGTCTGCCTAGAGGGTTCACATCACAACCGTGGTTGTGCAGGCATTCTGTGATAACAGCAGAGCCTCCAGTCTAGGGTTGAGCATCACAGAAATTATCTAGTCCAAACCCACACACTGGGCTGGCCGGCTGTGCCGTGGTTAAGTGGTGTGCAGTGGGAGCCAAACCCCACAGGGCCCAACCACTGGAATCCCAGTGGGCAGCTTGAAAAGCGATGAGCAGGTGTGCACATATGCCCCACATCCCCAGTGGGTTGGAGAAATGGAGAAAAGGGATTACTACATGACCAGGCCCCATTGGAGGTTCTTTCTCTTTCTCTCTCAAACTGATGAGTTCCTTCTGTCATAATCAAAACAAAATACACAACATGTCAGTGGTAAAGCAGAGCCACTGAGAGAGGAAGTGGCATCCTTTCCCATCCTTTTCACAGGGGGTGACATCTGTGATGCAGAGGGCACACTCCTCTTATATCTTTAGCATTTCTCTTTCAGAGGCAGAAGCATCATCCTGGCTCCACAGGCAGATACTTTTCTATAGGAAGGGCACTGTGAGCACTTCTTGGTAAGAGTGTGGCCTGCCTGGACTTGACAAAAGAGAACATCAGCTCAAAGGATCACTGGAACGGGGGTGCTGTGGGAGGCTGTAGGACCTTCCTCTGGCCTCCCCAACGTGATCATAGCATGCACATAAACCACATTCCTGTTCATACGTACACCTGTGGATTCTGTTGGCACTTGCAATGCATCCATGAACCTTGCGTGTCTGATCCTGCAGCCCCATACAAAAGCCCGTAGCAAACATTATCTTGCTATCTGATTCCAACACTTTGCTATCTTATCAATATCTGATCAGTAAATTAGGCTCAGTATGGGGAAACTGAAGTATTTACTTAAGGTAACACAACTGATAATTAGTAGGCTTATGACTAGAATCCAGGTTTTCTGAACAGAGATGCTGTATATCCTCAACCTCCATTTCTCCACACATTCAATAATTTCATTGAGTTGTTAAAAAGCCAAACAGGAGCCAGCAGGTGGCGTAATGGTTGAGATGCTGAATTCCCACATGGTCAATCACAGATTGAGTCCTGGACTCGGTGGCTTGAAAATCATGCTGGACCAGGAGAAGAATAGAGGAGAAGGGATTAGGCTGTGGCCCTCCTCCTGGGAAATGATTTCTCACTTTCCTTCTCACCACCTTTCTGTCTCTCTCCAGTGAGCAAATGTGCCCTATGGCAAAAAAAAAAAAAAAAAAAAAAAAAAAAAAAGAAATAAGCATTTAATGCTTTGGGGAGTACTTTAGCCTTGCTTTCCCCATGGAGAGGGAAAAGTTGACTATATTTGTTGTAGAATCAAGTCTTTCCTCAGGGGACAACTACACAGATATTGAAAATCTAGAAAGAACAGATAAAATCATTTAAAACCCACGAGTATAGGATAGATTTCTTTTTCAATAGATGAAATCAAGTCAACTCTCTAAAAACAAAACAAGAGTTCTGGACACCAGGCTGCCTGCAGCTGCAGGCCCTTTCAACCAGGACTGTCGCTAATCCCACCCCTACTCATCTTTGGACTTCAGGTTGGTTTCTTGGGACTTTAAGACAAACTTGCACTGCCCCCCACCCCACCTGGAAACCGGTTCAAACCAGCGAGCAGTTCTGGACACCAGGCTGCCTGCGGCTGCAGGCCCTTATGACTAGGACCCGTCGCTCATCCTCTGCCCCTTCCCACTTGCCTTTGGACTCTCTGAATTTCAGTGTTGTGTGCTGCATGATTTTCTTCTTTGCTCTTGAGGTGTTGCTTGTTAGGTCAGTTGGAAGCTCACCACCCCTTAAAAACAGGGAGGACTTTCAGTCACCAGGACCAGTGACAACAGTACACGGTCCTGGTGAGCAACAGGTAGGCCAACCATAAGAGAAATCACCAATTTTCTAATCCTGTACACCTTTAAACACTCAGAGATACCTTAAATAAGTTAAGAAGCAACATATAGATCACCTGATGTCTAGGAACAATCACAGAGGCTCAAGAAGTATGAGCAACCAACAAAAGGCCTCCCCCCCAAGGGAAATTATCAAGCCTACATCACCCACAGTCAATACAATGGGTGTCATGGACATGTCTGATAAGGAATTGAGAATATTTGTAGTGACCAAACTAACTGAGATGGAAGAGAAAAGAGACAAGGAGCTCCAGGAGATGAGGAAGTCCTTTCATGATTTGAAAGAAGAAATAGATACCTTAAACAAGAACAGATGGAACTTCTAGAGTTGAAGAATGTGATACAGGAAATCAAAACCTCCCTTGAAAGTATTAAAAGTAGGTTAGATCAGGCAGAAGATCAAATCTCTAATGTAGAAGACAAAACCTCTGACCTAGAAAAAAGTTTCAAGAAGATTGAGAAAACAACCAAGAAAAATGAGGATAATATACGAGGAATACCAGTTACTATCAAGTGCCCTAACATCCAGATAATTGGTATTCCAGAAGAGGGAGAAAATAATAAGGGCATAGATAATTTATTCCATGAAATCCTGGAAGAAAACTTTCCAAACCTGGAAAAGCATTCAAATATTCAGACCCAAGAAATACATAGGACCCCGAGTAGAATCAACCCAAGAAGATCCTCTCCAAGGTACATCATAGCCCAACTGGCAAAAACAACAGACAAAGACAAGATACTAAAGTTGGCAAGAGGGAAAGTTACTTACAAAGGTCACCCCATCAGGCTAACATCAGACCTCTTGGTGGAAACAATTCAGGTAAGGAAAGAATGGGGAAATATAGTCAAAGTGTTGAATGAAAAACAATTTCAACCAAGAATACTATACCTGGCAAGATTATCTTTCATATGGGAAAAAAAATAAAAACATTCTCGGATAAACAAAATTTGAAGGGATTTACCACCTCCAGATGAACTTTTCAAGAGGTTGTGAAGGGAGTGCTATACCACAAAAACTAAAAAGTCAAACAGACAGTTATATGAAAACAAAAAGCAACCAAGAAAATGGCAAACATAATGATAAGAACAGGTACAAAAATATCGATAATTACATTGAATGTCAATGGATTAAATTCTCCAATTAAGAGACAGACTGGCCAAATGGATAAAAAAAAGAAACCCTCTGTTGCCTTCCAAGAAACTCACCTTATGGATAAAGACATACATAGACTAAAAGTAAAGGGTTGGAAAAAGATATTTCATGCAAATGGAAATAAAAAAAGGGCTTGAGTAGCAATATTGATTTCAGACAAAATAGATTTCAAGACAAAAACTGTAAGAAGAGACAAAGAAGGGCATTATATAATAGTAAATGGGGTAACCCATCAAGAAGACATAACATTTATAAATATCTATGCATCCAACTCAGGTGCACCTAAATATGTGAAGGAGAGATTGTGGAGCTAAAAGAACAGATAGGGAGAAATACTACAATTGTTGGAGATCTCAACACCCCATTATCTCCTTTAGACAGATCTTCTAGGCAGAAAATAAATAGATATAGGACCTAAATGATACTATAAAGCGAATGGGTTTGACAGATATCTATAGAACTTTCCACCCTACATCCACAACATATACATTTTTCTCACCCCAGCATGGAACCTTTTCAAAGATTGATCATATGTTAGTACACAAATCAAGCCTTTACAGATTCAAAAGCATAGAAACTATATCCAGCATCTTCTCTGACGATGATGGAATTAAACTCAAGATTAATTTCAAGAAACACTCTCAAAAATTCACAAACACATGGAAACTGAACAACCTACTTCTGAGTGACTTCTTCGCTACTAAAGAAAGTAAGTCTGAAACCAAAAAACTTATGGAAACAATGATAATGAGTACACAAATGTCCATAATATATGGGACACAGCAAAAGTAGTCATAAGAGGGAAATTCATAGCAAAAATTAGTGCACATCAGAAAAGGATGGAAAGATGGCAAATAGATAACCTAACATCATGTGTCAGTGAATTGGAAAAATAACAACAAACAAACCCCAAAAATGCCACGAGAAAAGAAATAATAAAGGTTTGAGCAGAAATAAATGAAATAGAAAATAGACAAACCATACAGAAAATAAATGAAAGCAAAAGCTGGTTCTTTGAAAAGATTAACAAGATTGGCACACCATTGGCTAGATTGACCAAGAGGAAGAAAGAAAGAAAAAAGGTAAATTAAATACATGATGAAATGGGCAATATAACAGCGGACATAGTAGAAATACAAAATACCACTAGAGGATACTATGAGCAATTATATGCCAATAAACAAGGTAACTTGGAAGAGATGGACAAATTCTTGGATGCATATAATCTACCAAGATTGAATCAGAAGGACATAGAGAACCGGAATAGACCCATAATAAGCCAGGAGATTGAATCAGTAATAAATAACCTCCTGACAAAGAAAAGCCCAGGTCCAGATGGCTTCACTTCTAAATTCTACAAAACTTTTAAGGAAGAGTTAATCCCTATCCTACTCAAATTATTTCTAAAGGTTCAAAAGGAAGGAAACCTTCTAAATTTATTTAATAAAGCCCCCATCATCTTCATTCCCAAGACAGATAAAGACATGACAAAAAGGGAAAACTACAGACCAATATCACTGATGAATATAGATGCAAAAATTCTCAACAAGATATTCACAAATAGTATCCAACAACATATAACAAAGATTATTCATCACAACCAGGTAGGCTTTATCCCAGGGATGCAAGGGTGGTTCGACATACACAAGACCATAAATGTAATACACCACGTTAACAGAAAGAAAGATAACCATATGATCATATCAACTGATGCAGAGAAAGCATTTGATAAAATACAACATTCTTTTATGATTAAAACCCTCAGTAAGATTGGTATAGAAGGGTTATTTCTCAACACAGTGAAAGTCATCTATGAAAAACCTACAGCTAACATTTTACTGAATGGGGAAAAGCTAAAAACTTTTCTGCTAAAAACAGGTACTAGGCAAGGCTGCTCACTTTCTCCACTGCTCTTTAATATAGTACTGGAAGTCTTAGCTAATGCAGTCAGAGAAGAGAACAATATAAAAGGCATTCGAATAGGCAAAGAAGAGTTAAAAATATCTTTATTCGCTAAGGAAGTCAAAGACCTTTATAAAGAAAACTATGAAAATCATAAAAAAGATATTGAAAGTGACATAAAAAAGTGGAAGGACATCCCATGTTCCTGGATTGGAAGAATTAACATAATCAAAATGGCAATTATACCCAAATAAATCTACATGTTTCATGCAATTCCAATCAAAATACCAGAAATATTCTTCACAGATCTAGAAAAGACAATCATAGAATTTGTCTGAAATCATAAAAGACCTTGTATTGCAAAAGCAATCCTGCACAAGAAGAATGGAGTAAGAGGCATATCACTCCCTGATCCCAAGATACAGTCTAAAGCCGTGATCATCAAAACAGCATGGCATTGGCACAAAAACAGACATGTGGACCAATGGAATAGAACAGAGACCCCAGAAATAACCCTAGAAGTTTACAGCCAACTTATTTTTGACAAAGGATATCAGTCAATCCATTGGGAAAAGGAAAACCCCTTTAGTAAATGATGCTGGAAAAACTGGGTATCCACCTGCAGAAATATGAAACTGAGCCCCCATCTTTCACCATTGACAAAAATCAACTCAAAATAGATCAAAGATCTGAACCTAAGACCTCAAACAATAAAACTACTGGTGGAAAATGCTGGGGAAACTCTAGGAGACATTGGAGTAGGCAAAGGCTTCTTAAATAAGACTCCCAAAGCACAGGCAATACTTCCTAAAATAGACAAGTGAGGCTATATCAGACTAAGAAGTTTCTGCACAGCAAAGGACACAGTAACAAGTGTGAACTGACAACCCTGAGAATGGGAAAATACTTTTGCTAAATATGCCTCAGACAAGGGACTAATAACCAGAATACACAGGGAACTCAAGTGCCTTATGTGAAGAAAAAAAAAATGATAAACCCAATTAAAAGATGGGTAAATGAACTGAACAAAAATCTCTCTAAGGAAGACATACAAACAGCCAAAAATCATATGAGGGAATTCTCAACATCCCTCATCATAAGGGAAATGCAGATAAAAACCCACAATGAGATACCACCTAACTTCTGTCAGTATGGCAAAGATTAAGAATATAAAATGTGATAAGTGTTGGCAGGGATGTGGTGAAAATGGAACTCTCCTACACTGTTGGTGGGAATGTAAACTGGTTCAGCCACTGTGGAGAACAATATGGAGGTTCCTCAAAGATCTACAAATAGAACTACATTTGATCCAGCAATCCTACTTCTGGGTATCTACCCAAAGGACAGGAGAACGCTCAGTCAGAAAATGCTTGCACATCAATATTTATTGCAGCATTATTCATGATCACCAAGACATGGAACCAACCTAAATGTTCACAAACTGATGAATGGATTGAAAAAGTGTGGCATATATACTCTATGGAATACTACTCAGCCATAAAAAAAAACAGCAAGACCCTGGCATTTGATAGAAAGTGGTCGGATATGGAGGATCTATTGCTCAGCAAAGCAAGCCAGGCTATGAATGAAAGATATTGTATGTATCCACTTAATATATACTGACTATCCACACTCTATGGTAGAGAGCAAAATATTGGAGGACATAAAAGCAGTGAAAATACTTAACGAGGATAAGATAGTGTGGAATGGGGGGGTGGGGAGAAGGGAATAGAGAAAGATAGCAAGAGAACAAATAGAGAGGCATGACATTAGTGGAACACAGATATGGTTTATTACCTGTTGATGATGATGTGCATAGTATTCTCAACTGGACTGGTCTGAGAAGTATTTCATGTTGGGTAAAGTCCTTTTACAAGCAAAATGAGAAATAGTGATTGGTTAAAAAATACATTTGGAATAATAATAACAATGATCAGGAAAAGCAATGGAAAGGTATTGGATAATGAAGGGATTTTAATGTCTCTGTATGGACTGACATGCATGATATTCCTTCTGGGAAAAGCAATGTAATACACTGTAAAGTTATATGCGAGTCAATGTAATATAAACAAGATTATGATGAAAATAAATAAATTTTAAAAAATAAAAGTGAAAACAAAACAAAACAAAAAGCAGTTGATGTTGACTCTTGGGCCAGGATCAACAAGGAAGATCATTATCCAGCTGTGCTGGGGACCTGAATTGCCTTCATGGAAAAGGAATGGCGCTGCCTGAACCCAAACTTGTAGCCTACTAATATTTTCAGAAAAATCAAGTCATAAAAACAAAACATCAAAATTTTTGACCTTGGAAAGCTCCAGGAAAACATGAATGGGGCAGTTTGAGCCCTGTCCAGGAAGAAGGTTAATTCAGGCACCTGAGAGTATACATGTGGAACCATCCATGGTGGGCCACTGTGTTAGGAAGTGCTGCTGCTCGACATCTGAGGCATCTGCTCATCATTCCTGGCCTTTCTATAAGGGCACCAGTAGCACCTGAGTTAACCTCCTGCAGATGAAGGTAACGTTTCTGTTCTCTATAGCGCAGGCAACTTCAGAGTACCTGAGCACCTGCAAAGCTCCTCCTAAAAGGATATTGCTTTGTCAGTAGCATCCCTGGGCCTCACCCAGAGGGAAAGAGATTAGAAATATCCATTTCACTGTAACTGTTCAGACTTCTCACCTCTGAAGGTCAAATGCAAACCCCGAACACCAGACCTAGCATCCAAAGCCAGTAATAAGAACAGGAGGCACAGGCATACCGGTGTTCCTAGGCTTTCCCTGGGAATGGCAATTGTTGTGTTTGGGCTTCTGTGGCCAGCCATCCAGCTAAAAGGCACAAATATCAAGGCGGTTTAGTCTCAGGGACATGTATCACTCTTCAGCTTCTGAATTCTGAACTTGAATTATTCTGCTGCATCTTCTTAGATTAGCACCTGCCCCATGTCCCTTTCCCCTAGCACAGTCTCTCCTCCGACAGCGTCACTGTCTCAGCTTTTACTTATTCCCAAGAATGACATAAACAGAAAACCACCATATCTGTGTATAAAATTTAAATTAAAGATGTTAGAAGGCTGGCCCCATAGCCTACTGTTTAAAGAACCCAGATCCCATATGGTGATGAGTCTGGGCCCCAACAGCTTGAAAAATACACCAGGCATGTGTATGTGCATGCCTCAAATCCCAAAAGGAAGGGAGATGAATGGATTCTGGTGTGATCACACCCCATTTGAGGGTGCTTTTTCTCTCTCTCTTTCTCCCTCTGCCTCTTCATCTCTGCTTGGTGAGTATAGATGCCCTCTCATATTTTTTAAAAAAAGAAACAAAAGATGTACTGTAAGTGCTGTGAAACAGTATAATACTTACAAGAAAGCAGAATAGAAAATCTGGAAAGGAACAGATAAAATCATTTTAAACCCATGAGTATAGGATAGATTTTTTTTTTTTTCAGTAGATGAAATCGAGACAACTCTCCGGAAACAAAAAAGAAAAGTAGATCCATTATACAAATTGCTACTGGAATAAAACTTAAGTAATGTGCAGGCTTAAACAGATGACTTGGAAATTTAGGAGAATTAGTCTATAATGTGAGGGTATGAGACAATTCCCCCAAAAATGACACTGAGGATAAAAATCATGAGAGGGAGAAATAAACTACTTTTAACATAAATAATACTACATGGACTGACCCTGTAGCATGGTGGTTAAGTGCAGCATGTAGGAAGTACCAGTAGCTTGAAAAACACACCGGGGGAAACCAGCAGTTAGCGTAATGGCTATGTCGCTGGACTCCCACGTAGTCGACTGCAGTTCGCGTCTCGGACCCGGTGGCTTACAACTCACGCCGGGTGCGTGTGCGTGCGTGCCCAAGATCCCGAGAGGAGAATGGAGGAGAAGGGATTGTGGCGTGACCATCCCCCCTGGGGGGTGATTTCTCGCTTTCTGTCTCTATGTCTCTCTCTGTCTGTCTGGCGAGCGCACGCGCCCTATAGCGAAAAAACCTCTCCAAAAAAAAAAAAAAAAAAAAAAACACACCAGGTACCAGGTACATGTGCATGTGTGTCCCAGATATCCCAGCAGGATGTAGAAATGGAGGAGAAGGGATTCCATACCCAGCTGGCGATACTTGATCCCTCTCTGTTTTTCTCTCTCTTGCTCTCTGGTAAGTACATATGCCCCCAAATATGTGTGTATGTGTGTGTGTGTGTATATATATATATATATATATATATATATATATACCATGAAATTTTTATGTCTTAAAAATTTCAAGACAGGGACCGGCTGTTAGCGTAATGGTTATGTCGCTGGACTCCCACATAGTCAACTGTGGTTCGAGTCCTGGACCCGGTGGCTTAAACTCACACGGGCGCGTGTGCGTGCGTGCCCAAGATCCCAAGAGGAGAATGGAGGAGAAGGAATTGCGGCATGGCCATCCCCCCTGGGGATTGATTTCTCGCTTTCTATCTCTCTGTCTCTCTCTGTCTGTCTGGCAAGCGCACGCGCCCTATAGCAAAAACCTCTCAAAAAAAAAAATTTCAAGACATACTTGTTGGGAAGATATGTTAGACAAAAGATTCATGTTTTCATCATCAAAACAGCCTATGAGTTTTAATTTTAAAAAGTTATACCAGTAAAAACAAGGCAAAGGATATTTTAAATACTCAAAGAAGAAGAAAAATGAAAGTCTAGTAAAATATTTATGCCTTGGTAGTATTATAAACATGACTAATATTTCACCTTTCACCCACAGTTGGTGCTGCTGAGACAGGGCTCTTTATATGCCACCAGGTGTTTACTAGAAGCACATTCCTAGCGTGCATTTGACAACATGTTTCAAACATCTTTATAAGTGCCATATATTTCAATCTAGCAATTTCACTTTTAGAATTTTCTCAAGCAAATAATTATACAGCTGAGCAAATATGTTTGCATAAAGAAGTTAACTGAGAGGAAACAAAAACAATGCACATAAATTTGATAACTTATACATGGATATATTGAAATACTATATCTTAAACAATAGAAATCCATATTTATTATCATAAAAAAATATGCAGACAATATTGGTAAGCACAAAAGCAGATATCACAGCAGTATGTATTTAATTCACTAAATTTTCAATATTTACACACAGAATAATGTGAGGACATGTTAAAAAAAGAAAATTTTTAGTTAATAATTTAGGCATTAAATCTTATTAGTTTGGGGATTCATGTGATTACATTTTTATACCCTACTATAGTAGGCATGTATTTATGTAAAACTGAACATTATTTTTTTTTGAGAGGTTTGTGCTATAGGGCACGTGCGCTCACCAGAAAGACAGAGAGAGACAGAGAGACAGAAAGCGAGAAATCACCCCCTGGGGGGGATGGCCACACCGCAATCCCTTCTCCTCCATTCTCCTCTCAGGATCTTGGGCACACACGCACACGCACCCGGCATGAGTTTTAAGCCACTGGGTCCGGGACGCGAACCACGGTCTACTACATGGGAGTCCAGTGACATAGCCATTATGCTAACTGCTGGTCCCAACATTTGTTCCTTTGGAAAAGCTTGTTTTGGGACCAGCAGTCGGCGTAATGGCTATGTCGTTGGACTCCCATGTAGTCAACAGCAGTTTGAGTCCCGGAACTGGTGGCTTAACCTCACACGGGATGCTTGTGTGTGCATGCCCAAGATCCCAAGAGGAGAAGGGATTGCGGTGTGGCCATACACCCGGGGGGTGATTTCTCACTTTATGTCTCTCTGTCTCTCTTTCTGGTGAGTGTATGTGTCCTATAGAAAAACCTTTCCAAAAAGAAAAAAAAAAAAAAGAAGAAAGAAAGGAACAGAAAGAAAGAGAAAAAGAAAAGCTGGTTTCTGCATATTAAAAGCAAGAAAGACATCCACCTCAATGAATGTAGTAGTTTATAATATATACAGAAGTGAAGTCACGTAGGACCAAGTGCTTCCATTTTCCCCTGCTTGCCAGAAAAACTTAAAGCTGAATTAAATAAATATAGGAACATAGAGACTCAGACAAACTTGAGCCAGGGTTCTGCATTCAAAACTATTATTTTCATCAGTCTCTGAGTTAGTCTGGTATATGTCCCAGTCTAAGAACCACTGGTCCTGAAAATTTGTGGTGCCTGCTTTTTCTCTCTTCCAACATAGCTTTAGATTTTTCTGTCTTCTTTAAGATCCTTACAGTATTAGAAGATACCTCACATTTTGCAGAAGTTGAGAAGATTAAGGTTACATTAAAAACATTTCATTTTTGGGACCAGCAGTTAGCATAATTGGCTACGTCGCTGAACTCCCATTTAGTTGACCACAGTTCGAGTCCCGGACCCAGTGGCTTAAACTCACACCGGGTGTGTGTGCGTGCGTGCACAAGATCCTGAGAGGAGAATGGAGGAGAAGGGATTGCGGTGTGGCCATCCCCCCTGGGGGGTGATTTCTCGCTTTCTGTCTCTGTTTTTCTGGCAAGCGCACGCGCCCTATAGCAAAAACCTCTCAAACAAACAAACAAACAAAAAAACATTTCATTTCTTTCCCACAAGTGTTTCATTCTCAAAATGGAACACTACCTTGAGAAGGAAAAATCAGATCCCTTACCTTTAACTGTTGAAACTGCCTTCTTGGTCAGAGAAGATGATTTCTTTTTATTGAATGATTTAATTTGCCAGAGGGCATGTGCACTCATCAGAGAGTGAGAGAGACAAAAAGGGGGGGGGGGGAGGCACCTTCCCTGGGGCATGGATGCACTGTTATTCCTTCTCATTTCTGCTTCCTCTTGGGATTTGGAGCCCACAAAGACATGTGCCCAGTGTGTTTTATAAGTCGCCAAACTAGGGCTTGAATCTTGCAGTCAGTCATATGGGATCCAGTTGCCTTGATCACCAAGGCAAAGGCTGATCCTAGAATTATTTTCTAATAAGTGAAAATATTCTAAATGAGATGTTTACTCCATTTATCCAAGAATGGTCTGGATTACTTTTCACCTCTGGAAGGCACACACTTGCGCATTACAATCCAGAAAGTGCTAAACATAAAAGGCAAAGAAGAAAAACGCAAAATAATAATAATAATAATAATAATAATAATAATAATAGCTGAATAAGAAATAGGTGTGTTTTTTCACAAAATACACTTTCATGATGAATATTTGTAAATGACCACTTCATAAGTGACAGTTCTTCGTCATCGATCCCCTATGACCCGGGGAAATCACTCAGCTATAAGTCCCGGATTCAGAATCAGCCTGGACTGGCTTCAAGTTCTGCCTCCCACGTTCTCCAGGCAAGCTGTCTCACCACTGGAAGACACAACTTCCCAAGAGTCAAATCACAGTCTCCTAATGAAAATATATAAATAATGCCATGATTGTAAACAGTTATGATGGTCGCTTGAGAATCTCCTTACCTGAGATAACACCTGACAGGGAGCTATGCATTTCTTCTGCATAATTATTCCTTCAACAAAAACCCTGGGCTGCAATGATGTGAGAGGTGCCTGCCATTCAGGAGTGTGTGGGCACCACATGCAATATTTAAGTCAACATGATGAGGAGACATTACATAATTGTGCTAAGGAGGCTATGAAGAGGATCAATGTGCATAATCTCTCAACTCGGACAAGTACAAAATTAAATCTTTACTGTGGTAAATTGAGCAATTCTTCTTTAAAAAAAAAAACTACATTTCTTTTTTAAAAATAAACATATTATGTACTAACATAAGACAGGTATACTTCTACATATGCATAAACACAAATATATTTACAGGAGAATCCAATAGAAAGTGCTTATACATCTTCAGCATAAATTAATGCCCTTTTTGAAAATTAAAATTCTTAAATTACATTGAGTTGGGGAAGCAACTGCTAGTGCATAGATATGGACATCTAGTAGATGCCTGATTAGCCTTTTTTTTTTAAAGAGAGAGAGATTTTTGCTATAGAGCACGTGTGCTTGCTAGAGAGACAGAGAGACAGAAAGTGAGAAATCACCCCTTCCCAAGGGATATGGCCATGCTGCAATCCCTTCTCTTCCATTCTTTTCGGCACGCATATACACGCGCCTGGCATGAGTTTCAAGTTTCTGGGTCTGGGACTCAAACCACAGTTGACTACGTGGGAGTCCAGCGACATAACCATTATACCATCTGCTGATCCTACCCAATTAGGTTTTATAAATCTGCATGAGAACAGAAACCTTCCAGGCTGGGTGCATTGGTTTTCAATGCTCTTTTTCTGACTTTGTGTCATAATAAATCTTTATGCATTCTATCCAAACGGTATTCAGAAACAGTACAATGGTTTTATTTGAGACATTTGTATATATATTTTTCATTATGGTTGGTTTTCAATATACTCACAATTACTCTTGTCAAAACAATTCCTATTTCACCCTCTACAAATGTAGGTTCCTCACACCCTGGTGAAAATTGACAGCAGAGAGTCACTTGGGTCCTCTTCATCTTACCTGAAGATTACAGGTGTGGGGGCCAAAAGCTGGTTTCCTCCGGCCAGCCCAGACATTGTTGCTACCCAGAGTGGGTTTCCAGGACAAATCCCATTGGCTCTAGTTTGTAAACTGAAAGTGAAAACAAGTTTCCTTCCTTATATTCATGCTTTCGAACTAAAGCCCTAAAAAATGTTCAGTGTAAGTCTATCCAATGCTGGTGGACTGCTGCTATTGTCTTCTGTGAGCAGAGCCACAAATCGGAGGTAAAGAGAGGATTAGCAACCAGTCTGCGGGCATAGGCTGGAAGAGGGGTCTGGGCAGAGGAGGATGACAAGGAAAGGCACAGAGGGTGTGCTGTCCTGATCCTGAGATTGTAGGGTACACCATGGGTCCCCCATCTGGGATGAAGGATCTATGCCAGAAGCTGGGAGATGCAGGCTGTTCTGGAGACACTCAGCTCTCAGATGATGGCCCCCAGAACCAAGAGCAGATGAGGGTTCCCACAAAAGATTGCCGAACTCGGAACAGCAGTTGTCATAATGGCTATGTCGCTGGACTCCCATGTAGTCGACCACGGTTCGAGTCCTGGACCCGGTGGCTTAAACTCACATGGAGCGCTTGTGCACGTGTGCCCAGGATCCCAAGAGGAGAATGGAGAAGGGATTGCAGCGTGGCCATCCCCCTTGGGGGGGTGATTTCTCACTTTCTGTCTCTCTGTCTCTGTCTGTCTTTCTGGCGAGCACAAGCCCTATAGCAAAAACCTCTTCAAAACAAACAAACAAACAAAAACAACTGCCAAACTCCAGGGGCTGCCTTCAGGTTGCAGGAATACCCTGGGCAATCAGAGATCAAAGAGAAACCCAGTCAGATACACAGCAGGGTAGGGCTGGTGAGAGGGCTAGGGATCAGAACCCTCACTGCCGGGTCCAATTCCTGCCAGAACGAATGACCTTGGGTCAGTAGTTCTGAACCCAAATCAGTGTGCTGCATCAATACCCCCAACATTTAATGATTAAGAACTATTGTTTGGTGTGTGTGTATGTGTTTGTGTGTATTTATACCACTTTTACTCAAAAAAAAAATCAATTTCTAGGTTTTATCTTTTTTTTTGTTAAAAACAAACAAACAAAATTTACCTAAGAGGACAAAGGAACCAAAGGCTTACCTGAGAGGTTCACTGAAAGCAATGGTGTCACAAGGGGGCGGTCCTGGGGGTGCTGCACCACCAAAAGCACTCCCGTGCACGGCCTGCGGCCCTTAGCAGACCACAGCCCTCGTTAGTTCCTCTGGCAGCACCCAGCTGGTCTCTCTGGACCTCAGTCATCCCCTTGGCTCATTCTGACTCCGGAAGGCTTGGCTCCCTTCAATTCCGCAGTCAAAAATCTCTGCTTCCAGCGCGTGCAGCCCATCTCCTGTCTGGTTCTGCTTGGCAGGACAGGGAGTCCTAGGAGAAACTAGCTTTTCCAGGCGCCTTCCAGTCTGGACCCGGGAAGCAGGTTCCTGCTGCGAAACCAAATGGCAGGTCTTGGGCACAAGTTTAGTGCTACAAAGTTTGGACCAACGCTGGCGGAAAGCGAGGGATACCTAGAGTGAGAAAGAGGACGAACCAAGGCCACTTGTGGCCTTGCAGTTTTTTCATCCAAAGACTCGCGAAACGTGCCATCTTTGAAAACACAAAGAAGGCCCAGCCACTGTGGCCCACGCGGAGACGGAGGCTCCTCAGTGGCAGAGACAGTACGGGAGGCCCCGTCAGTTCCCGGTCCAGCCTAAACAGACCAGGCATGAGCCAGGGGGCCTAGCTAGCATGGAGGCTGGGGCAGTAGGATCCCACCTGGGGAGAACCAGTCAAAAATCCATCCCGTCTCCCTCATAAATAAATAACCTTTGAAAAAAATCACAAGTAAATCATGTAAGATATAACACGAAGTTCATAAAGTTTGCAGGTATAGCGTATTCTAAGACGTAGCTGAGTCCATGTCTATAAAATATTGACATACGTGTGCGTACATACCTACACAGAGATAAGCACATTTGTGTGTATGTCTACATGTATGTACTTCTCAGTTTACGTGAACTTTCTAAGGCCCTTGACTAACATTTTCCTTTAGGAAAAGGCTTATCTCCCCTAACGTACTCATACAGCTAGGGTCAGAAATGTGCATTTGAGGTTACTAGTTTTCTTGCTTTTGCTATTCAAAATAATATGACTCAACTGACATCTAGTAAAGGTCACAGAAATATTAATACATTTCTAAAACAAGAGGACCAAAAGGCTCAGCTTTCAACATAAGTTAAAGTGTGGTGATGCAAATTGCAGAAAATCAGTGGCCTGTATCTCTCCAGGAATTATTTAATAATGAATTTACCAGTAGAGAAATAAAAGGACTTCTCTTGAGTAAGCCTTCTGTACAAATAGCTGAAACATGCCCAAGGAAAACCACTGGGTTTTGAAAAATGCTCTGAGAATGACAAAAGGACAACCACGTGGTCCTCACATACCATAGAAAGCCAGGGGTGGCCCTGAAATGACAAGACCTTGGCCAAGGAAACTGAAAGAGGGTTTGCTAAACAGATACCCAGGTCTAGCCCATGGTATAGTGGTTAAGGTGTTGTATCACACGTGACCGACTCCATGGTTGGAGGTCCAGACCCAGTGGCTTGAAAAACATGCAGGTGCATGTGTGTGAGTGCATAAAATCCCAAGAGGTGAATGGAGGAGAAGGGATTTACACGTGGCCATCACCCCTATGGCATGCTTCTCGGTTCCTCCCTTTCTCTGTCTCTTCCTGGTGAGCACATGAGACCTATGGCAAATTAGAAGAATAAAATAAACAAACAACAACAAAAAAAAACAGATGCCCAGTGGGAGAGGAGGTACTGGGGCATACTCCCCAAGTAGTGACTAAAGGCTAGGGGACCAGCACCTCCCTATGTTCCTGAGGAGTAAACAGTCCCTACAGGTACACATTCAGCACCTGCTGAGTCCTCTCATCCTCACATGACAACCGAGTGTATCAACCAGATAGATCCTCAAGGAGGATGCTAGGCTGCTGTGGGAAGGGCTCCCCAGAGCTCAGGCCTGAGGACAGGGACCTTTGCTGAACCATCGCCCTCCTCTGTTTGCAAGGGGTGGGCAGGGATGTGGGTTGTGGTTCAATCATTATTTCTTTGAATTCTTCTGGTTTGCGCTTCAGGGTACCTGGAGTCTCAGGCTCCTGGAAGAAGAGTGTTGTTCTTCAAAAAGCCTTTGCCCTCTTGGATCTCAGTGACAACACCCTTTCCTTTCCTGCAGGCCCTGCAAAGAAGTCACCTCTCTTGCAGAAGCATTTCTTATGAGTGATTTACTCATGTTCACTTTACACCTGCAGAGAGGGCAGCTGGCTCTGAAGTGCAGGGGTAGAGTAAGTAGAAGGAAGGGGCCCAACTGATCAACTCTGTATGTGGAGAGACCCTGTATTTCCAATGTGCTGAAGTAGTCATTCCTTTGCTTACTCTTGATCAAAGTTTCTCCTCACACTTAACTTTGATTTTCCTAAATTCCTAGCTTTCTAAACTCTTGAAATTCATGTGGTTATGCCATCAAAGCAATGATTTCTTCCCTTTAAAATTGGCCAAGTGCTCCACTGGATCCTGTTCAGTAGGTGACATATCTGGTCAGCATCTCTGGACTCCAGCCTGGGTAGGACTCGGGTCCCAGCTCTTACTGTGATTCATGGTGAGGAATTTATGTCCTCAAAGCCTCTCATGTCTCATTGGGAAAAGATAAGTGTTGAAGAGAATATTCATGAGTACCGGGCATATTAGAACTATTCAATAAATACAGACAATTATTATCATTAAAAATGATGTTTTGGGCTGGCTCTCCAGCACAGTGGTCAAGTGTTGGGCATGGAAAGCCAGATCCCACATGGCTGACTGCGATTCAGCCAACCCTGGCTGCTTGAAAAACACACCATGCTGGAACCAGCAGTTAGCATAATGGCTATGTCGCTGGACTCCCACGTAGTCGACTGCGGTTCGTGTCCTGGACCCAGTGGCTTAAACTCACACCGGACACGTGTGCATGCGTGCCCAAGATCCTGAGAGGAGAAAGGAGAAGAAGGGATTGCGGTGTGGCCATCCCCACTGGGGGGTGATTTCTTGCTTCCTATCTCTATGTCTCTCTCTGTCTGTCTGGCGAGCGCACACACCCTATAGCAAGGAAAACTCTCTGAAAAAAAAAAAATAAATAAATAAATAAAAGAAAAATACACCATGCTTGTATGTGCCCACCCAGGACCCTGACAAGAAGGAGAAAAGGAGAAAAAGGATTGCAGTGTTACCATTACCTCATAGTGGGAAGGCTCTATCTCTTTCTGGTGAGTTCAAGTGCTCATGAGCAATAAAAAAAAAAAAAAGTAAAGAAAAGAAAAGAAAAAGTATGTTTCTCTCAAATATCCTTGGTCTGTATATCTTGTCCCAAAACATGAGGCCCATCCCTATCTGTTCAGCCTTGGGATCCCCTACTTCCTGTTTTCTCTAAGCCTGCTCTTCTCCTGACAGCCCTGAGGGGCCAGGGTTACCATGACAGGTATCACAGTGAAAGCTAGATGTGGAGTCCCCTCCTAGTCCTAAGTTGATCCTTTTTTAGAGACAAGATCTAGCTATGTTTTCCTGGCTAATCTTGAACTCATAATCCTCCTGCCTCAGCCTTACAAGTAGCTGCTGTTACAGGCACATGCCATTTTACTCAACTTTACTTTTATTACTTCTTATATTATCTTACTTAGGTCTTACGTCTAATATAAGAGGCCTTCAAAAAGTTCACTGAACATACATATCATGAAAAAAACTGTGCATGACTTCCAAAATGTTTGACACCAAAATAAACTTATACTCTAATTCCATTTTTCCATGAACTTTTTAATTTACAAAATTTCCTTATATTATAGTAATTATCTTATGGTAATGAAAGGGTCAGTTTATGTATTTTCTTTTCCCATTTCTCAAAGTCTGCTTTTACTCTTCTTGATGAAAATCGTATTTTATTCATCTTACTATAAACTAGGGTCCTGTACCTAGCCAGCATGAATTAGGTACTTAAGAAAAGAAGAAAAAGAAAAGAAAAGAGAAAAAAGAAAAGAAAAGAGAGAAAAGAAAAGAAAAGAAAAGAAAAGAAAAGAAAAGAAAAGAAAAGAAAAGAAAAGAAAAGAAAAACATTGGCAAGGGCCAGCAGGTGGCATAACGGTTGAGGCACTGGACTCCTATGTAGCCAATTGCAGTTAAAGTCCCAAACCTGGTGACTTGAAATTCACACCAGACCCATGAGCACGTGTCCAAGATCCCAAGAGGAGATTTAGAGAAGAAGGGATTACAGCATGGCCATCCTCCCTGGGGGTGATTTCTTGCATTTTGTCTCTGTCTCTGCTCTCCAGTGAATGCACACACCCTATGGCAAAAATCTCTCCAAAAAAAAAGAATAATCAGCAATAAAAATAGATGGATGAATGCATGGATCGGTGGTAGATGCAGTTAATGTGGTTCACCTGAGACTATAAGCAGTTCCCTTAGCAAAAGATATTCTAACCTAACACTACTATGACTGGAAATCAGAAATTTCCAATGCTTTTCTCCTATATCTGACCTTCCACATACTCCTTTTTGTTCCCTGTATTTCCTCCTGCTGACCACTTTCCCTCATCTTTATTAATTAATTAATTTGCTAATTCCATGAGAAAGAGAGAGAGAAAGGCATCCCCCAAAATGTTTTCATGCTGCAATCCCCTCCCAGCCCAGCTAGCCTGAGTCATATATTTACCTACCCAGCATGCTCAGGGAGACCCCGAGATGCAAACATGACCTTCCCACATTGGTACAAACTGGAGATGTGTTATTGCTACACTACTGCCAACAGATGGTGTGGTGATTAGGGTACTGGACTCTCACATGTCTAACTGTGGTTCAAGTCTTGGACCTGGTGGCTTGCTTTCTCACTTTCCCTCTCTTTCTGTCTGTCTTTGGTGAGTACCCATGTCTTTTAGCAAATTAAAGTAATAATAAATAATAATAATAAATAAATGATTTTAAAAAATTAATGACTCTATCTCAAACTTAGAAGGTGGTTTAGATACTAGAGGCATATTTAAATCAAAATACAGTACTTATGCTATATAATCTAAATGGTCCAGTGACGGGGAAATGTATTCATGAGAATTTTATTAACTCACTTATATTAAAAACACTACTGTGAATTACAACTAAGCTTCAATAAGAACAAATTATACCAATGAAATAACAATAGCCAAACTAAAATGAGAGAAATCAAAATCACTTTAGAGAGCGAAGGACATCTTTTGAAGCTGTGTTGTATTTTGGAAGTGACGTTCTGGGGACAGCAGTACTCTTCTGGGCCTGAGGTTCAGCAGCCCAGATTACAAAGTCACCACCTGTTATCAAGCTCTCGTGTACGTCCCAGCCTGGAAGACAGGCTTGAGTGTGCAGTGTTAACTATGCCAGAGGTTCATTTGGCTTTTGGGGAATGTATTCCAGAAAAACATGTTCCTTTAGGGGATCTGAGGTGTTCCAGCAGCAGGCATAAATGGTATCAAGTGAAGCGAGGGCTAAAGTGAAGAAGGTCTAACTAAGGAGCTCTAACAGAAGAATGGAGGCCTCCACTTCCGGGACAGAACAAAATTTTCAGGGGTCCATAATGTAATCTGAGCCTGTTAATGGATGGAAAAGTGTTGAACTGCGTTGTGAAATCCTTGGTTCTTTGGGTCCAGATCACTAAAATTAGAGATCTGTCCCTAGGCGCAAAATAAAACCACAACCACGAATGAAGTAGATAGAAAAGGTTTAATAGAAAGAAAAGAAAGGAAAGAAAGAAAGTACACCCAAAAAGGTTGTTGGGTGGGCAGATTGCCAAGTGGCAACCGCGCTTGATACTGGTCAACCGTTATTCTTATTACTAGAGGTCATGAATATTCATTAGTGGGCGGTCCCTTACACTGCCTATGTTCTTCCTTTAAATTTTTTTTTAATTTATTTATTTTAACTTATTTACATTCAATTACATGAGTCTTTTCAGTGTACAACATTTCTTTTTCCAGCACGAATACTACGCATGTAAGTCAAGACAAAGATATTACTATATACATTATCATTGGCAAATAGCTTCTCTTTTTTTTTTTGTAATATTTTTACCAGTTAAAATTAAAATTAACAATGAGTTCAGGTCTCCCAATTCTTTAGAAATTTTAGAAATCCATAAAGTCTTGAAATTATAGCTTTTTCTTTTCACAGTTGTAGGACTACAGTACCCTTATAAAATGTTTCCACGTCCCCATACTCTTTTTTTTTTTTTGCAATTTCTAAAGGATAATTTTTTTTTTTTTTACATTTAATCATTGCACCTCTTTACAGTGTACAGCATGGTTTTTCCCAGCATGAATACAGAGCACATTAGTCAAAACAATGGTATTACCATATACATTATCAACAGACAACTTTTCATTTTTGTGTCTATTAAGTGTGTTGTTTGTTCCCTGAATCCCTCCCTTCCACCCTCAATTACTCATTCCCATTACCTCTCCCATACTGTCTCTAGTATCTGCAGTTGCCATCCCTGCTATAATACCTTCCAGTTCTTTCAGTTTCTTTTTTCTTTTTTTTTTCAATTATCAACTCATATAGTTTTTAACAATAGGGAGCATAGATTCTATTCAGGGTTGGATTAAGGGTGGGTCTCGTGCAGTTCCAGAATTGTAGGTGAGTCTCCATGGAATACAGTTTCAGGAAAGCGGTTCTGGAAAGCAGAGATGGTTATCAGTTGATGCGGCACAGCATCCATCTTGTGATTACTGGGAATGGTGTTGTGGGGATCTGCAGCGTGAGTCATCTTCAGGTATCTGGCTTCCTTAAGAATGGTAGAGTAGGGACCAGCAGTTAGCGTAATGGCTATGTCGCTGGACTCCCACATAGTTGACCGCGGTTCGAGTCCCGGACCCGGAGGCTTAAACTCACGCCGGGCGCGTGTGCGTGCGTGCCCAAGATCCCGAGAGGAGAATGGAGGAGAAGGGATTGTGGCATGACCATCCCCCCTGGGGGTGATTTCCTGCTTTCTATCTCTCTGTCTCTCTCTGTCTGTCTGGCGAGCGCACGCGCCCTGTAGCAAAAACCTCTCCAAAAAAAGAAAAAAAAAATTAAAAAAAAAAAAAAAAAAAAAAAAGAATGGTAGAGTAGTTCTTGTTTTTCCCTGAGGTATTGCGGGCTGGTAACCATCATCTTTTCACTGTCCATAGGCAGGGAAAATCCTTCTATACAATATATTTCTCACTTGGTTTAAGACAGCTAAAGTTTCTTTCTGTTGCTAGTTGCAAGTTCTTAATCCTAGTTTTCAGCTTCAGTTTGCCACCTGTGGCCGGCGGCAATGCACAGGCGCAGGCCCGGTGGCCACGCGCTGGCCCGGCAACCACGCGTAGGCCAGCAACCACGTGCAGGCCCGGTGGCCATGCGCAGGCCCGGCGGCCACGCACTGGCTTGGCGACCACGCTCTGGCCCGGCGGCCACACACAGACCCGGCGGCCACACGCCAGCCCCGAGCGCGCGAATGTGCGCGGGATCCAGCACCACCTTCTGCTCGCCCACCCAGCCCACCTCGCAGGCCCCGCCCGCCGTGCGGGGGCACGCGAGGCAGAGCCCTGGCCCACCACGCGGGGGCACGCGAGGTAGAGCCGCAGGCCTGGCCCACACGTGCAGGCCCGGCCCACCGTGCGCAGCTTCTTCCTTTAAATTTGAATCCTCACGTTCTTTCCTGCACCTGCGCACCTTCCTCACAGGTAAAGTGAGGAATTTGATCACCTAATTACATATGCCCAGTGCGAGTCAGGGTGCCCCAATTAGATCGCCCAACTAGTCTATTGTATTAATGACCAAAATGCTTGCTTGGGTCCTTTTGATAAAAGAAAATCTATGAACTATCCCTGTATGCTTCCCTCAAGCCTTAAGGAATTAATATGGCAAATTACCTCACCCTCCTGGCACCCGGGGTTAAGTGAGCCTTTCTCTTTTCTCTTAGGGCTGCCCGCTCATGGCTAACTAACTGCCTACCACAAGCCCAGAGGAACTCAAGAGCTCTGAGGGAAGAAGGAAGGAAAACATTGCAGGTAGCACGGAGGTAAGTGCAGGGAGGGTGCTACTTGGCTTGATTCAGCATCTCTGAGCTGATAACTCCCTCCATCATGTAAGGAGGCAGTTCTCAAACATTTCCATCACAGGACCCTTTGACATCATTAAAAGTTATTAAGGGGACCAGCCATAATGGTGTGCATTGCTAAGGCACTGTGCTCCACAGGTTGGGAGCACATGGAGGCCAGAGTTCCATACCTAGTCCAACGTAAAGACCAGGTGTGAAGATGCCGCAATCCCAGCAACTCAGGAGGCTGAGGTAGGAGGATCCCGAGCTCAAGGCCAGTTTGGGCAACACAGAGAGAACCTGTCTGAAAGGGTATGGTACCACACCTGTGGTCTCTGCTGGGAGGCTGATACAGGAGGGTCACAGCACCATGAGACTCTGTCTTGAAAAAGGAAGTATTAAGGTTCTTGGTGACTTTTGTTTATGTGAGTTATTTATTTATTTATTTTTAGAGATATTTTTCCCACAAAGTGCATGCACTCACTGAAGAGACAGAGAGAAACAGAGACACAGAAAGTGAGAAATCATCCCCCAAAGGAGAATGGCCATACTGCAATCCCTTCTCCTTCATTCTTCTCTTGGGATTTAGGGCAATGCATGCACATGCCCCCAGCATGAGTTTCAAGCCACCAGATCCAGCACTCGAACAGCAGTTAGCCATGTAGGAGTCTAGCATGTAACCATTATGCCATCTGCTCGTCCCTATTCATGTGGGCTATTAAAAATTAAAATGGAGAATTAGAAAAACTCTATTAATTCACTTCAAAACTGCAATAGTAAAACCATTACATGTTAATACAAATAATTATTTTATAAAAAAACTGTATTTTTCAATCAACAACAAAATAGTGTGTGCATGTATACATGTATAAGAACATATGAGGGTTCTTCAAAGCATTTTTGGAAAACACATATTTTGAAAACCTGTGTGTGGATTTCAAAATGTTTTACACTGAATTAAACTTTGGTTTAATTCCATTAACTTTTTGAAGTCTCCTCATATACATACATGTACACACAATGTGTGTGCATGTACATAGGAACACACGTAAACACATGCAAATAGATGTGCATAAGCACATATGTACACTAACAGGCATGAATACATGTGCATATAAGGACATGTGTATACACATATATGTGACATACGTTTATACATACACATGTATGCCCATGCAAATATATACACATTACATTTATTTGCTCATACAAATATATACTCATGTACATCTGAATATACACATATCACAAAAAGACATACACTTAAAACATACACATATACACACAAATACACATATACTTACACACCTACACACAAACAAATCTACATGGTATATATACATACACATGTGCATACATGCACATAAACACATGTACACATACACACACAGCAGAACCTTACTGGTTCTTCATCTGTCATTGAATCCTTCAACCAAATATACACTTCAAGTGGATTTTTCCCCCATCTGTGATTTGAACTCACGGATCTTAAAAGAAGGCAGAGTACTCCCAAGGTTCCTCAGACAACTATGAGAACAGTACAGGGTATCTGTTAGGGATAATTGGTGGCAATGAAGGCTGGATTTTAAAGGATCCTGAATGCTGACATGAAGGCTGTGGACTTCTCTCTGTAAATAAGACTTAAGTGAAGATTCATAAACATTTATTAATACTTTAAGATTACTTTGAGGGATCAAAACATGGCATAATGATTATGTCACTGGACTCCCACATGGCCAACTGTGGTTCGAGTCCTGGAACTGTCAACATGGGCATGTGTGTGTGCATGTCCAGAATCCTGAGAGGAGAATAGAAGAGAAGGTATTACAGTGTGGTCATCCCTCCAGGGGGTGATTTCTTGTTTTCTGTCTCTCTGTGTCCCTCTGATAAGTGTACACACCCTATAGCAAAAATATCTCTCTTTGAAAAAAAAGATTACTTTGAAGACAAGAAGTCTGGAATAGGAGAAAGACAACATACATTCAGGGGCAACTTACCTTACTAAGGTGCCTTCTGTTGCCTTCTATCTGTCGGTGACTTGCAAAGAAATTTTGATGTCTAGTTAGGAAGCTAGTCCTGTGGTCAGGTCCTGTACCTCTTTGCTGAGCTTAACTCAACAGCCCCATTTGGCTGCCAGTTAAGTAGCTCAGCTTTACATGTTCAGATTTGAGCTTTGCGTTCTTCACCCTTCCCTTCATCCCAGACTTGATGCCTTCTCATCTTTACATCTTTAGTTCTTAGCACCATCATTTACCACGTCACCCAAGCCAGGTATCAGGAAGCCATCCAAAAGCCCCATTCTTCCCTCTAGCCCCTTAAGCACCTCCACTCTATCTCATGCCATCAATCCCAGAGTCTTGCTAAATATATCTTCTTGTTTCTTGTTGGTTTCTTCTTAACTATCTTTCCTCCATTCCTATCTCTCGTTTGAGTCTGCTCCAGACACTCAGTGTTTTATGCATGATATTTTGTAATGGTCTTCCACTGGTCTCTCTTTCATTTTCTCTCTCTTTCCACTCTCTCCTTGCTTCTCTCTATTATCCTATCTCATTCAAATCCATCTTCCTCAATGATGCTATATGACAGTTTGAAAACATGAATCTGTTGCTCATTTAACTGGTTGCTAAAAATGCTTCTATAGCTCTCATTCATCTTTATGACAAGTTCCAAGCCCTTAGTAGAGCACAGTGGCTCTTTCAGAACATGGTCTCATGGTCCTGACTTTCCTTTTTGCAGATTCATTTTCTGCTTGCCACCATCCCATGCCTTCACTTCCAGGGCTGGCTGCAGTATTAGCTTCAAACACCCTCTAGGTTCTCTTGCCTTTGCCTAGAATGTCTGCCTTTCTGCACTGACATCCTTGCCCAAAATGCAAAGACCCAACAGTAATATCCCATGCCTGATGAAGTGCTCCTAATGCCTGGGGAAATTACTGCTTCCTCACCTTCTCTGCACATATCTATATAACAAATTGTTTCATAATTTTTATCCATATGTCTTATTCATTCTATAAAATTGGAAACTATGTCCTGTTAAGGTAGAATGATTGCCTGGCATCTATTGGAAACTCAACCAAGGTTGGAAGAGAGAGACCAAAGCTCACATGTGAAACATGAAAGTGGTTTTCATTTATACCCGTACAACATCGACTCATCCACTTCCATCTTCAGGTGCTTTAGCGAACATTTATTATATGCCTCCTACATCTCAGGAAAAACACACTGCATTCTGTATCCAGATAGAGCCCCAAGGACATAGCATGGCTCACAGAATTCTGCACAATGGTCACTTGTGCCGACATTTAGGAAAGAGCGATGTGGGATCGGCAACATCACATGTTAATTTACAGGAAAAGTTTGCATATAGAGGGAGTTCATGAAGGTGAGAGAAGCAGGAGATGGGCTGCCTGCTAATAGAGTCACAGTGAAGTGATTGTGAAACCTCTTAGACACTGGGCCACTGCTGAGGCTCATTTTACTTACTTAGTTAGTTAGTTAGTTAGTTGTTAGTTTAGAGAGATTTTTTTTTTTTTTTTGGAGAGGTTTTTGCTATAGGGCGCATGCGCTCGCCAGACAGACAGAGAGATAGAAAGCGAGAAATCACCCCCCAGAGGGGATGGCCACGCCGCAATCCCTTCTCCTCCATTCTCCTCTCGGGATCTTGGGCATGCACGCACACACGCCCAGCGTGAGTTTAAGCCACCGGGTCCGGGACTCGAACCACGGTCGACTACGTGGGAGTCCAGCGACATAGCCATTACGCTAACTGCTGGTCCCAGTTTAGAGAGATTTTTGATATACGGTGTGTGCACTTGCCAGAGAGAAAAAGTGAGAAATCCCGCCCTGACCCCCAGTGGGGATAGCCACACTACAATCCCTTCTCCTCCATTCTCCTCTCCAGATTTTAGGCATGCATGCACACATGCCCGGCGTGATTTTGAAGCTGCCGTGTCCAGGACTTGAGCCGTGGCCAGTCATGTGGGAGTACAACACCTCAATCACTATGCCTCCTGCTAGTCCTGCTGAGGTTTATTTTAGAATAAAGTAAAGGAATATCCCTTTCTGAATCTAGAAGAAAGAAATGGTCGGGTAAGAGAGCAAGCTGATCAAGAGAAAATGTGTGTGGTCTCTGACTATTCACTGACAGTGGAACCTGATTTGGTTCTAGCTCTGGTCTAGGAAGAATTTCTGCTGACTTCAAGGGCTGATGTCACCAGCAAAGAGAATGCACCACGGAACTGTCTCATCTCCTTTCAGTGTTAAACTGGTTTTCTGCTATTTTAACACAGAAGAAGCATTTCTATCTGTTCATCCTGGAAACATGCACTCTGGATTTCACATCTAAGAAAGGTTTCTGCTTAACTCAACAACAATGACAGCAAATCATTCAACTTAAGAATGGACTAAGGATTTAAATAGACATTTATCCAAAGATAAACAAATGGCAGTACAAGCATATGAAGATATGCTCAACTAATCATTAGGGAAATATAAATCAAAACCACAATGAGATGTCACTACAATAGTAGTTAGGATGATGAACAAAACAAAAAATAAAATAAAAAAATAACAATTGTTGACAAAGATGTGGAGAAACTGGAATGCTTGTGCACTGATGGTGAGAATGAATAGTTCAGCTACTGTGGAAAACAATATGGTGGTTCTTCAAACAAGTAAATATGTGATCCAGTAACTCCACTTCTGAGTATATATCCAAAAGAATTGAAGCAGGGTTTTGAAGAGATATTTGTATACTACAATGGGATGTGAGTCTGCCTTAAAAGTGAAGGCAATTCTGGCTCATGCTACAGTGTGGATGAAACACGTGATACTGTGTTAAGTGAAATAAGCCAGTCATAAAATGACTGATACTAGATGATTCCCCTTATATAAGGTATCTGAAGAAGTCAAATTCATCCAGGCAGAAAGTAGAATGGTGGTTTCCTGGGGCTGGGTGGGAGAGAGGGACTGGGAGTTGATGTTTAATGAGTACAGGATTTCTTGAGTGCAAGAAGATGGAAAAGTTCTGGAGATGGATGACAATAATGACTACACAACAACGTGAAGGTCCCTAACGCCACCGAACTGTACACTCAGAAATGGCTAAGATGGTAAGTTTTATGTTCTTTCATGATGATTAAAATCAAAACTTACACTCTGAGAAATGACTGATATTGGCTACAGGAAGAGAGGAGACCAGAAAAGATGCAAGAGACCATCTGGGTTCCAGGGTTTAGAAGGAAAGGGGGTTTGCTTAGTCAGATAGGAAAACAAACTTCTTGCACCATCTGTGGACACATTTTATATTCATGATCACTTAAGAGTAAGATTTTTCTCTTGGGCATCAGGTAGATCAGGACAGTCTTCCAGATCAGTGCAGGCACAGAAAACAGAAAACAAGCCCTTGTGCCTTTGAATAGTTCACTCTCTGGGGCGATAGACATATCCAATTAGCTGGCAGTATAATTTCATCAGTGCTTTTGTGGAAGTATACACAGAGTTTAATGAAAGCAGTTCATGCTGTCTGAGTGCATCGGAGAAGCTGCTATAGAGAACTTTACCTTGAAAAATGACAAGGGTAGGTTAATTAGCCTGATTTAACCATCCCACAATGTATATATGTGTCATAACATTACATTATACCTCATAAATATATACAATTTCTATTTGTTAAGTAAAAATAGAATTTTTTTCGGATAATTATTTATTTAATTTATTGTTATTATTATTTTAATTTGCTATAGGGCATGAGTGCTCATGAGAGAGAGAGAGAGAGAGAAAGAAAGCAAGTCGCCAGGTTCAGGGTTTGAACCGCAGTCAGTCATGTGGGAGTCCAGCATCTTAACCATCACATTACTTGCTAGCCCCCAAAGTAGAATTTTTTGAGCTGGGTTTTTTTGGATGAAGAAAGGAGTAAGAGTCAGCCACATGTAGGGTACAAGCCACAATACAGAGAGGCCGAATGGGGAGTTTGCTGTGTCGGGAGGATGGTGCACCACTCCACGTGGCTAGAATGGGTGGTGGAAATAGAACCTCAAACGGAACCTGCAGCAAAACAGTGAAGAGCATTGAACACGGTGATACAAACTGAGACTATGAACTGTCTGCTCTCACTGCTTGAGGTGGTGCAATTACTGCCAATGTCACCACACAAAGTGCTCCCGAGATCTCCACAGGAAATGTCACACACACACCTGTGACAAATAAAATACCTCTGGATCCTCAAAGTTGCCAAAGGAAAATCTCCCACGCAATCCAACTTTTGCTGGTTCTAAGGCAAATATGCTTTTCTATAAGGAGTTAAACTGATGTCCCCGGGTTGGTGGCCTGAAGATGTGTAACTCATCCACAAATTGTTGGATTCAGTTAGTGCCAGAGACTCAGGAGAGTCGTGAATCAGATTACCCACGGCATTTCCAGGAAGGTAAACTGAGGCTGACAAATGTGCATTCATTGCCCCGTGCATTCATTGTCGCTCCAGACTAGCAGAGGTCCAGCTCTTCCTTGCACCTCCCATTCGGCCCTCTGCACCTACTATCTGCCAGGGTTTGCTTGGATGCCGGGGTGCAGTAGGAGACAGAGCACATAGCTGACCTTGGACACTTGGAAGAAAGGGCAAGGGGGACACAGCACAGGGTAAAGCCAGGGGAACTGCCATTGCACAATCATGGTTCCTATGCACAAGCTGCACCCTGCCGAGCCCTGGCCTTCATGAACTGAGAGGTCAAGCTGTCATGAAGATCCCATTTTACAGATCAGGAAAACGAGAACTGGAAAAGCAGACCATTGTGAGCAGGGATCGGCCCACTGGTCTCAATCATTGCAAAGAGGAGAGGAAGTCCTTGGAAGTGAATATTTGAGGCCATAGAAGTGACCTTAGGTAGCAAAGGAGTGCTTCCTTGGTGGTGATGACTGGATGATATCTGCTCTGGGGTCTTGAATGCCAAATCACGTCTTTTTCATTACTAATAATGGGGCAGCTGCCCTCACAATTCCATAGGGGTTTTGCTTTTTCTTCACTCTAGGGTTAATTAAGCTAATGTGCTGGCCCTGATAGCCATGTAATTATTTTTCCAAGCGCTTCCACATGCGACTGGGTTTCACCACCACAGACTGCAACCCCGTTATCCACAGCCATCCGCGACAGTTCAGCACAGAGGTGGAGAACCTCTGTAAAATTAGCTTCTGAGAAGTCTTGGCCGGAAAGGTGAGCTGTGAATGGCAATGCACCCCACAAGGCACCCCAGTAACGCAGCATGCTTTGGCAGAACTCTGAAAACCCTCAGAGAGACCCAAAAGGCAAAGGGCAAGCACACACTGAGCTCTGTGCATCACCATTTTTCAAACTTTCCAGGAAAGAAATCCTGTCACCTTCACCGAGTTCCCCATCCATCCAGACACTTCCGTTAGAAATGCGTTTTTTGTGTATAATAAATTGCTTCTCTTGGCGGAAAATCATTTCTCGCTGTTATCTCTGTGATCGGTTACCTCTGCCGTGCTTTAATGGACTTTACCTGATTATACGGCTAGTCATTAAAAGCTTAGTCCCCAGCACAATGGTATCTTATGTAGAGTGATGCATGCGAGCTTTATAGAGGCTTACCAGCCACAGCCTTAATTTTACTCATTCGTCTTAATTTTTTGTAATCATTTTTTGTAAAGAGGGTATAATGTCAGGCTTGCTTCCCTACCTCTGACAGATCCAATCTAGCAGATAATTACCATAAGGAAATTGATGCTTTAGTGTGCGGGAGAGAATTTAATTTACTCAGACATCCTACAGTACAATGCATTCCAGAAGATATGAGGATTTAAGTTTTTAAGAAATTAAATTTTACTATTTAACATGATTACTTATGTTGAACATCATTAACTAGCTTTTTTAACTGTTTGAAATAATTACAAGCACACTTGCTGTGTCTAAAATCCAGAGTCTGCATTAAATATGGGTTAAGGATCCATGAAATGAAAAGAAAAACCTGCACTCTTTTTTTTTTCTCTCTCTCTCTCCAGTCTTCCAAAAACTGCTCTTTAAAACCTAGAGGAGTACTAAGAAGATGCCCTCTTTGAAAGATATATATTATTTTCTTCATGATGTTTTAATGCACACTTTCAGGTAGGTATTGTATTAACAAGTCTGGCTTGTTTTTTCTTTCTCATTTTTAAATTTCAGTTGGTCTGGCTTGGGGCAACGTTGTTACTACAGAGGGTTAGAAGGAATGGAAACCTGTTTTGAGGGGGAGTCTGGGAGGTGGTTATTCTGGTGCACTTTACAAAGGCACGAGCGTGAAGAGATGAACCACTTCCAGTATTTCCTGGTTTTGTTTTTGGTTTTTAAGACCTGGAGGGGACCTAAAAAAAAAAAAAAAAAAAAAAAAAAAAAAGACAATATTAAATGCATTACTCAGACCACCAAGAAACAAGAGTGAGAAATAAAATGGGACTCAGCTTCTTAACAGATAGGCCAGTCCCTGCCTGAGCATGCAGAGGGTGTCCCCGAGGGCCTGAAAGCCAGACATGGGTGCAGATTCGTTCTCACTGCGTTCTCAACCTTCATGAACTGGATTCCCAAGAGTTCCTCAATCCTTTCCTAAACGTGAAGTGAAACACTCAACAGGAAATTTCTGGACAAAGCCAGCCCAGAAGTTCCCTTTATCCAGCACCTCTCTGCAGTCACATTTCCCCTCAGGAGAAGCCAGCGCTGTCCGGCGCCTGCTGCAGACCCTGTGACCGTTTGGGCAAGAGCTGGGGGATTACCCAAGGGTCCACGTGAGAATTCCCCCAGCCCCTCGGTGAGGAAGCTGGTGGCTCTGTGGTGGTCTGTAGGCTTTGCAAAGACCACCAAGCCGCTCGCTCACAGGCCTTGCCTTCATAGTGTCTGCAAGGAGGAAGCTTTTGGTTCCAAATACTGAAAATCTTACCAAAATTATGGTATTTGTTCAGGATTATGAAAGTCCCTGAAATGAAGAGCCATTCCATACACTGGGAGAATAAGTGCTAAGATTAAAAAAGAACAATGACTGCAATTATTAGGTATGGGTGTGGTGCTTTCTGTCCTTCCTGAGTGGTCACCACTCCCTGGTAATGGCTCACTTATTAAAAACCTTAAATATGATTTTATTTGGGAATACACTCACAGTGATGCACATCTAGTTGTAAGTGACAAGGAGGAAAAGGAAGTGGAGATGTAGGAAATATAAAGTTGTAATGGGTGGGCCAGGTCTGAAAAGTCAAGCCATTGGACGGAGATTTTGTTCCAGGTACCGTTTGCCACATCATCCCTTTCATCTTTTCCAGCCATTGTGTGTGAAGCAGGTTTTTCTGTTCATGTTTTACAGATGAGGAAATGGACACTTAGGTTTTATCAGTGTTTAAATACGTCCAATTCCCATTAGAACTAATAACATTAGCTAATCATTTCGGAGCCCTCACTATGTACCAGACTTTGCTCTAAGTATCTCACACATACAAGGTGTCTTCAAAGAATTCATGGAAAATGCAAATTGTGAAAAAAAAATATGCACAGAGTTCAATTTTTTTTTTGCACCAAAATTTTACTTTTCCATGAACTTTTTGGAGTCTCTTTATATAACTCACTTAACACACACACACACACAAAGATACATCCATACACACACGCATACACATACCCACAAATGGTTACTAGTACTAACCATTTTGCATTTCGAGAAACCAAAGTATAGGACATTGAGACTCACCATTTCCAAGCGGGTGAGCTGGGATTTGAACCCAAGACATAGATATTTCTTATCAATTAGCCTGTGCTGAAGTGAGAGCTTAGACCCGCCTCCAAGCCTGGATTCATTTCCACCATACCAAAGCCAACTTTAGCAACTGGGTATTGATTCATTAAGTTATTATTAAAACCAAGAGCGTATGACTCAATCAATCTCTCAGTCAGCCAGCCAGCCAGTCATTCACACACATTTAGGGACATCTGCCACGTGCAGAGGCTATGGTAAGCATTGATGATAAGAGACGCCAGATAAAAGCTGACATCTAAGATAATGCTCACTCACTTCAATCTGCAAAGAGAGTCACATATCCCATGGCTTGTGTTAAAACATTCGGCCTCTCAAATCACCTCATTTTTCACTGAGAGCACAATACTGCTGAGAATGCCCATGCTGGGTGTTTCCTCTCCGCAGTCCCCCACCCTGCCCTTGCATGCACAAGTTGAGCCAGCTTCCTCTTTCCACCAGGGCAGGCTCTTCCCAGTGTGGGCTCCTGACTCCTGCTCCCAGGGAACTGCACTTCGCTCAGACAGCCCACGTTAACCACTCCTCAATGGACTCAGTCTCAGGTCTCATCTGCTACTACCAAGTTCTCCAACTGTCTGAAAAGCCCAGCCCTATTAGGATTCTTCAAAAAAATGATAGAAAACACATATGATGAAAAAATCAAGCGTGGATTTCAAACATTTCTGCACCAAAATAATCTTCCACTTTAATTCCATTTCCCCACCAACTTCTTGGAGTGCCCTCTATGTTCTAAATCTTCAGAGCATTCAGAGAAGAGCAGACTGCAGTTCTTTTTTTTTTTTCCTTTAAGTTTGTTTTTTTTTTTGTTTTTTTTTTTTTTTTTTGGTCAGCCATAGGTCATGTGCACTTGCCAGAGAAAGAGGGATAGAAGGAGGGAAAGTGAGAAATCACTCCCCACAAGGGGGGATGGCCACACCACAATCCCTTCTCTATTCTCCTCTTGGGATTTTGGGTGCACATGCACATGCACCTGGCATGACTATCAAGCCACTGGTTCTAGGACTCAAAATGCAGTCGGCCATGTGGGAGTCCAATGCCTTAACCACTACACCACCTGCTGGGCCCCAGACTATAGTTTTTGACAACTAGTTCTCATACCCCAGCTGGTGGGAGGCATGGCCACTGCTGCACACTCACTTGGGTCAGAATCCACTCAGAGGAGCTGAGCCTACAATGGCAAGGTGTAAGTGACTTCACATGCAGCCACTTGGCACCAAGGTCTAGCATTGGTGTGGAAGAAGATAGTGCAGAAGTCATCCACTGTGATTCAATAACTACACCAGGGACCAGCAGTTAGCATAATGGCTAAGTTGCTGGACTCCCATGTAGTCGACCGCGGTTCAAGTCTCGGACCTGGTGGCTTAAACTCACACCGGGTGCGTGTGTGTGTGTGCCCAAGATCCCAAGAGGAGAATGGAGGAAAAGGGATTGTGGAGTGGCCATCCCCCCCACCCCGGGGGGTGTTTCTCACTTTCTATCTCTCTGTCTCTCTCTGTCTTTCTGGCAAGAGCACGTGCCCTATAGCAAAAACTCCTCTATAAATAAATAAATAGATAAATACATACATACATACATACATACATACTACACCAGAAGAAATAGAGGGCTGGAGAAAAGCTCATTGTGTGGCCAAGCTAGCCTCCTTCTCTCACTGTGCTTCCTGCAACACCTCGCAGCGAAATGTGAAGTGACCTTGCTGAATATCTATTTGCACCTGGTGTCCTGGGGTATAGCAAATAGGAGTCTTCTCTACATGTAGAATTGCCCTTTTTTTTTTTTTTTCAGTAATTCAGAAATTGAGGCAATACCAGAAACTCCTAGCAGGTTTTAAGCAGGGGTCACTCCAGTGATTGTTGTGGCAACATTTCTTTTTCTGATCAGTTAGTTTATTGGTAACTACTTCTAAGAGCATGAGTTCCACAAGGTAGTTAGTCCTTTCTTGTCCATCACTTCGGCCCCAGCGCCAGGCAGAGACCCTGGCACATGGCAGGTGCTAGAAAGCCAGGGGCTGAATCAACGAATGACTATGAACGGTGATACTTTGGGGTTTTCCTGTAGATGAGTTTTCCACCTGTTTTCTCCTTATGACTGGCAGACTGGCTAAGAACTCAGATTTACTAAATGAAAAGGTGAGGAGGTGAAGTCTGGAAAAGATGTGGGGGGAGGGTCTTCAAAAAGTTTGTGGAAAAATCTTATTAAGGAAAAACTATGCATGGATTTCACATTTTTTGCACAAAAATAAACTCATATCTTAATTCCTTTATCGCATAAACTGTTTAAAGTCCCTTTGTCTATTTGCTGAAATCTCTGAGGAAATGGTGACACACAGAGTTAAGGAGTTTCACTCAAAATTAACTAGAGGGCTAGTCTAAGTCCCAGGTTCATGGATTCCTAGACGTATGCTAGCTCCACCCATCTCACTCCACTCCATCTGTTCTCACTCGTTCAGTCTCAGAGCCCTAGAGAGTTACTGTGCAAGGACGCTGAGTGGGCACCGTCTGCCAGGGAGGGTTATTGCTGTAAATAAACTTCCTTTTCAATGGTGGGAGTTAATTCTTTCTCTCTCTTTTTTTTTTCTTTTTTCTTTCTTTTTTTTTTTTTTAGTTTATTTATTTGTTTCTGCTGTGTGAAAAAGAGAGAGAAAGCAACACCCTAACAGGGTCTTGGCACCACGATCCACCCTCAGCCACGGGTCAGCTCCAATTATGGGCATATGTCTGCCTGGTGCTGAGGAAGATCTCTGGGCTTGAACTGGGAACCTTCCCATGTGCAATTGCATTGCAGAATTGCAGAACATAGTGTTTTTATTGCCATACTACCGTCTAGCTCCAAGGCAGGTTAATGCTTGAGATTAATATGTGTTTTATAATCACAGCTAATATTCATGTGCTATAAATCTTAATATTTTTAATGTATTAAAAAATAGACTTTGGGACAGCAGGCGGCATGGAATTTAAGGCTCTGGATCACCCAAGCCCGGCTGTGTGGTTTGAGTCCTGGACCTAGCAGCTTGAAAAAAATCACACCGGGCATGCATGCATGCATGCCCAAAATTCCAAGAGGAAAATGGAGGAGAAGGAATTGTGGTGTGGCTATCCATTTTCAAACCCCAGGGGGGTGATTTCTCACTTGCCTTCTTTTTGTCTTTCTCTGGAGAGCATACATGTCTTATGGCAAAAACCTTTTTTTAAAAAAAATTTTTATTATCATCATATTCTTCTTTATATTACATTGAATTACATATAACTTTACAGTGTATTACATTGCTTTTTCAAAAGGGAATGCCATGCATGTCAGTCAGTACAGAGACATCAATCTCCCCGCTTCAACATTCAATATCTTTTCTATGTTTTCCCAAATCATTATTATTATTATTCTAATTATTTCTTAAAACAGTCAATCGCTATTTCTCATTTTGCTTGGCAAAAACCTTTTAAAACAATACTTTGTTTTGTTTAAAAAATGCAAAGCTCTCCTCTTTATTTTTCAGACAGGACAGTATTAATGCCTGTCTCTCCATGCCCTACCTCACTTTCTGTAGACATGGATAAATGCTTATCTTCATGGCAAAAAAGGACAAGACAAAATGAGGCCTTGTACCAGGTTCCTTTATTAACGAGACTGAAAGTCAGTCCTCAGGCCAGCTCCATGGCATGGTAGTTAAGGTAGATGGTTGCCACATGGCCAACTGTGTAGTTTGAACCCTGGACCCAGCAACTCGAGAAACATACTGGGCCATATGCGTTCATGCCTGAAGTTCTGAGGGAGAAATGGAGGAGAAGAGATTGCAGTTTAACTGTACCCCATTGGCAGGCGGGAGGGAAAGAAGTACTTTCTCCTTTTCTCTTCAGCTGGTGACAAAACATGCTCTCTGGCAAAACAAATATACAAAAAAGTCTATTCTTAGACCTCGCCTATGGGGACCTTTGGGCTGTTTTACACCATGTGCTCTGAGATTGGGATGTCAACTCTTCCTATTTCTGAGCTGTGCTAACTATTAATAGCATCCTTCGAGTACAGTATCTCTGTCATTAAGTCAGTCATGCCTTAATTACCCACCCCTCCTACCACATGTTTGTGTCCACCTATGCACCAAGTCCCAATAATTCTACACATAAATACATCCACTTTTTTCCATTTTTGCAGCCACTGCCTTCAAGTCTTATCAAGCCACACTCAGACCATTGGAATAGCCACGTAGTGGGTTCCACTCTCAGGTCCCTTTCTACACTCACCCTGCTCTCCATGGCACTTACAGCCACCAGGAGCTTCCAAACCTGGGGTCCTCATGTTTACTGGATACGTAGGCCTGCTTGGCCCACAAGTCCTCTCTGACATGCCGAACTTCCACTCACCACTTCCCTTCCCTGGGCCTCACTGCCCCCAGCCTCACCAGGAACCTCACTGCAGTTACACCATGTGTGGTTCCCACAACATGCAATGACCTTGACCTGCCCCAGCCTTTGGTATGTGCTATTTCTATGCCTTCTTGTTCTCTCGGGAAGTCCTTACTCGGACTGAAAGATCCCAGTCAAGGACTGCCTACTCCATGTGGCTTTCTCTGGCTTTCCTGGTTAGACATGGGACTTTCCATCTGGTGTCAGTCCACTGTAGAGCCCTGTGGAAGTATGTGCCATGGAGTTAAACTAGTGAGATCCAACCCATCAGGGGATGTTCAAATCATGTTGAGGGAGTTAGTTTCCCTCTCAAGACCTCAGTTTCTCCATATTTAAAGTGGAATTAGACTAGTACTGACTTCTTAGGGTTCACTGAGAGGATTGATTGAGATTGTGCATGTCAAATACCTGGCATAATATCTAGCACATAACTGTCGATAAAAGTAAGTAATTGTAATCATTTTTGGGATTACTGTATTGTTTATACCTGAATTTCTGCACTAAACTGTAGGCAACTCCTTGAAAAAAGAAACTCAAGTCTGTTTTTTCACATGTGCCCAGAGCTCAGAGCCAAGGCACATAAAATGTTTGCTAAATGACCAATGAAGCAAGCCCTGGCTTGATAACGCTGTAGGCTGTGGATGTGTAGCTCACCCTGATGAATTGAGATGGGCCACTCCAAGGGGGAGAAGTTCAGGTACCCAGTCATTGTCTCTGTTGCCACAAGAGATCTTCAAAAACACTATCTAGGAAAGAGGAAACTTAAAATTCTAGCTGTCAGGAATACTTTAGAAGTTTTGCCTGAGAGAGTCGATAGCAGTGTGCAATCAATTGTGCTTTTGGGGACTGACTACAAGAAAGCTCTGGGGAGAGTCCTTTCTGGGAAACAGTCACAGCAGTGGGCTTCTGGCCCCTGGGGCAATGGGTGCCTGAAACAAGGGGAACTGAAAAGGGCAGTGGTTGTGTGACAGAGCAAACCCACTCAATTTACTGCTCTTTTCTGGAAATCTGAGGTGGTCCTTGAACTGTGAACAAAGGCAGAAATGACCACTATCCCTGAAGTTCCTTCCCCGTGGCTGGTAGCAGGAGTTGTAAGAGTATGGGCCACATCGTCCAGCAAAATTCAGCTCTGCCACTCAGTAGGCACTTCATGCGTGAATTTGGGAAAATTTTGTTTAACATCAGTGTATATTGGTGTCCTCACATGTCAACAGCATAATCATACCTCCTCTACAGGCTCCTTCTGTGTAGCCAAGATTTTGCAAGTGCCTGCCACAGACAGAAAATTCAATCGCTTGCGACATTCACAATTAGTACGTATTCTGAGATACCCTCTGTAGCTTAAAGTATATTCTAGATCCACTGGGAATCTCCAAGAGACTTGGGGAAAAAATAAAGATAATAACTTTTGGAGAGAAACTGCAAAATATCACAATGTACCTTCTACTAAGCTATTCATCAGGTACTTACTGGGTTCCAGGTACGATGCTAGGCACTGCAGGAGTATCTCATGTATTTCCTCAACATTCACATGTTACATGCCAGAGTATTCAGACAGCACCTTCTCCTCTCAGAAACCCTTGTGATTGGAGATTCCAGACTGTACATCCAATCCTACCGGACAAGCGCTTTTATTACAACATCTCTGTACATTGATCAGCAATAACGGGGTTAATGATGCTTTTATTCAAAGAGTCGCAATTATGTTTCAACATTAAGACCCATTAAGATGAATGACAATGCATTATAAGTAGTATTTCAATTTGAAATTGAAATTATATCAATTAGCCTTTAAACTAGCCTAAATAAATTCCTTTTGGTAGCTCAAAAATTATTCAAATGCCATGATTTTGAATAAGAGGTTTTTAAAAAGTTTTTATTCTGTTTTAAAGATTCATACTATTAGTAATCATATCTGCTTTTATAATCTCTTAAGATAGAAGAGTAATAGAGACCATCGGCTGTGGAATCATCGCAGGCTGATGGTGAGTGTGTAGCAATTATGAGAATGATTATTTCCCAAGGGGAGAAACAAACAGAAGAAAGAACTCCTTCAGACTGCTATGGAAAAAAGGAATTTTCAAATTCCCAGTAGCAATGGCTAAAACTATTTAGTGAGTGTGTAATGATGGAAGACTTCCAAGAACCCCTGGGCTTCATCTTCAGAGAGCCCTCTCCTCCATTCATCAGGTAATGGCCATAGCCAAGAAAGTCATGCCATTCCACTTCCCAGTTCCTTCTTGGCCCACCCACCTCAGCTCACTTCCCCTAAGGTCTGTGCACATGTCCACCTCCTATAGGAGTGGAAGCACCATTGAAGGCAACAGCCTGATCTCACATTTCTCTCTAGTTCCCTCAATCTCCTGTTAGCTAGCACTCTGGTTTGTGTAATATACTACAGTTTGAGTAGCCTTTATCCAAAATGCTGGAAAACAGAGTGCTTCAGATTTGAGATATTTTCAGAGTTTTAAAATATTTTCATATACACACTGATATATCTTGGGGGATGGGACCCAAGTCTAAACACAAATTCATTTACATTCCATACATACTTTATTTTTTTAAAGATTTTCACCATAGGGCTAGTGTACTCATTGGTAAGAAGAGAGGGACAGTGAGAGGGAAAGTGAGAAATCACCCCCCCTCCGGGGAGAATGGCAACACTGCAATCCCTTCTTTTCCATTCTCCTCCTGGGATTTGGGGCACACACATACACACACACACACACACACACACACACACGTGCCCCCTGTGAGTTTTAAGCCACCAGGTCGAGGACTTGAACTGCTTAATCAGCCATGTGGGAGTCCAGTGCCTTACCCACCTTACCAACTGCTGGCCCTCCATGCACACTTATATACACAGCCTGAAGGTGATTTTATACAATGAGGGGTTTGGGAAATGTTCATAGAAAATGTGTATTATTAAGCTATGCATGGATTTTAATTTTTTTGTATTAGAAAAAACTCATACTTTAATTCCACTTTTCCATGAATGTTTTGAAGTCCCTTTGTATTTTCATCTTGCACTGTTTTGATTGAAATCTGTCATATAAAGTCAGGTGTGGAATTTTCCACTATAATGTCATGTCAGCATTCAAATGTTTTGTATTTTGGAGCATTTTGGATTTTAGATTTTCTGGATTAGAGATGCTCAACCTATGACAGCATATGCAGATTAAAATACTTTATCTCTTTCAGACAATGATCCTGTTCACTGACTTTTCCAAATGGACACATGCTCAGTGCAACCGACTGAGGGCTTGTGTCCCAACATTCACTTGTTGGAACCCTAATCTTAATGTTATAGCAGTTGGTGGTGGAGACTTTATGAGATGATTAGATCAGGAAGATGGGGCCCTCAAGTATGGAATTAGTGTGCTTAAAAAAGGCACAAGAAATCTTGCTTGCTTCCTCTGTTCTGCTTTCTGTCACATGAAGCTAATACATAAATCAGCAGTTTGCAACCTGGAAGAGGACCCTCACCAGGGTTTTACATCATTCTTCAACTGGCCCACTCTGTCGGAATATGAAGATACCAGTTATATAACTTGAACAAATAACTTTCTCTCAAAGGTGAGAACTAATTACCCTCAAACATATCCCATGTCCCTCTCTCTCCAAAGAGAAGGCAGAGTGGCTCTGCTCGTAGGCTAGGCTAACTGGCTGTTAGCTGCCTGCCCTGGATAAACTGCTAAGCCTCTTGGAGTCTCACACCTATTATAAAGGAAAGATAATGATTCTGCTGTTGCAGAACTAAATGTGCTATCTGGCCCATGTGTCTGGCATGTAGCGGGCACTTTAGTAAGAGACCAACGTTTGATACATGGAACATGATGGCACCTAAATTCACTCATGCAGTCTGTGAGGCATCTCCACAGATCTATTTGTTTTGTAATGGCATAAATGTAGCATCACTTGATTAAGATGCAAAATGAAGACAAAAGAAAACCATGCATGTCTCCTCATGGGAAAGACCTACAACCACTGCTATCTCATCTTCTTATGCCACACTCCCCTCACCACTGTGATAAAGCTCACTGCTAACTAAACATATCATATTCTCCTATCTGAGAACCTGCAAGTGTGGGGATCAGGACCACAGGAAGCACTGGGGGTTGGGGCAAGTTTTATTTGCAAGGCATTTCTCTAATGTCTTGGACTACGCATGCCTAAAAAACGACTGCATTTTACCATTACACAAAGTGGCGAAAGTAGAAGAAATTAGTAAAGAAGCCATCTGGACTTACACTCCCTCACTTCAAAGTTGTGTAATCTTTTCAGGCCTCAAGTTTTCTTCTTGGTGCCATGAAGTCATAGTGATCACTCCCTCGTGGCACTCTGGGGATCAAATAGAGTTTTGTATGAATGCACTTTGTAAACTGAAAAGTCCTATGTCAATGTGATACAGAGTTACTGATCTGACCTGCAAAGATTCTTGGGGATTTCCTAAGCAATGTCAATGTCCTTTGATCTATTAGGCTGTCCGAAAAGTTATGACACATTTTTGCATAGAAAACATAGAAAAATACGTCTTGACTTTCTTTATGACCCAATGCCAGTAGCCAGAAAGAAGTTACCATCTTGTAAAACAGAATTGTTCATGATAATAATAATAATAGTAAAGCCAGGAAATACCACCCCAAAATATGTTGCCTTGGGATATTGATTAATTGGAGCTTAAAACAATGCTGTAGGGAGAGGTTTTCTCTGAACTTCCCTCATCCACCCGAAGACAGATCTTGAAAAAGGAAGTGAATGGTCATCAACCCCACCCACTGGAGTTTCATCCTCCAAAGAAGATGAATGCTTAGCAGAGGAGAGGAGACTAGAGCTCAACACCACACCCAGGCAAACATTGCCACAAGCCATCTTCCATTCTTCTGAGGGCTCATTGATCTTTCTCCCCACATTCACTCTCCCTCAAGTTACCTACGTCCTCCTCTACTCTCCCCTGAGAAGACCGTGTACAAGCTTCTAGACTTCACCAGGCTTTGGGTTATCTACTTCTTCTTTACGGGTACTCTTGGCACATAACGTCTGTGTACCTTTTCTCCTGTGACTCTGCCTGTTGTCAGTTCATTTTAGAGACTCGGACAATAGAGGAAGTCTTCCCTCCCCTGCACTAACTGTGTGAGCCCTTCCTGATGGATAATGAATAAGCTGTGTCAGGACCTCGCCTGGTAGCAGCAGTGTTAGATGCTGTGACCAGTTCTCACCCTCAGCCTGCCTTTGGCTCCAGCCGCTGCCCAGCACCCAGCTTTCACACACGCTGCTGCCAGGGCCTGACTCGGCTACACAGAAGGTCCTGCGCTGCCTGTCTAGTCCTTCTCAGGTGCAGAGGCTCCAAGCTGAGAACCTAGAAGTGAGGGGGAGGCTGGACCACAGAAAGCACCCACTGAGCAACTGGAGACAAATAACAACACCCTCTCAATTGTGGCTCCAATGGACACTTGTGAGGTGCAGAGAAGATGCCGCTCCCATAGCAGTGACTTTCTCTTCCCTGTGTTGCTCTTCTCCAATCCCCATTCCTAAGTCCCAGGACCCCTGCGTACACACAAGCCTGGTCTCTTCCCATTTACTGCTGGGAGGCTGGCTGACTTGGGAACAGTGGGCTGCCCACAGTGATAATTTGCAAACTCCTTCTACAAACTCCTGGTTTTCCATGAGCTTGATAGGGCCAGGGCTCAGTGCAACTCCCAAGTGACTCAGTAACTCAGGCTCAGGAAGAACCATAATTTGGCTGAAGAACTCCATCCTTGTCTCCACATTTGGAAGCAGAGGGGTAGTGGAAACAGCAGAGTTTGGGAGTTAGACAATGTAGGCTTGGGGGCAGGTGGCATGGGGTTTAAGGTGCTGAACTCCCACATGACCAACCATAGCTCTAATCCTGGACCTGGCAGCTTAAAAATCACGCTGGGTACATATGCATGTGTGCCCACAATTCTAAGAGGAGAATGGAGGAAGAGGGATGGCATGGCCATTCCCTCTGGAAGGTGATTTCTCACTTTACATCTCTCTCTTTCTCTCTGGTGAGTACACATACCCTGTGGTAAAAACCTAAAATATATATATATATATATATATATATATATATATATATATATATACACATATATAAAAAAAAGAAAGAAAATATGGGTTCAAATACAGGCTCCATCGTTGACACAGTGGAGTTCCTTGGTGAAGGGTATCTCCAATGAGGATGCTTAATAGGATTAACTGCTCATCATTCGACAAATGGTGGCAATGGTGATGATGGTAAATATCATTCATTTGTTATTTTATTTATTCCACATTTGCTTTCTCCACCTATAGATGAAGCAAATTCCTCTTGATGTACTCCTCTTCTGTTGCTATTTCAAAGTAGTAATAAAAATAAATTCTGGTTCCTCTTAACATTCTTTCTGATTTGGTCTTTTCTCCCACCTTCCCCTGAGCCTTAATTGACCCTTTATTACTCTCTGGCTCCCGTCGTTTTCCATTTCCAATATAGTTCCAGGCTGGTAACTCTTGAGCTGCTGTTTGAACCTGTCTCACCGTAAATACAATTTGACAAACTATTTCCAAGCAGTCAGTAATGTGAGGAGGAGGCGATCCTTGCTTCTTGTCTCATTGAGCCTCTCAACGTGCACAGCCAGGCTGAGTGAAACGGTGATATTATTTTGCTTAGATTTCAGACAATAAAAACTGTGATCATCAACCTGGCCGTCGATTTTCTAACTTGCCCCTTCTTTTTGCCGAGAGAAAAAAGAAAGAAAAAATTTAAAAAGGTCACAGCCATTAGAAGAAGGATGGCTCAGGCATAGGACAAAGCAGCCTGGAGCCCATGCCTAATTCATACAGCTTAGCGCAGGGTCGTCTTGGACCACCGAGCTAAGGCAGCGATCAAAGAACAGCAGAAACTTGCTTTTTTCTTGCCACCGTATCATATTGATACAGCATAGAGTGGGCACGTTATTTAACCCTTGCTTAACCTTTTTAGAATACACACAGGCAATGCCCCACACCACATGGGAAAATGTAATATTGATTTTCCATTAGTCTTCCTGCAGATCATAAGTGACAGAGGTTCATCAACTGTCTCTGAAGAAATAAAGATATATTTACAAGTTGTAGTCAAAAATATTTTTTTCTCTTTTTCTTCTTTTTGGAGAGGTTTTTGTTATAGAGCGCATGCGCTCACCAAAGAGACAGAGAGAGACAGAGAGACAGAAAGCAAGAAATCACCCCCCAAGGGGGATGGCCACACCACAATCCTTTCTCCTCCATTCTCTCGGGATCTTGGGCATGCACACACATGCATCCGGTGTGAGTTTAAGCCGCCGGGTTTGGGACTTGAACCATGATCGACTACATGGGAGTCCAGTGACATAGCCATTACGCTAACTGCTGGTACCCAAAATATTTTTTTCTTGAACCTCTGTATGTGCCCTGTTCCATCAGGCAACTGTTTCTTATTAATATCTTGAGCCTCCACCTTGCCTCCCCTCAGCAGGCAGGCTCACATTACCCCGCTAAGGCTCACCGGGTCCGCTGGTCAGCCTGGGCTGCACAATGCAGGCAGAGAAGCAGAGGGTGGCATACCTGGTCAGGCTGCTGTACCTCTCGCTCACTCACTGAAAGGTGGGATTTTTTGTTAGCTCTCAACTGCTGCCTGCATCAGCCTGGGGGCTGCTGAAACCAAGTTCCACAGACGGGGCAGCTGCAACAACAGAAGCTTATTGTCTCACAGTTATAGAGGCCAGATATCCAAGATCAAGGATCCAAGATCAGGGTTGGTTCCTTCTGATGTCTCTTTGATTGAGTTGCAGATAGTCCTTCATGTGGTCAGCCTTCTGTACGTGTCTGTGTCCTCATCTCTTATAAGGACACCAGTCAGGTTGGAATAGGGCCCAGACTAATGGTCCTCTTTTCATGTGATACCTTTTTAAAGACCCTGTCTCCAAGTATAGTCTTATTCTAAGGTTCTGGTGGGTAGATCTTCAACAAATGAATTGTAGGGGAACACAATGCAATCCAAAGCACTGCCATAGCAAACTTAGAGGTTTAAGGGAATGCACGTTGTTTACCTCTCAGTGGTTCTATAGTCAGAATTGTAAGCGGGCTCAGTTGAGTCTGTTCTCTCATCAGCTGGATAGGTTCTCTCATGGTTGAAATCCAGGTGCTAGTACATCTAGATGCTCATCTGGAGACTCCAGGAAGAATTTACTTTCAACTCATTCAGATTATTGGCAGAATTCACCCCTGGGCTGTGGGACTCAGGCCCCTTTACTTGTCACTGTCAGCCAGGGCTCATCTCGCTCTCAGAAGCTGCTAGATCACTTCCCATGCTTCCGTGTGATCCCGCCAGCAGAGGCAGGCCAGTTCCCATCATATTTTGAAGGTGTCCAATGTCCCCTTCAGTCTTCTGCCTCCTGCCTCTTGCCAGAGAAAGTTCTGTTTTTAAGGGTAACTTGATTAAATCAGGCACACCTGGATAATCCAGGATACTCTATCTAAGGCCATTGAGCAGTAACCACAATGATATCTTCAGGGGTCTTCGGTCATATAATGGATCATGGTCATGGGGCCAAGAGATTCAGCTCTTAACACATTTGAGGAGGGGTCATTCTAACATACTAGGAAGGAATGTGTGTATGTGTGTGTGTGTGTGTGTGTGTGTGTGCGTGTGTGTGTGTGTGGTTACACCTTCCTGTGAATGATAAAGTTACAATCATGGACTTTTATACTATTGGCTCATAACACTACATGTCATCTGTTTAAATTTTTATTCATTCATTTTCAACTTGAAATTTTCAAAATAGGTAAATTGACTCTACAAACACACATGCACTTGCACACATAGGCATACTTACACATTAGCCGAAAGTGTAATTTCTCTGGGGGTTCACAAATATCACTGAATCCTATAATTATGGGAAATGGCCATTCATAGTTATCAGATAAATGATTCTAATGACTCAAATATGATGACAATACTGAATATTCTCTCCAGAAAAGTGTGGAAACAAAACAAAATTTTCTACACAATTTCCAAGGTTCATGATCCCAGGCTGACTCTGGTATAATTGACCTTCCGTAGTACAGATAACTTAAATCTTGGAGTGTCACAATGCCCACAGGCCTCATGCTAGTTCACAGCAGATTCAGATCTCAATGTCCCAACTCTTGGCCTGGGCTTTGCCTGTGCCACATGGATCACGTTACCTGACAGGAAAGGGAGGGCAGGGGTGCTGGAAGGTTGTTTGGGAAGTAGAGGAGTAACAGGAGACAAAACTAAGACAGTGCAATCAAGCACACGAGGAAAAGTAAGATACCAGCTGCCTTAGTCAAGAGTCCCCCAGGAAACAGAACTGATAACATTCATACATACCAAGAGACTTTTTTTTTTTTTTTTGAGGTTTTTGGCTTAGAGCACATATACTAGCTGGAGAGAGCAAGAGACAGAGACAGGGAGAAGAAAAGTAAGAAATCACCCTCCGGGGGGGATGGTTACACCACAATCCCTCCCTTCATTTTACTGGGCCCTTGGGCATGCATGCACAGGCATCTGGCCTAAGTTTCAAGTCACTGGGTCCGGGACTCGAACAGCAGTCAGTCATGTGGGAGTCAGCGTCATAAACGCTACACAATCTGGTGGCCCCTAAGAGACTTATTTTAAGGAACTGACTTATGTGAGTGTGGGGAGAAGCAAATCTGAAATCGGCAAGGCAGGCCAGCAAGCTGAAAGACAGGGAAGAGGTGATGCAACTTCAGTCTGAAGACTGATTAGAGACACGATGCCTTCTGTTTTTGGTTTTGTTTTGTTTTATTTATTTTTTATGTGTTTCTTATATGCTTTACTTCCTTTGTTATACCCCATGATTCCCTCCTTCTCACCCTCCCCCATTTCCCACCCTCCTTTCACACTGTCGCTGGTATCCACAGCTGTTCTCCATGCTTATATACTGTCCAGTATTTCAGTTTCTGCTGTAGAGTACAGACATTCAGTATATATTAAGTGGGGACATATAATGCCTCCCTTTCATAGTCTGGCTTGTGTCACTTAGCAGTAAATCTCCCATGTTTATCCACTTTCTAACAAATGCTAGGGTCTCATTGTTTTCTTATGGCTGAATAGTATTCCATAGTGTATGTGTGCTACACTTTTTCAATCCACTTGTCTGTTTGTCGACATTTGGGTTGGTTCCATGCCTTAGTTATTGTGAATAATGCCTCAATAAAACATGTATGTGCAAGTGTTTTTCTGATTGAGTGTCATTCTGTCTTTTGGATAGATATCCAGGAGTGAAGTTGCTGGATCCTATGGATGCCTTCTTCCTTGGGGGACTTTGGTCTTTACTCTTAAAGCCTTTAACTTCTTAGATGAGACCTACCCACAGTACGGAGAATAATCTTCTTTCCTCAAAGTTTACAGATTTAAATGTTACTCTCATCTCAAAACTCCAGCAACATTCAGACTGGAGTTTGATCAAATACTGGCCACCATTTTATATTGACACATAAGATGAACTATCACTCTGAGTAAAAATGTAGACATGTGGTTCTTGCTATAGTGGCCCTATAGATTAATTTAGATGGCAATTGTCATTTTGCTGAGTAGCCACATAGTTAATATTTAAGCATGTGACAAACCCCCATCCCAGACATTCCTCAGTTTCCTACGTTGGCACGTCTCACATCCCTAGTAGCCACATATTTCCTACCTCTGCTCCCAGAGCTCAAGGAGCCTGCTTTTCTGGTTCACATTGATCCTTACAGGATGTGATCTTAATCTTCTTTGCCAGCTTTATATATGAATAAACCTTGGGCTCAGGACATCTTGACAAATGGTCTATCATAATTTTCCTCTAGAAATGCACCAAAATGATGAGAATATAAGTGCAACCTGGCCTTCCCAACTTCTCCAGCCTTTTTCACTGTCCTGTGAGCAAGCACTATGCCAGCTGCACTCTTCTAAGGGCTGCAGCTCCCTGAAGAGCCTTCTTTTCCCTCAGATCCACCCTGATGGGGAAGGTCAGCTCTTGATACCTGCCAGGTTTCTAGAACTCTTCAGCCTACATTCAATGAGATCACTGCCAAAGCTTATCCCTTATAACTTCAAAGCACAGCTAAACTCAATAATGTCGGTTCTAATAGACTCGGCTTAGGTTTGAGGTTAATAGGAGAGGATTACAAGGTAGAAAGGAAAATTCAACCCTGGAGTCAGCTGTACCTGCCCCTGACACTGCTCAGCCCCTTGACCTAGAGATTTTCTCACTTCTTGGTCCCAACATGGCCGCCATGTTGTGGGGCCTACTCCTCCGAGCCCAATCTCAACCTTCACCCACCATCATAGCCACAGGATACAAGGAACAGATGATTCCTTAACATTATCACCATCTCATGGGCAGAAACACATGCTGCTTTGGAGTAAAAAGAGTTCTTTAACTATTATCACCTGCAAATTATCTTAATATGAAGGAACTATGTGATTAAAATCTCATCAAATTGTTTTGTCTCCAAGGACAGAGGATGAACCTACCCCAAGACTGATACAGACATCATTGTGAAAGAGCTCATTCCTGCCTGATCTAGTAAGGCAAAGAGGTCTGTGGGTTGTGCCTCCAGGCTGGAGACTGGGCTATAGGAAGTGCATATCCAGCAGAAGGGGATTGGGAGACTACCAGGGCTCACTTGGCCAGGCAAGGGTAGAGTACAGGTGGATGATGGACCAGAGCTGGCTCTGACTCAGCACCCTCCCTCCGCTGGCACCTAGGCCTCATACTCAGCTGAGTGGGAAGATGAACATGGCCTTCAAAGTATCACCATGACTAATGCAAGGGGCCACTGTCAGCCTTGGTACTTAGTTTTCCAGAGAAAAGTGATGTTTTGATTTGAACTTATTTTTCTTTAGCTCAAAATTCCGCTGGATATGTAAATTGAGTTAGAAAAACCTTCCGTATAATTTCCAAATTGCTGAGAATATATTTGAATTACAGAATAAAAAAAAAAAAGATGCCAAGTTTTTCTTATCTTCATAAAAAAAGTATACCACATGAGTAATTAGAAGATTTTTCTCTCTCATTATTCAAAAGAATAGAATCAGATTGATCTTTCATAGAACACACAGATCTTAGATACTAAAATTAATTTTAGGGAGGAAAAAAATGAACTAGAATTTTGTCTCTCTGTTTTCTACCCTCAAACAGCACCCTTAAGCAAATGAGATTAAGATTTTTGCCAGCAGTGAAACTTAATCTGGAGGACAGAGTTCTCCAGGGTAAAATGATTCATCCATCTTCTCAAGTCTGTTTGTTACTAGGCTTCTTTTCAAAATAGTTAAGTGAGAAGACAATGGACTTAATTCTGGTTTTTGCCTGTCTGTTCTACAAGGGCAGGAACATAGTCTATCTTATTCGCTTAACATATTAAACACTCAAAATATTAGTTCAATAGTGAGTGACTAATGATTAATTTTAAACAGGGGTACATAATGATATATACTTTAAAAAATATTTCTTTATTTTCTCCACCCCCATCAGAGTCTCTATGCTGTGATTCACCTACAGCCTAAAGCAGCCTGGATGAGTTACACATGCAGGCACCTCATGTGTACAGAGAAGCCTTGAACATGGACCTGGGACCCTTCCCCATGTGGATCCATTATCACAGAGCATTGTGTTACTGCTGCACCGTGAAATGACCCTATACTTTCTTTTTTGTTCTTTGTCTTCTGTGGTTTCTCAAAGAAGGTGGCAAAGGGACCTCATCTGACCCACTGTGTGTTCTAGCTTGTGGCATCAGTCCTTTCATGAACCTGCACCTTAGCCAGGGCCAATCCAGGCCTGTTCCTCCCTTTAAACTGCCCACCTCTTTTCCATTTCCCTCAGATCTCCACCATCCACATCTTAACTTCTAAATCTTACTCATTTTCTGATGCAAGTTTGTACTTTTCTTTCCCGTTGATTTGCATATACCTTTTCCTTTGTTCGGCCCATCACTCATATCAGCCTCTATTGAACTCCCTGCTATGTCATCTGGCTGGGCACTGCATGTGCATGACTTCTCTGAGGGAAAATTATACCTATAAGGAACTTACAGGGAGGTAGTGTAAGAAAAAGGACCCAAACATGTGCTGTGGGTGCTAAAAAGGCTTCCTTGAAGGTCCTTTGGACAAGGTCTTGAAAGGTCTGTGGGACCTGACCAAGCAAGAAGAATGGGAGAATACTCCAGATAAAGGGAACAGCAGAAGGGAGCACAGGCAGGGGTGAGGGAGGTGCAGTGATCTCAGAGCAGCCAGGAGCAGGTGGGCTGTAGGTGAAGGTGTGCAAAGAGAGGAGGGACTCTTAGGAAGCTGCTGGTCTACATGGCAGCCTCTTTGTGAATTTCACACCACATGTATGTTTTCTGTCTAATGAAGAAACTGCAGCATTCATGTCTTACAGTAAAAGCCAGGGGCTAGCCACATAGCCCAATGATAAGGGAGTTAGGTCACAGATGGCTGACTGGGTAGAAAGGCATGCTAGGTCATATACACATGTGCCCAAATCCCAAGAGGATGGACAAACAGAAGGGAAGGGATTTCAGCCTGACCTTGCCCCACTGGGGAGGTGCTTTCTCTCCCCCCCATCTCTTCACATCTCTAGTGAGCACACAGACCCTCTAGCAAATTTTAAAAACAAAAAGCTCAGATCTCTCACAAGGAAAACAAAATGATTTCAGAAACAGAGAGGTCTAATGAGAAATGTGTCATTTGGGCATCTAGATGTGCTTGCATTTGTGTGTGACTTTACCATTTATTAGTTGAGGGAAGTTGGAAAAATAACTCATCTTCTCTGAACCTCCAGGTGACCCAGGCTGAGCTGAACATCCTAGCACGCATGTCATGGGGCAGTGTGTTCACGCAGCTGGAGGGGACACACAAGAACCAGCAGAATGCCTGGCAGCCAGTTGTCTCTTCGAATAGCCCCTGAAGCCCAGCTTTGTGGCCTGATATTAAACAGCACTGGGGGGGGGGGGGGGGGGGGGACACACAACATTTAGCCCAGATCAGAGAGTATAGGAAGGCCAGATGTCACTCTGAGGTTTTGCAACTGAGTGGAAGTTTTTATTCAGGAAAACAAGGTAAAAAGTTCCCAAGGGGGTTCTACAAGATTTCCAGCACTTCCTAAATTAGCCCTGACCAGTAAAACCACGAGAGAAGACTTCCTGGCAGTGCTCGGCACTTCCACTTCCAGGCCAACTGAAAGCAGGAAGCTTCGAGACAAGTAATAATTCAACTCTTCTGTCGGCTTCCAAAATTATCCACTGTCAGGTCCCTTGGCATTTGCACCAAAGGTCAGGAGTTATTCTGATGGTATCTTCCAGGTTATTGACTGGACCACTTGCAGATTCGCTTTGAGCTGATGGAAATATTTTATGTCTTCCTTCTCACCCCAGGATATGGAGAGCAAGCCTGTCTCTGATGAGCCTACCAGACACTCCTCAGGAACCCCCATGAGCCTGAGTTACACACCCTTAACCTGGAAGGAAAATCTTGAAAATCCTGTGCCTTGGACTTCAACACAGTTCTGGCTATGCTATTTATTAGCGGTGTGATTTTAAGCAAATTGGTGGAATTTGCTAAGTCATTGTTTCCTATTCAATGAAATGAAGAAGTTCCACTCTCATGAGAATGGCTACTAGAAAAGAAGAATAAGAAAAAAAGAAAGAGATAGGAATAAGAAAGAAAGAGAGAAAGAAAGAAAGAAAGAAAGAAAGAGAGAGAGAGAGAGAGAGAGAGAGAGGGAGGGAGGGAGGGAGGGAGGGAGGGAGGGAGGGGAGGGGAGGGGAGGGAAGGGAAGGGAAGGGAAGGGAAGGGAAGGGAAGGGAAGGGAAGGGAAGGGAAGGGAAGGGAAGGGAAGGGAAGGGAAGGGAAGGGAAGGGAAGGGAAGGAAGAAAGAGAAAGAATTTCCTTCAGAATGGAAATAGAATGGAGAAAGAAAGAAGAAAGAAAATGTTAAAGAAAGAAAGAAAGAGAGAGAGAGAGAGAGAGAGAGAGAGAGAGAAAGAATTTCCTTCAGAATGGAAATAGAATGGAGAAAGGCAGAAGAAAGAAAATGTTAAGTACTTTTGAGGTTAGCATATAGTCATAGGCATTTAGAAAAGCATGGAATTTTTCTGTTATGTGCTTTGGGGGTGGGGAATAGAATGAAGTCAAATGACTTACTATTTTCTTTGAATTATCAGATAATTCTTTTTTTCCTGTTCATTTTCTTGAGATACAGCTGCATCCTTAGAAAACCTTTAAGTCATCGTTGTACAGTGGCCACAAGTTATTTATGGCACTCTTATTCCATTCATTAGTGGGGACAGAAGAGCTCAAACTCCCAGAAAGAGTGTAGGGGAACCACAGCTGACTCTCCTACAAGGAACAGGGATGGTCATGTCGCTGATGCACAGTGTGTGTTACAGTCCTAGGACAGACAGCGCCGTGATGAGCCCAGTGATGCCCACCTCCTGTTCTCTCTCTGCATCATCCTCTCCCACACTGAATCAGGAACGGTTGTGTGATCAGCAGCTATAGCTCACTATTTGTCTCAAAAAGAGAACAAAGCAGTGACAAGGCATTTCCAAGATTCATTTATAAAAGATGGAAGCTTCCATTCTTATGCATGTCCTTACTCCTCTCCCCCCCACCGCACCCCCACTTCATTCTTTCTCTCACTCCCAGGACTCGAGCTGCCATGTTGTGAGCAGGATGTTTCCACCTCTCCCTCTGACTGCAGCCCTGGCCAACAGCTTAACTGCAACTGAAGCTGCTAAGTTGTACTTGTTGTGCAGCAGTAGATAACCAACACCAGCACCATCATGGTTTTCCAAATAGCCCTCCATCCTCAGGTTGCACCATTTCAGAGCAACCAAAGGTATGAATCCTATCACAATAGATTAAAAAAGTAACAATTATATCCTTGATGGAGATAACATAGTGTATTCTGGATGGAAAATTGCATTGTGTATACTGTATTGATGTACAGTGAATGAATGTAAATAAATAAATTTAAAATATAAAAAATTAATAATTGCTAGAGGGCATGTGTGTTTAAAGAAAGAGAGAGACAGAGACAGAGGGAGAAAGCACCCCTCACTAGGGTGTGGTCATGTCACAATCTCTCTGTTTCTTCGTCTTTTTTCTCTGGTATCCTGGAGACTCCGGTGTCTTCTCGTGACCTCTCCTGATAGTCTGCAGTGTGTGGCCGTAAGAGTAAGAGTGGGCCCGTTAGGAACCTGAGCTCTGTTGCAGGCTCTTGGTACCTCCTCTGTGGCATTTGTGATGGGCCAGTGAAATGGGGAGAGAGTTTCTAGTAGACATGTAGACATGAATGCAGATTCAAGTCCTGCTACGTAATGGTTTTGCACCCTTAAGTTTCTACTTACTTACACATAAAATGGGGAATTAAAAAAGAACTTAGCGGGACCAGCAGTTAGTGTAATAGCTATGTCGCTGGACTCCCACGCAGTTTGCGTCCCAGACCCGGTGGCTTAAAACTCACGCTGGGCACATGTGCGTGCATGCCTAAGATCCCGAGAGGAGAATGGAGGAGAAGGGATTGCAGCATGGCCATCCCCCCTGGGGGGTGATTTCTCGCTTTCTGTCTCTCTGTCTCTCTCTGTCTGGCAAATGCACATGTGCCCTATAGCAAAAATCTTTCCAAGAAAAAAAAAAAAAAAGAACTTAGCAGGATTCTGGCAGGCATTCACCAAGATGATGCAGATAGAGTATGTGGTATGAAAGAGACAGAGGATCACCCCCAAACCTGGTAGCACAGAATAGCAACAAGTGGCCATTCCTCAGATTGTGTGGTGTGACTGTGGGAAGCCTCCCTTCTGCTGTGGCCTCAGCTCACTCCTCAGCTCAGTTTAGCTACAGTCAGCAGAGTTGGGTGGTTGCACATCTGGTACTTGGTGTTGTCATTGCTCCTTTGCTATGTGACTTCCTCCTCTAGAATACCTGACAGGTGCCTCTCCTCGAGGGCTTAGGGCAGTGCTTCAAGAGATCAAACGCAAAAATGGCGAGACTGGCCCTCCCCTAACCCAGAGGATTAGTTTCTGAAACTTACACATCTGCGTTTCCTTCCATTTTGTTGTCAATTGCTATGAATACAAGTTATAGTTTATTCCAGCTTCTAGAAGGGGGGAGAATCGAACCCACTTGATGACAGAGCCACAAAAATCATATTCCAAGGGAGGACATAGTATACCACTGTAGAGGGCATCTATGCCTATGATTTGCAATCCACCACAGCTTGCAAGAAAAATCTCTGTATATTTCTTTGCCCTTAATGTTACCAAAGTAGCCAACGGGAATAAAACTAAAGTCTGAATGACTGACTTTAAATCCTAGCATTGAAATGTTGTTGTCCAGGCCAGCAGGTGGCATGGTGGTTAAGGTGCTGGAATTCCCACACGGCCAGCCATAGTTTGAGTCCCGGACCTGGCGGCTTGCTTTCTCACACTCTCTCTCTCTCTCTGTCTTTCTCTGGCAAAACTCATGTGAAAAATAATATTAATAATAATAATAATAGATAAATAATTCTTTAAAAAAAAGAAAAGAAATGTTGTTCTCTGAGCCATCTTGGGTGACTTACTAAGTTCCTTTCAGTTTTGCTTTGTTGGAAATTTTCCCACTTCCACGTAGAGTACTGCTGCTTTCTTTAACTGCTCTCTCACCTCTGACACAATCTGTTGTCAAGAGCACCCTTCAGAATGGAAATAGAAGAGATGGAGAATGAAGACTGACACCTAAGATTCCTGAATTTTGAAGCCAACCCTGGATCAGCAGACTAAGTTGGCCCCAACACTTGTTTATTTTGTATTCCTGTTTCCTTCCTTCCTTCCTTCCTTCCTTCCTTCCTTCCTTCCTTCCTTCCTTCCTCCTTTCTTTCCTTCCTTCTTTCTTTTGCCAGGGGGCACATTTGCTTGCTAGAGAAAGGGAGAAAGAGAATCAAGCATCTCCTAATGGGGCATGGTCACACTGTAATCCCTTTGCCTCCATTTTTTCTTTTTTTTTCCTTTTTTTTTTTTTTTTTTTTGCCATAGGGTGTGTGCGCTCACCAGACAGAGACAGAGACAGTGAGAGGGAAAGTGAGAAATCACTCTCCAGAGTGGGTGGCCACACCGTAATCCCTTCTCCTCCATTTTCCGTTGGGGATTTTGGACATGTGCACATGCACATGTACCCGGCATAAACTTGAAGCTGCTAGATCTGGGACTTGAACCTCAGTTGGCCATGTGGAAGTCCAGCACCTTAACCACAATCTACTGGCTGGCCCCTTGGTATATTTTTCAAGCCACCAGGACTGGGATTTTAACCACCATCAGCCATGTGGGATCTAGCACCTTTAACCACTAGGCTATGGGGTTGGCCCTATTTCCCTCTTTCTAAAGCTTTCCAAAACACACAATCCAATCAATATCCCCAAACTTGACCATTCTAAAAACCTTGGTCTTCTTTGGGATAAATGAAGGGGAAGGAAGGCCCAGGACTTGCTGGGAGCTTACCAGTGCTAGAGGCCACTTTCTAGGGCTGAGGCTGGAAACCGTTCATTCACTCATCCAGCTGCCATTTACTGATCACCTGTTATCTCTCGGGCATTGTTCTAGGTGCAAACATCCACTCCAGTCTACTCACACATTTCTCAGGGAGCTGGCATGGCCCGCTAGACTCCCCCAGGAAGGTAGCCATCCTGCGCAAATCGTGCCTTCTCCTCTAGGCTCCTGAGAAGAGGGCCCAGGACACAGGGCTTATCACTCACTCTGTTTCGTCCACCTCAGGGCCACTTTTTTATTTATTTTTTTTTTTTGAGAGGTTTTCGCTATAGGGCGTGGGCACTCACCAGAAGGACAGAGAGACAAAAAGCAAGAAATCACCCTCCCAGGGGGATGGCCATGCTGCAATCCCTTCTCCTTCATTCTCCTCTCAGGATCTTAGGCACGCAAGCACATGTGCCTGGTGTGAGTTTTAAACCACTGGGTCCAGGACTCGAACCACTGTTGACGACATGGGAGTCCGGTGACATAGACATTATGCTAACTGCTGGTCTCCCTCAGGGCCACTTTTAATCCCTCCCTCCCACCTTTGTGGCTCTGCCTCTCTGGTCTGTCGGGGGCACACTGCTCCCTTCTCCACCTAGTTAATTCCCATTTACCCATCAGTTCTCCCTCTGGAAGTTCCTTCCTTGGGAAGGCCTGGCTGATTCTCCAGGTCACATAAAGTGCCACTGCTCTACAGTCTTGTAGGCTATGTCATCCTCCTTTGAAGTACTCCAGGTTTTAAGTATGCAGTCATTTATGTGACATTTTGATTCATCTTCACCTCCCTCCATGAGGCTCTATGTTCTTTGAGAACAGAGACTCTGGTGATTTTCTCTGAATGTGCTGTTCCCAGCACCCAGCATAACCCTTGGCAGTTCACCTTAATGGTCTTCTGTTGCATAGCACATGAGTGAATGAGGGGATAAATCGATGAATCTCCCAGTGTGACCTGCAGCCATCTCCCCTGAACGTGTGGACGGGAAAGTAGTGTCCCAGCATGAGACTTCACCTCTGAGGAAGGTCCATTCCCTGGAGGCCCAGACCCATGTCTGTTTCCCTTCTTACAAGTTTTCAACTGGCAGCCCACGTGACCTTCCCTCTGTGCCAAGAGCCCCTCCTGCTATTTCTCCCAGGAAGACTAGGAGGTACTCAGGTAAGAAGACGCTACTGGTCACCTCAGGCAGCCCCAAATCCCAGACTCGGTGCCCATCCAGGCCTTGCTGCAATTCAGGGATGGAGCAAGCATTAAGGGCTTTGCATAATACAACACTCTCATGTTGGGATTGCTGGACACCATCAGACACACCTGGCCACGGCCCCCTGAGCAGGATGAAGGGAAAACTACCCGTCACAAGCTGCTGTCTCAGGCAGGACTGCTTTCTAGTTAAGGCACATGGAGCACAGAAGCAGCACAGACAGGGTGATTTCCTGTTGACTGCTCTTCCAGACAGTCCGACCAGGCTGCCGACAGAGCCTGGCCTTGGAGGGGAACTTCATCCCTAGGCCACTTTAGGCCTAGCTCATTGAACAAGGAAACACAGCTGCGATTTTGCAGAATAATGGCTACTATGAGGAGATGCTGACCAGAAGCCTCAGAAAGAAGACATCGGTAGCCCACACGTCACCGTTTCGGTGCCATTACAGAGTCAAGGGAAGAGGTACAACCGAAGGAATGCCACTGTAGGCTGCACTCTCATTTTTAATATAGGTTGTTCATGGGTCTTCGTTTGGGCTTCAGTGAGATCAAGTACAGTGTGACAGGCCAGGAGCTGAGCACGGGACAGGTTGCTCTGCCCCATTCCTGACCTGAACTGCTCCTGACCTTGGAGTTGAGCTCATGTAGCTGTCTCTCTATTCTCCAGAGACTCTAAGCACAGGCAACCTGATAGTGCTGTAGGTGCCTATAAAACCCGGCTGCTCCTCAGCACGAGCTCTCACTGTGAAGGATGCCTGCCTAGGTTGGGGTGGGAATTTGGAAGAGAAAGTCATGAGGAGGGAATCATTTGCCTCTCGCACTGAACTATCCCTTCTTCCCTTATGGGAGGGAAGAAACTGGGGAGTTGTGCCAAAATAAATAATGAATAATTGCAGCATTCAATTTGTTAGGGTGCTGGAGCTTTTATCTAAGAACCCAGTTTGCAAATGGGGTAAATAGCCACCAGGTGGCAGTACTGACTGAGCCTTTGCACCAACCAGCCAGGAGACCACAGATAGAACATCAACGGAGCTGTGAGGGAGGAAACGGAGGCTGGACACTGTTAAATGACTCGCTAAATGTGCAACTAGCTCAGTTGACTCTGTTCAGCATCCATTCTTCGGGGATCAAAGTTATTCTCCCCCCACCATTCTATAGGTTCAAAATTATCCTCCCTACTACCCCTATTCTATAGGGGTCAAGTTATCCTTCCCATTTTTTGTTTGTTTGTTTTTGTTTTTTCCTTTTTGCTCCCCCTACTTTATAAGGTCAAGACTATACTCCCACCACCATTGCATAGGGTTGAAGCCTATTCCCCCCCTCCTCATCACCATTCTATATGGGTCAAGACCACTCAGTTCATTCTAGAATAATCAAGGCTATTACTGACTTAAAGGTTCCACGGTGGTAAAAGCAAACTCCATTCTTCTGTTGGGATGCATGTTTTTATTTTTTGGAGAGGTTTTCGCTATAGGGCGTGTGCGCTCGCCAGACAGACAGAGAGAGACATAGAGACAGAAAGCGAGAAACCACCCCCCAGGGGGGATGGTCATGCCGCAATCCCTTCTCCTCCATTCTCCTCTTGGGATCTTGGGCATGCACGCACACGCGCCCAGTGTGAGTTTTAAGCCACCAGGTCCAGGACGCGAACTGCGGTCGACTACGTGGGAGTCCAGCGACATAGCCATTACACTAACTGCTGGTTCCCGGGATGCATGTTTTAAACACCTACTGTGTGCAGGCTCAGAGAGGGGAACTGCAGAGAACAAAGGCAGCCCCTGAGTCCTGGCTCATGGTGCTCTTGTTTGTCACGATGCACCCAAGTACCGCCAGCACCTAGGCCTTACCCAGTTGACAGGAGTTCAAAAGCAGACTGCATCCGCTATGGATGGGGGAGGGCAAGCCAGGAAGAAGGGTAGGGACCTTCAAAGAGGAGGTGACATTTGAGCTGTGTTTTGAAGCCCTGTGTGACTCACATTTGCCTGCCAGTGAGGAAAGTGAGGTCATTCCAGGTAGTGGGGCAGCCAGGCAGAGGAGCCCTGTGTGGCCTGCTACGGAAGTCAGTCAGGTTGGTGGACCACACGGAGTGTAGGTGAAGAGGGGGTTGGACAGCAAATGAAGGGCACTGGGACTGTGTTCCTGAAACAAGGAGTACCTGGCCAGTTGTACTGACCCATTTGAGCTATGCAAGGGTCACCCGGGCTGGGGGGTGGGGTGGGTAGTGAATTAGGAGAAGGGACCTGTGAATGAGAAGCTACCTCAAGATGATCCTGGACCAGGACCAGCAGTTAGCATAATGGCTATGTCGCTGAACTCCCATGTAGCCGACCGGTTCGAGTCCCAGACCCGGTGGCTTAAACTCACACTGGGCACGTGTGCGTGCATGCCTAAGATCCCCAGAGGAGAATGGAGGAGAAGGGATTGCGGCATGGCCATCACCCCTGGTGTGGGGGGGGGGTGATTTCTCTCTTTCTATCTCTCTGTCTCTCTCTGTCTTTCTGATGAGCACACGTGCCCTATAACAAAACAAAACAAAGAAAGATGATCCTGGACCCACCTCAGCACCCACAAGGCTGAGTCAGTCTTAGGGACCCTACAGCCCCCTCTGTCCAATACTACCCTTCATGCCGGTGTCATCAGCCTGTCTGTGCCCTGGACTATAGGACACCACTGCTGGAAATACACTTGTTTCTGATTCTCTATGTCTTTGGATCCACACCAGCACCTGACTTTATGGCCTCTCAGCAAATGGTCCCAGGTGTTGGATGCAGGAAGGAGCAGGGCCAGGGCAGGAACAGGAGTGAGCACTCTGGTTTTCCTAAGGCAGAGCTGTGGGCAGATGATGGGCCCTCTAGGAAGGCAACACATACAGAGGGAGAAGGAGAGGCCAGGAGTCTGGAGCAAGGCCTGGGGTCCTTCTGTTGACAGGAGGCCAGAGGACCCTGCAGCAGGTTTGGCTGTGGCTTCTAGGGTTGGAGCTCAGGAGTGAAGCTCCAGGAAAGGCAAGAAGAATTCTATGGAAGAAGGGGAAGGTGCTGGGAAGAACAAGACAATGGCTAACAGCAAAGTGATACATGGAAGAATGGGCCATGGTGCATATCCGGTTCACCCATTCACCTGTTGAAGACCACTCCAAGGCTAGAATGGTTCTGAGCAGATGAAGCTGGGAGACTTGGACCATGTGTCCTATCTGCAGGGAGCTTGGGCTCCAAGCAGAGAAGGGAGACCCAAAGAGAGACCTCGCAGCACAGAAGAAAGGTGGATGCAGTTATTTTCTTTCTCAAAGGCACTGACAAGAGAAGAGCGATGAGGGGATTAGGCCCACTGGGTAAGGTCAGTGAGCACCTCTTTGAGTAAGAACTGAACAGAAGGAGTTGTTCTGGGCAGAAGGAACAGCCAGTGAGGTGACTGAGAGGCAGCATCAGGCAAAGTCAGGGGAGGAGGACAGTGCAGGAGGCCGAAGGCAGACAGGGCCACTGGGTGGTCTCCAAGGCCCAGAAAGGCTTTGGATTTTGTTGTGAGAATAAATGGCCAGGGAGATTGAATGTGGGCCAGGCTCTATCAAGAGGTTTAAAGAGAATGCCACGTAGAAGAGAGACAGGAAAACTGGAAGTGAGGGAATGGCGGCAGGCCTAGCGAGGTTCAGGGAGAGCTGTTTGGGGTTGGCGCTGGCAGTTGAGGCTAGGCATGGGTAGTTTTCTGTTTCTGTTTGAAGCCAAGTTAAAGCTAGCTGGTGGGTTAGATGTCTGGAGTTAAGGGAAGGAAGGAGAGTAAAGATGGGAACTGGGAAGAAATGCCATTCAAAAGTCTACCCCAGTTATTGGAGCGATGAGGTTGGAGACAGCAATGATGACGTTGTCAAAAACCTTTGGCTATTCTGTTGGAGGTCCTGGCAAAAGCCCATCTCAGCGGAGGAATGAACAGAAAATAGAAGCACACTTAGGTACAGACCAGTACTGCTGGCACTGGGTCGCCCTGCAAGCCTTCCTGCCTGAGTGTCTCCTAACTCATCCTTGATCCTTACCACAGACTCACACTTCCAAGCTCTGTGTCTCACGGTCTAAATGGTTCTACATGAGGAGCTTTCTTCTTTTCCAGTAGTCATTAGCCTTTCTTACCTTGGCCATATCTCCTTTTCTTTCATTCTGTTATTAGCACTAATCAAAAGGTGCTTTATTAACCGAGAAGGGCATCCATGTGTCTGAGTCCCGTCTGACAACAGAGGAAAGGAGGGCACAGCTGAAACTATGGACAATCATGTTTGGTAAGAAATAGGATTTCTTCCCTCCCTTCAAGGAAAAAACCATAGGATGATAGACAGCAGCTCCTTATTTTGTTGTGAGAATACCTGTGTCTCCCCTTCCCCTCACTCTTAAAAAGGAAAATAATAATACTTTATAGACCATCGTACATCAGATATCATCCCTGATTTAATTATTATAAATTTCAATCATAGCTTAACTACAGCTGGGTGTCCCTCCTTACTAAGGAACTTTTATAATTTGACTTACTTTACATTTCTCTCAAAAAAGAAAACTGTCCTCTAGAAGGATTGCTATCTATTTGAGGGGAACAAAATGTTTTCAAATGTTGTAACAGAATCTTCAGAAGACTTCAAGACAGAAATTTAAGGTGGTTTCCTACCAAGGAAGAAAAGCAAATACATAAAGCCTTATCTTTATTTTGGTCACAATAATTTTTTTTCCAAAAAATAATAATAACACCTTATATGACCCAGGTGTCGTGGTGCACAGATAGCATCCCTTGGAAGGCTGGAAGCCTTGAGAGCTTGGGAAGCCTGGGTTCAGTTCCCGGGCCAACCTGAGTGCACAGGGTCTGGTTGGGTACACCTGTGGTGCTACCTAATTGAGAGAGCCAGGAGGGGCCCAACACAGTGAGACTGTCAAAAATACCTGTGTTCATCTAGACTGGAATCTACATGAAAGACTCAAAGGGGAACATTCATATTCATAAAGGTCTACTAGAAAGACCTTTAGCTGAGCGAGCAGATGGCATTGTGGTTAAAATGCTGGATTCTCATATGGCTGCTCATGGTTCGGTGACTTGAAAATCACACTGGGAGTGTGTGTGTGTGTGTGTGTGTGTGTGTGCCCAAAATCCCAGAAAGAAAATGGAAGAATAGGGATTGTGATGTGGCCATCCACTCTGGGGAAGTAATTTCACACTTTTCCTCTCTCTGTCTTTCTCTGGCTCTCTCTGGCAAATGCTCACACCCTATGGGGGAAAAAAAAAATTAAAACAAAAAAGACCTTTAGGTTTTTCTTCCCCACAAGGGACATCGATTGTAAAGATATTTGTTATGAAGGGTTGACTGCCACAATTTAGTGCATTTGCCATGAAATGACAGATCCTGTGGGCAAGGCAACACACAAGAACACATGCCTTATCTTGGCCTTCACGTGCCCTTTGCAGGAGGTCACCAGCACATGCCAGGTGCTGCAGGGCCATGCAGGTGTTCACAGCTCAGTGGAACCTGCCGTCGACTCTGTCCCTTTCACTTCCGTTGACTCACGGCTCACTCTCCTGCAGGGACGCTACTGGTTAGACATTTTCCTTCTGTGGTTCCTTTGAGCAGGGCTCACATATTTCCACACTTGCATCTCCCACACACACTGACTGTAGGTTGATCCTTTTGAAAAGTCAGAGGTGGAAGGGACTTGGAACACATCTGCCCAACCTTACCCTTTTTCAGATGGAGAAGTGAGTCAGGAGGTGAAGTGAATCACTGCCTGGATTTGTTCAGGCCATCCTCTCATTAGCCACCATCTGGACAAAAATAATCACAATAGTCACACTTTACACTAAAGTAGCAAATGAAACAATTCTCAAGAGATTGGGAGACTAGTCTTGAGCCCCTGTCCTATAGTGATGTGTTTCCATATATCGATCTGCATTAAAAGAGCTGTGTTAGGGCCAGTCCCATAGCCTAGTGGTCAAGGGACTCCAGATCCTACATGGCCAACTGCAGTTCAAATCCTGGCCCCAGTGACTCAAAAACTACACCCAGTACATGTGTGCATGCCCGAAATCCCAACAAGATGGAGAAATTAAAGAGAAGGGATTGTGCCATGCCTGTGCCTCATTCGGGATGAAGGAGGGCAGTGTGAGGGGATGTAGGGGGTGTGCTTTCTCTGTCACTCTCTCTCTCTGTCTCTTTGTCATCTGTCTGTCAAGTGTATGCACCCTCAGGCATTAAAAAAAGAATAATAATAAACTGTGATGGAACAAGTAACCACAGTTCATACTTAAAAGGATCTTGCATTTGGCATTTGGACCTTATTCATTTTCACAGCAGCCCTTTGAAATAAATGCTATCAGGATCACACTACTCCAAATGTGAAAACCAGCACTTGGAGAAGTGACATTAATGCCCAGAGTCACACCAAACTTTGTAGAGCTGGGGTTTGGGTCTCCAGGTCTCCAGGGCACGTGCTCATGACCATCATCCATCCTGCTAATCAATGGAGCACTCTCTATCCACTGCGAGATGTGTCCAGTCATGCAATGAATTGCAGTTACAGAATTTGGAGGAGGTTGGGGGATGGTTGCTTTTCACTGAGCTCTCCCAGCAACGCGTGGTTTCATGACCTGAGAATTGGGTCAAGTGGGAATGTGTGCACACCAATGAGGAACTACCCAAATCTCTCCTATCTGTGCGGGCGTTACCTTTGCAATAACTGTGTCCCCAGCACAAGCCAGAGAGAACACTCGACGGCTTGACCAAGCAGCCTTGTGCAATGGCCTGCCATATCCAGAAGTCTCTTACCCAAGATAGCTTTCCACCTTGCTGTTCTTTAATACGGGATGGTATGGTCTCCCCTTTTCAGGGGGAGAAGCACCTAGCTTGAGATTGCAGTTCTAACTCTCCCTCTACCACACAGGATACAGGTCTGGGCAAGTCATTGATCCCACTTCAAAATATAATAGATGTGTTCAGAAGCTAGTATCAAAGGAGCTCAAGTGGTCAAAGAAGGCAAAGTGATGACATTTTAAACTTTACTAAGTTTATTTCTTTCACAAGTGGGAAAAACAAAGAGAGAAATAAAGACAGAGACAGAACTCCCAACAGGGTCTCAATTCCACAATCCACTTCCAGCCTCAGCCAGCCCCAGATCACGGGCGTGCATGTGCTCTGGGCTCTCAGAGAAGCCTCAGGGCATGACCCTTGGACCCTGCCATGTGGTCAGCCTTGAAGAACATCGTGTTTTACCCCCACATTATTATCCAGCCCTGGCAGAGTGATAAAACTGTATGTGTGATAGTATGACTACATTTATCTTCTTCCTTGACACAGCTAAGATCCTGGGATATCAGAGCCCTGGCATCAATGTCAGATTATCTGCAGTCCATGGGCAATTGTTCCAAACTAGCTCCCATCTCCTCAGTTTAGTTTTTGAACCATCTAGTGCTTTTTTTTCTCCCTGAAGCCTCTTGTGCTCCTCTGTTTCATGCCATTAGGCAAACTTGGTGCACTTTATAACGAATATCTACTTAGAAGTCAGCCCTTGGCTTGTTATTTGCAGGATCGCTTCGGTCAAATGGGAAAGACAGTGTGCACCTCACGGTGCCGCTGTGAGCCCTGAGTGAGGGTGTGAGTATGTCAACATGGCTTCGTAAAGTATGAGACAAATGCTATGAGTGTTGTTTCATCACAGAAGTTTTCAAAATGTTACCTATTTGGTATTTATGATGTATCTTCAATGACTTTTGGTGATGAAATAGTTAACTATTGTTTTAAGTGCCAGAGAGTGCCTGTGCTCACCAGAAAGAGACAGAAACAGGGAGATAGAGAGTCAGTGTGAGATAGAATGTATCCCCCAATGGGGTTTCATCATGCCACAATCTCTTTTCCTCTATCTCTTCATTCTGTTGGGAATTTGGATAGACACAGATGTGTCCGAGTGTGTTTTTCAAGCTGCTGGGTCTAGGACTCAAACTTCAGTTGGCCATGTGGGACCTGACTCCTGGCTCCTAATATGCAGCACTTAACTGCATTACAGGGCCCACCCAATAGTTTAGGATTTTTTCATACTAAAATCTCTACTTTGCCATTTTAAACTTGAGATTTATGTTATTTATACAAGAAAATTACAAAGTAAATATGATTCTCTTAAATATGATTAAGGATAATTAGAATGAATACAACGAATAGTTACTTATTATGGAGTTTTTGTGTGTGAGCATCCATTACATCTCTGAAGGCCAGTCAGGCATTCAGATTAAAAACAAGCCAAGCTCTCCCAGGAGAAAAAATGCTCCACCTCGCCATTCTCTGTGTTTCCCCATCTCCTTGGTTACCCTATGTACTCCTAGCTGGAACATTCAGCGGAAGAGTGATAGCTGGCCTAAAGATACCATTCATTCATTCATCCTGCCACCAATATCACTGAGTGCCCACCGTGGGATGGAGAGGCAGAGCCTGCACGCTACCTTAAAAACAACACTAAACACCTAGCAGCGGCTGGCATGGTGTAAGGGGTGACAAACACCAGGGGATGCATAGGTAGCAAAGGAGGCCTTCCTGAGGCCAGGTGGTGAGTGTCGAATTCCTTTCCACTCCAGGGCAAACTCCATCAACTTCAGCCCAATTTAAGGAAGGATGTGAGCTCAGTAGGATTCATCCCAGCATTTATCTGCCAGAGAGTCCTTTCTACAGACAGAATGAGGTGCCTCCAGGAGCTGTTGGGTAGCACTGCAGAAAAGAGGGTGGACCTACGATGTCTACCTCAACACCCACACTCTGGACTCTGGCGACTGTGTGTAGATTTGTCACTCTCGGTGGGCTGGAGGTCACTCCCCAGGCTGAAAGAAGTCCAGAGTTCCAGCAAAGACAACTTGCATCACCAGGTAGATCTCTGGCCCCGGTGGCCCAAGTAGAGTCTGCCTTCCTTCCTGGCTCTCCTTCTCTTCCTTCTCCTCCTACCTTGGCCTGCCCTTATGTCATCTGCCATGGGGCCTGTCCTGATAACAATACTCTGGAGGCTGTAGGGCATGTTAGAGTTTGCAGAGTGTGTTTACCTGTTGATCCCAATAGATTACGTCAAGGAGCAGTAGATCATTCAAAAACTACCCAGAGGAGTGCTTGGGAGCTGACTCTCTCTTTCAGAGCCTGGCCATCCGAGGAAGGACTGTCAGCCCCTGAGCATGCAGTTGGCCCTGTGAGTCGGGCAGGGAGTGTGTTAGTATTTCAACTTTATAAGTACTTTTGGGAGATGAGCTAGAGGGGAAAAAATGGAGAGTGACTCTGCCTTGGAGGTTACAATATGTTGGGTGAGGAGCACCAGATGCACAGGTGGTGCCAGTGAAATGAGGCACTGTCTTGACAGGGCACCCAGCAGGGGACCAGATGGGGTTGGGCCTGAATAGCTGATGGGTGACAGGCTGCCAGAGGCTGAAGGTCAAGCCCAGTTCAGAGTGTGGGCAATGCAAGTGGGAGCCCTGCATCCTGTATGGGGGAACAGCCAGGCCCAGCCCCAAGCCCAGGAATGGGACTAAGGATGAGCAATGAAAGGTGCTGGAGACCCAGGGTGAAGGCAGGCCAGGCAAGGGGCAGATGGTCAGGAGGCAGGCACACAGCTCTGGTGTGTGTCTTACCAAGATCTTCCCTTATCAATGCAGAGCCTTTTTCCTAACACAGAGGACAAGTATGTTTGTGGCAGAAGTGGGAGCTAGAGGGACTGTATGTGGCCAACAGACACAGACCCCCTGAGTTTGGCCTGGGCAGGGCTCCTGGGCAGGCTGGAACACAGCATGATGAGAGACCTGGGGTGGAGGGCAGGGAAGGCAAGGAGAGCATGGGCAGGGGAGCCCTCGGGGATGGGCCTGGGCCGCGGTGAGCACTGGGGATCTGTGACACTCCCCTTCAGTTCCAGGCCAACCCTTATCTCTAAATCAAGCAAGCATGAGGCCAGGATACATATCTTTTGGGGCCTCCAGAGAGTTGGAAACCACATCCGTACCTTGGCCTCTACACGAGAGGAACTGCCCAGGGCTAGAGAGAGCCTGGTCTTCAGCAGCTGCCTCCGTTTCCTCCCAACAGCCTCTGCTTAACGTGGTGGGATCTGTTTTCTCGAGGGCACAGGCCCTCCTACTATTCTCGGCTCTCCCTCATGAGCACGTTTCATCCCTCCACATTCCCCACACCTCGTATTGCTGAGTCTAAACCAACTCATCAGCCTCCCCACCACCACACACAGCAACCACTGCCCCTCCTGGCCCTTCGTGTGTACATGATGCCACTGTGCCATCACAAGCTTTGCTGGCCCTGTCCCCAGGCTGGGGCACTCCGTGTCTGAACACTCGGTAGACACTTCTTGAATCTCTCTGACTCTGCCCTCCCTCCACATGGCCCCTCTGTGATCTCCTCACACGAGCTGCCTTGGCTTGGCAACATCAGGCCCAGAAAGCACATGAAGGAGTGGAGGTTTGGCACACGACCTGGGATCTAGGTAGCCTGGAGGACAATCCCAGCAGAATCTTGTATGTGGCCTCAGTTTCCCCATCTGTAAAATACAGGGCAACACCAGGTTAAGCAGATGAAATTATAAAATTATTTCATTGTCTAAGCCATCATGTTTTGGCTCAAGAACACTCATTGTTAGGAAGACGTCAGCGTTCCTAGGTCAGACCATGAACTCACGTTAAATCCTTCACTCGGCGAACACTTGCTGAGGGCCTATCCTCACTCAGCTGTCTGCTGTTTTAGGTGCTTGAGGAATACAAGTGAACAAATCCAAAATAACCCTGAGAATTCTGAATTGAGAATTTAAGAGGGGCATAAAATAACCATAATATCACACTAATAAATCCACCGCCTCATATGTTAAAAGGTAGTACTTGACATTGAATATAAGTAGAGGCAACCAAATGCTTGGGAAGACTGGAGAGGGGGTCGCCTGACAGGTTACAATCTTAACTGGGATTTTCTTTAAAATTAACAAATTATATGTGTGTGTGTGTATGGAAATATATATAAAAGATCAAATGGACCAAAGATACTTACATCATTGCCCCAAATATATATATATATATATATATATATATATATATATATATGATATGTATGTGATATATATCATATATATGATATACATAAATATCATATCATGAATCTATCACATATATCATATATATGATTCATCATATATATATATATTTATATTTGAATACATACAAATGTATATTATATATAAATATATATAATATATATTATATATGAATATATATTTATGACAATGATGTAACTATATCATATATATGACATATATAATCATATAAAAATATGCATATATATCATATATAAATATATATGAATATATAAATATATTTATAGCAGTGATGTATGTCATATATATGCTATATATATGATATATGTGAATACATATCATTTGTATATGATATATATATTCATATATATGTGTGTGTATGTGTGCGTGTGTGTGTGTATATATATATATATGTGTGTGTGTATGTATATATATATATATATATATATATATATATAGTTGTCAGGAAAGTCATGATGTATTTTTACATAGAAAACCAGAAAAAAATACATCATGACTTTTTCAATAACCCTATATATAGCCGCTAAATACATATTACTTGCTTTAGTTCATTCAGGACTCTCTGGCTGACTGGGCAGTTGGAGAGGAGGGCCACGCATTTCCTGGCTTCTACAGGTCAGCTGAGCCTTGGTTTTCAAATATAGCAAAGCTGATGGTTCCTGGTAAGAAAGATCACAATGGGGAATTGGAAGACAGACATGACACACAGGTTGGCAGGTGCTTGGTCACTGACGTGGAGTTGAAACGGGAGCACTTGTTTGTGTAAAGAGAGTTCTGTTAGGTGGCTGAGGTCTTGTTCTGTGTTTCTACAGGGACCCTCCAGGCTCAGGTGCTCCATCCTCTTGGAAAGAAGCTCTGGTTGCCAGCTGCCTCAGGATGTCCAAGTAGCAGCTGCTGCCACTGTGTTCTCTGGGTCCTCCAGGGCACCAATGAAGCAGAGCTGGTCCTACCCATGACAGGAGGTCTCAACAATTTCCTTGGGCTTGTCTATCTCCTGAAAAGAAGTAGAGAACACAAGTGTTCCAGAGTGGTGGCCATGCTTCCTGGAGAGGGGAAGAACCCCAGCTCACAGCATTGGTGTGGTTTCCAAGGAGATTCAGCTTCAGGCCAAGACTGAGGCAGAGGTGGGAGGTCTCTGCCAAGTTCTGCTGGGCTCCCTGAGATGGCTTCCCTCCCCCATGGCTTCTTCCCTTTAGGCTTGTGCTTTTCTGAATATTAGAAGTCACACAATTTCCCTGATCTTTCACTGTCTTGCCTTCACTTTTCCATCTGAAGCCATCTGTAAATGGTCTGGCATAGACAGGTCCTCAGTTGACACCAACTCTATGACTTCCCTGATCTGTCCACCACCTTCTGGTCCTCAGACACCTTCCTTTCAGTTTCTGACTCAACAAAGAACAACCTGGGGCCTGAGGAACCACAAGTATGAGGAAGACTGTAGACATGAACCGTATAATTTGTAAAACTGCAATCAAGTTCCACGTGACCCCAAACTAGAAAGTCATCCACTGGGGCCAGCTCTGTGGTATGGTGGTTAGGCAGGCAGATGCCACCTGGCTTACTACTAGTTCCAGTCTCAGACCCAGAAGCTTAAGAAACACTCGGGACCAGCAGATGGTGTAATGGTTATGTCGCTGGACTACTATGTAGTCTACCACAGTTTGAGTCTTGGACACAGCAGATTAAACCTCATGCCAGGCACATGTACGTGCATGCCTATCATCCCAAGAGGAGAATGGAGGAGTAGGGATTGCAGCGTGGCCATCCCCCCGGGTGTTGATTTCTAGTTTTCTGTCTCTCTGTCTTTCTCTGTCTCTCTGGCAAGTGCACGTGCCCTGTAACAAAACTCTCTCTTCAAAAAAAGAAAGAAAGAAACAAACAAACAAACAAACACTCTGGGTGCATGTGCGGGTATGCCCAAAACTCTGAAAGGTGGAAGAGGTGGAGGAGAAGGGATTACAGTTTGACCATTCCCTATTATAGGTGCTTTCTCTTCTCTGTCTTTCTGTCTCTTGTCTGGTGAGCACACATACCCTCTAGGGAAAAGGGAAGGGAAAAGAGTCACTCACTGGAATTAGAACTGCAGGACAAGGTATATAGATCACTGTCCTCTCCTCACTGAGGTTCGCATTAACTGATGGACTCAGTTATCTGAATGGGTTGAGAACTCGATTTTTCCTTCTTGGTCTGGGTCTGAGACTACTGTGGCAATGGCATCGTTGTCAATTCAGGGAACACGTGCCTGGAGTTGGGCTATTCCACAAGTGTGGTTGCCTGGAGCCAGATGGAGCACTCATGGTGATGATGCAGGGTTGCAGAGGGTTCTCAAGGGCTAGAGAGGAGATGCACCCAGTCTGGTAGGGCATTATGACTCTGCCTCAGGATTTAGACTCAGTTCCACAGGTTCTGGGGTGCCATGGCAAGGAGGACAAGAGAGGACAAAGTTTGATTTGCACATTAGAAAGCTCCCTGGACCAAAGGCAAAGAAAGGATTGGAGACAAGTGATCAGGGAGGCCAGCAGACCAGTCAGGAGGCAGCTCAGTGCAGGGGAGCAGGGAGGAGAGAAAGGATTTGGTTTCTAATAGACAGAAGAGCTAGGCTGACTCCAAGGTGCTCAGTTCACTCCCCTCCACTTCAGGGACCCTGAGCCTTCCAAGTGTATGTTCAGAGGGAAGTTGAGTTTATCTTCAGTCAAGAAAGCAGTGCATGAGGAAAGTAGCCCACCTTCCCACAGAGTGCCATGCTAGAGGGAGGGAAGAGCCCAAAGACAGTGAGTCAAGACACAAGAAATGTCCACTGAGTGCCCAGGCACAGCACGTCCCTCCCTCCCTCCCTCCTACCCTGAGACAGTGTCAACGTGGTTTGTGACTGCACATTGGCAGCCCACCTTCTTCCTCCCCAATATCCACACCCCACGCTGGCCTGCTCAGGAGGCCCCTGGGATATCATAGAGGCAGCTGCTGGAAGTAGGGGGTGGGGGCCACCCAAGATCTCTCCTGAGGTTTTGCATTGGCCCCAGAGTGAGTGGCCTTTTGCCAGGCCCGGGCTGGTGAGGACATGGCCATGTCCCCACCTCTTTCCTCCATAGCCCTGCTGCCTATGATTGGACAGTGGGGGACAAAATCATGGAGTGGGTCAGCACTTGGATTTGGGGAGGCTACCCTGAATGTGGGAAAGGTCACAGATTCTCAGTTGTAGACACGCCAGTTGAAGTGTCGCAGAGTGCATCTGTACCTCCTCACTCAGGTCCCTGGCACTGCAGGAACAGCCTCTCTTTGTTGTATTTTCTACAAGATGTCCCTGCCAATTCTGACTGCCACCACAGGTGAGCAACAGGGGCCAGCTCCTCCAAGCTGAGCACCTCTTAGGAGTCAGAACCAAGAGTTTTGGGGTTTCTGGATTTATGAACTGTCTTGCCATGAGCAGTGAGGAACAGAAAACTCTGATCTACAGAAAGAGCCATTATTGAAGAACAGAAATTGTGTGTGTGTGTGTGTGTGTGTGTGTGTGTGTGTGTGTGTGATGAGAGAGAGAGAGAGAGAGAACAATCTGAAAGCTTTCTATAGGCTTAGAGAGGCCCCTATGTATGCCCATTATAAACCTTGTTTTTTCTCAAGCTTGCTGGAGGTGAACTTTGATACCAGCCACAGCAGGACCTAAATAACATACTTCAGCAGCCCAAGTGCCTGCCCTTCCCCGGTGGCTCAGGTCAGGGAGTGTTTGCTGGCCACACAGAACCTTAGTCCTCACCCAGGCTTGGCCTGCGATGTTCACCGGATAAACCACTTCCCACTCAGCCTGAACTTCCCCTTTGCTGACCCTGTGCTGGATCTGATTCCATCTCAGTCCATCTTAGCACTTGGGTCCCTGCTCACACTCGGATCTGAGTTCCTTTCCCTTGGATTTTGCTGCGGACAGGACCTTCACTCCATCCCTTTCCTTTATCACACCTGCAGAACCACCTTGACTTTGTGTGTGCATTGGGACAGATCGTAGCTGTCTCCAAGCATGGGTAGCATCCATGGGCTATGCACTGCAAGATTCTAGTGAGGGACCCATTGGACGTGTTGGCTAAATCATTCAGTGTGCTCAGTTCTTTTACAATCGTTTGTACAATGGCATCTCCTAATACCCTGAGGCTGTATAAGTGTCTGTGTAAAGCCTGAGTCCATTAGGACTTAAATGAAATGACTTCCCCCTGGCTTCTACAAGACATTAGAACCAGCAGCATTTTAGAAGGGCAGGGGAATTTGCAAGGCAGCTCTGCTCCTTAAGGTTCTTTCCATTCTGAGAAGACATTGCGGGGATATTTTAGTACCACGTTATTGGCATTGGTCTCTAATAACAATAACTTCAACTGGGCAAATCTCTTTTTTTATTTCACCATTTGATATTAGAGACAAAGTTGAAATGCCCGCAAGAAGAACCATCTGTGAAAATGTCCTGAGAAGGGGGCTGTGATGCAAACACCCTTATCAGGGTTGCGCTGTGTGCTTGGCATCTATTTCATTATTTCCCATTTCCTATTTACAGCGTAATGGCCAGCCTTTTCCTGTTACCCCAGGGGAGCAATTTCCACCCAGAGAACACATTTCTTACATATCCTTTGGTAATCATGGACACCTTAGTGATTTCCCCTTGTCCTCTACACAAGAGCGTCCTGCTCCTTCTCAAGTAAAAATGCCGGCCTCTCCTCTCCTTTGCAGGCAGGAAGTCTGTGGCCAAAGTCCTGCCCAGCAATCTGGGATTGCACATCTCACATGACAACAGAAACCCAAGTAGTGTTTAAATGCCAGGAAGGAGCCTGCTTGCTACTGGGCTTCCAGGCTTTGAGACAGTGCAGGCCAGTGATCAATCTCTTGGATGGACAGATCACCATGACAAAGAAATATGCTCTCAATGGGACATCAACCCATTCTGTTTAGAAACAAGACTTGTTCACTCTCTCAGCCTTGCTGAGGTGGGGGGAAGTGTTGACTCCTTGCCCATGGCCTCTGAGCCAGTTCTGGAGATAGCTGTACCAGGTCCTCCTTGTGGGATCCTTGAGCTAGACAGGTCAGAGATTGCCTGGAAGATGGACTCAGATGGGGCTTGAAGAGAAGTTCAGGTGAGGACAGAAGGTGGCAAATGCTGTCCAAGGCTCTGAGCATGTTTGACCCCCATCCTTATGAGAACCAGGGGAGTGAGAACAGCAGTATTCCCATTCTATAGACACAAAACTAAGGAGAGGTTAAGAGATTTTTTTTCTACACACAAAGTTGAAGATGGAAGAAACTCAGAGGAGTTAGCCTCTAAGCCTGACTGCTAGAGCTTTGTCACTCAAAGTTCACAGATAATAAACCACCACCGCTTATTAGCAATGCAGATCCTTGAGCCCCACCTCAGACTCAAGGGCCAGAATCTGCATTTTATCAAATTTCCCAGGTGATGAGTCTGCATTCTGCCTTCCTAGGGATGGTCCTTGAGTGCTTAGGGGCTAAGTCTCAGGGTCGGTGTCAGGTACTGCTATGCTCCCAGAGCAGGAAGGGGCTGCGAATCTCAGGAGCGGATGCCCTAAAGCCATAGGAGCAGTAGTGCCCTTCAGAATGGGTGCTCTATTGTAATAATAAAACACAAAAGGTGGGCCAGCAGGTGGAGTGGTGGTTAAGGCACTAGCTCCTACATGTGCGGTTGGCATCCCAAGGTTTGAAAAATTCTGGGCAGGTGAATGTGCATGCCCAATATCCAGAGAGGAGAATGGAGGAGGAAGGATTGCAATGTGGCCATTACCCCAGTAAGTTCTTACTTTCTCTCTCTTCTCTTCTCTTCTCTTCTCTTCTCTTCTCTTCTCTTCTCTTCTCTCTTCTCTTCTCTTCTCCTCTTCTCCTCTTCTCCTCTTTTCTCTTCTCTCCTCTCCTCTCCTCTCCTCTCCTCTCCTCTCCTCTCCTCTCCTTTCCTCTCCTCTCCTGCAAGCACATGCACCCTATGGCAAAAATCTAAAACTAACAAAACACAAAATGAGGACCAGTCCTGTTGCCTAGTGGTTAAGGAAGTCAGTTCCCACATGACCAACCATGGTTTGAAACTCAACCCCAGCTTGAAAAACATGCTGGGTGCATGAGGAGCCACTGTTCTGGTCCCCAGTCCTCAGCTCTCCCTAGCTGTGCATGCCTCAGTCTATGGACTGGGCCTTTGAGTGTTCTTTTCATCCCCACTCAGGCCTCCAAATTCCTATTCAGAGATTATGCCAATGAATACCTCACTGGAGAATAGGACCTAGTCTCCAAGAATCTATTTTCCAGATGGTTTCCTACCACCTGGCAGTAGTTACCTGATAGACTCATAATCTAAGCGCCATCTGTACTTGGATCTTGTCACCTCCTGCCTACCTTACTCCCAGTCCCAGAGCTGACAGCATTCACTGAACCTGGCTGAAATTGCTTGAGTCTTTAGACACTACATGCAGCTTCCTCTGCCTCAGACAGCATCCTCAGCTCTGTGGGCTCCTCTAACCCACTTTCTTGCCTTGTGACAGACTGACAGACTAAACCACCTGGGCTTGCCTTTATCACCTCTCTACATGGCTAAAGATGATGTTCCTTCTGAAAATGGCATCTCCCCATCTCAAGAAAGTGGAGCCCAAAAGCAATCAGGGTGAATGAAGTGAATTAGTAACAACTTTATGTAGGAAAGTTTGACCCACGTCACGAAGATAAATTAAGAACTGGGTAAGGGATGACCTCCAAATAGAGGAAGTGAGGTAACACTGGCAGGGACTAGGCAATCACCAAACATACAGGAAATGGAATGCAGATTAGCATGTGGGAAGGCACCTATGGCAAGTGGGGAGGGTGCAGCTGCAGGGGACTCTCACTGGAAGACCCAGGGCCCTCCCTCGGGGGTAAGGAGTGGTAGAAGCACCCTTCCCCTATTTCTGCTCTGGAGTCCCAGCAAGGACTGCAGACATTGTCAGATGGAAATTCAACTCTAAGGTTGAGATGTCAGGCCTCAAACCTATGTCAGAGCTTACTAAAAAATTAGGTACAAGCAATCTAAGATGAGAAATTGATTTGCATGTGTTATTCACTTTTTAACCAGTGCAACAGTTTCGGCTGCAAACTTAATCCATTGCAGATTGTCTCTGTGAATCATCTCATAATGCTCACTAAATGTTCAAAAGTAAAATTATGTTTAATCATATACAGAAAGAGGTTCATATACACGCATACCTATAGGTGTGTCTATATGCATATGTGTATGAATATACACAATTTGAGGAGGAAAAATTAAATATCGAGTGCTAGAATTTTGCTCCTCAGTCATTCATTCTAGTTAATGTAATGATTAGAAATGAAATCATTTACTGAAATCTGACTTTAGGCAAATATAATAAGGTTCATATTATTTTTAATAGGCTTTGTAAAGATCACCCCTTAAATACAGAGAAACAAAGAGGTAAAAAAAAAAAGTCAAGTCCATTCCCAAGTACCTTCTACCCTTGTTACCAGAGTTACAGTGTCTCACATAGATAAAAAGTTTAGTTCATATTTCTTTAGTAAACTCAAAAAGTAAGTTTATAAATGGATAAACTGGAGTAAGAACTCCTTAACTGTAAATGTAAAAGATAAACAGAAAACTTAGCTGCTCTTGCCTGCTCCTTCGACCCTGTCTTGTCATTTGAAGAAGTTTCTCTATTGATTAGGAGTCTTGTAATACTTCCAGTCTTCCCTGGCTTCTTGTTTCCCATGATTTCTAAAATGTCCAATGACACCAGACAAACACATCGTGAGAAAACAGATCAACATCTTATATAAATATAGGTGCAAACACTTTCAATAAAATACTAGCAAACCATATCCATCGACCTCTAAGACAAATAACACTTCATTTGTATGTACACAAAGTGCAATTTATCCCAGGAATTCAAGGTTGGTTTAATATTTGGAAATCAATTAATGTGACATATCAACAGCATGAAGGATAAAAACCTTTATGATCATCTAAACTGAGGCAGAAAAAGTTTTTGAAAAAACTCCAACTAACTTTATGAGAAAAAGAAAAAAACTGTGAATAAATGGGAACTTCTAAACCTGATAAAAGTCCACAGCTAATGTAATCAGAAAGAACCACTGCTAGACAGAGCAAGAAAAATAGATAAAAGACTTTTAGATTGGAAAAGAAGTTAAACTGTCCATTGTGCAAATTACATGACTTCGTGTGTAGAATACCTTTAAAATTACACTAAGACAATTAGATTATGAATTAGTTCACCAAGGTTTCAGGCTACAACATCACTACGCAAAAATCAGGTATTAAGCTTTACAATAAAAATTAATCATCTGGGAACCGGCAGTTAGCGTAATGGCTATGTCGCTGGACTCCCACGTAGTTGACCGCGGTTCGCGTCTCGGACCCGGTGGCTTACAACTCAAAGATCCCGAGAGGAGAATGGAGGAGAAGGGTTTGCGGCGTGACCATCCCCCCTGGGGGGTGTTTTCTCGCTTTCTGTCTCTCTGTCTCTCTCTGTCTGTCCGGCGAGCGCACGCGCCCTATAGCGAAAAACCTCTCAAAAAAAAAAAAATTAATCATCCAATAGTAAAATTATGAAAATATTTTTATTTGCAATAGCATACAACAGAATAAAATGGGTAAGGATAAATTTAACCAAGGAGATGCAAGATTTGTATACTAAAAACTATGAAACATTGTTGAAAAAAAAATAAAGAAATGGAAAAAAAAAATGAAAAGATATTTATCATCTATTAAATGTTCATGAATAAGAGAATTAAATATTATTAAGATCCCAATATTCCCCAAAGTGATCTACAAATTTAATGCAATCCCTATCAAATATCCCAACAGTCTTTCTCTGAGAAATGGAAAAGTCAATACTAAAATCTATATGGAACCACAATAAACCTTATATAATAGTCTTGAAAAGGAAGAACAAAGTGGAAATACATACACCTTTGTTTTCAAATCTTGCTACAAAGCTACAGTTTGGTAGCGACATAAGGATAAACACAGAAACCAATGGAATAGAACTGAGGGGTAATGATGAACTCTTACATCTACACTCAATTAATTTTTAAAAAATTTGTCAGAAAGCAGGGCCGGCAGGTGTCATGGTGGTTAAGGGCATTGGACTCTCACATGGTCAACTGTGGTTTGAGTCCCAGACCTGGTGGCTTGCATTCTCACTTTCTTTCTTTCTTTCATTCTCTCTCCTTCTCTCTCTCCCTCTCTCTCTCCCATCAAACTAAAATAAGTAGATAAAGTTAAATAAAATAATTCTCTAAAAAAATTATATTAAAAAAATTTTCTCAGGAGTGTATGCATTCACCAGCAAGAGAGAGAGAGAGACAGAGAAAGAGAAATGGAGAAAGCACTGCCTCCCATGGCAAATGGTCACGCCACAATCCGTTCTTCATTTCAGTATCCCATCAGGATTTAAGGCACACACACACATGCTCCCCACATAATTTTCAAGCTGTTGAGTCCAAAACTCATACCACAAGGTCAACCAAGTAGAATCCAGATGCTTTAACCAGTAAGGCCACAGACTGACCTAATTGACTGATTTTTTTCTGAGATGTCAACCATTCGCTGATTAAAACATCAGCTCTCTTCCAAGGCGTTATTGCTTTTTATGGCTGAATAGTATTGAGAATGTGGGAGGGGAAGAGCATAGAAAATTTGGGAGGAGAAATGGAGAGGTAAGACACTTGTGGGACACAGAGAAGGTTTATTATCTATTGACAAGTATGTGTATGGTCGTCTCAACTGGGCTGGACTGAGGTGTATATCATGCTAAGTAAAGTTTCTTCACAATCTAAATGATGTATAGTGATTTAATGTATGAATAAAAAAAATAAAAACTCTCTTCAATAAATGTGGTGCTGGGAAAACTAGATATCCATGTGTAAAGAGTAAAATTGGTCTCTTACCGCACAAAATGCACAAATACTAACTCAAATGTATCAACAACCTAAATATAAGAGCTAAAATAATAAAACTCTTAGAAAGAAAAACATATGAGTGAATTTGGGACCCTTGGATTCTACCAAGGTTTCTTAGCTCTAACACCAAAAGCCAAAAGCACCAGTGAGAAAAGAACAGATACATTGGATTTCATCAAATAAAAATGTTTTTTCTATCAAAGGACACTACTGAGAGAGAAAAAAAAAAACTCACAGGATAGGGGAAAGTATTTTCAGATCATTTATCTGATAAGGGTCTAGTATCCAGAATATATAAAGAAGTTTTACAATTTAACAATAACAACAAAAACTTAATTTAAAAATAGACTTAAATAGGGACCAGCAGTTGGCATAATGGCTATGTCACGGGACTCCCACGTGGTTGACTGCGGTTCAAGTTCCGGACCCGGTGGCTTAAACTCACACCAGGTGCATGTGCATGCGTGCCCAGGATTCCGAGAAGAGAATGGAGGAGAAGGGATTGCAGCGTGGCCATCCCCCCCCCGGGGGGTGATTTCTCGCTTTCTATCTCTCTGTCTCTCTCTGTCTGTCTGGTGAGCGCATACGCCCTATAGCTAAAACCTCTCCAAAAAGAAAAAATAGACTTAAATAGACATTTTTCATTTTTTCAAAAACATGTACAAATGGCCAATAAGCACATATCAAGATGTTCAAAATCATTAGTCATTATGGAAATATAAATCAAAACCATTTCATACAGACTAGGATGTTTGAAGGATGTGGAGAAATTGAAACCGTCATACAATGCTCATGGGAATATAGAATAGTGCTGCTACTATTGGAAAATTTGGCTGTCTTCAACAACTTAAACATATGATTCCATATGACCCAGTAATTCCTCTGCTACATATGTACCCTAAATCATAAAAGCAAGTGGGAAACCAAACTCTCAATGTGCCAAGTGTAAAAGTGTAAACAACCTAAAGATTATCTATAAGTGAATGGATAAAGAAAATGTGGTATATCCATAAAACAGAAAATAGTTCACTATAAAATAAATGATACAAGAATGCTACATTACCAATATTCTAAATTAATGCAGTGAGACACAAAAGGCCACTTATTGTGTGATTCCATTTATATTAATGGCCAGAATGGCAAATCCATAGAGACCAAAAGCAGGTTTGTGGTTGGCACGAGATGGGGACAAGGGTATGGGGACCGACTGCTTATTGGTACTGATTTCCACCTGGGATGACTTTTAAATTCTGAAACTAGATAGCGGTGGTTATGAAATATAGTGCAGGTCTTCAATGCCACTGAACTGTATACCTTAAAGTGACTGAAATCATAAATTTTCTGTTGTATATTTGCCCATGATTTTTTAAAAAGTGTAATAACCAACATTGGTGTCATACTTTAATTAAACTTCACAGGATGTTTGTACATGCCTGAAAATGGTATTTCATAACAAATATTTTGAAACTCAAGGAAGTAGTGTCATTGCCATGTTATAGAAGAAGAAAACACAAATGCTGTGCCTTCCTTAGGGCCCAGCTCTTCATGTGAAACTCAGTAAGGGCTTAAAAAATAAAGGACTAGACGGGACCAGCAGTTAGCGTAATGGCTATGTCGCTGGACTCCCACATAGTCGACCGCGGTTCGAGTCCCGGACCCGGAGGCTTAAACTCATGCCGGGCGCGTGTGCGTGCGTGCCGAAGATCCCGAGAGGAGAATGGAGGAGAAGGGATTGCGGCGTGGCCATCCCCCCTGGGGGGTGATTTCTCACTTTCTATCTCTCTGTCTCTCTCTGTCTGTCTGGCGAGCGCACGCGCCCTGTAGCAAAAACCTCTCCAAAAAAAAAAAAAAAAAAAGAAAAAAAAATTAAAAAAATAAATAAATAAATAAAATAAAGGACTAAATGAATGGACAAACTGAGATTCAGAAACTGTAACTGACTTTCTCAAGTTTACTTAACTGGTTGGCAACTGGGCCCAAGAGTAAGCCCATCTCCTCCAGCTCTGCCTCTCACAGTCATCCTACTCTATCATGCTGTCTGCCGGAAATATAATCCCTGCATTATTTTTTTCTGTGCTTCAAGGAATTGTTAATAATTTAGAAAAATAAGTGATGCCCATCCATCATTCTCCATTAGTTTAGGCAGCATAAAACACCACTAACAAAAAAATCTTCTGGAGAAAAGTCCAGGATTTTCACAAGGCTAAAAGACAGGCTTCCTAAATGTTGTTTTGATGAACTATCAGAAGAGAATTTCCTCAAAGCCTAACCACGTGCACAGTCCCGTACCAGCAGCCCATTGCTGTAGGGGTTCTAGGCCTCCCAGGGTTCAGCGAGAATGCTCACAGACATCAGCGGCCTTTCGTGTCTTTCCATAATCCCACACAGCACAGCAGAAGAAGCTGGGGTAAGGGCCTTAGTGGCCTGCCACTTGGCTCATGCACTGTGACGTTTAATGTTAGCCAAAGACTGTTTCCACCAGGACCCAAACATCTGCCTAAAAATAGAGATGTTACCTGGTTGTCGAAAGGTTTGTTTAGTTGACAGAAATGATGAATATATTTATGACTACTCAGATTAAAAAACTTGTTTAATCTGGATATTGAGTCACAGATGTGCATATTGACAAAGACTTAGCATTAAATATTTAGATAAGTAAAGCAATAATTCAGGATTCAGTGCTAAGGGGGCAACAGAATGATAGGACCAGAGCTCAGAGTCTGAATGAAGTTCAATGGCCTGGATGCAAATTCCAGCACCGATACTTAGTAGGGGCATAAACTTGACCAAGATTCCTCATTTCCATGTGCTTTATATTTATCTCTCTTACGGGTTAAATGACAGTACCTATTCCTGGGTGTTTAGTCTGAGAATCAAAATACACAGTGCCTACAATTAGTAATCACTCAGAATCTAAACAGTTATTTAAAAAAAAAAAATCCATGGATGTGTTGGTATATGTTAGAGATTAAGTCACATTAAGGAAATAGTTGAAAATAGTCATAGAAACAATGTTTGGGGCCTCAGATACACAAACTTACACAGAATTTCTGCCGAAAACACAGATTTCTAGGCACAGTCTCATCCACACCAAAATAAACTTTAAACAAAATAAGTCGCATAGAAGAGTCAAGAATCTCATAAGTAAATGTGTCAAAGACTTGGAGAGTGGTCTAAAATCTAGGTTGGGTTTTGTTTTTGTTTTTGTTTTTTTGAGAGATTTTTGCTACAGGGTGCATGCGCTTGCCAGACAGACAGAGAGAGACAGAGACAGAAAGCGAGAAATCACCCTCCGGGGGGGGGGGGATGGCCACACTGCAATCCCTTCTCCTCCATTCTCCTCTCGGGATCTTGGGCACGCACGCACACGAGCCTGGCGTGAGTTTAAGCCACCAGGTCTGGGACTTGAACGGCGGTCAACTACATGGGAGTCCAGCGACATAGTTATTATGCTAACTGCTGGTCCCAATCTAGGTTGGGTTTGAATTTCCCAAGATGGTGAAGCAAGGTGAAGGATACACAACTGAGGACAAAAATATGAGTGAGGCTGGGCCATCAGAATAAGGTGAGGCTTGTGGAAACAGAAGATGGCAGACATCTCATGGAGCTGTGGTCAGAGGGGAAAAGTGCAGGTGTGGGGGCAGCGCTGGGCTGGTCAGGGAAAGTGTGGGGAATCCCTGATGAGAGGAAAACCAAGCCCGAGATGAGCGAGGAGACAGGAGCACCAGGCTGTGCAGAATCATTTCAGGTCTAGTAAAGTGACACCCTAATCAACAGGCAAAACTTGCAAATAAACGGCCTCAAGCGCTGTCAGGAACGGTGGAGTGACCTTGCAGAATATCCCAAGATCAAATTTCTGATCTGCCATACTACTTCACCTTGGGTTAATTTCTTTCTCTAAGCCCTGCCTTGTTCACCTATGAGAATGATAGCATTAGGTTAAATATATCTGATAGCCAGTACTGGACAGTTTTTATCTCCAAAATCAGTGATTTAATTTGGTTGAACCTAAGACTTCATTTGGATTCATGGTAAAGATGGCGATACTAGATAACATGCAGTTTAACCGTGGTTAGATTGTGATAGACGGTAGCTTTCATTCACCTGGATGAGAAGATGTACCAGAAAGTTGGAAATGAGAAGGCACAGAACACGTCCTGATTTTTTACAAATATCCTGACTGATATCCTAAAAATGAACGCACTCAGATCCTCTAATGGTAATAATAATGTCTAGTGTATCATAATGTCCAGAGCACTTTTTTCTATCATTTTCTTTTTTTGATTCCTATAACAATCTTCTGAGGTTTCTGGCTAATATAGGGCCCCTTCCTATACTTCCCAAAAGTGAGGGGTTCATTAGTTCCAAGGACAGTGCCTAAATGCTTAGACTGGTCTCTCAGCAAAGGCTCGTGATTCTGAAATCAGCGCTCTCCCCACTGCACCATACCACCTTCTACATTTGCAAGCGAAATTTCCCAGAAATAGGTCTTCGGAAATAAGCAAAACAAGTAGGTGGCTCCTAGGTTCCACGGCCCTCGTGTCCTTGGTAGAGGGAGCCTTGGGTTTCTTGGAAACGGGACGGGAGGGGCAGGGATTCTCATTCCTTGCTCGAGTGAGTGGTAAGTACCAAATATTTTCTGTTTGGAACGAACGTTTCCAACTCGTGGGTTTCTTACAAAACAGCCAACGTATCTAAGCTGCTCTGAACACAGAGCAAGTCCCTGCGTCATTATCTGGTAGAAGGAATCAGGATTTGGGTTTCACGCTGGCAGTTCTTAGAATATTAATTTCCTATTTTCAACTAAAGGTCACCTTCCCCATTTTGTTCTTTCTATCATAGATTGTAACATTTCCTGGCTCGCTCCTTTTAAAAACGAGGAGGGAGGAGGGACAAAATCCAGGTAGTTAAGTCTGTGGGCACTGGACACTATTGTGTAGGGATGAATGTGGCTTAACTGCCGCAGTTGGCACCCAAATCAACACGCGTACATTTCCTGTCTCACCGTATGTCTGAAATAATCGCATTACAATTCAAATCCAGAGGAATATCTGTCTTGGAGCTCAGCTCATTGTTTCTGTTCTGATGGATGTGGCTGTGGTAAAAGCCGCTGGTGTCGGGAGAACTTTGCAAACACCTTCGACTTGGGCGAAAGGCTCTGAGCTCCCCATCATGCTCCCGTTCAGGGAATGAGAAGCATACCAACCTGCAGAAACCTTCTCAGTGGCTCATTGTTGTAATGTCTTCAGCTTAGTGATTTCAAAGAAAAACAGTACTTATATACCTCACGCATGGGTTTCCTTTAAGGGCATTACTTTTTTAGGACTCAATTTTATTTTAACTTGTGTTTGCAGTTTCAAGGAATTTCAACTTTGTCTATCTTGTTCAATCTTTTATTTCAAATTTCTGCACAAACTGGTGGTCTTATTCAATGATAAAGTGAAATAAATCCCTTGCACTTAGACCTCTTCTTCTTTTCCCTAGATCTTCAGCAGTATTTTAGGGCTAAAAAGAAGCAAGTCTCTCAGGACCAGCAGATGGTGTAATGACTATGTCGCTGGACTCCCATGTAGCCGAATGTGGTTGGTGACTTAAACTCATGCCGGGAGTGTGTGTGTGGGTGCCCAATTTCCCAAAAGGAGAATGGAGGAGAAGGGATTGCAGCATGGGCGTTCTCCCCCCAAGGGAATGACTGTTCGCTTTCTGTTTCTCTGTGTCTGTCTTTCTGGTGAGCTCATGCACCCTATAGCAAAAACCTCTCCAAAATAAAAAGAAGAAGAAACAAGTTTCATGCTAAGCTGTAGAGATCTTTCATTGGCTCCAGACATGGATTTGTTTTGTGGCTGAACATCTCACAATCCAAGGCAGACTGATCATTCTGAGTTACCCAAGTGCTCAAATCACTCTGTTAAACCTTCAGTCATTCCTACTGTTACCCAGGACACCCATGATCATGAAGGAGATATACTCTATTTCCTTCGTTCCTAAATCCCATCGATTGTAAAATTACCATAGATTTAATAACATTTGTAAGCATTCAGGGTTGGTAAATAAGGGTGGTCTTACAAAAGTTTGTGGAAAATGCGTGCTATTTTAAAAAATATATATATGGATGATTTCAAAAATTTTTGCAGCGTAATAAGCTCATGCTTTAATTCCGTTTTCTATAAACTTTTTTCAATCCTCCTCGTGCTCAAGAGTAAGTGCCTACATGTTAATCTTTCTGATATTGGAATGCATCGTATGATCAAAATATTATTCACATAGAATTCACACGATGCAGTGCACTATCAGTGCTGTGAACATGTGAGCAAACATACAACTTACTTGGAGGAAACTTCCTGTTTGGGTTTACCCTCTGCATCTGTGTATCCAATCTTCCCCAGCACCTTGTCTCCAGGCTGCTAGGGACTAAACAGTAAAGGCTATATCCTCACCTGTTGGAGAAATTTTCAAATGTAAATTAGAATCCTGAAACACGGACTAGACATCCCATGAGCTGTTAACTGGGAGAAACAGAGGAGTGAGTAAGGACACTCTGCCTTAGGAGACAGTTAGCAAGGAACGTCAGCTGGACTATTTATGATGTACAGTGTGAAAGGAGATGGTACAGACCTGCTTGTTTTTGTTTTTCTGAAGCTTGGAGTCAGAAGTCATCCGTGAGGAACATTTTTCGACCTAAAGAAGGATTAATAAAATGACTCTGGGAAAATTCAATCACCCAGGGATCACCAGGTTGCAGAGAATATTCTGAACTGAAAACTAAGAGATATTATCTGTACCCAAGCAGGAAGGGACCCAGGACAAAAAGAAACAAATTACCTTGCTTTGGACGATTATCCAGACGCAACTGAACAAAAGAGCATTGCACTGGATTTGAACAAGACTAAGATCTTATAATTATAGAGATGCAAAATAGACATGAAGAGATTAGTGATTGTCAGAGGCTAGGGATGAGGCAGGGGTGGGCAAGAGCACAAGAAATCCTTGTGGTGATGGTATGGTTTGTATCTTGATTTCGCTGGTGACATAAAGCTATGCAGACATGAAGCTATGCATATAGCAGAATTGTATAAACTATACACACATTTACACACTCATGGAGCTCAAGGAAGAATAGGTCATTACTGGTTTTATTTCACACTTTAAATTTTCCTATTAATTGTCATGTCTAAGATGTTTGTAATATGTGTCCCTGTCTCTAAAACCTCCTAAATGTAACTTTTTAGGGAAACCTCATTGCTCTGGGTATTTTAAGTCAGTTGTTCACCAGAGCCTGAACGCAGCACTCCTCTATTGAAGAAATAAAATATCCAGTAGGGTGACACGTGCTTCTTTCCATGACATGTCACTGAAGGGAAAAATTCAAAAACAAAATTTACCTGGAAGCGAGCCATTTCATAGAAGAGCTAACCCTGCCATTGTGGTAACCTACCACCAGCTAGCAGGAATGTTAAAGCATGGCCCATCGGTTCTTAGCAGGAATCGTGGTCACATCCCTGGGGCATAACGACTGAGACTCTAATTCAGTAATTCAAATCCTCAGGCTATTTTTAAAAAATTCCTCAGGATATTTTTCTAGATCAAAAAATAACAATCTGTGCTTTTTATAAACTTTTGGGGGAAAAAAAGTAAAAAACATGTTCCAGAAAATTATACAATATATGCCCTTAGTATCTTTTTCTTTGTACATAGATATAGATATACACATATATATACACATATATTTATAATTAGGATATCTATCTATCTATCTATTTATCACACATAGCCTTGTATTCTTTTATGCCAAGTTTTAGAAATTAGGTTTTAAAGCTATATTTTGTATGAATTATAACCACATATTTCAGCATCATTTTTAAAATTCTTATTTGACCTGCTGATATATCACATTGTATCAGAGGATTCTCAGACATTAAGTCATTCTTATATTTCTATGGGGTACAAGCCACGTTTGGTGTTTATTGTGGTGAGTAATGTAATAGTCACTGATTGAGTTGATTAAGATTTTGTATTTACATTCAAAAGTGGCATTGGTTTACATATGGTTCTCACGCTCGTTTGCTGTCCTTGCCATCCTAGTTTCATGACTTGACCAGTTTCCAGCATCTTCTTTTCTCTAAAATAGATTATGTGGTATCAAATTAAAAGTTCTTTAATTTGTAAAATGTATTGGCCTGTATGGCCAATATTGGCCTAATTTTCATGTAATAAAAATTGACCTATATGTCTTATACATATATAGTTAGCTTTTTGGTGATCATCTTTGATAAAAATTTTATAATTTTTTTCTCTATTGACTTATTTAGAATTTCTACCATTTTTTCAAATTTAGTGACATGCTTTCTTAGAATGTTGTCCTAACTGTTGTATTTACAAATGTATTTGAAAATGTATGAGTATAAAATATTCTTGTAATTTTTAATCTCTCTGTATTTCTTTATATTTAATTTCTCATTTATTTTTTTGTTTTCAAAGTTGTTTAATTTATCAGTGTACTTATTTCTGTTGCTTTTATTTCACTGCTTTTGCCCTTTATTTAAATCTTCTCATTTGGGACCAGTAGTTGGCATAATGGCTATGTTGCTGGATTCCCATGTAGTCGACTATGGTTCGAGTCCCAGACCTGGTGGCTAAAACTCACACTGGGCACATGTGCATGCGTGCCCAAGATCCCAAGAGGAGAATGGAGGAGAAGGGACTGTGGCATGGCCATCCCCCCCGGGGGGTGATTTCTCGCTTTCTGTCTCTCTTTCTCTCTCTGTCTTTCAGGAGAGCGCATGACCCTGTAGCAAAAACTTCTCAATAAATAAATAAATAAATCTTCTTATTTTAACAAACTAGAGAATTTAACAAGCTATTCTCCATGACTGATAGATTAGGCAGTAAAAAAATAAGCAGAGATACCAGCATCCTAGACAGTACAATTAATATTCTTAACCACTGGATTTATGTAGAATTTTACACCTAAAACTCAGAGACTATACATTCTTTCTGAGCACACACAGAACATTCTAAAACTAGACCATGTCTGTTTTAAATCATAAAAGAAGATCCAAAACATTCCAAAAGTAAAAATACTGGCAAGTGGCCACCCGACAAGCCTGCCATGCTCATACTACGGCCACCTAAACTCCAGGCACACGTGTCTTCCCCCACCCCCAACAGCTCTCGCATCCTCTGCCCAGGTGAAGTAACCTGAGGCCTATCCAGCTAGTTCATTCAACTTCAACCAGACTCCTTGGGGAATGTGCAATTTTTCCCTTTAGGTTCTTCCTGTCTATAAAACTACAAACACAATAACGGTAGGTTCCAGTTTAGCCAAGAAAGCTTCTGTTAGTGACTGAGGCTCTGCCTCCCATTTGGTAAAATCGTTTTCTGTTTTTCACACTTACTGATGTATTACTATTATTAATAGTTACATTAAAAGAGTTCAGAAAGGGATTGGTAGACATATATCATTTACCCTCCACCATGGTCACATCTTAGACATGACAATTAACAGGAAAATTTCATTTTAAGCGTGAAAGAAAACCAGTAATGACCTATCCTTCCTTAAGCTTCATGAGTGTGTAAATGTGTGTACAGTGCTATACAATTCTGCCATATGCGTAGCTTCATGTCTGCATAGCTTTATGTCACCAGCGAAATCAAGATACAAACCATACCATCACCGCAAGGATTTCTTGTGCTATTGCTCTATAGCTACACCCACCCCTGCCTCATCCCTAGCCTCTGACAACCACTAATCTCTTCATGTCTATTTTGCATCTCTATAATTATAAAACAAACAATTATTTTATAAACGTCATACCATTGTGGAATGCTTTTTTATTTTGCAATTAATCTTTTTTACAGGACTTTTTTAAGTGAATATTTAATAAAACATTAATAATTTCTCTCTTTTTTTTTTTTTTTTTTTTTGAGAGGTTTTGCTATAGGGCCCATGCGCTGGCCAGACAGACAGAGAGAGACAGAGAGACAGAAAGCGAGAAATCACCCCCCAGGGGGGATGACCACGCCACAATCCCTTCTCCTCCATACTCCTCTCAGGATCTTGGGCATGCATGCACACGCGCCCAGTGTGAGTTTAAGCCACCAGGTCCGGGACTCGAACCACGGTCGACTACGTGGGAGTCCAGCGACATAGCCATTACGCTAACTGCTGGTCCCAGTAATTTCTCTCTTTTTAAAAAGTTTTTTGCTATAGGGCACGTACACTCACCTGAGACAGAGAGAGTAGGAAAAATTGGAAAGCATCCCTTGGGAGGATGACTACACCACAATCCCTTCTCTTCCAGTCTCCTCTCAGGATATTGGGCACAATGTACCTGTGCCCAGTGGGATTTTTATTTATTTTTTATTTCTTGTTCTTTTATATATTCAATCACATTATTTAGCTTACAAAGTGAATATTCCAAAATGTGAACATTTCTCCATAGTCCAGTTGATAATACTATAACATTATCTTCAACAGATAATACCACATTTCTTTGTCCCATTAATGCTTTGCCTCTCTATTTTTCTTCTAAATGTCCTTCCTCAGACCCTACTCTTTCACAAACACTATATCTGATATTCACAAGCCAGGTCCAGGACTTGAACTGCCCTTTGGGCCATGTGGGATCTAGTGCCTTGCCTCCATGCCACCTGTTAACCAATAACTTCTATTTTTAAAAACTTATTTATTTTATTCTGATAGAGAACATAGACACGCTCTTAAGAGAGAGGAAGAAAATTCCCCTAGACAAGGTCTTGTATTGCAGTTCCCCTTGCCCCGCCCTCCTGCTCTTCAGGATCTCGGGGACACCCTTGTGTGTTTCAAGGCCAACCTGGGGATCGGAACTCCTGGGCAGCCATGTAACTTTTAGTGCTGCTGTTTGGTTTGCTACTGGCCGTGCCACAGGCTGAGCCAACTTTCATTTCTTGATAAATTGAACATTGACTATGTACTGCACAAGGTATGAGTTAATGTTGGCCTATCATTACATGAACTATGGTATTATAGAAGGCCATGACAAAAACAGAAGACAAAAATCAGGTGAAGCACCAGCAACAACTTCAAAAGTGAAGAATTACTCTAAGGAAGTGAAAAACTAAGGTGTGTGGTATCATTTACATATCACTTAGCGGAACATGACTTTTCATTCAGATCGTATGATTCATTCTAAAGTTATTCCACTCATTTTCAATTACAAGAGTTCTTGTTAAAAATATTAACTTTACAATGCGTTCGCTCCATTAATAGAAGAACTTTGCAAATAATGAACTGATTCTATTATTTCATATTAAGACCATCATGTGATTCAAATATGAACTATTAAGACTCCAATACTGTATAATTTTTCAACTGGTTTACAGACTCAAGACAAAGCTTTTCAAAGTTCATTTTGTCAAAAATGAAAAATCTGTCCTTGTAAATTTTACTGTAAAATCTGTTCAAATACTTAATATTGAAGAGAACCTTTTTTTTTTAAAGTCTTTTTTGCCATTGGGCACATGTGCTTGCAGGAGAGAAAGAGAGAGAGAAAAGGAGAAATCATCCCCCAGAGAGGATGGCCATGCCACAGTACCTTCTTCTCCATTCTCTTCTCAGGATTTGGGGGACGCATGCATGTGTACCCAGTGTGATCTTCAAGCTGCCAAGTCCAAGACTTGAACCAAAGTCAACCATGTGGGAGTCTAGCACCTTAACCACCAAGCCACTTCCTGGCCCTCAAAGAGAAGCCCTATTTTTGCAGCAATTTTGTAACTAACCTTTTTGATAAAGTGAAATACTAAGGAAAACAAAGTTGTTTTTAAATTATGAAGTCTAGGAAACAGAAATGTCTTTGAGATTGGTTTTAGAGCATGAATAATTAATAAATACAACCATAACAAGTTACGATATTGTACCAAAGAAAAATGATACTGGTAGATATATATAGATTTAAATAATTCATTGTTATTGTAACTGAACTACAACATTTTGTAATAAATCTGATTTTAAATATAAAAGAAGGGACCAGCAGTTGGCGTAATGGCTTTGTCGCTAGACTCTCATGTAGTTGACTGTGGTTCGAGTCCCAGACCTGGTGGCTTAAACTCATGCCAGGCACATGTGTGTGCATGCCCAAGATCCCGAGAGGAGAATGGAGGAAAAGGGATTGCAGAGCGGCCATCCCCCCGGGTGTCGGGGGGTGATTTCTCGCTTTCTGTCTCTCTGTCTCTCTGTGTCTTTCTGGTGAGCTCACACGCCCTATAGCAAAAACCTCTCTAAATAAATAAATAAATAAATAAATAAATAAATAAACAAACTTGTACAAGACAGCTTTTTCTCTTTGCTGCCTACAGTCATTCATATTTTTGGAAATGTTTGAAGGATTAAGAATCACTGTGAAAGTCGACCGATGGGTCCTACAGTAGTGTCAACCAGTTTGTAAACAACTTTTGTATATCTGGATTCTATTTTTATCAAAATAAGTTGGAAGTCTATCATTAAAATACTCAACAAGTAATGTGCTAAAAAGTCTTCTAGATTTTAGCTAGTGTAGTTATCAAAAAGAGGCTGAAACAACCTAAAAGCTTGTCCAGTTATTACATTGCTCTCAAGGTCAAAATCCACTGAGCAGAGTAAATAATGAAAGTTCAAATGAGAGTTCGAATGACAGCCTAGGTTTAATTTAAATATGTTCTAGATTGTCCACATATGTAGAAAAGTATTTTATAAAACTCTTTTTAAATTGTTGGGTAAATTTGTAATCTATACCAGAATAACACAAATGAGAGAATTCTATAACTTGGTGCTATTTCAAAACATTAGTAAGAATCATGAAGGGAGAGATTCATTTCATGAGTTTCATCATGTAAATATAGACAAAGAAAGGTACTAATGAATAAAAGCACAAAATACAATGCCTATGAAAATATTTGGAGTTGGGCTACTTCCATGGCCTCGTGGTTAAGGCAGCTGGATCCTATATGGCTGACCCATCAGTTCAAATCCTAGACTGGCAGCTTGAGAAACACATTGGGCACATGTGTATGTGTTCCTGAAATCCCAAAGGGAAGGAGAGAGAGAGAGGAGAAGGGATTGTGGTGTGACCATTCCCCAAGGAGAGTGCATTCTCTCTCTTCCTCTCTCTCTCTGTCTCTCTCTCATAAGCATATGTGCCCTTTTGCAAATATTTTTTTAAAGAGAAAGAAAGAAAATATTTAGAATTATATGTGTGTTCTCACTTTAACCCCAGCGGTTATATTAGACTAATCTTCATTTAGTGGAATTTCCTCTGAGCTACCAGATATCTTAGCATCTAAGAAGAGATTTTTTTTCAATTAAAAATGAATTCTATAGAGAAAAATTAATTAAAAATGCCAACAATTCCGAATGTATTCATCACAAAATACATATTTTAAAAGTATCTTATACAATCTTATTTTTAAGAAACTAGTAAAACCATGTTTTTAATTTTTTTCTGCAGGAAAACAAGCTGTAAGTGTCCAAGAGGAATATTTTAGAACGTTTAGAAACAAACTAAATGAATAACAATGATGCTGACAATAATAAAATTCTTTTTTTTTTTAGAGAGAGAGATTTTTGCTATAGGGCACATGTGCTTGTTGAGGAGACAGAGAGAAACAGAAAGCAAGAAATCACCCCCCCCCCCCAGAGGGGATGACCACTCCACAATCTCTTCTCCTCCATTCTCCTATCAGGATTTTGGGCATACATGCATGCACACATCTCTGGCATGAGTTTGAAGCCACCAGATCCAGGACTTGAACCACAGTCGACTACATGGAACTCCAATGATGTTACCATTATGCCATCTACTAGTCCCAATAATAAAATTTTAAAGACTACTTTTTGCCTATTCAGTCACTTATTATAATTTGATAATGTTATCTTATAAAGTTGAATTTGAACTAGATCTACCAAATCTTGAAGGAATAGCAATTCCAGAGATTTTTTTGAAAACTTGGACCCAATCATTTTGAAAGATTAGTATATTCTTGGTTTCCAAACAAAATAAGGTCAATGCAAACAAACAATCAAAATTTATAGGCACAAGTTGCTTAAGAATGTGAGTGCCAAAATCTTAAAGAAAATATAGCTAGCTAAATCCAATAGTGTGTTGAAACGATTGCCATAAACATTCTGGGGTACCTTCCTTCCTTTCTTTCTTTCTTTTTTTTTTTTTTTTCAAATTTTTGTCATAGGCTGTGCGTGCTCATAGGAGAGTGAGAGACAGAGAGACAGTGAGAGGCAAAGTGAGAAATCATCCCCCAAGAGGATGGCCATACCACAAACCCTTCCCTTCCATTCTCCTCCTGGGATTCCAGGAATGCATGCATTCTCTTCGAGCCTCCAGGTCCAGGACTCAAACTGCAGTCAGCCATGTGAGAGTCCAGTGCAACCTGCTTGGCCACCAATTGTGTTTCAGTACCAAAAAAGTCAACAATGTAATCTGTAATGCTAGTATCCTAAGAAAAAATATATAATAATTATTCCGTAAAGAGAAAAAAATAATTAATAACATACCAAAAGTTTTTAGTAAACTTTATAAAGAAAATGTAGATGTATTTTATTTAAATTAGCAACAGAAAATAATGGTCTTAACCACCACTGCAATTTAACCTAGAGTTATTTTGGTGTAGGATTGGGAGGGAAGATATAAATTTATGTTTTTTAAAAATAATTACCTATGCAAAAAAAAGCAACAGAATCATCAAATATTGGGACATCGGAAAAGTCATGACTCACTTTTGCATAGAAAAACATAGAAAAATGTGTCATGACTTCCCCAATGACCTAATAAACTATTTAAAAACAGTGTCTGTTGCCTTTTCTGTACATAAGCTTAACCTGCAGAATTCAATAGTATTCTCCACACTAGCAAAAATCAATGCTCTCTTCAGTCAATGGTCATTACTCATGGTCATTATGTTCTGTAAAGTCATCTTGAGTGTTCAATTAGTAAATATTGAAGAATTGCTTCTAGGGAAAATATGGGATAGGTTCCCATGAGCCTCTGGTTACAAGATTTTTATCAGCTGATCAATATATAGCCTTGTTTTTTGTGTACTTCTGTTTAAAGATACTTCAATCAATATGTATTAACATAGAATTATAGCCAAGAACACAGTAATCGAATAACTCATGCAAGGGAGAGGGAGCAGCAGGTGGTATGGTGGCTAGGGCACATGGTTTATTGTGGTTTGAGCTCCCGGCCAGGCAGCTTTAAAGCATGCTGGGTGCATGCGCATGCGTGCCCAAAGTCCTGAAAGGATAATGAAGAAGAAGGGTGTGGCCATCCCCTCTGGGAGTGGGAGTGGGGGTGGGGATGAGGAGGGCAGGGTTTCTCACTTTCCCTCTCTCTTCTCTCTTTTTCTGGTGAGCACACAAGCCTATGGCAAAAATCTAAAAATAATAATAATAATAACTCACGCCAGAAGGTCAATGACTGGTGCAGTGGGAATACCATGCTCTGCAATTGGACCCACACAGAAAGGCCCCAAGTCCACGTGAGGGAGCATGCGCACATGTGTGTCATCTGGGCTGGCTGAGGCTGGCGGTGGATTGCAGTGTTAGGTCCCTGTTAGGGATGCCTTTCTTCTCTCTCCCTCTTTCTCAGGAAGAAATAAATATTTTTTTTAAAAAAAAGAAACACAAAACAAAACAAAAATCTCATGCCCCAACAGAGCTTCTCTGACACACATATTTTCTCCACACAGCAAATAACTGCCTTCTAGTGCTAAGGAATTCTAGACAGCTTGCCAGCACTATACCTGCACGCCATGTAAACAGCCTGCCCACCAACAAAACTCTTGAAAAATGTGGCACTAATAGACCACAAGTAGAACAGTTTGGTAGATTATGAGAGCTGCAGAAAAACGGTAGGGGCACCTAATTTGACTTCAGCTGGGCAGACGTGCCTGAATGACAGTCTGCATGTGAGTACAAATGACCCCAAGAGCCCATGAGTGCCATGAGCATTTGGTTTGAGATGACAAGTTTTAGCAAGTAGACACATTCACAAATAGAAAAGTTGTGAATAATGATGAGCAACTTGTGTGTGCTTTATATACATCTAAAAGAAATAAGTGCTACTTAGAAAGATAACAAAAACATTATGCTGTCTAGAAAACATATTAAGATGGGACTAGCAGATGGCGTAATAGTTACATTGCTGGATTCCCACATAGTCAACTGTGGTTTGAGTCCCAGACCGGGTGACTTAAAACTCATGCAGGGCACTTGTATGGGTATGCCCAAAATCCCAAGAGGAGAATGGAGGAGAAGGGATTGTGATGGGGCCATTCCCTCAGGGGGTGATTTCTCACTTTCTGTCTCTCTGGCAAGTGCACACACCCTATAGCAAAAATCTCTATTAAAAAAAGAAAAAGAGAAAAAAAGAAAATATATTAAGATATCTATATGGCAGACGGTGAGAGGGAGGGAATCAAGAAGAGAAAAGAAAGAAGTAAAAGAGTTAAGAAACACAAAATGGAAAATTATCTTTTGAAGATAATAGGTATGATGATGTCTTTGATTAGACTGATATTCAGTGTATTCTGGATGGGAAGATTCATTTTGTATTCTGTAACAATATACAGTGAGTGAATATAAAATAAATAAAAAGATATCGATAGAAAAACACTGTCTCTAATAAAAGACATACAAAATTATCTAAATTAATACAGAAATACCACAAATATTACAAAGCAATATTTATTTGTGTGCATGCATGCACGTGTGTATGAAAATAAGAGAAAACTAGACAGATGGAATAGAAGAGTTCAGAAGGAGACCAGTCCGTATGTGGTCAACAACGGCAGCATTGCAAATAAATGGTGATCAGTGTAGAGGATATCTTCAGGGAAAATGATTCCGAATACGGAGACAAATAAACTCTCTCTCTAAAACAAGGACTTTAGATGAGTGCTACCAATAGAAATATAAAGCGGTACGTTTTAGATTTTAGTTTTAGATTTTTTTTAATTGCCACACTTAAAAGTATCATTTTCTTTACTAACGCATTTTATTTAACCCAACATGTCCAAAATACTGTTACATCAACAAGTAACCTATTTGTTAAAAATTATTGATACATATACCTTTTAGTTTGCCAGAGAAGACATGTCCTCAGCAGAGAGAAATAGAGAGACATAGAGAGACAGGAAGAGAGAGGAAGCACCTCCCAGGGGGGCATGCTCCACTGCAATGCCTTCTCCTCCATTTCTCCATCCTGCTAGACTATTAGGTATGCATGCCTGTGCACCTGGCATGATTTTCAAATTGCCAGGTCCACAATTCAAAATGCATCATCAGCTGCGTGGATCCAGCTCCCTTAACCACTAGGCCACTGGCTGGCCCAAAAATTGTTGATATATTTTATCATTTTTTCTTCTTTCTCAGTCTTTGAAATATGGTGTATATATAGATTCACATATCCAATAAGTTTCTGATATCTATTAATAAATTTTGCATGGAAAAAATCACTTTTGTCTAATACTTGAATCTGTATTGGTAACATTTCAGAAAAATCAATTTTACCAATACTCTGTTCAAATTAAATAAATTTGTTAACTGATGTATCATTTTAGTATCATTAACAAGGAAGCATTGTATGTTTTTTTAAAAAAGAGATTTTTACCTTAGGGCACATGCTTTCAATGGAGAGAGGCAGAGACAGAGACAGTGAGAGGGGAAGTGAGAAATCATCCACATAGAGGATGGTCATGAGGCAATCCCATCTCCTTCATTCTCCTCTTGGGATTTTCAGCATGCACACACATGCGCCCAGTGTAATTTCAAGCTACCAGGTCCAGGGCTTGAACCGCAAGCTGCCATGTACGAGTCCAACAATGTAACTGCTACGTCAGCTTCTGGCCCCACGCTGTATGATTTTAAAAACGACTTTATAGTGATCACTATCAATAAAACATACTTCAAAGTTTTCTTGTAGTTTTATAGCCAATTTACATTATGTTGCATATTGCAATACAGTCTTAATATAATCAATTCATGTTATAAAATGCACATAATTAAAATTACTAATTTGTATTATCAAAAGTTTTGGTTTCAACATAAATTCTCATTGATGTCTAGTTAAATCACAAATAAAGCTTTTCTTTCCATGAGTTACAACTTTAGCTTATACATACATAGTATCAGTGAGAAGATACGCAAAAGGATTTCAAAAAGTTCAGGAAAATATGGAACTAAAGAATGAGTTTATTTTCATACAAAAATTTGAAATACATATTTTTCATGAACTTTTGAAAGGTCCCTTATACCTTACATTGCAAGTATTCCTTTTTTTTAATTTTTTTGTGTAATTGGCAATTATCACTATCACTTCAAAAACTAAATTAAATTGTGTTTCTTGAGCTGGCCCCACACAAAGTGGTTAGGTGCTGTACAGAGGAAGCTGGATTCCACATGGTTGATGGGAGTTTGAGTCCCATTCCCAAGGGTTTCATAAACATGCTGGTCATGTTTTCCTGAAGGAATGGAAAATAGGAGAAAAAGAATTGGGGCACAACGAATTCCACTGGGGGTTGTGCTCTCGCTCTTTCCCTCTCCACCTCTCTCTTTCTAATTATTTACTTTATTTTATTTTATTTTATTTTATTTTATTTATTATTGTTATTTTAAGTTTGCTATAGAGCACATGTGCTTACTGGAGAGAGACAGGGTGGGAGGAATGAGAAAGCAAGACATCAGGGCCAGGACTCCAACCATGGTTGACCATGTGGGAGTCTAGAATCTTAACCACCACATCACCTGCTGGTCCCTCTCTCTCTTTTTCTATCTGTCTCTCTCTTACTTCTGGTATATTTTTTAAAAGTTAGTTTCCTAAATTGAAGCAATCAGTAAAAAAAAAAATCTTTGTGAAACCTTTTAATGCCTCAACCAATTAGCACTGGCAATTAACACAAGAGCATTAAATTTATTTTCTTCTATTTTTCAGCGCTTTCATAAACTATTGATGATTCATAACTTGCATATATATATTGAAGGTTAGCAAATATATTCATGATACCTTTAATAAAAGTATAAAAGCTTCAGAAAATTGAGCAGAAATACTTTCAATATTCATCATTCTGTGGAATGAAGCAATAAAGGAAATAATAGTCTCCTATTTCAAAATTCTACTGAATTCAGACTTTTCACCTAGCATCACTGGAAAACTGTTATGATAGAGTTAATTTTTCCATATCCATCTGAAATTCTCTCTTGAAAAATATAGAAGATTCAACAATATTTATGCCACAAGTATAACTTTATACGTGGCAAATTGACCACATGTCTATGCAAATTTGGAAGTGCTTCAAGATAACCCAAAGAATTGCTTAAGAAATGCCATATATCATGACTCCTGTAGAGCTAACAAAAAGTGTTCACTATTTTCCAAAAGTTGAATTATTCAATCTTGATGTTGTCAGAAAGATATCCTACTTTGTGAGCAAGTAATAGGCAGCGTAATTGCACGTCTTAGAATAAAACATACTTTTTTAGAGAGATTTTTTGCTATAAGACATATGTGCTTGCTGAAGAGACAGACAGAGACATAGAGACAGAAAGCTGAAAATCACCCTCGGGGGGATAGCCACCCCACAATCCCCTCTCTTCCGTTCTCCTTTCGGGACTATGGGCATATGTGCACACACACCCAGCATGAGTTTCAAGCCACCGGGTCTAAGACTCGAACTGCAGTCAGCTACATGGGAGTCCAGCAATGTAACCATTAGGTCACCTGCTGGTCCCAGTAAAATATCTTTTAAGTCTTTTCTGTATAATTTTCTACGGAGTGTCCATAACTTAATAATTTCTTTTTCCTTCTTTCTGCCTAAAATGTTTTATTGTGTGCCCCATTTTATAACTGGCTGAAGTTACAAGCTCATCTTCTGTTCAAAATCATTTAGGCCAGCAGGTGGCACGGTGGTTGAGGTGCTGGAGCCCCACATGGCCAGCAGTGGTTCAAGTCCTGGAACTGGCAGCTTGCTTTCTCACTTTCCCTTTCTTTCTCTCAGTTGGTCTCTCTCTGGTCAAATTAAGATAAGTGAGTAAATAAATAAAATTTAAATAAATAATTAGCTTTTAAAAATTATTTACAGGGGCCAGAAGGTGGTGTAGTGGTTAAGGCATTGAACTCCCATATGGCAGACTTATGTTCAAGTCCCAGACTTGGCAACCTGAAATTCATGCCAGGCACATGTGTGTGCATGCCCAAAATCCTGAGAGGAGAATGGAGAAGGGATAATGGCATGACCATCACCCATGGGGGTTGATTTCTTACTTTCTGTCTCTCTATCTCTCTGGCAAGTCCACACACCATATAACAAAAATCTCTTTTAAAAATCATTTACAAATTTTGTGTTGGCCATTTAGTTCTGATATCAATGGATTTATTTTTGTCCATTTTTGTTTGACTACAGAGAAGAAACATCAAATTCACTATGTATTTACTGAAACATATTTTAATATTATCTTCCTTATTATCTTTATTTTTTGTACTACTACAGCAATTTGCAATTGTGATTCATCAGAAAATTTGTTACATATTTTTAAAAAGGAAATTTCTATAAGGTGTGTGCACTCACCAGAGAAAGAGAGAGAAGTAAAGTGAGAAATCCCCCCAAGAGGGATGGTCATGCCACAAACCCTTCTCCTCCATTATCCTCTCAGGATTTAGGGCATGCACACATATACACCGTGTGTGTGTGTGTGTGTGTGTGTGTTTAAGATTTTTTCCTTAGGGCACATGCACTCTCTGAAGAGAAAGAGAGAGGGAAAGTGAGAAATCACCACCTCCTAGGGGATGACCACACCACAATCCCTTTTCCTCCATTCTCCTCTCAGGATTTTGGGCACATACGCAGATGTGCTCAGTGTGATTTTTCAAGCTTCTGGGTCCAGGACTTGAATCATAGAGTTGGCCATGTGAGATGCAGCCACCTTAACCTCTATGCCACCTGCAGACCCCTAATATGTTGTTAAGTCTCCAAGTCCAAGACTCAAACGATATACTCAGCCATATGAGATCCAATTGCCTTAACCACCATGCCACCAGTTAGCCCAATGACATACTTTTTATCCAGTCTTGCTCATTTTGTTTTTTTTTTTGTTTTTTGGGGGATTTTTTTAGGGTTTTTTTTTTTGAGAGGTTTTCGCTACAGGGTGCGTGCACTCGCCAGAGAGACAGAGAGAGACATAGAGACAGAAAGCAAGAAATCACCCCCCCCAAGGGGGATGGTCACGCCGCAATCCCTTCTCCTCCATTCTCCTCTCGGGGATCCTGGGAGGCACGCACACACTCCCGGCGTGAGTTTTAAGCCACCAGGTCCGGGACTTGAACCGTGGTCGACTACGTGAGAGTCCAGCGACATAGCCATTACGCTAACTGCTGGTTCCCTTTTTTTTTGAGAGTTTTTTTTGTTGTTGTTGTTGTTGTTGTTGTTTTTTTTTTTTTTTTTTTTTTTTTGCTATAGGGCACGTGCACTCGCCAGACAGACAGAGAGAGACATAGAGACAGAAAGTGAGAAATCACCCCCCAGGGCAGATGGTCACGCCGCAATCCCTTCTCCGCCATTCTCCTCTCGGGCTCTTGGGCACATATGCACACGCGCCCAGCGTGAGTTTTAAGCCACCGGGTCCGGGACACGAACCGCGGTCACCTACGTGGGAGTCCAGCGACATAGCCATTACGCTAACTGCTGGTTCCCCTCATTTTGTTTTTATGGTTCCAATTGTATTATACTATTCTGCATCTCTATTTGATTCTGTGGCAGAAAGAAGAATGTTCTCATTTTGCATGTTAACATTGGGGAGAACTTATTTTTAAACTAGCAAAAGAAGTTAAATGCACTAAATAATAATAAAAATTTTATTCTGATTACTAATTACAGTTTACACAGGCATCACTCTAACTTTGATGTTTTTGTACTTGAATAAACAGACTACAATGTTACTTTAGTGCCTAGAGAAAAAAGAAACCATTTTAAATACATCAATTAGTTGACACCAGTAAGCTTGGTAACACTTTTGTGTACTAATAGAAATAATGCTTGTCTTCGTCACACACAGAACGATTCATCAGTATCTTACACAGTTAATGTGAAATGTAAGCCTACAAAAACAATAAGTTATGCATAAGTTTATACTGCTTCAGTTTTTAAACTTAAATAAGTTAAAGACAAATAAAATTAAACTTCAGTTCCCCAGATGCATTAGTCATCTTTTTCTGAGAAATTTTTATTATAGGGTGTGTGCACTCACTGGAGAGACAGAGACAGAGAGACAGAAAGTGAGAAATCCCCTCCCCACCAGGGCATACGACCACAGTGCAATCCCTTCTCCTCCATTCTCCTCTCGGGACTTTAGGCACACACGCACACACACCCGGCCTGAGTTTTAAGCTGCCTGGTCTGGTGCTCAAACTGCAGTTGACCACAAGGGAGTCCAGAGACAAAACCATTATGCCATCTGCCAATCCCGCATTAGTCATCTTTCAAGTGTTCGATAGCTGCATAATGCTTAGGCTACTTAGTGTATAGCCCAGATCTAGGTGAATTAAAGATTTAAATTTTAAAGCAAAAACTATGAAGTTAATTGGGAAGATTTAGGATGATACCTTAGTAAACTAGAAGAGTGACAAAAGTGTAAAACTAAAGCAAAAAAATTGTTAATGGATCACATTAGAATCAAAGATTTCTGTTCAGTAACATGAACCTGTCACAAAGTCTATAGATAACAAAACCAGGAAGCAAAATAGAGCTAAGCATTGGCAAAACTGTGGGCTATGCTTCCTCCCCTGCACTGTTGGTAGATGTCTAGATGATTTTAGTCATTCCAGAGAGCAGACTTCTACTATAAGCTAAATTAACTATCATCATACTCCAGTTATAATCCAGCAATTCCTAGTGCAGAGGAGGATGCTCCCATGGCACTCAGGGTGGTGGCACAAGAAAATCCACAGTTAGAAGTCACAGAGAATTCACCCTAGAAAAGCATAGAGGTTAAAGTGCCAAGGAGAGTTATTTAACAGGTAGCAGTAAGAGATTATATGCACACAGTGAGACACAGAGAAATGTGTCAAAAGTGTGCTTCTTGAAAAAAGGAGTAAGTAGATTGAGACTGTATGCTGGTATCATGTGTGTAAGTTAAAAATATATATTCATACTGTATATCTCCATTTAACATGTACCGAACGTCTTCACTCTATGGCAGAAATGGAAAGATCTGAAGATATGATAGTAGAAAAAAAAAAAAAAAAAGATATGATAGTAGAGAAGATAAGTGTAAATACAGGAGACTGTAAGGGAGGAGAATGAGTAGGAGGGGAGTGGGTGGGAGGAGCAAAGGAAGAAACGTTTAACTGACAAAAGAATTAAAGTTCTCTGTGGAAAAAAATGTCCTATAAATTTTGCTTTATAAAAATTAAAATTTAATTAAAAATACATGTACGCAGCAATACATATTTTGAAAGATGCAAATGCACATTAAATGCATCAGCCTGCTGGTCTGCGGGGGAGAATAATGACAACCAGGTGAACTACGGCCATAGGGCGTCACAAATTTAGGAGTGGGATTAAGCTAATCCTTTACTTTTGAGGTTCCAGAATTATTAAAAAAAAAAACTGAATTTCATTTCTAGCAATATGTCAGGGTACTCTGAGATGCTCTTACACAGAAAATGAAAGAAATTTAGTGTGAAAAATATATTGGGAACCAGCAGTTAGTGTAATGGCTATGTCGCTGGTCTCCCACGTAGTCGACCGCGGTTCGCGTCTCGGACCCGGTGGCTTACAACTCACGCCGGGCGCATGTGCGTGCGTGCCCAGGATCCCGAGAGGAGAATGGAGGAGAAGGGATTGCGGCGTGGCCATCCCCCCTGGGGGGGTGATTTCTCGCTTTCTGTCTCTATGTCTCTCTCTGTCTGCCTGGCGAGCGCACGTGCCCTATAGCGAAAACCTCTCCAAAAAAATAAATAAATAAAAATAGATAAAAATAAAATTTTAAATTAAAAACTTGATTAATATATGTATATATTTTAATTCTCACGGATAAATTTCAAGGATACATTATAAGATACAAAAGGAAATGAGAAATCATGAGAAATAACTGGTTGACAAGAAAATATAACCAGGCATACTGGGAAAAAACACTACCAAATTTCATAAAAAAAAAAAAAAAAAAACTTTGAAATAGGCAACAGATTAGATACAGATGAACAGTTATTTGTCTGATAAATAAATCTGAATTATTCAGACTATTGATGGGAAGAAAAGTGATACTAAAAATAGAGATTGGCTAAGAGATATGAAAACTAGATTATGATGCTCTAACATTTATTTAGAGTCTAGTACAAAAGAAGAGAAGCAGGGCAATATCTTAAGTGGCAATGACTGAGAATATTCAAAAACTGAATATAAACCATATCTTTTGAGTTTCAGATATTTCAAAGACTCTCAAACAAAATACATTATATACCTAAAGCCAAATGTTGGTGTTTCAGAACACCAAAGACAAAGTAAAGATTTGAAAGTTAGTCAGAGAAAAGACAAAATCGTAAAGATAAATGGCAATTTCATTGACAGCCGACTTTGAAACACAACAATGGATACCTTAAGACAGTAGAGTAACATGTGGTTAAAAGATACTGACAAAGAGGACTGTCAATATACTATTGTACATCTTGTGAAACTCTAAAGAACAAAAGCAAAATAGGAGGTTATTCTCAGATAAACAAAAATGTATCCACAGAAATCACTAAAAAATTCTAAAGTTTTTTTTTTTTTAAAAAGAGTTAAAAATCTTTCACTGTAATAGTGATGAATTCTTTTTACTTTCTGTTTGCATTCTGTTAGGTTTAACTTTATGTATTTTGAGGCCATGTCATTAGATGCAAATAGGTTTAGAGTTGTGATATCTTCCTGGCTATGACCTTTTTATCATTATTCATTGACCCTATTTGTTCTTTTTGTTTATTTATTTAATATTAAGCTTTTTGACAGAGGGCTTGTATGCTTGCTGGAGAGAGACAGAGGGAGGAAGCAAGAAAACACCCTCATGAGGAATGGTCACACTGCAATCCTTTCTCCTCCATGTCTCCATCCTTCCAGGATTTTGGATTTGAGGCACGCACACCCACTTATCCAGTGTGTTTTTCAAAGATGCAGCTCAGGGACTTGTGCCACACAATTGGACATGTGGAATCCAGCCACCTGAACTTCCATGCCATGAGCTGGCTCTCTGTTCATTGAAATTTAGAATATTTGAGTAACACAATTAGCTTAACCTAAACATGTGAAATACTATGCCAAAAGTTACAGAATATATATGTATTTTTTAGCTATACAAGAAAAGTTTACCAAAAGTACCTAAATACTAGGTGCATAAAACAAATATAAATGAATGCTGATATAAATACAATTTATGACAAAAAGATGAATGAAATGTTTATAACTTCTGACACTAAATCATTCTTCTAAATAACTCCTTTGCTGATAAATAAATAATTTTTGAGGCATTATGAAAATTGTTAAGCAGTTATTCAAAACATAATATATCTCAAAACCCATGGCCACAACACACCTACTAGAAAGCTACTAGTAAAAAACAAAAGGAGAAAATAACAGTGTTGACAAGGATGTGGAGACAGTTTTACATTGTTTGTAGAAATGCAAAATGGTACAGCTCCTGTGAGAAACAATAGAATGATTCCTCAAAAAATTAAAAATAGAGTTATCATTTGATCTAGCAAGTTCACTTATGGGTATATATCCAAAAGGATTGAAAGCAGAGTCTTGAAGAGATATGTGTATACCCATGTTCATAGTAGAATTATTCACAATAGCCAAAAGGTGAAAGTCTCCCATGTTTCCATCAATAGATTAATGGATATTCAAAAGTTGGTATGTACATGCAATTGAATATCATTTGGCCTTTAAAAGGGAGAAAATTCTGTCACATGTTACAACATAGATAAACCTTGAGGATATTATGCTGAGTGAGAAAAGCTAGTCATCCAAGGACAAATAATGTATGCTTCCACTTATATAAGATACAAATAGTAATCAAAACTATAAAAAGTAGAATGGGATTGCCCAGGGCTGGTAGGCAGGGAGAATGGAGAATAATTGCTTAATGAGCATAAAGTTTCAGTTTTGCAAGATAAAATGAGTTCTATAGATAAATGGAAGAAGTGGTTATACAACTGTATAAATATACCTAATACACCTGAACTGTACACTGTAAAAAAGGTTAAGAGAGTAAATTTTATATATATTTTACCCAAAGTTTAAAAATGGGGGAAACAGAGATTGTGCTTAAAAAGTACTTAAAAATAAATGTACTTTTGGGACCAACAGGTAGCATTATGCATTATGCATTAGCATTATGCAATGGTTACGTTAATAGACTCCAATATAGTTGACTGCGGTTTGAGTCCCGGACCCAGTGGCTTAAAACTCAAGCCAGGTGCATGTGCTTGTGTGCCCAAAATCCTGACATGAGAATGGAAGAGAAGGGACTGTAGCATGGCCATGCCCCCTGGAGGAGGTGATGTCTCTCTTTCTGTCTCTCTGTCTCTCTGGACACACGTTTGATTTATTTCTTTGATAAATGAAAGAAACTGAGACAGAGAGACAGACACCCCCAATAGGGTCTTCATGCTGAGCTCCATCTCAAGCTTCAGCCGGCTTTGGGTCATGGGACTATGTCCTCCCTCATGGACTCAGGGAGCTCTCAAGACATGAACCGAGAACCTTCCCACATGGATCAGCCCTACAGAGCATTATATTTTACCACTGTGCTACCATCTGGCCTCCAATTCAATAATTCTTAATATGGAGAGAGAGAAAGAAATGGGGGTGGGAGGAGAGTACCAAATTTAGTACTATATAAAATGATACTATGTTATACTAAATAGGTCTTAATCTTAAAAATAGAAAGTTTAGAATCAGAAAACTCATTGATAGATCAAATACATTCATAGATAAATGAGAAAAATGAAAGAAAAGGATTTAACAGAATTCAACGTTCATGAATAGTTAGAATTGTAAGAAATTAAGAAAGCATACTTAAACTGATAAAAGATGGCTATTAAAAAACCTGAGGAAACATCTTGTGTAACTATTATGAACCTTTCTTTCAGAATGAGTAAGAAGACAGTGACTCCTAGTACTCTACTTCCCTCCAACATTGTAGCTGGGGATGTACCCAGCCTCAAAGACAAGAAAAAGAAACAGAAGTAGAAAATTTCAATATAAAGAACAAACCATCATTATTTGCAGAAAATCCAGAGGAATTGACTGTAGGAGTTGTCTGATGAATAATAAATACAAACAAACTCCTAGCAGGTGGATTTTTCTGGATCAAGTCAGATCTAAAATCTATAGACAAGAGGTCTTCATATAATGCACAGAAAGTGCAAATTATGAAAAAACACTATTCAGGGTTTCAAAATTTTGCAACAAAATAAAATCATACTTCTCCATCTTTCTATGAACTTTATGAAGTTGCCTCATATATTTAAAAAAGAAGAAGAAGAAGAAGAAGAAAAGGAAAACATCGGTCAGCGACTGCAGTCCCAGAGTAACACCATGCTCCGTGTTTTTAAAGCCACATCGGAGGGTCCTGAGTCCACATTTCAAGGTCTCCCCACGCTTGACAGGAGCCCACACATGATTTGGGCTGGGGGTAGGGGTGCATCACAGCGTAAAGACATTGTTAGGAGTGCTCTTTTCCTCACAGAAGAAGTAAATAAATTGTAAAAACAAAATTATATATGAGTCAACAGTCTAAAAAAAGTGTTACTGAGGGAACCAGCAGTTAGCGTAATGGCTATGTGGCTGAACTCCCACGTAGTCGACCGCGGTGCGCATCCGCGACCTGGTGGCTTAAAACTCACGCCAGGCGCATGTGCGTGCGTGCCCAAGACCCGGAGATGAGAATGGAGGAGAAGGGATTGCAGCGTGGCCATCCCTCCTGGGGGGTGATTTCTCGCTTTCTGTCTCTCTGTCTCTCTCTGTCTGTCTGGCGAGCGCCCGCGCCCTATAGCGAAAACCTCTCAAAAAAAAAAAAAAAAAGTGTTACTGAAGGAAAGAACAAGTTGGAGGATATACTTTACCATGTATCAAGACATACTATAAAAACATGATCATTAAGGCATGTCTCACTGGTGGAGTGATAAACAAAAAGACTTATAGGACAGAAGAGAGGACTCAGAGACAGACTTACATGAAGACAGGAACCTAGTCTGAAGGAACTGGTATTTGAAGGTCATGGGAAACTAATACAGAAGCAACTCTTTTTAAATGGGGAAGAAAATGAACTGGGGCCTGGCAGGTAATTAAAGAATGTCACTTTCTGACAGGCAAAAAAAAAAAAAAAAAAAAAAAAAAAAAGCCACCAACCTCCAAGTACAAGTACTTAAAGGTACAGTCAGATGGTGAGTTCCTGACTTGGCCCAGTAGCCTTCGGAGGCCTTTTAAGGAGTCTAATATGGCATGGTGGTTAAAGGTGTTGTATTCCCACATAGCCGGCTATGGTTCGAGTCCCAGACCTGGTGGCTTGCTTTCTCACTTTCCCTTTCTCTTTCTCTCTGGTCAAATTAAAAATAATAATAAGAAGAAATAAATGGAATTAAACAAATAAATATTTCTTTTTTTTAAAAAAAGAGTCTAATCTGAAGTTCTTTGTAAAAGGTTCCAGCAAAGTTAACTAAATCAATGAATACTCTTACAGGGCTTTGTGCAAATAAAAGACCAAATTGAGACTAAATTTATTTATTTATTTATTTATTTATTTATTTATTTGCAAATAGGTTACTTTATGCCTCTCTTTGGTCAAAGGGGAATGAAGAGAGAAAAAAAATATGTTTCAGAAAAAAAATTACAGTGCACTTATTACTAGATTTTAGCTTTGTCCATATCTGTTTTTTGAGTTTTTAGTATCTACCTATTGTTTGAACAGAATCCTAACCTTTTCCTGGCTTTAAGTTTTAAGCAAATTTTTCTTAACATTTTTAAATTTTATTTTATTAAAGATAAAGCTGATTTTCTTGAAATTAAAAAATACATTAAAAAATACCTATTTAATGACCACACTAAGCTATGTATCCTCAGATAGGTGCTACTGTATAGAATGTTCATTTTTTTTAAAGAATTATTTTATTTTTATTTGATCAGAGAGGGACAGAATGAGTGAAAGAGAGAGAGAAAGCAAGCCACCAGGTCCGGGACTCGAACCACGATCGTTCATGTGAGAGTCCAACACCCTTAACCACCATGCCATCTGCTGTCCCCATATAGTATATTCATTATATTCATTGATTTTTATGCCTAAAGTCAGACAGTTTCACAGATAGGTATAAATCAGTTGCACTTGCTATTGGAAGTATCTAGATTAATTAAGATCTTTTTTGGGGACCAGCAGTTAGCGTAATGGTTATGTGGCTGGACTCCCATGTAGTCGACTGTGGTTTGCGTCCCAGACCCGGTGGCTTAAAACTCACGCCCGCTGAGTGTGCGTGAGTGCCCAAGATCCCGAGAGGAGAATGGAGGAGAAGGGATTGTGGCGTGGCCATTCCCCCTGGGGGGTGATTTCTCGCTTTCTGTCTCTCTATCTCTCTCTGTCTGGCTGGCGAGTGCACGCGCCCTGTAGCAAAAACTTCTCCAAAAAAAAAAAAAAAAAAAAAAGATCATTTTTGAATCATTACAATGGAAAATTATTTGTTGACAACATGTATGTTGATGTGCTTGATAGAGTCAATATACAGTGTATTTTGGATGGAAAATTCATTTTATATACTGTAATGATGTATAGTGAATTGATGCAAAAAAAAATAAATTTAAAGGAAAGAAAAAAGAGAGAGAGGGGGAGAAAGAGAGAGAGAGAGACAAACATAGTGAGAGGGAAAGTGAAAAATCGCCCCTCAGTGGGGACGTCCATGCCGCAATCCCTTCTCCTCCATTTTCCTCCTGGAATCTTGGGCACGCCCACATATACACCCAATGTGAGTTTGAAGCCACTGGGTCCGGGACTCGAACTGTGGTTAGCCTACTGGGAGCCCAGTGACATAACTGCTATGCCATCTCTGGTCCCGACATCTCTTCATGATCATCCTTGGAATTCCTTTCTCCTGTCCTGTGTGACTGCCTATTCCCTTAATCTGTTGTCCTCTCAGGATTTATCCCCTCATTTGAATGAGGCATATATTCTCCTGGACACTCCTGAGAGAGAGTGCATGAGAGGCAGGACTTTGGAGCTTCGCTGTCTAAGAATGCCTTTATCGTACCTCCCATATGGTTGACAGTTTGTCTGGGTAGATCCTGAATCATTTAGTCTCTGCTGCCCTTATTATGAAATTATATTTACAATGTTCAAAAAAAAAAAGGAAAAAATGTGACATATGTTCTCTATGGAATACTACCCAGCTATTAAAAAAAAGAAATGAGATCCTGATATTTGATTCAAAGTGGACAAATACAGAGGACTTAAGGGTAAGTGAAGCAAGCCAGACTATGAAAGACTTAGTATGTCCCCGCTCGACGTATACTGATTGGCTATCTAGCAGAAACTGAGTTCGGAAGGTATAGAATCAGGGAGGGCAATGGTACAGACTAGAGAAAGTAAGGATGGGGTAATACGGGAGTGGGTAGTAGAGGGAGGGACGGGAACAGGGGGGTAAAAAAGTATGTTAAATTGACAAAAAATGAAAAGCTATTTGCTAATGATAATGTATATTGTAATGCCTTCATCTTGACTGATATATATGGTATTCGTGCCGGGAAAAGCAATGTTTTACACTGTAAAGAGAAATGTAATTAAATGTAAAATAAAATAAATTAAACAAACAAACAAAAAAAGAAATAGGATTCCTGCATCCTGGAATTCTCTGAAATCATATCAAGGTAAATTTACAACATAAATGTTAAAGGAAAATCTATAACACTTGGAAGAAAATGTGGAAGTCTATTCCTAGGGTGGGAAAGACTTTCTTAAAGATGCAAAAAAATGCATTCTATTCATGAAACGTTCAACCAATTGGTCTTAAAATCAAAGTATGGGGCCAGCAAATGGTATGGTAGTTAAGGCGCTGGACTCCCAAATGACTGACTTTGGTTCAAGTCCTGGACTTGGCAGCTTGAAAATCACACCAGGCATGCCTATGCATGTGCCCAAAATACCAAGAGGAGGATGGAGAAGAAGGGATTGTGGCATGACCATCCCTCCTAGGGGGGAATCTCCATCTATCTTTGTCTCTTTCTGTCTCTCCAACAAATGCACATACCCCATGGTAAAAAAACAAACAATAAAATATGAAAATCTCCCAATACATAAATGTAAAAAGTGACAATCTAATTGAGAGGTGGGCAAATTATTTCAGTGAATACTTCCTACAAGAAAAAAAAAATGTGAAAACATTCCATCTCACTAGTAACCAGAGAAATTCTAATCAATGCCAGAGTAATATTGGTTTACCTTAAGAGGGGCAACAAGTTTGAAGACTGACAATAACAAGGGGTGATAGGGTGGTGGGAGGGGGGAAGAGAACAATTCTGAGCAGTTGTGTGTGCCTGGACCATGGGAGGAAAGACTAGCAATGGAGTAAATGAAGAAGCCATGCGGTTTTAAGCGCCAAGACCCTCACATCAAAGCTAAACCTGTCACGCAGTATTTTCACTTGCTGCACTGATTAGATCTGAAATGCATTCAGCGTCTGAAATACAAGGACCAAGTTAAACCAAATAATGACATTATGAAATCACAAACACACCAATCACCACCTATTGTCACAGCCATAATGTGAGACATATGGTTGAGATGATTATAAAATGATGTCTCAATATGACTTTTTTTTTTTTTTTTTTTGGAGAGGTTTTTGCTATAGGGCGCGTGCGCTCGCCAAACAGACAGAGAGAGACATAGAGACAGAAAACGAGAAATCACCCCCCAGGGAGGATGGTCACGCCGCAATCCCTTCTCCTCCATTCTCCTCTTGGGATCTTGGGCACGCACGCACATGCGCCCAGCGTGAGTTGTAAGCCACCGGGTCCGGGACACGAACCGTGGTCGACTACGTGGGAGTCCAGCGACATAGCCATTACGCTAACTGCTGGTTCCCTCAATATGACTTTTAAAAATCATTAAACTAACAATTACAAGCATCCCTAATATTTATTAAATGCTTTATTATGATGTGCAGGTTTGCAAAATGTTTGTATGTTTTTCTGTCATTTCATGTTTGTTTGTTTGTTTGTTTTTTAAATACTGTCTGTGAAGCAATGGTTCATGAGAGAGAGACAGTACAGTCACCAAAGTTTTGTTGTTTTATTCAACAAAATTTGATAGGTCCTGTATGAGTTTTAATACCCATTAACCTTTCTGCAAAATCACCTTAATTCTGTGGGTTCTAATTTCTGAACTGGTTAAAGAGATCGGTGATAACTTGGTGACAACATTCAAAAAGCTCTGAAATTCTGAAGTGTAGGGAACACCTTGGTAAGATTGCACGATTTCACAGACCTGCTGCGTTCCTCAATTCCAGCTGCCTTAGAGAAGGAACAGATGCGGCTGGCTTCTTCCAGCACTGCTCACAGCTTTCCAGCTTTGAAGTAGATCAGAGCTAAGCGCAAGGGTCACAGAAGCAAGTTCTTGAGCTTAGGAGTCAGACCACATTGGGTCTCCAGTGAAACAAGTGCAAGAAATACCTGCCTGGCAGGCTTGTTGCAAAGAATGAGCAGATAATGCCACTCAAGTGCCCAGGTTGTTCTTGGAAGCAGAAACCTGTATCTATTCCTACCCGTTAGCCCGGGAGGCCACAGAGCTCAGGAGAGGCACCCACAGGATAGCTGGAGGAGGGTCCACTGGATGGCTCACGTCAGTCCACCTCTGGCCCCTCTGCCATTGGCCACTTCCTCTCCCTCCTTCCTCCTCCTGCTCGGCTCACTGCCTGGCTCCCTATTGTCATCCAACCTCAGCCCTGTTCCTTGGTCACAAAGCACATCTCTGCCCTGAGGCACCTGCCTCCATGGAATGCCATTAGACACCCTTCATCCTGGGCCCTGGCTGGCATTGTCCCAAGACCTCCCACAGATGTCGGGCCCAGGCAGACACTAAGCTCATCCTTGCCCCAGCCCTCTACTGTTCAGAACTTCCCAACCACAGGTTCTCTGCTTCCCTTCTGCCTTCTTGGGGACAAGCTGGTCTGAGGCAATGGGAGGCTCAAACATGTACAGAAGAGTTTTGCTTCTCTGAAGGATTTCAGAATGAACATGGTTTGGGGTTAGTAAAAGATGAACAATCCAAGATGCCCATGATGCTATCCGATTGCCAGAGCCGCCTTGTCTTCATTTCCAGTTTGTCCGTATTCCATTACAGTTTAGTGTCCAGTCACCTGTTCCCCTCCAGCTGCACTCCCTAAGCTGTCGTTGCCCTGTCCATGAACATGAAATGGGGAGCATCTCTCCCTGAGCACTGCTCTGATGACCTAACAGGTCTGTACACAGTCAATCCATCTGTTTAATGCACCTTCAGTCCCTTCGTTGTACCTTCTGCTAAGCTGCAGGGATGGTGTTTTCTAAAATGCAACCCCAGTAGAGTCTTCATACTGCGGTCCATCCGAAGCCTCACCCAGGCTGGATCACTGCCACACGTGAGTCTGGACTGGACTGAGATGTCCTAATGAAGATGCAAACCCAGAACCTTTCCTATGTGTACTAAACTGCACCACCCCACATCACTGCCTGGCCTCTCACGAGGACTTTGCATTTCAAAGATTTGTGGTCCTGGTTTTAACTTCAGCAGATGATATCTCCATCTTGAAAATTTATAATACATCATAGATTGGAATTGTTCTGAGGTTTCATGCATATGCGTAAGGTATACTATTATATATTGCTGCATTGTCATTCCGTTGCTTCATATTTTAACTCTTTACAGACTTTTGATAGAGTGTTAGCCTGCATTATAACTTTTGCTGGCTTTAACTGTTGCCAGGCTATGGAAATGCAAGGGTGCTGTGAAAGTGGCACATGAGCCTTTACACCCACTGTGCCCCTGTAGGCATCTCAGAGGGAGTGCAGGAGATGACACGAGTCAGTCATAGCATGCTTTCTGTTTGAATCAGATGAAGCATCACAAGCCTTTACTGTTGGGCCCAGATGGTGGTGCAATGGTAAAACCAGTGCTCCGTGAAGCAGATTCACATGGGAAGATCTCCAGTTCAAGTCCAGAGACCTCCCTAAGTATGGCAGGCAGGCTGTGCCCAAGATCTAAGGCTGGCCGAGGTGAAGGGTGGATCCTGAGATCCTATTGAGGGTGCCATGTCTTCTCGGTCTCTGCTTCTATCACTTGTGGAATAAGTGGAATGAATGAATGAATAAGTAAATAAATAAATAGAACTTTATAAAATAAAAAGGATCTTTAGGCCAGCCAATGGTATGATGATTAAGGCTGCTAGATCCTACAAGGCTGAGTCAGTGGTTTGAATACTGAACCCAGTCGCTTGTAAATCACACTGGGTGCATGCACATGCATGCCCCAAATCCCAAGGGAAGACTGGAGAAGGGATTGTGATGTGGTCTTCCCCACCCCCAGGGGAGGGTAATATCTCACCTTTCTCTCTTTCTCTTTCTCTCCCTCTCTCTCTGGTAGATGTATGCACCCTGTGGAAAATTAAACAGAAAAGAGAGAGAGAGATTGGGAGGAAAAGGAATTTTTACAATATTGTTTTTAAATTTTTTTAATTATTTTTTTAATACGTTCAATATTGTTTTTAGGCAGCCATAGAAACAGGTAAGAGTTCACATACAAGATAAAAATTGTTTTCTCCCTATAATAATGCTTATATTTTGAGACTATTACTAAATTATTTTGTTTCAGAAACAACATCACCATGTACACTCATCATTTTAAACCAATCTTAAATAATTAAATTTAATTTTTACCTCTAGTCCTTGGATACCTTGATGTTTCTATTCTTGACTGATTCATTTTGACTTGTTCCTTGGTTAACTAAAACAAATTTGCATGGCATTACTGAAAGAAGGTTCTATAAGTGGTATGTTTTCTCTTAATATCTGGAAACATTTCTCCATAGCCTTCATAGCCTTCATATTAGAATACAACTAGGTAGTAGAGCACATCCATTCATCATTTTTGCTGGATTTCAGTGTATACCTTTAACAATTCAGGAGTTTCCTGATCAGTTTTGACTGTACTTATTGCTACTATTGTTATTAATTTGTTTTCCTCTTCTAGAACACCTATAATGGTTGCTTAGTATTTTGTCTCAGTCCTCCATATTTATTATCTTGCCCTTCAAATATATGTGTACATATATGTGTGTGTGTGTGTGTGTGTGTGTGTGTATGTGTGTGTGTGTGTGTGTGTATATATATATATATATATATATATATATATATATATATATATATAGAGAGAGAGAGAGAGAGAGAGAGAGAGAGAGGGTTTTTTTGCTATAGGACACATACACTCACTGGGCACCCAGAGAAACAGAGAGAAAGTTAGAAATTTTCCCCCAGGGAGGATGGCCACACCACAGTTTCTTCTCCTCCGATCTCCTCTAGGGCTTTTGGGTGCACACACACATGTGCCTGGCATGATATTCAAGCCACCGGGTCAAGGACTCAAACTGTGGTTGGCCACGTGAGAGACCAATGCCACAATCACTACACCACCTGCTGGCCCCAGCTTCATATTTTTACCTCTTTACCCCATTTTTAGAAAGATAGTAGAGTTTCTCCTGGCTTTCTTTTCTTTAGTTTTCTTTCTTTCTCTCTCTTTCTCTCTTTTTTTTTAATTTGCCAGAGAATACACGCACTTTCCAGAGAGATGAAAAGAGGGAAAGAAAAAAACAAATACTCCCCTTGGGGAATAGTCATGCTGCAACTCTGTCTCCTTATTTCCGCATTTTGGGCATACATGCACAAATTCCCAGTGTGTTTTTCGCACCATCACATCCAGGACTTGAACCATCTGATTGGCCATGTGGTATCCAGCAATATTAACCACCAGGCCATAGGCTGGTCCTCTCCTGGTTTTCACTCCATATCATTAATGTAATTTCAAGTGTGTGAGACTTGTTCTTTACTGATACAATCAATTTTTAGAGCATGAGAATTTGGTTAGTTATAAAACTCAATTAAGCCTAAACCCTTCCTTTAAGATATTATTAGAAATATACATGCAACTTGACCGATAGGTTTAACAATTAGAAGATATTAATAAAGGGATTTAAATTACTTTTTCAAAGGGCCAAATGGAAATCTTAGAGTTGAAAAAAGAACTGAAATGAAAATTTCCCTAAATGGCTCACTTACACAAGTGAGATCACAGAAGGAAGATTGATTCTGCAACATTTAAAATATATTATAAGAAATTATTTAATATGAATAACAAAAACAAGAGATTGATTAAAAGTGAATAAAACCTCAGAGATCCGTGATTCAATATTTCAAGTGTATCAATATATGAGTAACAGGAGCCTCAGAAGCTTAAAAAACAGAGAAAAAGACATAAAAATTATTTCAAGAGCTGTAAGCTGAGGGCTCAACAGCAGTGACAAAGTGCTCGGGCATAGCTGCATAAGTCTGGGCCCACATGGGAGGCCTAGGTTTGGTCCCAGGACAAACATGGGCAGGGTAGGCTTGGTAGCATATTTCTGTGATGTTAGCTAACAAGGACTCTGGGGCAGGAGAATGTTGAAAATCTGTCAAAAATACCTCTCTTTCTCCCTCTCTCCCACAACCCCCATAAAAATTTTTAAAAAAAGAAATAGATGTTGAAAGTTTCCCAGTTTTAAAGAAAGAATAATATTCTATAGACCCAAGAAGCTTAATGACCCCAGGTTGAACAAAAACTAAGAGATCCACACTTAGACACATCTTAGATAATTTTTTGAGAGGTTTTTGTTATAGGGTGCGTGTGCTCACCAGAAGGACAGAGAGAGACGGAGAGATAAAAAGTGAGAAATCACCCCCCAGGGGGGATGGCCACACTGCAATCCCTTCTCCTCCATTCTCCTCTCAGGATCTTGGGCATCCATGCACATGAGTGCAGCATGAATTTAAGACACCAGGTCCAGGACCAGAACTGCAATCGAGTACATAGGAATCCAGCGACATAGCCATTACATTATCTGCTAGTCCCAATAATTTTTTCTTTTTAAGAGAGAGATTTTTTGCTATAGGGCGTGTGCACTTGCCAGAAAGATAGAAAGACAGAAAGCAAGAAATCACCCCCCAGGGGCCCTGGCCACGCAGCAATCCCTTCTCCTCCATTCTCCTCTAAGGATCTTGGGCATGCATGCACATGTGCCTGGTGTGGGTTTTAAGCCACTGAATCTAGGACTTGAACCAACTAGTGGGAGTCCAGCAACATAGCCATTATACCATTTGCAGGTCCCATATCTTAGGAAAAATTAAGAAAAAAAATTTAAAAATCTTGAAAATATCTAGAGAAAAGACATATTATGTACAAACAATAAAATCAATTCTGTCTTCTCATCAGAAACAGTGAAGGCAAGAAAACAATGAAATGACATATACCGATTGCAACTAGAAAAACTGTTAACTAAGAATTATACATCTGGCAAAACTATCCTTCAAAAATGAAGGAGAAATAAAAATATTTTAAAATAAAGGTTGAAAGACAGCAGATATGTCTTGCAAGCAATACCTCAGGCTTAAAGGAAGTAGCACCCAAAAATAACTTTAATTCACAGGATAAAATAGTAAGTGCTGGAAATGGTAAATATATAGGTAATTATAAAACACTCCATAAACATTTTATTACTTTTTTGCTTGACTTAAAGCAACAAACAAAAACAAAATAAACGAAAACAAACAAACAAACAAACAAAAAACCCAGAAGTTGGCTGGCAGATGGAATGGGGTTAAGGCACTGGATTTCACATGGCCGACTGCATGATTCAAGTTCCGGACCTGGTATATTGCGAAATATGCTGGGAGTATGTCTGTGCTTACCCAAAAATCCAAAGGGAAGTATCAAGAAGGAATTACAGCATGGCCATCGCCCCCTCAGAAGTGATTTCTCACTCACCTTGACTCCAGGGAGCACATGCACCCAGTGGAAAAAAATAAGGGAAAAAAAAAAGAAAAAAAAATTTATGTAAAATATGATGCTATATTCTCAAATCAATAAACTACATAGACATAGCAAAGATAGTGATTATAGCTCAAAGTTGAAGTGAAAAAAAGGAGTTGCAATGAAGCTGTTTCCCTCTGAAGTAGATAATAAGGTGTATATTGAAATTTCTAGCACAATTATTAAAAACCACAATTTTTAGTGTAGTAAACAAACAGATGAATTAAAATAGTGTGTAAAAATATTTATCTAAAACAATAGAGGAAAAAGAAAAGGACCAGAAAAGATATGAGCCAAATAAACATCAGATTTTAAAAGTGGCAGCTATAAATTCATCCACAACAATAATTACATTAAATATAAATGGATTAAACAGCACATCAAAAGGCTTAGATTTTCAGACTGACTTTTAAAAACTAGACCCAACTATATGCTATCTAAAGTTTAGACTTACAGACATAGCAGTTAAAATAAAAAGGATGAAAAAGATATACCATGCAAACAATAACCATGAGAAAACTGGAATGGCTATATCAATAAAAGGTAAAACAGACTCCAAGATAGAAAAAAATATTTTTAGATATGAGGAGAGGCACTCTGTAATGATAAAAGGGTCAATACATTAGAAAGCTAGACAAATTAAATGTTTATGTGCTTAAAATCTGAAACACTTAATGAAGCAAGAACTGACATAGTTAAAAGGAAATATATGTAATCTATCAAAAATAGTTGAAAAAGTTGATACTCTCCTTTTAATGGCTAATAGACTAGTCAAGGGACCAGCAGTTAGCGTAATGGCTATGTCGCTGGACTCCCATGTAGTCGACCGTGGTTTGAGTCCCGGACCCAGTGGCTTAAACTCATGCCGGGTGCGTGTGCGTGCGTGCCCAGGATCCCGAGAGGAGAATGGAGGAGAAGGGATTGCGGCGTGGCTAGTCCCCCTGGGGGGTGATTTCTCGCTTTCTGTCTCTCTGTCTCTGTCTTTCTGGCGAGCGCACGTGCCCTATAGCGAAAACCTCTCCAAAATAAAGAAAAAAATAAACTAGTCAGAAAACTGCAAGAATATAGAAGACTTGAACACTTCACCACTGACTGCAGGTACATATTCTTTGTCATTGCACACAGAACATTATCCACAAAATAAACTATATACTGGGCCATGCAATATTCTCCATAAATTTTAAAGATTGAAATCATATAAAATATATTCTCTGACCACAATGCAATTAAGTGAGAGCTCCACAACAGAAAGAAATCTGGGGAAACCCCAACTACCTGGAAATTAAATAACACACTTCTGAATGACTGGTGGGTCAAAGAAAAAAATCACAAGGGAAATTTCCAAATATTTTAAACTGAATGAAAATGAAAACACACCATATGAATATTTATGGGATGTAGTCAAATAGAGCTTACAAAGGAGTTTACATCTTTTTTTTTTTTTTTTTTAGAGAGAGATTTTTGCTATAGGGTGCGTGCACTTGCCAGAAAGACAGAGACAGAAAGCGAGAAATCACCCCCCAAGGGGGGGGGGGTGGCCACACCGCAATCCCTTCTCCTCCATTCTCCTCTCGGGATCTTGGGCATGCACGCACATGCACCGGGCGTGAGCCTAATCCACCGAGTCCGGGACTTGAACTGCGGCTGACTATATGGGAATCCAGTGACATAGTCATTACGCTAACTGCTGGTCTCAGGACTTTACATCTTTAACATCTATATCATAAAAGAAGAGTATCTCAGGTCAATAACCTAAGTTTCTAGAATAAGAAACTAGAAAAAGAAGAGCAAAGGAAACCTAAAGCAAACAGAAGGAAGAGCCTATGTTAATGCTGCCTCAGGAAGAGGGCACTCTCTCAGTCGATTTAGGATGAAATATAGATCAGGAATTGAGAAATATTTTCTCGAAAGGACCAAATAATAAATCACTTAGGATTCTTCAGTCATAGGATTTCTGTAGCAACTATTCAATTTTGCAGTTATAACATGAAAAGAACACAACTAATAAATAAATGAATGAGTGTGACTGTGTGCCAAAGAAACTTGACTTATAGGCACGGAAATCTTAATTTCCATGCATCACAAAATATTCTTTTTTTGAGATTATTTCTAGCTATTAAAAATGTGAAAACTGGGGCCAGCAGGTGGCATGGTGGTTAAAGTTTTGGACTCCCACATTGCCGACTGCAGTTCAAATCCTGAACCTGGCAGTTTGCTTTCTCACTTTCTCTCTCTCTTCTCTCTCTCTCTCTCTCTCTCTCTCTGTCTCTCTTTCTCTTTCTCTCTCTCTCTTTCATTCTCTGGTGAGCACATGTGCCTTATAGAAAATTAAATAATAATGATAATAAATAAAATTAAATAAGCAATTCTTTTTTACAAAATGTGAAAACCATTCTTAGTTCACAGATTGAATATAAACAGGCTGTGGGTCAAATTTAGTCTGTGGGATCTAATTTGGTCATACATATACAGATAATGGATAGAGTAGAAAAAAAAAGAAAAAAGAAAGAAACTCCAAGTGTTGAGACCCATCAAGGAAGAGATTCCATCTCTTTAGATCTACATCTCCAGTGGGTTAATATATAAGATAACAGTTTAGAGGTGTGGGCATATCTAGGGTAAAAGAGGGGACGCAACTGGCTTACTAGTAAGGATGATTGTAGAAAGATGACTACTTACTTTTGGTAAATCCTATAGAGAAAGAACTAGAAAGACAGAATCTAACACAGTGAGATTGAATCTGTAGTAAGTACATACTATACTTTATTTCATTTATGCCTCACAATCCTCCACTTTACCAAAATGAAGCTGTAGTTTAGAGACCTTGTATAACCTGCCTAGCATCCCAGAAATACTAAGTGATTGAAATAGGAATGGAGGAGGTGTGTAGCCCAAAGTTCAAGATCAGGGTGAAGTCAAGTGCACTACTCTTGATGGTCATGCTCTCATGCTCTGTGTTCTTAGAAAGTCTCCTTCTTAGAAAGTCTCCTTTAGGGACCAGCAGTTAGCGTAATGGCTATGTCGCTGAACTCCCACGTAGTCGACTGTGGTTCACATCCCGGACCCGGTGGCTTAAACTCACGCCGGGCATGTGTGTGTGTATGTCCAAGATCCCAAGAGGAGAATGGAAAAGGGATTGCAGTGTGGCCAACCCCCCTGGGGGGTGATTTCTCACTTTCTGTCTCTCTGTCTCTCTCTCTGTGTCTGGCGAGCGCAAGTGCCCTATAGCAAAAACCTCTAAAAAAAAAAAAAAAAAAGCATTAACACAGAGAACATAACCTCTTTGTAGAGAATCATGAGCCTGGATTCCAGCAATGTCTTTAGGCCACTTCCTGCAGGTCCTTGTCGCTGTCACTCGACATGTGTGAGGCTCCAAGTTCTCCAGTGGTATAACGGCAATGGCAATGCTTCAACCTGTTTTGCAGGGTGACTAGGAAGATCAAGTGGATAATGTGAGTGAGCATGTTTCAGAAAGTACAAAACCTTTATGTGCATTGATGGTGGTACAGTGCTTTATTCATTCTTAATTATCTTTGGCTTTAGTTTTTTTTTTTTTCCCCTCCCCAAATATGGACACACGTTTGTGAATCAATCACTGTGCTTTGTAAGCATACATAAGCTTTTTCTACATGCGATGCGTGCCTGGATGAAGCCCTTGTTTATTTGCAGGTCTCAGTGTGGGAGAGATCTATATCTGTGGGTATTCAGATAACTAGGACACCCTGTTCTGTTTATAAGTCAATCTTCTACTGTTGGGATTTTGACTTTTTCCCCCTCTTACCTCCTCGTGGACTGTATTTTTTCCTGCAACAAGTAAGTAGAAAGTTGGAGTTACTCCCACCCTCCTCCTAAATCACAGCAGCACAGTCGTTTTTGTACAACTCCTTTAAAGAAGAGGTAACTGCTTCTCTCTGGTTTGGAATCTACTGAACCCCAAAATGCTTCAACATTTAGGTTAGATAAGTATCAAGAAGTTAAATGCTTATCCGGAAACTTTGAACTTTTAGTGCCTATTTGGGTAGGAAATATCATGATTAAGGTTTATTGCCTGATTTCCAGAACTTCCTGGTTTTGAAGGTGCCAGAAATTCTTTGAAAAAAGAAAAAAAAAAAAAAGAATGAAAGAAAGAAAAGAAAAGCCATCATAGTGTCCATCTGGTTGCTTCTGATAGCAAGTGGGGAGATCCAGACAGAAGTGGTCTGAAGTGTTCAAATTCCTGTTCCTAGCAAGACCTGACTCAGATATGGCCACACTTCCCAGGTCCTGAACAATCAGTAGTAAGATTACGTGCGTTTGGGAGAGATGGGAGGTCCTGGTTTTCACTGGACCTGCTGGTTATATCTTTCTTTGGAGCCAGGGTAGCAAAGGAAGCCCGGACCTTTCACTCTCTCAGTCTTATTCCTCATGTGAACGGAGATACCATTTTCTAAGCTTGTCTTGGGGGCATAATAAGCCAGTGCACAAGGCCTGGCGCATCTTAGACACAGAAATGCCTACTTCCTGCCACTTCCACTCTGTTTTCCCATTGGGGTCTCATTCTGGTGCTGGGATTGCCCACAATAAGACCGGTTAAGTAATCCACCATGGGCATCATCACCACGTGGTGAGGAACTGAATGGGCGGTCAGTGAAACCTGCTCAGGGGCACCCTGCAGCATGAATGGTGGCGAGGGTTGAGGGGTGGTATGCATGTATGTATCTGGGAAGAGTACACCACACCATGCTGCCTCTCTGTAGGCTCTGAAGAGATCTCTAGAGCCTGCCTAATTACCTTTGCCTGTCAGTCAATTAACATTTTCTTCTGGACACATCTAAGAATAATTGTGATTATTCCCAGCTGCGATGTAATCATTCAAAAGCAGAATGGGAGATGGAGATGTGGTCCCATGTTTCTTGCCTTTCCTGGATCGGGGGAGTGAAGCTCACAACTCACCACTGAATTCAGTTTTTATTTAATAGCTGCAAACTCACCCAAATTTGGACAAACAGTAAATGAAATCAGCATGTCTCCAGAGGCTCGTATGGAATGCCAGAGTGCCCTCTGCCCAGGGTAATTGTATGTTAAACTGTGAAAATTCATCAGATAAACACCACCAGATGATGCAGTTACTGCAAGTTCAAATCCTGTAAGAGTTGTAACAACAAATCTGTATTCTTTTTCTTCGCAGGCTTAGTATCTCACCCTCCACACAGCAAATGTTCAGTCATTAGCAAATGAACAAATGAGTTGACAAAAGCAGTAAGCATGTATTGTATATCTTCTGGAGAGTGAGCTGAAAAGAAATAGACATTCCTCATCCTTTATGAGGATTAAATCGTAGTTGAGAAGTGATACTGGAGACACAAAGACAGTATTAGGTGAGTTTAAGCTGCACAGGGGTCTGCAGATGTGGAACACTGAAGAAAACTCAGTGGAGAGCTGATCACAGAGAAGCAGGGAGCCCTTTGGGGAATGTGACAACTGGAATTAGCCCTCTCAAGAAGGCCTGGAGGAAATGAAGGACCCAGATGAAGAAACGAACATGTTTCCATGGGTTTCACAGTTTCTTATTCAATCATTTTTAGGAATAGTCTATCAAAGAGGAAAAACTAAAAAGGCCACATATAGTAACTAGTGGAGGCAGGATTTTATTCCAAACCTGTTTCCTTAAAGAATATTTTTTGTTCTCCACAGGAATGCTTCTTCCTAGAAACAGAAGAAGGGAGTGAAATAAAGGGAGACTAACCTAAGAAGGGGCTTGGATCTAGGGTTCATGGCTAATTGAAGCAGAGCTGAAATGTCAAGTTGGAGTGGAGATTGTTTCCAGGGACATAGTGCTGAGCACAAGAGACAGGGAGCCGGATCCCATGTGGCTGGCCCAGGTTTGAATCCCCACTCTGCAGCGGGAAAAACACACTGGATGTGTGTGTGTGCCTGACTAAAATCTTGACCAGATGGATAAATGGAGGAGAAGGGATTGCGGCATGAGCACATCCCACTGAGTGGTGCTTTCTCTCCCTCTTTGTCTGTTTTTCTTCTCTGACCTGTGCACATTTCCTCTAGCAATTAAGAATAAAGTAAAATACAAGTCAGATGAAGGGAAGCTTCAAAAGCAAGCTCTGCAGTTTGGGCTTCATCCTATGTGTGAAATGGGACCTATTTTAATAGATGGTAAAAGGAAATAAGTACTCTCAAAAAATTAGTCAGGTTCATATCTAAGTTAAAAGGGAAGAACCAAGAGGTAGAGAATGACAGCTGTTGTAAGGGCCCAGATAATGATGATGAAAGCCTTGGCTCAAGTGAACCATTCATTCATTCATTCATTCATTCTTTTATTGTCTTTGGTGTTCTCAGGTATCTTGTAAGAGTTATGGCCATGGAATAAGACAGTTGTAATGCTTTCTCTAACAGCATCTACAATTCAGTGGAACAGATAGATGAATAGCAGGGAAGAGATAAATAATGTCAGACAGTGTGATATCATTTGTGAAGAATCAGAATATTGCAGTAGAGAGGATCAGATGGAAGGGCTGGTGACAAGTGTGTACAAGAAAGGCCTCTGGAAGAGGCTGTGGGTCAGGCAGGGCAAGGCCCAGGCCCAGAGAGGCTGGCTGACTGCAAAGGAGTGGGAGTCAGGAAAAGTCTGGAAAGACGACAGATCTGAAGTCTGATCACGCAGAACTTGGGTTGAGTGTGTGAAAGAAAACGTGAATGAGAAATATCATTCACAGGGTCTTTTGCAGGTTCTCCATGGTCCTTGACCAGAGGGAGGTAGGAAGAGGTTTGGGGTGATTTCAAGTTTGTGGGTCTCTGGGACTGAAAGGGGACAAGAAGGAGAGGTGGGTGCTTTGGTTTAGGAGGAAGGGGAAGTTTAAGGTTTTATGAAGAGTGGTAGGAGAGAGGGGTAGCCCATGACTCATTTGTGACTTGAAAGCTCCTTCTTTAAAGAGCAAAACTGCTTTCTTTCACACCATTGTGGAATTTCCGAAGTTGGAATTGCTGACTCTACCACAGAACTGAGCTGCGGAGCTGAGAATCTCGTGTGTCTTGGAAAAGGTACCACACTTACTTCTCCCTACGGGGTGGAAATGTGAAGAGGGCAAAGTCAAAGGGCACAACTCCCACCTTTTTCTCACCAAAACACACTTCACTGGTTTTTAGTTTAGTTAGGAAAACCTCTCCTAATTTAAAAATCATTTTAAAGCTGGCTCTCAATTTATTTTTATTTTATTTTTTTATTTTTTATTTTTTTAGTTGCCAGAGTATACTTGTACACACTAGAGAGAGACAGAAAGAAGGAGAGAGAGAATGCATCCTCCATGGAGCATGGTCATGCCACAATCACTTCTCCATTTCTCCGCCCTGTCAGGATTTTAGTTAACATGCACATGCACCAGGCATGTTTTTCAAGTCACTAGAGCTGGGACTTGAATCACCGATGGCTATGTGGGATATGACTCCCTAAACCACTAGGCTGTGGGGCCATCCCTGGCTCACAATTAAAAACAAAACAAAGTAAGCCAAGAATTACATCAGTGTGTGTGAAACATAAAGGAATGAAGATGGTTGAGGATACAGAGAAAAACTTTTGCTGAGAATTGTCAGATAAAAGATAAAATGCTCTGGGACCAGCAGTTAGCGTAAGGGCTATGTCGCTGGACTCCCATGTAGTCAACTGCGGTTCGAGTCCCGGACCCAGTGTCTTAAACTCACGCCAGGCATGTGTGCATGCGTGCCCAAGATCCTGAGAGGAGAATGGAGGAGAAGGGATTGCGCGTGGCCATTCCCATTGGGGGCTGATTTCTCGCTTTCTGTCTCTGTCTCTCTCTCTGCCTTTCTGTCGAGCGCACGTGCCCTATAGCAAAAACCTCTCCAATAAAAAGAAAAAAGATAAAATGCTCAGGGACACAGGAATTAATTAATGCTTCAGCTCTAAACTTCCTTGTTTTGTCTAAGTCAGGACCAAAGGAAAAGTGCGGTCTTCACAAGTCACACCATCTGGTTATATTGTATCTTGCTGCTTACCAGCTAAACTAACCTTCCCCTAGTCCTGTGCTTTAAAGCTGTATATTTGTATAAAAAGCAGAGTTATTAATAACGTCGCTGATTTTTAAAAATATGGCTAAAAGAGCATTACTCCATGTGGGCATGTCTTTCAACAATCATGGATGAAAAAAGAAATCATTCTGCATATCTGAGTTTTAAATGCTTGCGCTTATGGCCCTTGAAAGGACTAGGCCCAAGTGTGTACACATCCAGCAGTCTGGCTTAATCCTGGGATAATGATTGGGTGCTCTTGTAGCAAAGCCAGTCTCTGTAGTGTCCAGGCACTTGGGTCATCAGTGCCTTTCCAGCTTGTAGGCATCAGCAGACAGACATCTATTCTACCTACAGCTCCAAGGGAGAGGCATATGCTTTGATCACCAGGTTTGAGGAAGGCAGAGGGATATTTGGTTGTGACAGTCATAGAGCTGGAGTTGAGCTGGTCCCAGGACCCAGAGCAGATAGGCTTGGATAAGAGGGCCCCTCCTCCAGCCACTGTTGGCTTCTTCCACCTCCTTCCCTCCCACTGAGCCCACTGCTCTGCTTGTTGGAACTGTTACCTACACTCACCTACACTTGTGGATTCCTTGTCATCCTTTGCCCCTCAGGCAATGTTTCTGTCCTCCTGGGAGTCAAGTGTCTTTGACAGGAAAAATCATTATGGCATCATAGAGAAACAGACTTTAGCCTCTCATGCTGATCTCCTAGCATGTCCATTTGGATAAATGCTTCAGACTGGATGAATGTCACTTTATGCCTTGAGATTACAAGTGTTTGTTCACTCGCAAGCCCTCTCCAACCATCTAGAGCCAGAGCAGGGAGGCCACCCTGCATCCACCTTCTCCTAGCCAGAATCTCCTCTGAGTGGCTCCTTCTCCAGGGGCTTTTGCACTCTGCCCCTGTTTTCATTGCCTCAGTCATCCTGTCTAAAATTTGTAATGGAAAACAAAAACAAAACAAAACACAGAGCTGGTAGTCACAGAGCCATCCCTGTAAGAAAGGAAAAAAAAAAAATGCTCGTTTCTGTGATTAGCAACCTAGGCTGACACATGCATTTCAAGAGAGATTAGGAATCACTGGCTGCATTTACATAACATTAAAATCACTGTCTACATGCACAAAATAAAATGATTCTCTCCCCATTTCTCCCCCAAGGGCCAGTCTGAGGTAGGTTTTTGCCTCTCTTGCATTTTGATCCATGTCAGTGTCTTTCATCTGCCCGTCACTTGCTTTCCCGTTAACCAGTTAGTTCCTCCCTCTGTTCTACCAGCGGGTTAGCCAGGAGCAGCAGGCCACCACGCCCAAGCCAAACCGCTGGGAGAAGAGGGCTGAGGTGGGGCCAAGCATATCTCATCTCCCCAGCATGCCTTGCAGCTGCAGGAAGCCACCCACCCGTATTTCAGAAACCACAGGCTCCTGTGGGTTCCAAGAGCCCCTGCCCTGTGCATTCTTTAAAACATGCACCACGAATATCTTCTTAGGCACCTTCTTTCTCATGACCCAACTGGGACTTGGAGAGAACGCCGTTTGCTCTGATCTCTCTCCTTCCCCTTCCCTCATATGTGGCCATGTTGGTGGAAATGTCTCACTGCCCTGTGTTAGAACCTGATCTCATCTGGTGTGCAGAAGGGAGGGCTCATTTCTTGGGATGGATTACCGGCCATTGGGGATGGGCTGTAAGCCAGACAAGGATGTGTTTTGAGTTGGCACTTGTTGAATTGGAAGTAACTTCTTCCATGCAAAATAGACAGAAGAGCTACTGGGTTTGGAGCTGCTTGCTTCTGGGCCTTTACAACTTGTGTCCTTCTGCCCAGAGAACCCCTTTCTGTCTTACCTGCCTACTTCTGCTTGTGTTTAAGGCTCAGCCAACACCTGAAATGCACACCTTCCTCATGCTGCTCAAGCCTCCTCCTGCCTCTGCTCTGGCTCCCAATGCCCCTTGCACTGCACTTCCATAGCCTGAAGTCTGAGCTCCTGGGAAACAGAACAGAGTCTATTCTCCATACCTGGAGCTCCACAAAGGGTTGGCCATAGGAGGCACTGAGGGGTTGCTCATCTGCTGAAAGTCAGGAAGGCCCCTGCTTGCCACAGCCTCCTAGTTGCAGAAGTTAGAGCAGGAATATTTCAGATCAGACCCAGCCAACTGTGGTCAGAAGTCCTTCTGCAGCCACCACGTTCAGGCCTGCCTCGGGCCACAGTGTACACCTCGGCTGACCGTACCCAGCCTTCCTGACCACAGGCCTCTAGCACTGCAATCCAGAGCCAGTCAATTACCTGGGGCAACAAGTCACCTGCTAATAAACACTCCACAGTTTGCTAGGCCTCTGCTCTCCATTTCCCCATGCCCTAGGTTTAGCTACAATGTGCAGAAAATGTGCATGCCTTTCTCAAGATCACATAACTTGGAAAGATCAGATATATGAAACTATAAATGGTGATAATTCCAAGTCCCTGTGTTTTTTTCCTTTTCCTCAGCCACCCACTAAGCCTTGTAGTGACTTCATTTCATAAGCCAGGACAGTCACTCAGGCTCCACAATGAATGCTTCACGGGTACAATCTAGGGATTGTTAATAATTATTTTATCTTGAATTTATATTTTGTCAGTGAAGCCCCACATCACAATGGACTATGCACTCAGAGCTTGGAGCCTTGGCTCACATAAGGGTCCCCCTTCCAGCTACCTCCCCACTCCCTGGGGTGGGCTCTTAGCACCCTGCCCAGCAACTGTTCCTACTAAGAGGACCTGGGTCTAGGCATAGGGATGGTGAGGCGCAGTTATGGGCAGGGTCCCAGGTGTCTCTGTCTGCAGTGTCCCTGAGAAATGACACATCAGATAGCAAAAAAAAAAAACAAAAAACATATGACAAGTTAAAAGAGTCCTTGAAAAATAGGGAAAAGGTTTTTCCTGCTTTATAAAAAAAAATAAAATTTTAATTTTAAAAATCTATTTGTTTCTTCCATGAAAGAGAGAGACAGGGAGACAACACCCCCAACAGAGTCCCAATGCCACAATCTACCTGCAGTTCAGCCAGACCCTGATCATGGGCACATGCATGCCCAGCATGTTCAGGGCAATCTCCAGACATGAGCCCAGAACTTTCCCATGTGAATCAGCCATGCAGAGTGCCATGTTACTGCTGTGCTACTGTCTGGCTTCCTTTGCTGCATTATGAATGAATGCATTTTGAATGTCATTCCAGTTTGCAGTGGGTCCTGCAAATTATGTCCCTGGTCCTGTGTGGCAGAAGTGTGCCAAGTGACCCGGTAACCTCAGAATTTAAGACTAGCTTTTAAAGTCTGGTATTGAGGTCAGAGTCGTTCTTCAGGCGTAGAGTAAAAGCAGAAGCAGCAGGTGTAACCTGCAGGAGGTGCAGAGGAGGCAAGCCACCTGCCACCTCTGTCTCAGAACTTGAACTCTGTTCAGCCAACAGCCTCACTGGCCAGCAGGTTGAGTATAGGCCACCTCCTACTCAAAGGGGATAAAGAGTATTGTCAAATAATTCAGAGCTAGATTTGCAACGCTCATGTCTAAAATAAGGCCATCTGTGATTTGCATCTGCGATTATTTATGCCTGGAAATAAGGAAGTGAAATTCCCACCTACTGGAAAGACAGTTACGAGGGCTTTTTCACAGGCGAGTGTGGCTGACAGTGTGCAAGCCGTGCCCACACGTGCAGGGGAGGCTCAGGACCATGACAGGTGGCTCTGGGGACAACAGCTCAGTACAAGTCTGGAATCCGCCTCCGTGCCCACCTCTGAAACGTAGGGACCAGCAGAAGCGCATACTGCACTGAGGATTGACAAGGTCTGGAGGAACTGGTGCGAGACTAGTTTGTCTAAGGCATGCCCAGTAGGGACTGCCACCTCAGTGCCTTGTTTCCTATCTGGGGATGCTCTCCACCCTGCCCTTAGGGAATCCTTTCTGCACATCTTGGAGCTTCCTAGGCTCTAAGTGGCCCTGCACCCCTCCCTATGCCCTGGATGTACTGGTGCTGGTTCTCCTGCTGGGCACTACTCATGTTTGTTTGGTCTCCATGTCTGCTGGATTCCTTTGTTTGTTATAGGGCCCATACACTCGCCATAGAGAGAGAGGGGAAAAAGTGAGAAATCACCCCCAAGGGGAATGGCCATGCCGCAATCTCTTCTCCTCCAGTCTCCTCTTGGGATTTGGGGCATGCTCACACGTGCACCCCACGTGATTTTCAGGCAGCCAGGTGCAGGACTCGTATTGTACAGCCAGCCATATAGAATTCAGCCCCTTACCCTCATGCCACGTGCTGGCCTTCTGCTGGAATTTTTGCCAGAAACCTGCTCTGAACTGAGATGTGCATGGTACTGACCAACATCTGCTGTGGGAGTGGCCCTCAGAGCTGGTGTCAGACAGTATCATACCACCTTGGCCATAGTAATCAGTAAGGTTGGGAACAGGACCGACACACGGCCAAGAATATTTCCTGAGGCCTTTGGGAAAGAGAAATCTTACCTTGTGCCAGAGCTTCAAGGACAAACACTTTCCCTTCCTCTGAATGATAGGGTACAAGATTATAGGGTCTGGATGTGAGAGCCACCATGGGAAGCCCAAGGAGAAACTGACACTGTAGAAGACAGACCTCTGAGAGGGAGGGAAACTGAGTCACTGTTTCACTACCCATCTACTGGATCTAACTCCTTTTGCAACTGTTGTTTAATTGGAGCTGATACATCTTTTGTGTTCTTTAGACAAGTTTTAATTGGCTTATTATTTTAACAGTGCTACTGCACAGGTATTAAACTATCTTGAAGATAAACTTGCATTTTCAAAAAGTAATGAAGTTGGGAATCAGCAGTTAGCATAATGGCTATGTCGCTGGACTCCCACGTAGTCGACCGCGGTTCGCGTCCCGGACCCGGTGGCTTAAAACTCACGCCGGGCGCGTGTGCGTGCGTGCCCAAGATCCCGAGAGGAGAATGGAGGAGAAGGGATTGCGGCGTGACCATCCCTCCTGGGGGGTGATTTCTCGCTTTCTATCACTCTGTCTCTCTCTGTCTGTCTGGCGAGCGCACGCACCCTATAGTGAAAACCCTCTCCAAAAAAAAAAAAGTAATGAAGTTGACATTAATTTTACCTCTCCTTGACCACATGACAAAGAAGAGCATTTCAAAGCTCTTGCTGGGACAGCCTTATGCACTGGGGAATGACTGCTCTAGTCCATTCTGTTGCTAGTAACAGAGAATACCTGAGTGTACATAATTTAAGAGAATAGGGCCAGCTGCAGAGGTGCAATGCTCCCTGGTGCTGAGGACATACAGGAAGGAACCAGGCTTATGTCCTGAGGTGTCCCGTGCACACTGGGTGCGTGTGTATGTGATCGATGCTGCTGGCTGAAGCTGGGGGTAGACTACAGCTGAAGATCCTGTTTAGGATTACTGTGTATCTTCTCCCCCCTTAATTAGTTAAAAGAGAGGAGAGAATAGGAGTTTATTTAGATCATACTTTGTAGAGCCAAGGTCTAGTCCTTGCATCTGGTGAAGGTCTTCTTGCTGGTGGAGAACATGGTGGAGGGCAGGAGCTTGAGCAGAGCAGAGCACAGCACAGCACATCTCTATCCATTTCATTCTCTTCCATAAACCCACCAAGACTCAATCATGGGGGCCCACCCTGATATCTAATCACTTTCCTAAGATCCAACCTTTCAACACCATAATCAACGAAATGAGATCTCCACCCTATCCACTCCATTGCAGTGGCTCACCAAATTTAAACATACACATTTTTGGGACCAGCAGTTAGTGTAATGGCTATGTCACTGGACTCCCATGTAGTCGACCACGGTTCGAGTCCCGGACCCGGTGGCTTAAACTCATGCCGGGCATGTGTGCATGTGTGCCCAAGATGCCGAGAGGAGAGTGGAGAAGAAGGGATTGCGGCATGGCCATCCCCCCCGGCAGATGATTTCTCGCTTTCTGTCTCTCTCTGTCTTTCTAGCGAGTGCATGTGCCCAATGGCAAAAAAAAAAAAAAAAAAATCTCAAAAAATAAAATAAAATAATAAACATACACATTTTTAAGAGACACAGTGGTTGAGTGTGGTTGTGTACTTGGAAGAGCAAACCTGAGGCTGGCATCTTACCCCTCCATGGAAAGACAGTCTGTCGAAACAGTGAGGCAGAGCCGAAGATGGAGAGTGTGGCAGGCAGAATTCTAAGGGGACCCAAATGACCCTCACTCCTCTATAATCTCCTCCTTTGGTTGAATATGATGAGGTATCCACTCCTGTACTTATGTTACTTTATATGGCAAATAGGGTTTTACAGAAGTAATTAGGCTAGTAATTAGTTGACTTTGAGTTAATCAAGAAAGATACCGGTTGAACATAAGTCCTTTAAATCTGGCAGTAGAGCTGGAGACAGTAAGGGAGAGACTCAAAGCATGAAAGAAATTAGGCACCAGGGAGGTGTCTAATGGCTGGCTTTAAACATAGAGGGGGCTACTTGTCTAGGAACGTGAGTGACCTGCAGAAGCTTACAGCAGTCTCTTCTGAGAGCCAGCATGGAGACAGGACCTTGGTCACAACCAGGAGCTGAATTCTGGTGATAACTGAACGAGATGTAAAACAGGAACTTCCCCTATAGCCTCCAGGGCAGAACACAGTCCAGCCAACACCTCAAAAGATCCTGCATAAAACCTCAGCCGTGTTGTAATCAGCCTTGTGACCCACAGAACTGGGAGATGATGAGTGAGCGATGTCTTAAGCTGCTACGTTTGTTGTTGTTGTCGTTTTTTATTTGTTTAATTTCTTTCTTTCATGAATGAAAGAGATGACAGAGACAGGCTATCTAACAGGGTCTTAAGGTCTGATCCACACAAAGCTCTGCCAGCCCCAGATCCTGGGCACACCTATAACCAGTGTACTCAGGGATGTGAACCTAGAACCTTCGGATGTGGGTCAGCCTCATAGAGCATTGCATTCTACCACTGCACCATGATAAGGCCCCCTAAAATATTTGTATCAGTCTTTTCTCTATTAATTGAACATGGGTAGGGGGATTGGGAAAGCAGTATTCTTTAAAAAACTCAACCTGAACATTTCTATTTATCCAGTTACTACACAGTCATTTACACGAATCCCCGAGGCTCCTTTCTTTTTAAATAGGTCTGCTTCCTGAGGAATTTACCCATCATTGGATGCCACACTGCAATACCTAACAGTGATTGTAATGACACATTTTGGAGGAGGGGCAGCAAGCTTCTCTGCTTTCTTCAATGCTTCTGTTTCTTCAGTTCATGTTGGTTAATTTTATTTGCATCATTTGGGGCTTTGATTTTAGTCAGCACTATTAATAATTTACTCTTTGACTTAATGGGGCTGCCAAGAAGAGGAGACGGGTCTGGTTCAGTGGTGTGAGCTCCCCGTTGTGGACAGCTGAGGGCATCTTGTGTGTGTGCCCAAGTGCATTACGGAGTAATAAATGTGTAACGAGCTGGGCCGTCTGTGTGTGCTAAAAATGAGCTCTGAGTTAAGTAAGAGAAGTATCTCCATTGTGCTGCCTCTGCTTTTAAGGAGCCCCATTTGAACTATTGTGAGTTGTGGAATTGTTCAGACCTCACACCTCAGAATGTGTGTGTTGAGTACAAACCAACAGCCTCATACCTGGAAGCCTTGGATTGTTTTAGAAGCACAGTTTTTACATAAGTGATTTTAACCGGGAGTGATCCTTAGCCATATTCCAAGTCATGTACGGTGGGACAGGTCTTTGGATGTCACTGAAAATCTACTCATTTTACTCATTTGCAAGACATAGTCTAATCTAAACTGTTCCAATGGAGCTCATGGGTGTGAAACAGTAAAACCTCAAAAATCTGCAACTTTGCAGCGGGTAGGGGGCAGTGGGGCCTTTGCCAACCAGATACAGTCAATGTGAGAGAGAGAACAGATTCATAAAGGGAGAGAATTCATTGTCTAGGGAACCCTGTTTCTACCCACACTAAATCCAGAGGAATCTACATGAGAAGACTTTAAAAAGTTTGTGACAAAATGTAATTAAAATAAGAGTTCATTTTGGTGCAAAAAAAATTTTTTAAGTCCATGCATAGTTTTTTTTTCATAACACACATTTTCATGAAGTTTTGAAGAGCCCTTGTTATCTTCAAACAAAAGGAAGAAAACTCATAGTCAAGTAATGAAAAACATCTTCTAGAACATTCTAGAGAGACTAAACTGGAGGAAAAAATTCTCTCTTAGATTCAACAGTGACCAAAGCTACCTAAATACAGAAGTAGGTGATGTCAATACTGATCAGTTGCGGAGAAAGGCTGAGACTCCTTTTCGGTTGGCAAGGAAACTATGATGATGGAGAGTGGGAGTTAGAACAGGGGTGCTCCGAGGGCAACCCATTAATGACGAAGACCTGGTAATTCAAGACACTAACAAAACAGGAACAAAAATATGCCTTCAATTGCATCCAGTTGAGAGAGCCACCAATTCTGCAGCAAAGAAGGAGTAAAGGCTAATATTGACACAGCCAACAAATTACTAGTTGTTTTGACACATACAATCAACACAATCCCTTTAGTTATTGTCTTCTATTGCAATGGATAGACACAGCTAGAAGTTCAACCTACACAGAATGGCACACTATAAGATTTAATGACAACTCCGTAGACCTATTTGTGGATTAAGCTTTTTTCTATCATGTAAACAAAGGTAGGGAGGTTAGAAAAAGCAGAATGCTTTATGGAACTTTGCCTGGATATCACTGCCTGTTTGTGCTATTTATTACATAGTTAAATTGTAGAATTTCCCATTTTTTTGTTCAAGGTGAAGCAAAAGAATTGGTATTGGTTTAAATTTTCTGCTATTTCAATATACTTCTGTAATTTCACTGTATTCAGCACAACCCTTCCCCCCTTAGGTTGAAACAAAAAGGTTATTAGGACCACTATATTTTTCCTGTTTGTCTGACTCGCTCAGCGAGGACAGCAATGGATCATTTGCAAAGGCACGTTATATTGCCCGCTAAGAAGGAAGCAGGCAGGAAAGTTAATTGATGTCCATCCAGCCACTCTTGGTAGCCAGCAGACATTCTCCTCCAGCCAAAGCCTTGTTTGATGGTGAAGAATGGCAGCCCTCCCAATGGTGTTGGACTATGGAGAGAAGTCCTGGGGGTCCCTGCGCCCAACATGTCCAGAAGGGGTCCCATATGGCAGCCTCTCAGTTTCAAGGACAGAATTAGCTGCCATTTTTGTACTGGGACTCAACATCTAGTTACTTAACCAATATTCATTCACTGATCACCTATAAGAAAAACTCTTGGGGTTGTCTTGAGAGCCCTGTTGCCATTAGTCCTTGAAAACGCACATTGGGGCCAGCAGGTAGCATAGTGGTTGAAGTGTTGTACTCTCACATGACTGACAGCGGTTCAAGTTTGGACCTGGCATCTTGAAAGTCACACCAGCATTGTGTGCATGTGCCCGAAATCCCAGGAGAGAATGGAGGAGAAGGAATTGCAGCATGGTCATCCCCCTGGGGGAGAGGTGATTTTCACTTTCTCTCTCACTGTCTCTATCTGTCTCTCTCTGGCGAGTACATGCCCCCTATGGCAAAAGCTTAAAAAAAAAAAAAAAAAAAAAAAAAAAACTCGCAGCATAATGGTAACCAAAACCTCAAGCTCCTAAAGTAGGTGTGTTCGGGTGAGGGGGGTGGTGTCTACACACTCCATCCCGGAAGGGCCGCAGCTCACGGAGGAGCTACTGAAACAATTCTTCTTGCCATGCAAAACAAAGTTTAAACACTTGTCTCTGAAGATGGAGGCAGCACCAGAACATCTGTGCAAAATGAGCACATTAAGTTCCTATATGGTAACATGTCTAATTAGTGCTTGACACGCACCAGACCTGTCCTAATCACTTCACTTGCTTATTTAACCATCAGAACCACACTGACTTAGTGCAGACTGTGTGCTGGGCAAGGTTTTAAGTGCTTTGTAAATACTGATTCATTTAATTCTCTAAGCAGCCCTATGGAGTAGTATATTGTCTCCTTTTGCTATGAGGAAATGGAGACGCAGAGAAGCCAACTAATTTTCCAGGGACATACAGCAAGTAAGAAGAAGAGGGAGGGTTCAAATCAAGGTGGTCTCACTATAGACCCTACACTCCTAACCTGTTTCAGGTGAGGAAGCAGCAAGTGTTGGGAGTGACAGCTTTGGAAGAACTCATCCCTGTTGTCAAATACGCAAATGAAGTGACACTCGGGTCTTCTGCTGGGCTGTGGGGTGAGCAGGGAGCATGCAATGGGAAAAGGAAAAGTAACTTTACACCAGACATGTAATTTCAAGTCTTCTCTTCACAAATGACCAGCTGGCCAGGGCTTGTCTTACCTATCTGCAAAGCAGGAATAATACTACCTGGAAAGGTGTTATGCAAATTCAACAATGTGTAAATAACTGAGCACGTGGTTTCTTTCTTTTTTTTTTTTTTTTTTGGAGAGATTTTTGTTATAGGGCGCATGCGCTCACCAGACAGAGAGAGACATAGAGACAGAAAGCGAGAAATCACCCCCCCAGGGGGGATGGCCACGCTGCAATCCCTTCTCCTCCATTCTCCTCTTGGGATCTTGGGCACGCACGCACACACACACCCAACGTGAGTTTTAAGCCACCGGGTCCAGGACACGAACCACGGTCAACTACGTGGGAGTCCAGCGACATAGACATTACGCTAAATGCTGGTTCCCTGCACGTGGTTTCTAACACATAGTCTGTGAGCAGAAAATACAAAGGGACAGGTATTCACAGGTGGAGATTAACTGTGGGATAGGACCAGGTAAGACTCCTCCCACAGATGCTGCCAGGACACCTGTGGCACCCAGAAAGATGCTGCTTCCAGTTCTGATAAAGACTCAGACACAGGCCATCCAGACCACAGTGATGTGACCAGGGAATACCTAGGTTCCATGAGTCAAGATTACTGTTGTTAAGGTTATTGACAAACAAGCTAATCAATATTTATAGAATAAAAATGCATTTGCACTAGGATATTAAATGAAGACTATCCTAGGCAAACTTTCTTTGCCTTACATATAACATATTCACAAGAAACAAATATACGGGATACATTAGTATAGTATAGTATAGTATAGTATAGTATAGTATAGTATACTCACAAGCATAGATCAGTTATTCCTCAATTCCACTATGTTCAGATATGACAGTTTTAAAAAAAGAAACTAATAGACTTACATAGGGAAAGAAGAACCCCATTTGCTGAATGTCACCTTTCAGACTGAAATTTCTATAAAACAAAGTAGAGGATTTCGTACATTTTCAGAATGTCTAAAATGGACACATTGTTTTAGACAGAATCAGAAAATAATTAACCATAACTTACTGCTGTCCAGATAGTGACAAATGGTGTCAAATGTTAATAACTTGCAGCTTCTTACCATTATATATCAAACTGCTTCAATAGTCAATGTGGAGGATTATGTAAGTGAAATCATTGGGAGAGGGGGGAAAAGAAAGGAAAGGTGAGGCAAGAGGTGGTGCGCTTTTCTAATCTGATTTTACAATGGCTCAATTACTGTCTTTTCCACTTCATTTACTCTGTGTCTCTAAATGTATACAGCTCATGAATGGGTCTCACAGGCTTAGAATACTGCCTATCTCTTTCCATACCTTAAAGTCTCATACTTTTGACCCTCAGTGAAGGTTGGGCTGATTGATCCCATTAATTGGTGAAGTTACTTATTCCTTCTCTAATAAATACTCCTTAATTCAATTAATGCCCTTCCTGAAGCATATGCTAAACTTAGGACAGTGCTTCCACAGGAGAGGTACCATGATGCAGGAAGATTTCTATAATAGCAAATTCATTGTTTCCAGAACATTAGCCCAGAATTTCTAATAACCTTGCAGGAGCAATCAGGTTTGCATGCAACCACAATGTCTAAGTCTCCAGCCCAATTTATTCTCTTACTCAGATACCCACTCAAACTAATTCACGCGCTTGAAATGTAGCAGTTTTAAATTGGGAATTTAGAGGTCTTCTTGATAGAAAGCAGTAAAATAATATGCTCCCATCCCAGGCATGTCTAATGGAAATCTTATCCTAAAGTGTTATTAAATTACTTGGATATCGTGTTCTTGGTTTCTCTGACCCATTACAAATGACAACATTTTTATTTAAATGGCATCCTGGGCCATCTTTTCAACAACATATTTTTAAAAATAGCAGAGTTATCTCTAGTAAAGAAGCTCATTAACAGTTATAAGTTGAGTAAATTATTTCCTTATCAGATGGCCAGCAAATTAAATCATTAACAAATGTCCATTAAGCATCACAGGAGTAGAAAGGCCTATGTGCTCAGACCGACTCACCCTGGGTTTCCTGGCAAGGATTGATTGAAAAGGAACTTTACACTCGGTCGTCCTTTTCCTTCTCGTCCCTATGTATTATATACCCAACCCTAGTTCCTGCATTTTCCAATCGTCCTCAATAATCATACTTCAAATGCAGTGCCTACAGTTGGAAGGGAAAAAGAAAACGTATGAAATTTCCTTATACAACAATTCTACATAAGAAATTTGCACTTGAGTATCAAATGGTAGTGAAAGAAGTTTTAGAAAAGTGAAGGATACACTATAATGAGTGAAACAGTGAAAGACAGAAATTGGTTGGTGTCTTGGTGTAGACCAGTGATTCAGGATAGGATTCCACCTCACAAAGTGATTCACTCTTCTTCCTCCTTTTGACCTTTCTCGCTTTCCCCCAGCCAGAAAAGAGCAAGTTTTTCTCTTTTCGTGCATAGATTAATTTAGCTCCCTGCTTTCGGGGCTAGACTTTGACCAATCCTCACAATCAAATCTTATGTGCAATAGTTAGAATGTAGGAGTTTGCTTAAAGAAGACACTTTCTTTAAAAACAAACTAGAAAGTGGTTATTAAGATGCCTTTTAAACTTTCATCATATGAAAATAGCCAAAAGTCAACAAACAAAATCCTTACATTTACATCAATGGTGAAATGATTAAGTCAAGAATGATGTATCCATGCTACAGAATATTATACATTTTTATGAATAGTGATCTAGAACTGTATGTCTGAAGCAGAAAAATTGTCCATGACCTGTTATTTTCTTAATTAAATACTGAGTAGATACAATATTATAAAATAAACATACAGTGTGGTGATTAATCATTTAACAGCCATGAACTCACTTAGCACTTTGGGAAAACCAATAATGATCATTACTTTGAGGCCCTCTGGGTGTCCCAATCTTGTCTCCTTCTGTCACCACTCACAATCACTATCCTGAATTTTGGGTTTATTTCCTTATGTTCTTTAGAAAATTATTGTCATTTTCCAACATTCATTAGGTAATATACTTTTGGGGTGTTATATTTTTGGACTTCACAGAAATGGTAGCATAACTTTATATTCATTTGTAAATTACTTCTTCTACTCAAAACTAAGTTCATGACATTAATCTATATTGATGTGTAGTGTATGGTTTGCTCATTTCACCTGCTATGTGGCATGCCATTGTAAGCATACATCATGTTTTTTTTTAAATTTTCACCTCCCAATGGACCGTCTGTTTCTTAAAGCTTTTGTTATTATAAAGAGTGCTCCTATGAATATTCTTGAATATTTTAATATTTGCCAATCTGGTGATCTGATAATATGTTTTTAATTTGCATTTTCTTAATTACTAATGAGATAGAACACCTTTTCATATGTTTATAAGTCATTTATGTTTCTCTTTTGTAAGTGCCTCTTCAAGCCTTTTGTCTATTTTACTACTGCTTTTTTTAAATCAGTTTTAAAAATCTGACTTGTAAGGTATATTTTCTTCTGAATTAAAAGTTTAATCATTCACAATTTTACCTTTAGTGATTTGATTTTAGAGGAAAGATTGAGAAAAGGGTTATTTAAATTTTTTTTTCCTTATGTGAATAGCAAATTAGTCTCCAATTATGACTTTTGAAAAATCTGCCCTCTCCATTTCACTTGCATCTCTATTTCTACTATAATTAAGCATTTACATATAAGTGAGTCTCTTTGAAGGCTCCCTATCATGCTCTATTGGTCAGTTTGTCTGTTTCACATCTAGTATCAGACGATCTTAATCACTGTAATTCATAACATTTCTCACTAGCTAAAATGTGGAGCAACATTTTTGCTCAGGATTTACTTAGCTATTCTTAACTCTTAGAGTTCTTCCACATAAATATTAAAGTCATCTTGTCAAGCTGTAAAAGATGAAGATTTTGTTAGGATTGAGTAGAATTCCTAAATCTGGAAAATTAACATCTTTAAAATATTGAGTTATTCAATTCATGAACATGGTATAGCTCTATTTAGTTGTATGAAGGTAGACTTGCGTCTTTTTCCTTCTAGACCTATGTGACCTTTTGTGTTTCTATATTATACTATGTGGCTTATTACTTAATTTAAGAATTTGGAATTTTTTATATTATTCTTACAAGAATGTAATTATCCTCTTATTCTCTCATAATCCCCTTTACCTTAGAATCTCTTTGACAGGACTACAACTGCACATGGTTTTTTATTTTTGTGTTTGGTCTCTATTTGGCTACTATATCTTTTCCCACAGTCTTGCTTTTAATCCTTCTGAAACCTTCTACTAGCATGTATATTGGGGGAAAAAAAAGTCTTGGTTTATATTTACACTCCACACTGAAAATACAATTTAAACTCAATTATAGTTTAATCTTTGAAATTTATTTTGAGAAATAACTTATTTTGATTGTTACCCCATCACTTTATTTTGTATTTTCATTTTCTGCAAGATGTTATGTGTACTCACCAGACAGAGACAGAGATAAAGGGAGAGGAGAAAGTACCCCCCATGAAGAATGGTCACAGCATGGCTATTTCTACATCTTTCTCTCCCTTCAAGATTTTGGGCATGCATGCACAAGCATCTTGAGTGTTTTTCAAGCTGCCATGTCTACAACTTGAACTACTTGGTCAGTCATGAAAGATATGGCTGTCTTAACCACCAGGCCATGGAGCTGGCCCTTATTTTGCGTTTTCTATTGATCATGCTCTTTATTTTTAACTATTTTCTTGCTTCCTTTTGGACTGACCATTTTTCTTCATTACTGGTTTGGAAGTTACATCTTTACTCCTGTCTTTTCAGCGGTCACCATTGAAGTTTAACATATATGCTTAATGCATAAAGGTAGTAGATATTTTTGCCTCGATCCAAATCATGCCAGGACTTGAGGATGTTTTATCTCCAGCTTCCTCCTCCAGTTCCTGACTTACATTGCTATTGTTATAGTTGCAGCCCAACAAAGACTGTAGACAGTATCTTAGGATTCACCTGAATGACATTTTTCCCAAATCTGTAGTGTATTTCTTATATTGATTGGCACAGCCCCATCTCTGTTCTTCTTCTATTACCAACTTCAGAGGATATTAGAGGAGTTCATCCATAGACTCAAGTGCAAACAAAGTGAGAGAAAGAAAAGATTCACTAGGATAGGTATGACCAGAAATGTTCACCTTATGCTGTGTCTACCTCTGACTGGACCAAGTTTACATGATTTCAGAGTGTAGCACTGAAGAACTGTGTCTATTACATATGTGAGGTTCTTGGGCTCTATTTCTGGTTGTAAGAATATTCTGAAGTTCTTTTCAGAGAAGGGAACTCTGAGGCTCTAAGAGAGGAAGTGACTGAGGTCACCCAGGAGTCAGTTGGCAGAACCAGAAATAGACCCTAGATCTTACTCTCAGTTGAGACAAGGCAGAATCTTCTGCTTTGATGTTGGGCTTGGGGGTGGGGAGGAGAGAAAGCTCTGTGTATCCAACGCACACCATATATTGTGAAATGGATGCAAGAGAGCTATTTTCTTAGGAACGTTTCTTCCTTTCCCCTTCATTCACTCAAGCCCATCTGAAACTCTTCTACCAACTGAAGTGAGGACTCAGAATACGCTGGCAAGAGCTGCAGCTGCCTTTCCCACAGCTGCAGCCCAGGTCTTGTGATTTCCGCCGTGCTCAAGCTTTGCCACTTGGTTTCTCCTTACCCTGTGTATAAGTGTGGGAACATTCTAGTGGGAAATGTCTGCAACACATTGGGAGTTGCCTGGCCAGCCTCCTCCCTACTGAAGACAATAACATGATACACATATGGTCGAAGAAGGGCTGGGTCTAAAACTATCCTAGTGATGGAGTGATATTCAGGAAACTATAGGGAGAAGGAAATTCATTTGAACTTGCCTCTCATTTAGTTCTGAAGTTCTAAGGTTAAGGCCTCAAGAAACAAAGTATGGGGTACTTTACTCCCAGGTCCCTCAGGAAAAAAGTTCTCTTTCCTGGATTTCTTCAGTTTATAAAGCCATTTCTTTCCTGCTAGGGCTGCTTAAGACTACACTCAAAATGCTCCTGAAAGAGATCCAGGCCACTCAGTGTGGTAGAAGAGGAATGAGTACATCAGACTGAGTTCAGGCTGTTGTTGTTGCCTCTCTTTCCCAGAAATCAGAGGTTATAGAGAAAACACAAATGGAATCTAAATCTGGTAAGATTTGCAGAACCTCGAAGTTTCGCTGGGTCAGGAACAGAGTAAAAATAGGCTCTCAGGATGAATCCTGGCCAGGAAAATAAAGACAAATGAAGGACAGGAAAATGCATTGTAAAAATTTCACTTTTTCCAACTTCCCATTTGGTTTCACTTTTTTTATGTGAATCATTTATTTCTTCTACCACTGTCATAGCACTATGGATGAGGTGACTTGCATGCTGAAATCCAGAAGATTATGGGGCAGGGACTTTTCAAAGGTCAGATTATAAAAGATACAGTAAAAATAAATCCCAGAAGTAGGCAATATGCCACAAAGCTGGCCAGACAAATTCCTGTGATGCAGGTGCCATGCCCTCAGCACAAAATATGCCATGAAACCCACAGTGCAGACTCAGAGGGCCCCAATGAAGAGGAACCACCAAAGGTCAATGTGTCTTCTGAACACTTCTAGCTATCCCAGACAGGCAAATGACTATCTTATTTCTGAAAATCTCCATAGTGGGGCATTCCTGCTTCCTCTGACAGCATGTTCCTTTCTGTCAGAGAGCTGGTTTGACCCTGCATGTTAATTTTCCTGTGCACAAGTTGCCCTGGTTCTATCCAGTTCCTCATTCTCACCAAGTGGTCATGTCATAATCTAGGGTCATAGAACCAAATAGATGGATTTGAAGACAGCATTTGTCTGTTGTTATGGTCAAAAGCGGCTACTCAAAGAAATTCAGCTATAAAGGTCAGCAATAAAAAGAATAGTTGACACTTTACAAATTCTTTCTTTGGGTAATTTGTTAACTTCTTTAGGTTATAAGCAATGGAGACCCAGCCAGTTTTCGTAAGTAAAAAGTTAGGTCTGGTTCATTTTATGTTCTTCCTTCTTTCTTTTCCTTTATTTCTCTTTTTTTCTTTTTTTAATTTATTCCATGAGCAAGAAAGGCAGACAGCGAGAAAGACAAAAAGTGGCGGAGGAAACCACTCCCCCACAGGATCCTGAAGCTATGATCCACACCAGCTTCTTGCACACACATGTGCCCAGCACACTCGGAAAAGTCTGTGACTGGAACAGAAAAGCTTCCTTCTTCCTTTGTTTCCTTCCTAATAAGGAAAAATTGATCTCTGATGGAGCCCAAAGGCAGGGAGGTATGCAAGGCCTTTTTGGAAGTTGAACCTGAGAGTCACAGTCCCATTTGGCCCAGGCAGGAACCTCAGCTCTTCTCTCCACTCCCTTGTGCCTTCCAGTGTCTTCTTTCTTTCTCTCTGAAAATATCTCTCATTCCTCTAACTTTTGCAAAAGGTATTTCTCTGTTGCGTCATCTATATGGCCAAATATGACTCTGCTAGCCTCTGTTTCATGAGCTTTCTTGGATATCAAACAGTCTATTAAGTGCCAGTTCAAAATTTCTGGGAATAAAAATTAAATTGGAGCATCGCAGGTTAGTGTACAGCCCCCGGTCTGACAAATCATGCCTAGAATGGGAGGAGTTTATGACTGACATAAAGACTTCTGCCTATGTTTTAGCAGGGCCTACATATAACCTATCAATTTTAGAGATTTGCTAATAATATTCATAGATTACAGTAATTAATAAGCCGTGTCCACCCTACTGTGTATGAGAAAATGGAATCTCTGGAACCCTAGAGGAGAGATTATTTGAATACCTACATTCCTCCCTGGCATCCTTTACTTTTGTCAGGGTTGTCCTCAATAGGTGAGGAAATATTGAATGAGCCTAACCCTCTCTGGGTATGGTCAATGGTAGCCCACATCTTGCAAGCTGAACAGATCAGGGTGTTAATAGATCATGGATCAAATCATTAATGGATCAGTTAGTACTAACATGGTACCCTTCACTGGCTTACACTCAACGCTAAGTTCATACCCATCATGGACTGCTGATCACAGGAATGTGTGTTTAAAGGAGGATGACCAGCCTTCATCTTATTACTTGCTGGAGAAGCATCTTAAAACCCAAGCACTCTGGAGTTTTTGTTGTTGTTTGTAAAGATAAAATAAAGAAGTGCATTGTTACATGGAGCATACATGGTAGGAGGATATAAAGGTATGATGACATTCGAAGTTGGATATTCTAAATCACCAAAAGCTGAGGTCTTCTTCAAAGGTTTAAGTACACTCATCTCCACCTCTACATAGCATTTGTACATATGGATGGCCTTTGACTCCCTCTCTGTCTTCCCCAGCAAACACTGGAGCTCTTGAGTGAAATTCCATATCTTACCCTTTTTTAGGCTTGGGGCTTGGTGCAGGGCCTGGCATGTAGTGATAATCAGTTGACAGTAGACAAGAGAATAAATAATGAATGGAGGGAAGCATTTAGGAATTAAAGGTTGAAAAGAAAGGGAGGAACTGGAAGGGAAGGAAGGATAAAAGAGGCGAGGGAGAAGGAGGAAAGACCAAGGAATGAGGGGAGAGAAGAGAAAGAGGAAAGGAGTTTAGTACCAACATGACACTCAAATAAGATTGGCAGCATGCCCCCTGTGGTGTAGCTCTGCACAGGATGTGCACCAAACAGAACTTCAACACAGAGCTGCCATTCGGGTTCACTCAGAGCTAACAGGCCAAATCTAAGCTTGAAAGTCCCGAGCATGAGGGTAGTTTGAGGAGTTCTTGTCTTCTCCCTAGGTGCCCTCTCCCTCCACTTGGGCTGCATGCCTTTTCTTGATCCTCCCCAAATCAGACAAAGAAGACACCACTGCTCCACTGGTCATGCTCTTGTTGATGGGGTGCACTGTAATGTGAAGGTATGTCTTCAAACTCACCGCAGTTCTTTTGCAACCTTTTTGGGAGGGGGAGCAAGAAGTTGGCAGAACCCTCCCAGTTTTGCCCTGGCATTTAATAACAGCTCTGGATCCTCTCCTCAGGGAAATACCCCTCATCCCCTGCTACCCCTCAAGTGCATGAACTCAAGGCACTACTGGAGGCAGTTTCAGAAATTCAGAGCCCTGGCATCTGTTCTCAGGGGCTGTTAGACTCTGTATCATTTGGCTCAGTATTTTTTCTTTTTCAGTTTTAATCTTCTGTTCTCTAATTGAGCAAGTGCCCTACTCAAAGGATTGTTCAATGCCAATAATCACATAGGGAGGAAGACATTTCTCTAATCAGAATCATATCTTGAAGTACATTAATAGGACTCTTGCCTGTCTTCTAAGTAACCAAGAAGAGATAGCATAGCAGGGTGATGAAGGGGCCCTTCTCCTGTCTTCCAAGGTCTCATTGGCCCTGAGCATATATGTGCATGTTTGTGTACACACACACACACACACACAGACACACACACAAACCCTACGCATGTACATGTGTCATAATGTCATACAGGTGCCAGAAAGGCTCCTAGGAAGCAGCCACTCCCATCAGAGGTTGACCTGAGTCCATGGGTAACCACCTAGCTTCCTAACTTCCCAGGTGGTGTGTGCTGCTTGGCCCCAGAGATCCTTTTGGATTCCCATCAGTTGCCCACCATGGCTATCTGTTCAGAAGGGTTAGCTCCCTTCCATATCTTACTTTCCCGCTCTGTCACTTGTGTTTCCTGGGATCCTCTTATGAGAGAACACCTGCTTGTGAGTCTGCACTCAGGGTCTGCTTCTGTGGAAATGTAAACAAAGACAGATTGTGATCAGAATTTGAACAACCAGACCAAATGCAAAGAGGATTTTTTAAATGGTCAGCAGAGGTGGGACTTAATGATTATATTCAGTATCAGGCTCCTGAGGATGAGCAGGGAAAAGGTCAGGATGAAGCTATACTTTGAATTTTCTGGAAAAGAGAGGAAGTTGGGCACTCACCACAGTATACATGGTGATGTAGCTTTGCTAGGACAGGAGGAGTCTATTTGGTTTGTGAGAAGATTGGACCTTCTTTCCATTACCATTTAACCATGTTTTTCAGATGGTGTTCACTAACCAGTGTATTGTTATTGTCACTGCTATTTGAAATAGTGGTAGTCTTCAGATATCCAATGTGATGAGCTCATTTTCCTGGGTGTATAAGCTACTCTAGTTGTGTGTATTTAGGAAAAGCAGGTCCTACTCTTAACCCTGGAGAGCTAAAGAAAAGGGAGGAGAGTCCAAAGCAGTCACCAACCTCTTCCTACAGACACCTCAGAGGATGATTTCAGTTAAGGGTTTCCCTTTAATCCCATAGCAAATGTTTTTCAAAAGCTAGACCCCTGGGCATCAGCGTCAGCATCACCTGGGAACTGGTGAGACATACAGAGTGTTGGGCCTTGCCTTAGGCTTACTTCAGCAGAAATGGGCTACGGACCAATAGCCTGTGTTCCCACGTGCCCTCTAGATGATACAAATACATGCCCAAATTAAAAGAGTACTCTCTAATGGTGCAGCAGTATTATAGGTATTACAGATGAGGTGGGCTAACTTTGGGTTTAGACTCAGAGGTGGCAGAACTGAGGGCCTGGAGGCATCTGGTCATCTCAACTGACTGTTTTCAATCTCACACAAACCAGGTCTTTCCCTGCTCTAATATCAGCCAACACTGACATCGGTGAACAGGACACTGCTGAGGATTTATGAAGAAAAGGAGAGGAGCGAGAAGAAGAAGAAGAAAGAAGAACAGGAAGAGCAGATAGATGCAGGAATTGCATCCTGGTCAAAGGGACATAAAGCCAGTCTACTGTCTGGCTGTGATTTTTGGCCTTCCTCACCTCCAGGCTATAGCTACCAACTCTCCTTACACAGGAATTTTAGGACAGTCTTCAGCTCTTGAAGGTATTCTCAAGCTTGCTTTACAAATATATGTTCCTTTCTGCTTAATTCCTGTAGTTTTATCAGATTTAACTTTAGGACAGGGAGCCAGCATTGTGCTACTCTGCCATTTTGTCACCGACCCCAGGAATTCTAACTCTGTAGGTCTCAAAACCTAAGTCTCTAGAATAATTACCTTTGTGCATTCTTTAGTGACAGATATACCACCTACATGCTCTTTTTATTTACTTTTATAGGCTTTATTATTTTTTTACTGCAGTTTTAGGTACACATCAAGTTGAATAGGAGATACAGAACTTTCTTATATATATGCACCCACCATACACACTGCCTCTCCCACAAGCAACATTCCACATCAAAGTGGCACATTTGTGACAACCAATGAACCTCCATTGACATGTTCTAATCACCCAAAGTCCATACTGTGCATTAGGGTTCACTTTTGGTATTGAACATTCTATGGGCTTTGATAAATGTCTAATGACATGTGTCTACCATTACATCACACAGAATAGTTTCATTGCCATACAGAAATCCCCTGTGCTCCACCAATTTGTCCCCCTCACTCCCTGGTGCCTGGTAACCATAGATCTCTATGCTGTCTCCCTAGTTTTATTTTTTCCAGACTACCATAGAGTTGGGATTATACAGCAGATAGCCTTTTCAGATTGGCTTCTTTCATTTAATAATGTGCATTTAAGCTTCTCCCATGTCTTAGCATGGCTTGATAGCTCATTTCTTTTTAATGCAGAAGAATATTCCATTGTCCGGACATAACAGAGCTTATTGATCCATTCACCTACTGAAAGACATCTTGGTTGCTCTCAGTTTTGGCAACATCTGTGTGTAGTTTTTCGGTGGACATAATTCTTCAACTCATTGGGGTAAAAATCAAGGTGTAAGATTACTGAGTGGTATGTTTAATTTTTGTAAGAAACTGCAGTCTTCCAAAGCAGCTACACCAGATACAATGTTGAGCTTTTTTTTCCTTCCTTTTTTTTTTACCTGCCACCTGCATGTCTTCTAGGGTAAGGTGTTATTATTATTTATTTTTTAATTTAACCAGAAAGAGACAGAGAGAGAAATAAAGTGAGAAGCAAGCTAGCAGGTATTTGACTTGGACCACGGCTGGCTGTGTGGGAGTCCTGCACCTTAACCACCACACCATCTGCTGGCCCCAAATTTATCTCATGTTTTTCTTTTTCTATTTTTATTTTTGCTATAATGTGTGCATACTCACTGGAGAGAGACAGAGAGAGCAAGAGAGAGAAAGAGAGACTGAAAAATTGCCCCCCAGAGTTGATGGCCATACCACAATCCCTTTTTCTCTATTCTTCTCTCAGGATTTTAGGCATGCATTCACACATGCCCAGAGCAATTTTTCAAGCTGCCGGTTCAGGACTCGAACACACAGTTGGCCATGTGGCCATGTGAATCCAGCCACCTTAACCACCACACCATCTTCTGGCCCTTATTTTTTCATTTATTGATTGTGTTTTCTGTGGTACATTCTAATATTATTTTAATCATACTTTTGGGTACTTAAGGTTTTTTTTTTTTTTTTTTTTGACAGGTTTTTGCTGTAGGGCGCATGTGCTCACCAGAAAGACAGAGAGAGACAGAGAGACAGAAAGCGAGAAATCACCCCCCGGGGGGGATGGCCATGCTGCAATTCCTTCTCCTCCATTCTCCTCTCGGGATTTTGGGTATGTACACGCGCACGGCGTAATTTTAAGCCACCGGGTCCAGGACTCGGGCTGCGGTCGACTACATGGGAGTCCAGCAACATAGACATTATGCTAACTGCTGGTCCCAAGTACTTAAGTTTTTTTGATAAGAAGAACCCAAGCATGTTTCACAACTGATGATTATTCATTTAAATATTTTTTCCCCAAAGATTTCAGAAGAAAATGTGTTTTAATGTTTTGTTGTTGATAAAACAAACAAACAAAAACCACATGGTGTAAATCTGGTTAAAATGGAATCCTTATAAAATTAAGAAGGAAGGGACTTTTCATGTTTTTTGTTTACTTAATTGTAACTTAAAATCTAGAGACCTCTGTGATAGGTAGAAAAAGTATATGCTAGAATTGGAAAGAAAGTGACCAAAACATACTTCTGAAAAGGGAATTTGTTCACTGCCATTGGATCCAATGGCTTCTATTCATTGATAATCAGGGAACCAGAAGGGGTTATAAGCTGAGCCATTGCTTCTTCATTGAAAATTAGAAATGAAAACATAATCTGGAGGTTTTAAAAGTGATTCTGGATGATTCTAAAAATTATAAGGTGGTGAATTTAATATTGATCCATAAGCTGTAAGAGTAGTAGCCAGATTCCTAATGAGAAGCCAAGTACCTGAGTTCACTTTGTTTTTAGTTTTATAAAATAGGGACATAATTTTAGCTGTGGAGATGCAACAAGGAAACATTACAATAACCCCATGCAGAAACATTGTAATTTAGACTTTGCTGTGTTTATACTTCCATGATTTTTTTCCTAAATAAAATTAAATAAATAAATCTTTTAAAAAATAAGTAAATTGGATTTAATCAAAATTAAAATCTTAAGTGCATCAAGGACATTATTCTTATTAGATAGATTAGAGCTGGAACAGCAATCCACAGAATAGGAGAAAACATTTGCAAGCCATATATTTGATATGATCCTGGATACTAGACTGTATAGACTCTAGTGTAGGGACCAGCAGTTAGTGTAATGGCTATGTAGCTGGACTCCCATGTAGTCGACCACGGTTCGCATCCCGGACCCGGTGGCTTAAACTCACACAGGGCGCGTGTGTGTGCGTGCCCAAGATCCCGAGAGGAGAATGGAGGAGAAGGGATTGCGGCGTGGCCATCCCCCCTGGGGGGTGAGTTCTCACTTTCTGTCTCTCTGTCTCTCTCTGTCTGTCTGGCGAGCGCACACGCCCTATAGCAAAAACCTCTAAAAAAAAAAAACTCTAGTGTATTTTCAGAATATATTGAGTTATCAGAAAAGTCATGATGTATTTTTTCTATTTTTCTATCCAAAAATGCCTCATGACTTTTCCCACAACCCAATGTCTAAAGTATCTAGAATACGTAAAAAATACAACTCAACAGCAAAAAAGACAAACAAACAACCCAATTGTAAAATAGGCAATAGACTTGAATAGACATTACTCTAAAGAAGATAAGATGCTTGGCATCATTGGTCATTAGGGAAATGTAAATCAAAACCACAGTTAGATACCACTTTACAACCACTAGGATGGCTACAGTCCAAAAAAAAAAAAAAAAAAAAAGGAAAATAATGAGTGTTGGCAAGGATGTGGAGAAATTAGAACATTCATACATTGCTGGTAGGAATTTAAAATGGTATAGCTGCTGCGGAAAAGTTTGGCAGTTCCTCAATAATGTAAACATGGGCATATTATATGATCCAGCAATTCCACTCCTATGTGTGTACCCCAAAGAACTCAAAACAAGTATTGAAACAAAAATTTTTACATAAGAATTTATAACCATTCTATTCACAATAGGCAGAAGGTAGAAACAATTCTTACGTTCATTGACAGATGAATGAATAAACAAAATGTGAGCTATCTACTCTATGGGAAGTGTTCAGCTATAAAATGAAATGAAGCACTGATACATGCTACAACATGTGTGACTCCCAAACACATTCTGCTGAGGGAAAGAAGCCAGACACTGAAGACCACATAGTGCATCAGTCCATTTTTATAAACTATCCAGCATAGATGAATTAACAAAGACACACCAGATAAGTAGCTGCCGGTGGCTGGGGGCAGTCAGGAATGAGAGTGACTACCTAACAGGTACCAGGATAAAGAAAGTTCTAGAACTGGATAATGACAATGGCTACACAAAATTGTGAATGCTTGCAGTGTCACTAAACTGCATACTTCAAAATAGTGATGATGGGAAGGTCTATGTCATCTTATAACAGAAAATACAATAAGTACTCCAAACGTGTAATTTTAATTAATTTCAGTAGTCAAGTTTGATTCAGAAACTGGTATTTCTGTTACATTTTTTAAAAAAGCATTTTTTTTGTGTTTTAAGCTTTTGCTTGAAGGATAGGGGTTGGGGTTGATGTATAGCGATTTAATGTTTGAGTAATAATAAATGTATATAAATTAATTAATATATATATATATATATATATATAAATAAATAAATATATAAATGATGAAGCAAAAGTATTTCATTTAACACATTGGTTGAAAATATGTCTCCATCCATTTTTTTAAAATGGTCTTTATAGGTGTGCAGTATAGCTTGAGGCACAAAATATATGCAGACTCATTATAAATTCTTTTGAAAATGTATTTACCTTTCCTACTAAACATTGTATATGTTTAGGCTGTGTTTACCATTTTACCATAAGACCAGTCTTCTATTTTCCTAGTAAAGTTAACAATTACACCATCAAAATATCTACATTAAATACTCTTGACTCCTTTATCTCTTAGATTTAATTTAATTTTCAAAACAATCTTTGCTTATTATGTACTTTTTCCTCTTCCAGAATGAATCAATTATTATATGACAGTACCCAACATAATACTTTTTGAGTGCCACCAGGTGGTGTGGTAGTTACAGGCACTGGACTCCCACAGGTTCAAGTCCCGGACTTGGTAACTTGCTTTCTCACTTCCTCTCTCTCTCTCTCTCTCTCTCTCTCTCTCATCAAACTGGAAAATAATAATAAATAAAGTAAAACTAAAATAATTCTTTAAAAAATAATACTTTTTGAATGTTATCAAGTAAACCAAATGGTTTCGACTACATTTTTAAAATGCACATAACTTTGTTGATAATATTTAGTATTATCATGATGGTTAAATGTGTCAACTGGCCTGGGCTAATGAATGCCCAGATAGCTAGTAAAGCATTATTTCTGTATATGTGCGTGAAAGTGGGTCTGGAGCACTTTAGCATTTAAATCAACAGACGTAGTACAAAAGTTCTGCCCTTACCAATGTACATGGGGAGCATCCAATTCGTTGAGAGCTTGAATAGAACAGAGAAGGCAGAAGGAAGGTAAGTTCACATTCTCTCTGCTTGAGCTGTTACATTCATTTCCTCTGGCTCTGGGACATTGGTGCTCCTAGACCTTGAATTTTAGCCTTGTATTAAAGTACACCACCAGCTTTCCTGAGCCTCCAGTTTACTAAAGGCAGATAGTGGAACTTCTTAGCCTCCTTAGTCCTGTGAACCAAGGACTCATAACAATCTATCCATCTATCTTTCTCCTACTGATATTGTTTCTCTGGGAATGTCTAATACAATTACTAATGAGTGATAATGTAATATAGCCAAGTGATATTGTATGGAAAATATTTAAGGAAGTGCTTAAGAACCTACAGGTAATGATAACATTTCAGTGAACAGAATTTCATTGATGTGTATGAAATATTTATAAAATATTTAAAACTAGAGTACAACTTACATGTTAACTGAACTAGTCAGAGTGGATATTTTTCATCTAAGAAAAATAGACAAGTTATCTACTTATAGCTCTAAAATGCTCATTTGTATAAATATAGCAAATGCTGGCCTGGCAAATGGTGTGGTGGTTAAGGGCACTGGATTCCCACATGGCTGATTGCAGTTCGAGTCCTAGACCTGGCAACTTGCTTTCTTGCTTTCCCTTTCTCTCTCTCTCTCTCTGTCTCTGTCTGGTCAAATTGAAAAAAAAATAAGAATAACAAGTGGAATTAAATAAATAAATAATTTTTTTTAGAAATAAAATAAATAAATATAGTAAATGCTATCTTATTTATGATGTGTATTAGCTTATTTACAATTTTTGTTTCTGTAAATCTCATTCTAATGAACATTAAACACATACACTTATTTCCTTATGTAATTAGTTATCTGCATGCATTCCTTGAAGTTACCAAGCAAAAGATCTTATTCAAAAATGCTTCTACATTTTTGACTCATATTGATACATAATGCTGATGGCCATCTAAACAGTTGCATGAATCTCACCACCACAGCCCAGTTTCCACACTCTTGACATTCTTTTTATTGTAAATTGGAAAATTATACCTGTATATATTTGTGGGGTACAAAGTGATATTATGATTTATGACTACAATATAGACTAATTAAATCAAGCTAATTAACATATCTTTCACCTCAAATATTTTTCGTTTTTTGTGGTGAGAACATGTGAAATGTATTTCCAGTCGCCCGCCTACATGTGTGCAATGGTAGTGAATGCTCTGCAGTGCTGGAATCCATATGGATGATTACAGTTCAGTTCCTGGCTAGATCTGTACGTGCTGGGTGAGTGCACATTTCTGTGATCCTTCCTGGCTGGAGGTCTGTGGGAGGAGGTTGAGAAGGGAACTATGGTATCAGACCCTGTGAAAGTACTTGTCTTTCTCTCAGAAAGAAAGGAAGAACGGAAAGGAGAAGGAAAGAAGAAAAGGCAGAAAGGAAGGATCAAGGGAGACAGAAAAAAAAAACTTACAAAAGAAATGTACTCTCAGCAATTTTTGGAAATGTATGCTGTACTATTAACTGTATTCATCATGCTGTGTAATCTCAAAAAAATTCCTTTTGTCTGAGATTTTCTGTCAAATTTATTTTGATTTTCAAGTTAATCTCTACTTAAGTTGAATATTTTTCTTGCATTCAGTGTTATTTTGTAAATTGTATACTTAAGTCCCCTGCCAATTGTTACTGAGTTATTTTTATTAATTTGAAGAGCTCTTTGTATATTACAAAAAATGTAACCCTTCTTTCATATTCATTGCAACCATTATCTTAAAATATCATTTCTATTCAATAATGGTCTTCTTTCTTAAAAACAGTTTATCATTGAAATCTTCAAATAGTTACAAAAATAGAGGTAATTACTTCATGAGTCCCCATACAGCCATCACTTAGCTTCAAAAATCGCCAAAGACACCATTCATCTGATTTTATTTTTCAATTGCTCATTTTATTTATCATTGTTGTAAGCACAGCTCAACTTATCCATAAATACATGAATATTCATTTTTACTTAATAAGGACATTTTGACACATATTCACATACTCTTTTCCCAACTTATCTCCATCCTTCGTAGTAAGAAATTTTTTTTTGGAGAGATTTTCGCTACAGGGCGCGTGTGCTCGCCAGACAGACAGAGAGAGATAGAGAGACAAAAAGCGAGAAATCACCTCCCAGGGGGGATGGTCACGCCACAATCCCTTCTCCTCCATTCTCCTCTCAGGATCTTGGGCACGCACGCACACGCGCCCAGCGTGAGCTTTAAGCCACCGGGTCCGGGACACGAACCACGGTCGACTACATGGGAGTCCAGCGACATAACCATTACGCTAACTTTTGGTCCCCATAGTAAGAAATTCACCTCTCTATATGAAACATTTTTGGGTGGTATATATTTGTTTCAAAATTCCTTTCCACTACACATGGTCCTTCTCCTGAAGCTGTTTTGCTCATCCAAGCAGAAACAATTTCATCTGTTTACTTTTCACAGGTTCTTGAATACATTTCTGTAATGTTTATCAGATTCTCTCTTCCCACAAAGATCTATTTATTGCCTCATTCAGAAGTTTTCCACACATTCTTCAAGTTGTCTTTCCCAAGCATTGAAGGATTATAGACTTGAACCTGATGGCAGCTATGACTCTTATTTTCACTGCTTCTCTCTTGCAGCTCACTGTTTCCAATATGAATGATAGTGAGTGCTGATATCTCAAGCTCTTCCTGCTAATTTTCCATGTTGTAGGCATTTACATAGGCACTTGGGGAAGTTATGGGTTTTCCCCAAAGCATTTCCCTCTTACCATAACTGTCTAACTCACAGCGCGGAATGCAGGATTTCCCCCAGATCAATACATTATTTTAGTCCCATATTAACTCATCCTCATTAAATCTCCCTTTGCCTATGCAGCAAGCAGCCAAGGTCTGGTCTTCACAGGTGTCTCATCTCTTTTCTCAGGAGGAATTTCCCAGGAAAACCATGCCTCTAGCAAAACCCAAGACCCTTCTCTACCAGTTCACTGCACAGATAATAATCAGATAGGCCTTTGGCTCTAGGACACATCTGTTTACTTATGCTTTAAGTTAGGAGAATTTGTGACTTCATTCTTTCTACTTCACGCAATCCTGAAGTTCAACCATCTAAGTATGACCCAAGGAGTTTGATTAGTAGGTGATGGAGGGAATGGTTTTACTTGTGCGAGTCTTGGTTTCAGCATAGGTGGTCCTTGGTGCAGAGGGCCTTCTGGGATGGCGTGGCATTGAAAGACACAGTGGGATGGCAGGCTTAGAGATGATAGGGCAAGAACCAGCAAAGCTTTTCTCTAAAAGTTGTCTTCAATTTCATGCCAGTCTCATGAAAATACATTGCCAAGGCCAAAATTAATTAACAAAGTATCAGTTAGAAAGGTTCATAGAGCTCATCTTGCCAACCACTATTAATTTATGAATGAAAAATCCAGAGCTTTGGAGGTAAACTGAATGACTTGTCCAAGGTTGGGGAGATAATCATGGCTGAAAATAGGTTTCCTATCTCTTCCATCTACCAAACCAAACCCAACTATCTCTGGCTAGTTGCAATCTCCAGCTACCAAACCTTCTACATAAGTACAGAAGGCTGGTGGTGGCTCTCCAATGCACCTCATGTTATGGCAGAGCCTAAAATCAATTCGGGGGGGGGGGGGGTAGATGGCCATTATTGAATTAATTGCAAGGCACTTCAAATATGACTTGCTCAATATGAAGTATCTTCGATCACAATTCTAGAACCCTTCATTGTGGACATCAGTAACACGAAACTGGATATGACCTTGCTGAATAAGCTAAAGTCTACTGAGCAAGAGGGAAAGGTGTGCAAAGGACTAAGATGAAAAGTAGACTTTAAAAGAGAATTGATTACTAACCCCAGGTGTTCTCAAGAAGTCCCGAAACAAAGCTTTGGTCCCATCCTACCCTTGGCCTGCCTCAGTCCTTAAAGTAGTTGGTCTTTTGTCTGTGAAATGACAACAGGATTGGGTCTTTAAGTGGAAATAAATAGTAAGTAGTTCTCCAGGTTTTGTGCAGCTATGTCTCATATTTGACAATCTTACGCTCACCGACTTGACAGTCTGCTTTCACTAATCCATATGCATATAAGGTGTATATTACCCCCATGTCTACGAGATTCTCACTTAGCCAACGACATCTGTCTTTGAACTGTCATGAAATGCTAGAATGATTCTTTTTCTTTTGTGGTGTCAATTCCTCTTTCTGTCATTATTAACCTTGTTAAATACCCTCTTCCCTCCCCTTCTGAAAGGCATGAACTGAGTGCTAAGTTTCAAACATACCCCCTTAACACATCCAGAGAGGGGGGAAAGCACATCTCGCTATCTACTTAATCAAACATCTACTTTCACTCCATCAACGGGGAGTAGGCCCTTTTGTACATTTAACAAATTCAAGCAATTTAGCAACTGGGTTAAAGTCTATGTAAAGTACTTCAACAACATGGGAAATGAAGACACTGGTCTTCTGTCTTAGAATTGGTTAATGGAAGACGTGAAGTCTCAAAACGCGCACAACAGTGGGTTCTTACAGAGCTGCCTAATGCACTGCTGGGAAAACCGTGAGAAGTTTTCCATCACGGGGGGAGGTGGGTTGACAGTTTTTGCCTTTACTGTCAGTTCCACTGTGGGAGGCTCCTAAATTTATTATACCTAGGAAATGATTCAAGTGCAAACCTATCCAAAAGGAGCAAGTATGCAGTACTCCTTGTGCAGGTATTGTTGGATCTGACTACAAGTGTCCAGAGGCCGAGCCTAGACCACGGCATGGGCAATGGCCATGGAGTTCTCTCTCACTTGATCAAGAAGGAATGAGTAAGAAGTTGGTCTATTTAACCTTCCAGATCAATCTGCCTGCCAAGCCCAACTAAAAAAATAATGCTCAGAGAGTAGAACAGAATTGTCACATTCGGATAGCACGGCTGTCTCTATAAAATGTCATTTCTGTCAGTAATCAGAATGCTCAATACCACCTGTTAGAAGATCACATATTAAATATTAGTCTCAGGGCATCAAGAAGCATCTTTATTTCCATAAAACAAGCAAACAAACAAAAATAAACCACAAACTCCTTTCTTTCAGAGGCTCCTTTACCTTGGTTTCCTCTTCCACAAAATAAGAATGATAACATAGTCCAACTTCCTGGGGAGAAGAAAGAAGATTGATGAGCGTTTTTTGCTGATTAGCTCAAAAGCCACGCAAATATAAATCATCGAGTATTGCACACGTGGCTATGCTGCTACCCTAGGTGCGGGGTGCTTTCACTGAAATCGCTGGGAGCTCCAGGAATGTAGAAGAAATATATCCTGGGAGAGACGAGCCCAGAGCCTTTCGGTGGTGATTATTGAAGCACACCGTTGTCGTAGAGGAACAACTGCTAAGTGTATGATTATCGACCGCCGCATTTGGATTTGCTCTGAGAACTCTGCTACATCAGGTAGTCAGGCTCAAACAACATCAATCACTTGGTCCCACACTCTGTGTCTTGCAAGCTTAATGGCATGGGAATCCAAAGGGCCAAAAGCTAACCCTCTGACGTGAATGAAGGGCTCTTCAAAAGCTGGAGGGCCATGAAGAGGGTGGAACTGACTTTTACTTCACAAATAATAAATAATCTAATAATAAGAATTAAAACTGCGTCCAGGTTGGACCATTAAATGATCAATAAATGCACATCTGCTTTGTGAAGCTTAGCCAATCGGTTCTCCTTCCAGGTTAGACACTTGGCTTGTCATCATTTGATGGTCATGGCATGTGTCCCCGGCTGTAGCCAACTGTCTTCCAAACATGTACATGTCTCTTATCTCAATTCATACCCAAAAATGGGACCCTCATTCTGCACATTCTTTTTAGCAGTAGCCTTTGCTATTGTCTATAAATCAAGACAATGCTATTCTCCCTCCCAACATGCAAAGTCACTCAATACAACTTATTGGAAACGCCCTGCTTGGCACAAAATGTTTATGAGATATAATCATAGAAAATAAACGGATATTATAATGAGAAGTCAACCCTTCAGTTTAATTGCAAAACACTGTTTAAGCTAAAGAAAATTGTGAATTTGAGCTCTGAAGTGGAAATAAAGTTGCCAGTTTCTGAGATACAGATCACAGAAAATGAGTTCTTTTTCTTCATTAGAGAAACATATCTGCAAGTAATAAGAATATTATGAGTAAATATTAAAAGAATACATTGCCATCGGGCTGGGTGTAGCTACAGAATACATTATATCCTTAAATCATTTCTAAATCACCAACTTAGAGAAAACCCTACTCCTAGCCTTACTAAATTATAATCTGTATTCTTGTCCTACAGAAATAAAGAGGTATCAACTCACTTAGGATAATCATCTGATACAACCAGAACAGGATTAGGGAAAGTTCATTATGATACTGAAGGATTGTATCTAGAAATTATTGTTTACTTCCTTTTTGGAAAATAACTTGATAATGAACAGAATCATGCATATATATATGAACAGTGTAAACTAAATTGTCAGCTCTCCAGTGGACCCAGGAAGGAAAGAATTGCTTTTGCCATTATGAAAATATTAAATAAGTAAAAAAGAAAGAACCACAAAAGCTGCAATGTGCACTATCTTGGAGCTGCAGACAGGGCAGAAGGATAAAAGATAAGGTAGCGCCTTCCAACTAAAAGGTTAGGGAAGTGTCATCCTACTGCCTATTGGAAAACAAATAAAATAACTCTGTGCTGGGTTACTTAAACAAAAATATTGATCCTAGAAGTCAGCAGGTAGCATGGTAGTTAAGGTGTTAGACTCCCATAAAGCTGACCATGGTTCGGGCCCCAGATCAGTCGTCTTGAAAATCATACTGGGCACATGCATGTGTGTCCAAAATCCCAAGAGGAAAATGGAGGACAAGGGACTGCAGCATAGCCATCCCCTCTGGAGGAGGATTTCTTGCTTTCCCTCTCTGCCTCTGTCTGGTGAGAGTATGTGCCCTATGGCAAAAACTTAAAAATATATATATTGATCATGAATTAGAACAGTCAGATGTGCCCTTCAAATCAGCACCATTAAATAGAAATATTTGTTAAATGTTCTGGTCATTGTTCCAGACACCGAGGAAACAAACCAGACAAACACCAAAATACCACATCTTTGCTTTTGCAGGGACTAAACACAATAAATGTTAATTATACACGTTAGTAGACTCTGAGTGTTGTGGAAAAGGCAGGAGGGAAGAGGACACTCTAGTGAAGAGTTGTTGCCCTTTTATGAAGGGCAGTGACCATCTCAGAGCCTCACCAGCAGTGAGCAAAGACTTGAAGCAGGTGAGAAGACAAGCAGACAGATACCCAGGAGGAACATTCTAGAAGAGGAAACAGAAAGTGTCAGTCTGGACTGTCCAAGAAGAAGCAAAGTAGGGCAATGTGGCTGGAGGTGGGTGAGCCAAGAGGAGGGTGGCTGGTCAGGAGTTGCCTGGGGAGGAGATGCGAAGGGAGGAAGGATCACACCTCCTCCTGGAACCAGGGCTTTGCCGTATGGAGAGCTGGCCTGCTGCACAGAAGCACCACCATCTGACTCACCTTTCATTTTTTTTAAGTTTCTTTCTTTCTTTTAGGAGAGACGAAAAGAGAGAGACCCGCTCCTCCCAACAATCTCTGTATGCTTGATCCAGCCCCAGCACTGGCCAGCCAGGATCATAGGCACACAAGCACCCAGTGTGTACAAGAAGACCTCGGGATGCAGACCCAGGAGTCTCCCATGTGGGTTCAGCGTGGTGGAGCCTTACTGCTGCACCACCAAGGCTGGCCTAACTCAGCTGTTTAACAGGCTCTCTCTGACTTCCCTGAGGGTGAGGGATAGAAGTAGAGAAATCACCTAGGAGGTCACTACCATTTGCAGAGGAGAGGTAGCCATTGTAGCTGCAGAGAGGTGGGAGGAGGTTGGACTATGGACATGAAGTATAAGCAGAGCCAGGAGAGGCTCCTGATGGACTGGAAGGAAAGAGAAAGAGAGGCACCAAGGACAGCAAGTTTTCAGCCTCAGCCATTGGCAGGTGCTATTCAGTGAAATGGGGAGGGCTGCAGGGAAGCAGATGTGAGGGAGAAGATAGCCACTCAGTTGGGAAATAGGAAATGGGAGATAGGAGATGCCCACTCCACCTCCAAGGACAAGTGTCAGGAGGCAGTAAGATCCATGAGCATGGAGTTCAGAAGGAGGTGTGAACTGCTGATGTGAACTTTTGCTATCGTCAGTTTAGAGACAACATGGAAAACTGCTTCTGCAGAGACCTTCAACGCATAGGCTGTAGAGTCTGTCCAGAGCGCCACCATCTTAGGAAGGACACTGAGAAGGAACAGCCAATGGCACAGGAGAAAAACAGGCGCATGTGTGTCCCAAACATCCACCCCACTGATATATTCAAATGACATGTTTGGGGGAGTTTTTCAGTAAATTCTAAAGTCCTAGGTAGGTGCTCACATACCGCTATTGGGATGATGTGGGTGAGCTCCCACCACACTGAGATCCCAGCTCCCAGCTCTGTGCTGATAAAGAAACCATCTGGGTACTTGCAGCCTAGCCAAAGTTAGCCCCATCTGGGCATCTGGGAACACCTCGCAGGCCCTCTGTCTCCATCTTTACCTGCTGTCTGCTAAGTGGCCCTTTCTAAGAATCCTCATGGACTCCACTAATCCAGGAAAAAAGAAGAAGGGAACTAATGTTGATTGCTCGGTATGACAATAGAAGGATTATATTCAAGCTCTTATTTAATTACAACAACTCCATAAAACAGAATTTATTTCCTCTGTTGTAGAGATGAAGGTGTAGTATCAGGGAGGTTAAGTAACCTTCTAACCTTGCACAGAGCTGTGACAGATGTCAAGACTTTTAGGACTCTACTGTCTATTGAGTCCCACAGCTCCTCTTCCTATCCCACTTCCTTGAAAGACTGGACAGGAAATGCTTATTACCTACAAACACAGGACAGAGAGAATTGCTGCCACAATACAAAAATAACTAGATTAAATCTTGTGTACTTTATAGATGACAAGACTGTTCACAAACCTTAGTCCTTCCTAGGGATACCCATCCAACCTCCAATGCTATCAATTTGGCCTTAGGGGAAGTAAAACATTTAACGAGAACTGGGGGAAAATGTTTTCTTATCAACTGGAGAAAAAGATTCTAAAGGAATCAGTCATTGCAGAGATCTCACTTCTCTTCTGAGAAAAAGGGCATAAGCAGGATATGTGGGGATTGGCAGAAGGCCCAAGCTGGCGATAAGATTGTGGAATAGACAAGTAAAGGAGCCAGAAGAGGTATGAAGGGTAATTTGAAATGAGAGGGCAGGGGCAAGGGTAAAAAAAAAAAACTGGCCACAATTGAAATTTGTGCCCCAGCCCAACCACTTAGAAACTGAATTCTTCAAAATATTGAACACTCGGTTACTATGTAGTATCTGTCAGAGATCCATCAAAGTATGTGAAACATGCACTAATTCATTTAGACCTCAAACATTCCTGAGTAAGGTATTACTGCTGTTTGTTATAATGATGATGAGGATGATAATTTAGTCCTTATTATTATTATTATTATTATTATTCCCATTTTATAGAATAGAGAGGCCTAGTAACCTGGAGAAATACCTAGCCCAATAGTTTAGCTCCATAATCTACCAGCTAACTACTAGGCTCTTGGGTTTCTATTGGCCCCCTCAGAGTCACCCCTCCAAACTTCAGTGTCCTCACATAAAATTGGGACAGCCATGATGGCCTTGCTTTGGCATCAGATGGGAGCCAATGCCTGGAAACACCTGTCACAGAGCTACGGCTCATGGGGGCTGGTTCGTACTATATTGCTATTAGCCTTTGGTCAATTTTCTCTGAGAGATGTTTTTAAGGAATCCGTTCCTGGATGTAGAGAAGAGCAGACTCTCCCTGCATCTCCTTGCATTCCATCTTCTGTTCTCTCCTCTGCATCTCTGCATGTCCACGTCAAGGTTCCCCACCTTTTTTTTGTTTTTTTTTTTTTTTTTTGAGACAGGTTTTTGCTATAGGGCACGTTCGCTCGCCAGACAGACAGAGAGAGACAGAGAGACAGAAAGCGAGAAATCACTCCCCAGAGGGGATGGCCACGCCGCAATCCCTTCTCCGTTCTCCTCTCGGGATCTTGGGCACGCACGCACGCACACGCACCCGGCGTGAGTTTTAAGCCACCGGGTCTGGGACGCAAACCGTGGTCGACTACATGGGAGTCCAGCGACATAGCCATTACGCTAACTGCTGGTCCCAAGCTTCCCCACCTTGAACAACTGCTTAGCACCGTCCTGTGTGTCTGAGTGCATCATGACAGTTTCTACCAAAATAGAATGGTTCAGTTGTTCATCTCCTTCACTTGACTGTAAGCCCTTTAAGGGACAAGACCATGCCTTTTTTTTTTTTTTTTTTTTAAGGTTTTTGCGATAGGGTGCATGTGCTCACTGGAGAGACAGAGACAAAAAGAGTTAAAGAGAAATCACCCCCCAGGGGAAATGATTATGCCACAATCCCTTCTTCTCCATTCTCCTCCTGGGATTTTGGGCATGCACACACATATGCCCAGTGTGATTTTCAAGCTACCAGGTCCAGGACTTGAACTGTGGTCAACCACATGGGAGTCCAGTGCCTTAACCATCACATCTCCTGCTGGCCCCATGCCTTATGTTTTATTCTAACACTCTGAGTCTATAACACCACTGGCAATGGTAGGCTCTTAATAAATATTTGCTTGGGGATAAAAGAGGGAATATGTGCCCCCAGAAGAGTTTACACCTCTAGGAAGAGTGTTTGAACCCTGCTCCTGTCCAGTAAAATCAATGAAGTGGGGAGAGATGATGCACAGCTCTCTGTTACTCTTTTTTCTGATCTATTCAGGTCAAATGATCTACTATTCCTTTGTTTACCCAAAACATTTTGAGAAACTGTTCATCAGAAAGATTTATATGTAAATCTGTCTTCTCCAAATCACTGTATTGGACTCAGTGTATTTTTAATCTCTTTTAACCAAATGATCCTTACAAAAATTCAGTTTTTTTGAGAGTCTAGGTGCATATGCCTTATGAATGTCCAAGGGAAAAAAGTGAAAGAATGACCAAGAAGTGGGAAGAATTTGGATGTGGCCACGGCACATCTTTGATTCCAAACCGTAGAGCAGAGATAAGAATGGTCAGTATTGCTAAGGCATGTCTGTGGATTTCAGAACCAGGAACTGCCATGGGCTTTTACAGAGAGGCTTTCACGACATCTATGTCACAGAAAACTGAGGAGTGTCCTTCAGGCCTCCCCACCCAGGCTCAGCACAAGGTCCTCTGCTTCTCCCCTGCCTCCCCTTTATGACCAGCAGTATGTGGGAGCATGGTCCTTGCCCAAGAAGAGCCAAACCAAGGAGGGAGCCCCAGAAAAAGGATCAGGGCCCTTGTCCCTGGCCAGCCACTGTTAGTTTTCAAAACAGAAGAAGCAGAGGCTGGAGATTCTGAAAACTGGGAAAAAGAAACTGAAGCGGCTGAGTCACCGTTGCCACAGTTTCATTCACACTGTTGGTCTGTCTCTCGTGCTCAGGATCCTTTTCAAAGGGAACCATGAATTCTCTTTCATTAAAACACTACAGAAAAGTAATAGAAATTTTTTAAAACAGAAAAACCTTTTGTCTTATTTAAATATATTCATGCTGCTTTCTATCACTAAAGAATAAAAGAATACGTGGTTCATTGGTATTTACCAGGTTTTTCAAACTGAAAAAGAATACAATGACAATAATCACTTACATACATTATTTCACTTAATTTCCCCTCAGTCTCTCAACACCATTAGGAAGGAGGTGTGCTGCAGAGTAGCTGAAGTTCAGAGAGGTGCAGTAACTTGCCCTAACACACGCAGCTAGTAAGAAAACTTCACCACATCTTATCACCTTGGTCATGCCTTTACTTTGTAAATCTCACTGTCCCTTAAACTCCCTTCCAGTCCCAAAGTGCCCAGCTTATACCACAGCGACTCTAAATAAGTAGCTTCAATTCATTCTGTAGGTGATCTTTGTTCTATGGATTCAATCTGGAAAGAAGAAAACTTGGTGGGACGAGCAGATGGTATAATGGTTATGTCTCTGGACTCCCACGTAGTCGACTGTGGTTTGAGTCCCGGCTTAAAACTCACTCCAGGCACATTTGCTTGCATGCCCAAAATCTTGAGAAGAGAATGGAGGACAAGGTGTGGCCATTCCCTCAATGGATGATTTCTCACTTTCTGTCTCTCTTATCTCTCCCTGTCTCTCCAGCGAGTGCACGCACCCTATCGCAAAAATCTCTCTCAAAAAAAAAAAGAAGAGAACTTGGTAATTTAGTAATTATTGCTTGAATAAACTATATTTAATACTCTGTGAAATGGCAATATATATCATTCATAAATAAAACAAAATGACTTTAGATATAAAAAGAAAAAAAAAAAAAAAACCTAGCACATTTCTATCCCCAACTGTTTTCCCTTCTACTGTGTTTCTACTGCTGTCTCCAAAGGCTTTCATGTCGGGCTGAAGTCTCCTCTCTGACCCCACAGTGTCTAGCCTCAGGCACCGGGTCACAACCTGAGCACCTGCAACTCCACCTGCTTTGGGGGGTGGGGGGGGAATGTTGAACAGGGAGCCATATCGGAGCCTGGCTCTTTGCAGGACACTCCCATGGCAATGCCACTTTTGTCGGTAGACCTTTTCTGTCCAGTACGTGGCAAGCTCTTCTGTGTGTGATCTGCCCTACCACAAACAATCCCATGAGGAAGCTTCTATTATTACCACCAACTTATAGATGGAGAAACAGGCTTAGAGAAGTTAAGGACCTCAGGGTCTTGATCCCATCTGCTACTGCTTCAGTAGCTATGCCTTTCAGGGACCCTGATCCTGTGCACAATACACTTGCTTAGAGAGACAAGCTCAAGGTCTGGGGGGAATGCAGGTGCCCGACCACCCGGTTACTATATTGGCAGCTTCCCCCTGAACCCTGTACCTTACAATCATTGGCTCATTTAATCCTGACAAGGATTAGTAACACGCATTGTCTTTGTAGATAAGGAAGGTGAAGTTCAGGAGTTTCCAAACCTTGCTCAAGGTCACACAGTGAAGAAGAGGGCTAGGGCTGAAACCGAAGGTCCTCCTCTGGGCTTTAGCAGCCAGTTACCGGTCCAGGCTCCCAGGACAAATTGAGCAGGAGTTGCTTCAGTGGGGTCGGAGAAATTTGGCCAGATGAGAGCTGTTGTTCATGGTGGGTAGTAGGGACATTTCCCAGGGGCAGCACGGGTAAAGTTGGTCCCTGGGGGGCCTTGCCACTGCACAGCCAGGCCATAGCACTGTTCTTAAGTGACATTTGCAGCCCGATCTGTTGCCTGGTTGTTCTGTCCACCAGAACAGCCTGCGCCTTCCACTCCATCTGCAATCCCAGATGCAGATGGGCTCAGAGCACCCGTCCTCTCCCCACTGGAAGGTACTGCGCGGTCATCAGCGCTACCCGCTAGGCGCTATCCCTCTGCGTTGCTCACAGGGGGACTCCGCGCCCCAGGTCCTGCCTAAATGAGGAATCCCGCAAATCTTGCCTGGCAGGAGCCCATCTCGCGCATCGCGGTCTCCTCCCTTGGCTCCTGGAGGAAACCCAGGCTGCATGTGTGGAATTAGCGACTCTTCTGCCGCTCAAGCTGAACACACTTGCCTAGCTCCTGCTCGGGTGGGGCCCCCGGCTAATCAGAATGAGGGGTTCCCTGTAGAATGCGCGGGGCGCGCTGTCGGAAGCGGCTTTCCTGCGTTTACCGAGACGCGCGGTGTCTTACTCGCGAGGGAGCGGTCTAGGGCGCAAAAGCCAACGAGCAGGCTGCCCCTGCTGTCCCCGCCGCAATCCTGCCACCCTGCCACCCGTGCGAGTGCACACAGGCCAAGATGGAAGGCGCCATCCTAACTTCTGCCTTGAGCAGGTGGGAGGGAAGAGAGACGAGAGGTATTCCATTGGTTGTCTGGGAAAATCAACTGCACCTTCCTCTCACTTGCAGAGGATCAACTTTTCCCACCCCTTGGGGTGGGCACTCTATCCTGGGCCGGAGCCCGAACCTGGAGTCAGGGGGCCCCACTTCCAAGGCCATGGAGCTGAGCCAGCAACGGGCGCTTCCCGGCTCTGGGGAAAGTGCTCGGGGGTGTCCCGAGTTTCTCGAGTTCTCCCAGCCCGGCGAGTGTGCAGGCGCTCCAACCGGCCGGCGGCCCAGAGCGCAGAGCGGCGGACCCCGCGGCGCGCGTCCCCCGCCCCCTCCCGGCGGCCCGCACGTGTCGCCCGCGCCGCGCCCCCGCAGGTTACGCTCGGGTCCCGCAGCGCCGGGCCGCGTCTGGCTGCGGGCCGGCGGGCAGAGCGCCTGCCGCTGCATCCCGCGCCGGGCCGCAGCGCGATGCTGCGCTGGAATGAGGAAGCGCGGCGGCGAGGGGAGGGCCCCCGCGCGCTGAGCGCGGGGGTGGCGGCGGCGCGCCGAGCGGGCCCGGCCCTGGCGAGCGGGCTGCAGCCAGCGGCGGCGCCAGCAGGTACGGCCTGCACCCGCAGCGCTCGGGGCCCTGGGGGGCTGGGCCTGAGCCTGGCCCGGCCGCAAAGTTTGTGCGCGCAGCCTCGCTGGTCTCGGAGTTGCGGCCGGGACGTTTGCCGCGCGAGCTGGAGACCGGGCCGCGGGGGTGGGGACGGGACGGCGACACCTTTCCGCGAATTCCCGCTCGGTGCCGGGTTCCGCGCCCAGCTCCGTGTCCCGGAGCAGCGAACCTAGCGGCGGCCGGAGCGTGTGCGCGGGGTCCAGCAGGTGCCGGGCAAGTGGCCAGGGAGACCGGCAGCGTGCGCCACCCCAAAGTTTGCGGAGCGCTGGGCGGCGGGGCGCGCGCTCGGCCGGCAGCGGCTCCGGGCGGCCGCAGGTGGCGGCGCACTGGCGCGCGGGAGGCGCTGGTGCCTGGGGGCCAGGTGCGCGGCCCGCGGGCGGCGCTGTGCGCGCGGGACAGCGGATCGGCCGGGAGCGCGAAAGCCGGGTTGCCGGCTGGGGGCGGGGAGTGTGGTGGAGAAATGGGGAACAATACAAGTGAGCAACTTCAGGAAGTCATTGTGAAAGAAAGCTGGGAAGAGCTCCCTGGCCAAGTTAGCCGGGCGCTCTAACAAGTGCTTGCGCGGCCCGCGCCCCGGGCGGCGACTGCGGCGACAGCCCCTCGGTGGCCCCGGAGCGCTGCCAGCCCGGGCAGGACGCTCGGCCGCGGAGAAGCGGGCGACCCAGGCGAGCCCAGCGGGCAGAGGGAGCCCGGGCTCCGAGGTAGCTCTTCGCGCCTGAGGATCATTCTTGGCCCCCAAAGCGCGACGCACAAATCCACGTGAGTGTTTTCAAATTGATTTTCAATAGGAAAACTTGGGGTAACTGGTGCATCTTACAAACAAAAGGAGAGAAAAAGGAAAGGCAGGAAAGAAAAGACAAGGCGGTAAGATTTCGTAATCCTGGTGTCGCCCAGGTCCGCCTGTCCTCTCTGAAGCCAGTGTGAGCGTTGACTTTTGTCAAAGGCTTACCACTTCAGGCTGTGCCCGCAGGTGCAGAACCAGGCCGGCGTGGGACACTGCTGAGTACTCCCGCTGTCACCACGAAGAGAATGTTCTAGTCGCGGTCACGTTAAATTTTGTATAGACTTTCAAAGCGGTATCACAGAAGCCGGCTTTTACAGCCATTCGTAAAGGGCTTTCCTTATGTCTGAGGTGAGAGCTTTTCGCTTGTACTATAAAATAAGTAGAGTCCGAACTTGCTTTCTGCAAAATAGGAGTTATCCCGGCTTTGAAAATGTAGTACTTTTGCTGACTCGTGTAGCTCTGGGGTCACGAAATCGTCTTAGGAAACCCCTCAGAAATAATAGGGCGTCCGGTGACTCGCGACTGTGTTTGAACTGTAGTTTAAGAATTTGTCAGGCATCACAGGTGATTTCTGAGGACTCTCCTGAGGGTGTGATTGTTTTTCCTTCCAATTTGGAGGCCCCAGAGTATCGCATCTGGTGGGAGAAGACAGCGGTTCCACAGGGTCTGCTCAGGCAGAGCTTTCTAATGTAGTTTCCATTCTGTCTGGAGGCTGGAGACCACCCAGAGTGAATTTCCATGGGTGTGCTTTGGCCCAGGTTACCAGGTTTGAATTTCCCACTTTGCTGCAGACACTGCATTTCAGCTTTGCAGTACCCTGTTTTAAACTTCCAGAGACAAAATGGTGTTGAAGAAATGCCTCCATACTAGTCAAATCAACTTCTGTTAAAATAAGAACATTGATGCCAGTTGAAAATACTTAATATGGATAGTTTTTTTTTTAAGCTTCATAGAAATTTGAATGCTTTTAAAGGGTTAGCTCACTTTGGTTTTGAGTTGAGGGGGAGGCAGAGAAATCTGTAGGGAAGTGTCCCCAGCCCACTTGCATTTATTTCTTTGTTTGAAAATTTTGGATGAGGTTAATTGGACTCCTCTTGTATGTGGGATGTTTTTAAGTAACAATTAAAGTATTATTTACATTAGACTATGTCAGAATTGTTTCAGAAACAGATCAGATTCTTTGGGTTATGGTTTAAAATTTAAAACAGGGACCTGTATTTGTGGCAGACAGATTCTCCTGCTTTTGCTGGTATCTTGTATATGACATGTTAAAGAAACGCCCTATACACATATATAAAAACGATGATGTCACATTTTACAAATGGTCCCAGTCTGGTTTGCTAGAATGTATCTGATTTCAAAATTTCTCATGAACGTGTGTTTACATCGTTTTCATATGGGGGAAAAAAAGTGCTGTGTGTTAAATGGGCATGTTGCCTTCCCCCTTTGTTTCACGGTGATAGTTGAAGGCAGGAGTTTGGAAACTCCACAGTACTTGTTGGTTTAATTCATCAGTGTTTTAATGAAAGGATTGCATCTTAGGAAATGGCACATCCTCCACAATTCAGTAAAGCAATTGTAGCCACCATCGGTGGTGACCTAGGAGGCCCCAGGGCTGTGATGGAAGTGTGGCTGTCTTATGCTTGTTACGTTGGACCCTTTGAGAAGTTTGTAAGTCTCCTAACAAGAAGGTAAACTGTGGCTCTGTTTCCCCCTTCCTTTGGATTTGTGTGTTTCACATTTAGTTAATGCAATAGCATGTTATCAATGTAAGTGTCAACACTTATGAAATTTGAGAAATGTGTGTGTGTGTGTATATATATATATGCGTGTGTATACACATCTATATTTCAGAGTTATGTGTGTATTAATCAATGGAGGAAATAAAGAGATTGCATATATATGTGCACATGCGTGCATACACAGACACACACACACACACAACGGGGAGTAGAGAGGCATGGTGGCAGTGTGGAAAAGAGTTCTAATTCAAACAGACCTAACCTGATTAAGAAAGCTGCTTCTTTTTTTTCTTTCCTTCCACATTTTACTAAAATGAAATTTCCCTACTCTAATGGTAAATTTAGGCAGAAACAGTGTTATTGAACAGTATTTAGAGCGTTGGCTTCATGTGTGTTCCTGTAACGTAACTGCAGTTAATCAAGATTCATCAAGGACAGCATTGCTTACCAGTGGTTTTTCTTCCTCTGATCTTTGGGATTCTGAAAACAACTTAGCTGTGAAATAAGTAATGGGTTGTGAGGTCATGTTCTGAGGGCGAAGCATGTAAGTGGGTCCAACTCACAGAAAGTAAACCAAGACCCCAGGTCTCCGGAAGGCTTTGCCTCTGACACCTCTGAAGCTAAAGATGACAAGCATTTGGGGCGTTGTGATCTCTACTTCTAGTTGCAGGTTTGCTGTAGCTCCTGCCGCTCCCTGTCGGTTGTCCTAATTTCATATATACTTTATATAATCACACTGTTTTGTGGGAGAAAACATGAGATGTAAAAGCAACAAGTGACCCATCTCTGAGGCTTACAAGAGAAGAAACCGGAATCTACTTCACATCTTGCAATAGATCATTTTATTCTGCTCAAAAAGGTATATACACATTCTGGGTCTCAGTTTTAGGAATGTTGAGTTTCAGAGGCTCAGCGTTTCTGTCTATCTGTCTCTCTCTCTCTCTCCCTCTCTCTCTCTCTCTCTCTCTCTCTCTCTCTCTCTCACACACACACACACACACACACACACACACAAATAAAAACTCGGATGAGGAAGGAGGGAAGACATGCCTTTGTTAGGGACTTAGGACAGCCAAAACCAAAGTATAGCAAAAGTGACAAGGCTATTTTGACTGACTGAACACACTTGCTGGGTTCTTCCTACAGACCATGGCTTTATTAGATTTCTTTGCAGTTTAATAAATGCTTTCATACCTCAGATTACATCTCTCGGCATTTATGAGGGCTCTTCAAAAGGTTCATGGAAAATGCATTATTATGAAAAACCTATGCATGTGCTTCCAATTTTTTTTTTTGGTACCAGAATAAACTCATACTTTAATTCCATTTTTCCATCAACTTTTCATAGTCCTCTCAAAAACCTTAGGATCTGTTCAGGTCCTTAGATTTTAGGTGCCCTCCCTTTAACTAGCTTTCGTCTCACATCTTTGCTCGTGTGGTGGTACGCTGACATCTATTTTTAACACATTCTGAAACAGTAAGGGTGAAGTCCTGCAGGCTACTAGTGAAATACACCAACAGACAGAAGGTTTGCAGACAGTGCGTAGGTAGAGAAGCAGGCACCTGCTCCTGTTTTGGTGTGTGCCTGGTGTTACTCCTGAGAAGGGCCCAGAAGGGAGCAATCGAGGTCAAGGCCTGATCTGCAGACAACTGCCAGATTGTTTCGGTTGATTTTTTCCTTCTCCTGGTTTACTGTGATAAATAGATGGATGCTCGCGATGTCGTCAGCTGACCACCTGGTGAAAAACTGTTAAGAGTAGTGAAAACCCCAAGTCACAGGTGTGGGGCCATTTGTCTTCCCCAACACAAGCCCGACCCTATTTCCTTTCTCCCATGGCCATGTCTGCCTTTGGGGAACTCAACAATTCCTGTTGACTAAAAGAGCACCCTTTCCACCACAAGCCTGACAAATCAGACGTCCAAATAATTTCTGAACTCTTTCTGGTTAGAACAGGAAGCCCAGACTCCCTTCCTGTCTGTGTTTTCCTGAGAGAAAACCATCCTCCCTCCTTCTTTGCATATTTGGCAAATGGTCCCACCTTTCTCTGCGCCCCAGTGAAGTGTGAAGCTGCAGTGGGACCTCCAAGGAGGAGAAGGAGGAGGACAGGAGGCCCTGCCACCAAAGCCCAGGGGCCCTGCTGCGGCTGAGTCCGAGGGGCCTCCAGGTGGCCTTGAGGCCTCAAAGCCTAGATCTGCGTGCACAGTGCAACTCTCGTGGCCTCGGAGGCCCACCCCAGTGGTGAGTGTGGCGCTGGCAAGGGTCGGCACAGCTGCTGTGGCCCCCTCTGCTGCACTCTGCTGGGGCGTCTGTCTCCTGTGCCTCTGTGGGCAGGGGCTGTCTGGGGTGATGGAGAGCACTGTTATGCCCCAGCTGCATGCTCGGCTTTCCGCTGGCCCCTTGCTCCCTGGTTTGATAGCTCATGCCACAGGCCCCCGGCTTAACGAATTGCCGAAAACAGGCCCTAATTAGGGGAAAGTGCTTTCTGCAGTTTCTCATTCGAGTGTGCAGTGATTCATATTTCTTCAGCCATCAAGTCAGTGCTAGAGGAAATCTGACTCTCTTCCCGTCATTTTGACAGCCCGAGTTAACTGTGATGGGTGGATGGTCAGGTATGACCGGAGAGGTGGACAGTAGGAAGGAGGGACTCCAGGTGCCTGGTCTGTCTGCCTCCCTCCCACCCTCCTTCCTTCCCTTTTCTCCTCTCTGTGTCCCTCCTTTCTTTCTGTCATTTGTAGAGTTGTTTCTGACTATTCAAACAACCAAGAACCACATACCATGGTTTTGAGTGGCCTGAAACATATTGAAATAGATTTTTAGGTTGCGTTTTTGAGATCACACACTACAACCTACCCTCCAAGGCATTTTCTGCTCCTTTCCAACTCTTTGAAATCGAGCCACATGGCTTGCTGAGGCTAGGAGTCCCATGGTAAATATTAGAGTATCACGTTTTGTTACTTTTTTCAGTATTATCAGCTTTTCATTGGCAAACTTGGGGCAAGTAAAATTCCACACAAGATACCTCCCTAGACCTAATGTGGAAAATGTGTAATTTAGAATCTTTAGGAGAAAGGAGAATGAGGAGTTGACCTTTTGTAAGCTTTCTTCTGAGGCACTCTGACATGTGCTCCCCTGCTTTTAATGGAAACTAGAGAGAGCCTGCGACCCCCCAGTGGGAACCCCACTTTCAGCCTGAAAAAGTGACCTTTTCCTTCTTCTTTGTGCTGAGTTTTACACAGGGCAGAAAGCTAAAGTGATAGTCAAAGTGATTCAGTGTGAAAACTTAAATGGATAAATTCCATGTCCTACTTCGTTAAGTTAGAACCATACTACTAATTGTGTCAGGATGTTGAAGATCAGGCAATTAATTACTATTTAAAAAGTGATCTGGAAAGTTCTAGTGCTTTTCCACTCAGAGCGTTTTCTTGCCTTGTATGAGGTTGCATATGTTGTCTGAATTTAAAGCCTCATCAAAGAGCAGAGACTTTTGTAAAAAGAGATGAAATTGACTAAAATTATTATTATTACCATACATCATTGAAGACAAATCATCTCAATTTATTTAAAGGCTGCAGGAAAATCTGTTTAGAGTGTATAAAACGAGTTTCCCTATACTTTGCCCTCTGATAGACCTAAGTGTTTTCTGCTAAATTACAAGTAAAGACGTGTTGATTTTTGTAGCTGTATGAACGAGGAAGTTGTAAGGTTCTGTGAGGTTTTACCACTGACCCCACTCCCCGGCCTTGCAAGAAGACATCGTAGGCTGTAGGATAAGGATGATGGAATCAGATTAAAGGTCCTGCTTGGGCCTGATAGCACTCATTATCTATGGTGTTGGATGAACGTGTCAGGATGTGTCCAGGTTTGGGTTAGGACTCTAGTGATGTCCATCACAGGATAAAATAGAAACCTATACCTTGTTGACATGATCCAACTGAGAAAATAGTTCACATTATCAAATTATATTCTCTTCTGTCTTCTTTTGGTGTGCAGTCATTATTATAAAATAAGGACACAGTTTTTGTATGTTTATTCTCACTGTTACCTTCTTAGACACAGCTTATTGTGACTTCATTTGGACTGTTGGAAGTTGGCATGAGCAAGGTGAATATGTTTAAAGCTATCAAGAAACCTGGCTATGATTTAAGGAGCCAAAGCTTTGAGTCCACCCTCCGTGTACCTGTGAACCTAGTTTAAAAAATATGAGCACACTAATTTGTGTAGGGTTTTTTTTTTTATTTCATCTCATTTTAATTGATGACATTTGATAATTTTGTGACTTGTTTGTGGGTGTTGTAAACAGAGCTGAGCTCAGAATTCCTGTCTTTGGGGAAAATTTCCTCTTGGTCAAGAAGTCATGTGGCCCTAACTTGGAGACAACAGTCAGCATGTCGGTCCCTCTTCCTCTTCCCTGGAGCAAGCACGAAGACCCCACACTAAATATAGCCTGGGCCAAGGTGGCCTTTCACATTGGAAGGAAGGAGGCCAGTAGATATTTGTGTAACAGTAAATCCTGTAACGTGTTTGCTCTAGAGCAGATTTTCTCTCAGTGTTTATATCTAGGTTCGTAGATGCTGTCTTATCCCCAGCGAGATGATAAAGACTGTATCTAAATAAAGTGAAAAAAGTTTACGACACCCAGAAAAGTATCCTCAGTGGGTAAATCAATCAATAATGGCTTTGCAATTGCTTTAATAAATACCCATGTATGGATTAACAAACAATAGGATATTCCAGTAAGGATCTGCATAATTTCACTCATTCAGATCTAAATAAATTATAGCTCTTGCCAGATAAGCTCACATAAACCCTTTTTGAAAGCCAAATGGTGGTGTACAAATTTTAATGTTACAGGTACGTTTTAAGAAATTCTATTTTTTTCCTGCTCTGTACAGTTTTCATTTTGAGTTTCAGATTGTCCTCATAAAATGATTTACTTGTATGTTAAGGCAACTTCACTGCTAAGAAGTCAAGATAAGACCCTGTATTCCTTGTGATGCCATAGTGCCTTGCTGAGTTAAAAACAAATAGATTATAAATAAAGACATGTTAATTTTTGTAGCTACCAATTAGGATTGTAACTTTATATGTATCTCTTTTTTAAAAATGAAAAAAATTGAAAATAATAGAATCACAAAAGCTGTACCTATGTTCTTCTGCTACTTTGTGGTAATGAATTACAGGACATTAGCATTTTGGGGACTATCCATGTAAACCATTATTTTGGAGCACTTTGTATATTTTTCAAGATGTAGATCTCATGTTGCAATTTTGGTCTATGTATGAACACCTTCTAAAATCAGTAAGGGCAGAAGAGATGATTCTAAACTTAGATTTTTTTACTTAAGTGATGAAACATAAAGAGCATTTATATTTGAGGAAGCTGCTTAGGAAGTGACCGATGATAGTTCAAATCTAAAGTCCTATAAAAGCATGTGTTACTTTTGCCTGTATATGTTTTTCCTGTGGTTGCCCAATAAGCAGTAGTTACTCAGAGTAGCTTATGAGCAATTGTGTAGTAATACAGACAGGAAGCCTTTCATCTCCATAAGGACGATATACACCTGGCTGTACACACACCTTATCCTTCTAATGTTGAGACATTCTGGAGCAAGTTGACGTTCAGTTCTGGTCCTGTTACAGCAAACGTTGGGAGCATAGAGAGCTACCTCCAACTCCACTTTCTCTGTTTGGAAGACTTTTCAGGCCAGCAGGTGGCGTGGAGGTTAAGGCAACTGGATCCCAAATGGCTGACTTCACGGTTTGAGTCCCAGACCGGGCCACTTGAAAATCATGCCAGGTGGCGTGGGGGTTAAAGCACTGGACTCCCACATGAGTGACCATGATTCGAGTCCCAGACTGGCAGCTTGCTTTCCCTCTTTCTCTCTCTCTCTCTTTCTCTTTGTCTCTCTCTGGGGAGTACATGTTCCCTATAGCAAATTTTAAAATAATAATAAGTAAATGAAATTAAATGATTCGTTTTTTTTTTTTTTTTTTTTTTTTAAGAAAAAGGGTAGAAAATCATGCCAGGAGTCTGTCTCTGTCTCTGTCTTTCTCCAGTGAGCACACTTGCCCTATAGCACAAACCTAAAAACATTAAAAATTAAAAAGAAGATTTTTCTAATACAATGTCTACTATCATATATATATATATATACACGCTCCTCACTTTGAGACAGGTGGCTCCATTGTGGCATTTAAAAATACTCTTGTGGTTCTTTTCCTCCTTCTGTATTAAATACCTCTTTCCTGAGAAGGTTTTCTAACAACATGGTTCTTAGCTATATTTTTAAAAGGCTTCCTCAGTTCCCTTTGACCCTTCCTCTTTTGCATATCAGTTCCTGCCCATAGGGAAAAAAAAAAAAAAAAAGCGGGGGCAGAATTGCACATCTGAGCTAATTTGCCCTCAAAAAAGAAGCTTCACAGTAGAACCAACCACTGGAGGAATTGGCTGTGGCTTGGTTAGGTACGGGGGAGGGGCGCCGTGAAAGCCGAATTGGATTCCTGCTTTCCGGTTTAAGTCTTGTTTTTCATTGTTATTTGCACCAGCAGTACGCTGTGGGATAATCATGAAAATGTGTAGATTGGCAGCTAATTTTTGAAAAATGAAAAGAATCAGAAAGGAAATCAGAGTGCTCAGAAGTTTTTATGTTCTCCCAACCTGTTTTGTCAAATTGTTACGAAAACCCATACGGTCTCTTTGACTAGATACAAAGACTTTGCATATTGCCTTAGCTTTCTCTGGGAACGTTTCTTTTTTTAAGATACTGTGTAAGTCACAGTGATATGATAGATTTGAAAAAAATAAATAAATAAATAAAATCTACCAGTCTAAAGATGAAAGAACTGTCAGCAGGAATAATGGGTTGTATCTTTAATACAACTCTGTGACCTGGGGCATTTAAATTAGAGGATAGGTTTGGCCTGCGTTCCCCCTAGTTACCTACTCCCTTCAAAATAAACTTCATTGGGTATTGAAGGAAATAACCCCAAACGTAAGTGGTGCAGCTTCACCTGTCAGGAAGGAAAAAAAAAAAACCAGCACCATATTTTTGACCAAATAACCAGAAAGTGATGGTAGAAGTTTTGTGAAGTTTGCCTTAATGGCAGAGTCTGACGAAGAACACACTTATTTCCTAGCAAGATATAAGTAGCATCTGTTTCTTGGCTATCCTACATTTGGAATTTGTGACCGATGCACAGAGCTGTGACATTTTCCCAGGCAGGAGTGGCCATTCCCCTCAAGCAAGCACAGGTTCAAATCTCAGCTCTGCTGTTTGTGAGGTATATACCCTTGGGCAAGCTACTTCTTTCTCAGCCAGCCTCCGTTTTCTCATCTATAAAATGGAAATGATAATACGAACCCTTTGGGTTTAATTGTGACATTTAAAGACACACTTTTTTAGCAAATTGGGATTTTCTTTTTTATGTTTATTTCTTTCTTCCATGAGAGAGAGAATCCCCCAAAGGGTCTTGATGCCACAATCTACCCCCAGGCTTAGCCAGCCCCAGATCATGGGCACATGGGCACGTGTGTGCCTGACATACTCATGGGACATAGGCTCAGAACCTGCCATGCATTGCATTTGACCTCTGCGCCACCATCTGGCCCCTGTGGATAGGCAGTGAATGCTAGCTTCACAGTGGACTGCGTGCGAGGCACTTGACCAACATGGTGGACATGATAGACCATGTTCATGGTTTTGCGAGGCCTAACAGCTTGCTTCTTTAATACCAGACACTTTGGAGTTGCTTAAAATAAAGCTAGCTAGTACTGTATCTTGTCCTTTCCTGCCTTTACTTGGCATACACAAGGTCCCTGGGAAATGTTCTGCAGACGTTCTGGTCAAAGAGTCACCTAAACACAACCAGGGGAGGGGAAGAGGCATTTGCTCTGGAAACAACCAAATAAAAAGACAGTGTAAAGCAGCCATTCAAATCCCAGTTGTTGAAGCTTCCCTTAAGCTGACGGAAGTACTGGTGGTTTCCGGGGACCCTCAGTCATCGGTATACCCCAGCAGGTTTGGCCTGGTAAGTCCTTAGGAGTTCCATCGCCAGCAGTTTGGGTGTCTTGAAAAGTAATAAAGTTGTGATTCGTGACAGGCATCTGGCTGTTCATTCCGACTTCATGAATCCAGACTCAGCCTGTCAGGATGATGGAGAGGGCGTTGTGCTCCCGAGCAAGCACTGTGAAGAGATGTGGATGTTGAGAAAGGAGAGGGGAGCCTGAGGCAGCGCGGGGAGGTTGAGAACCGCCTCCACAGTGGCCCTCAGGCTCTGCGAGGCTCTGGCCAGCTCTTCTCTGGGCCACTTGCCGTTAGAAATGAGGACACCCCAGGAAGGCTGGCTCATCCTCGCCTGGAAGAAGCAACTGCCCAGGGCTGTGGGAGGTGTCTTCCCAGTGGGCAGCCAGGTTCTAGCCCCATGTGGGTGTACAGAGAAGACAGGCAGGGTCCAGGAGGCCCCTTCCAGACCACCTCAGTCCCCAAGGGAAGCTCTGCAGGGTCTACAGAGGCTGTAAGCACCATTTTCCTGGAGAGGGTCCGGGAGAGGCCCCTGAGCTTTAAAGGTATCGGTGTGTATGTTCACTCTTTCAAACTGAAATTAGCCAAGTAAATCCTGCTTGTCTCTGTATGAGCGGATGGAGAGAGAAAAAGAGGGAGAGGCAGAGAGAGAGAGAGGGAGGGAGACAGAGGAAAGAACGTCAAAGGGTGGAGACAGGGAGAACTAAAGAGAGACAGGGAGTTTTGGGGAAGGGGAGAGAGATGAAGGTGGAAGTGGAAGAAGGGAAAGATGAAGGAAACAGAAGAAAGGCCGAGAGATTTTTAGACCTCCCTAATTGTGATGAGTCCAGGGTAGGTGTGGAGGGTGAATGGAGCATTCTGACAGCAGGCTTCACTTCCCGGTTCTCCTAGAGGGACAGACATGGACAGCTTCTGTCACTTTGGCCCACACTTATCTCTGCATCAATTTCCCCTTGTGCAAGATTCAGAACGACTTGCTCCAAAGAAACAATAAAAGCATTCATGGTTGTAAGAATCGTGCAGGTGAAAGTTAGTTTGCTGATACTGCTGTGTTTTCTGCTGGCAATTCTTGTAGCTCTTGCCTGAAATCATTTGGGTCTCCCATGTGAAGCAGAAAATGGCATGTGAAATAGTGATTCCTTCTGGCATCTCCCTTGACCACTTCCTGATCCTGGTTTTCACTTAGGTGAGAGTTTGCAAAAAGGTGCCATTAATTCGCTCTTGTAACGCACACCTTTACTGAATGCAAGGTCCATTTTACTTGCACCTATGTCAAGCTGAAATTGCACTTGCTTCCTGCAGTGCTTCCATACAGGAGAAGCAAGATGAGGAAAGTGCTTTATAAAACAGGTACAGCACCTGCAGTGCATCGTGAGCGGAGGGTAATTGAAGACACCCTGACTTCAGGACACCCGGATGGCCTCTGGGAGCGGGGTCTCAGAAGGGGCCAGCTTCCCTTTTTCTCCAATATTGTTTCATAAAAGTCACTTTTATGAAAAAGTCACTGCTTTTTCATCCCCAGAGATGCAAATTTGAAGTTTGGGGAAGTTTTCTGGAGTTTGTCAAGTCTCCGGCTGTGACGGCAGATAGGCAGACCCACAGAACTAGCAGGGCCCAGTGCAGACTGAATGGTTCAGGAATGATTAAGAGTTTCGAAATGGTGATCAAGCATCACGCCAAGCTAGGGACCCTGGCAAGCATAGGCCCCCGAGGGACAGTCACAAGTCCAAGAAGCTCCCCGATGTCAGAGATGGTTAGGTTGGGAGTGAGTTTGGCAATTGAAGCAGGGTGGATGGCAGAACCAAGGGCACTGACCCTGGCCTGAGGCTCTCGTGGAGGGCCTGGGGACAGGCAGCCTGTGTGCACAGACGCTCCGTCCCCAGGCTCCCACCCTGTGGCCCAAGCTGTCCCAAGGCCTCAGCTGCTGGCTGGAAACTCACTCTGGGAAGGAGTTGTCTGTGTCACCTTCAGACGCTCTTCTCCCAGCTCCCTTCTAGAGACACATGCATCCACATGGCCCTTGAGATGACAGCCCGGGGTAAGGGGGTTCCCGCAGAACAGAGCCTGGAGCGGCTCATTAGGATTTTGGTCCGTCATGTGTTCCCACGTCTCACTGCCTGAAGGGACAAGCAGGAACAGTGGAACTCAGCCTCCATTAACTCTCTTTCTGTGCAGCAAACCCAATAGGCTACCAGCCCTCTGCTAGGAGGGGCATTTCCCGGAGCTACGTACCTGTGCTGCATGGGCTGGGCTTGCAGGAACTTCTTCCTTCTTTTCTTTGGAGATAGTTTGACTACGCAACAGTTAAGTGTTGGTTAAATAAATCAGTCGAGTGGTCTATACCCAAAGAATATGACGATGATGTTTGGGGAAAGGAGTTCTTCCAAAAGTTTGTGGAAATTGTATATCATAAATATATATATATACACACACACACACACACATACACATACACACACACATATATGGATTTTGACGTTTCTTTGGACCAGAACAAACTCATACTTAACTTCATCTTTCCATGAACTTTTTGAAGTCCCCCTCATGTTTGTTAAATAAAAAGATATGTATAGTACAAGATTCGTTAGAATAGTATCTTTGCTGTGCTTAGTCTTTTATTTATTTATTTATTTTTAAAAAGCACAGACCCACATCTGCACACACAGAAAGTAATCCATAGTCCAAGTGGTGGAAATGACAGACTTATCTAGTTTTTTTAAAAAGAAGTAAAAAAATCAATCATGAAATGGTAGGTATTTTATTTTATTTTTTTTAAAGCACTTGTAAAACAACCTATCATTTATGTGGCAAAGTTTAGTCAACACTATGGAAGTTCAGTGCCTGTGGTGGTTGCGACCAGATCTGAGTTCTGCGTGCTTCACCGAACAACACACTTTCGGGCCACTTTGAGCTGGTTTGTGATTTACTGCAGTCAGATGCTGCGCTCATCCTCGGAGCCCCCAAGAGCTGCTGTCTTCATTCGCCTCTTACTGCCGCACAGTGATCACAGAGGTTTCTCTCAGAGTCTGTCTGCTTTCTTTGCCATTGTTGTGACAGTTTCAGAAGAATCGTAGATTTTTGCTTTTTCTGTAATGAAAGCGTAGGAGACCCTCGACGTGTTGCCTTTTGGTAATCCATGCGCTGGTTTTGTGTGTGCTCCTGGGGCTGGCTTGTGTGGTCTCAGGTGGCCCCTGACTCTGGGACCTAGGCAGTGTGGGGCCATGAGCCTTTTTCTTTCTGTGGTCACTGGTAGTCCTCTTCAGCCACATGCTAGTCCTGAAAGCGGGTGTCACAACTCAGACCCAGTGAGGTGTCTTTCAGAAATAGATGAAAACCACTCCTTTTCCATGGAAAGTGACTCTCACGGATGTCCTTTTCATGACTAATACTAATATTCCTAAAATGAAAATACATACTCCATATACACCATAGAAGATATTAAGGACACACACATGCCTCCCCCCCCCCCCCCCACACACACACATAGGGTTTTCAAAAGGTTTGTGGAAAACGTGTATTATGAAAAACTATGCTTGAGTTTCCATTTTTTTTGCACCAAAATAAACTTCTATTTCAATTCCATTTTTCCATGAACTTTTCAGCCCTCTCCCTCACATATTACACACACATATATAAAACTTCTGCCAGTGCAGAGTTTCCAGCCTAATTGGACAGGACACGGCCCTTGAACCCTCCATCAATTTCCAGGTCTCTGCTGAAAACCGGCCTCAGCTCAAATTCATGCACCTGAACCAAAGAGACAGACAGAGTCAACACCAAACCAAACCGAAGGGATGGGATGAGGGCACCTGGTCTGGGTCCAGCAGCCAGACTCAGTGTGCTGGTTGGTACAAGTTAGTCAGCAGGTCATACACGAGCAGGTTTCACTGAGGTCACCTTCTGCTGCTACAAGTTTCTTATTATCCACGGAGCTACCAGAGGGCATCGGCCGTGGGCACCCAAGACCTTCCAGTTACACGCCAGGGCCCTGACTGCAAACTACAGCCCCCCTTGGTTTCTACCCCACCGACGCTGGGCTGGGGGTCTCTCTGGGGTCTGTTGTGGCTTGCAGTGGTATCTGTGGAACTTGTAGTCTGGCTACCATCTTCCTGGGTGAGTTTTTTGTTTGTTTGTTTGTTTTACTTGAACCGATCCGAGGAGGCAGCCATCTGTCCGCAAAACAGGAAGGCTTGGGCGCTCTCCTGGGCTTGTTTCGCTGCCCTGGTGAGCTTCACTTCTCCCCATGTAAGAGTGCTGGCGAAGTCGGAGAAGGCAAGGGCTAGAAAAAGTGAGGGACAAAGACAGAAGCGCCCGCGTTGCCCATCTGCCAGGCTGGAGGTGTATTCATTATTGATGGAGGTAGTGCGGTTGCCGCTCAGCTATGCAGGCCTGCCTGGGTAAATGAGACATTCTTCAGCAAATTGCTTCGTTTTTTGATTGCTGATTGTACGCGTGTCACCAAGCTGACTCAAGGTTCATCGATGCATGCTCAGTAAATTAGAAAGAACATAACTATGGATCAGCCAAGAGAATGAATTCTGTGCCTACAATGACCCAGGGCCATTTAATTTTCTGCTTAATTTTGTTGCAGTCAGTTTGCATTTTGGGTTATTATGCAGTAGGAAATTAACAATAAATAACAAATTTGGTCCTCCTGTGCTTGTAATGATATTTTTATAAATCTTTGTAATGCTGTTTTTAAAAGGATCAAGGTCTGTGCCCGTCTGATACTCCAGCAAGTATGTGAGGAAGAAAATGCATTATTCTTGTTAGATAACCTTGTTGTTCAATAGCACAGGGGTTCTTTATCTCGCTTTCTCTCTCATATCTTACTAGTATTTTTGCTTTCAACTAAAACCCCTTCCTCTCTTTCTCAGATAACCTGAGGACAATGGATGCTGATGATGGTCAAGACATGTCCCAAGTTTCAGGTGAGACCTTGAGAGATTTCCTGTGTGGGGAGTCCAGGAGAATGGCTCTGCTGGGTCCAGAAGTTAAGGTCCTTGCTCTGCTCATGGGGAAGGGAGAAGGAGTATTTTTCAAAAGAAAAGACCAAAATCAAATTTATATCCAGATTTCCTTCAACTCTTGAGATTATCCTAGTTTGAGAACCTGAACAGAAAAATCTCCGAGATGGAATTCATTTTACTACTAAATTTCAATGCAACTTGTAAAGAATTAAATATTTATTTGTTCTTTTTTTTTGGGGGGGGGTGGGGGAGGGATGGGGTATGACTCTTTGGTCTGCCCTAGCGGAGCGTTGGGGAGAGGGAGAGAGGAAGAGTCAGGAGGAAAAGGAGCTTGAAAAACATCATTGTTGTCATAATTCGCAATGCCTGAATGTTTCAGAGTGGACCCAGTATCGCTCCTTTTCACCAAATGGCTTTTCAAGTTGTACTGGATGCGGCTCTGTCCTCATAAAAGTCCCAGGAAGTGAGAAGTCAGTAATGGGAGAAGCCCAGGGGGGGTTCAGACTGTCCCACTGGACAGTGCCAAGGATGGACTGCCAGCCCGTCTAGCCAAACCTGCACACTCACATTTGGACAGGCATGGAGGGCAGCTCTGTCTGGCCCTGTGTCTGCACCTGTTAGGAGCAGTAGTGGCTTCCATGGGTCTTGAGTCTCTCACAGGCTCATAGCCAGTTCCAGGAAGTTGGCTTCTGGGCAAGGGTGGCTAGTCAGTGCCCTCTGTTCCTTGGCTAAGCTGCCTTCACGTGTTTTAAAGCTGTCTCTGAATTCCACATTTCACCTAAGTCAGCTCACACCAGACACAGGACCAAGCATGTGGTCACCACCAAGCTCACTGGCTGGTTGCTCACTGGTCAATGTACCGAGGAGCATATTCCAAGTCCATCAAGCTGCAGATAGAGCGCTACAAAGCACAGAGCTCCTTCCTCCATGGCCAGCTACTCTTTTCACTAGTGAAGTTTTGAACTCAAACCCTCCAGGTTATAAAGAACAAGCAAACAACTAGCTTTTAAAATGCAGCTTTCAGGCAGTTCACACACAGTGCGTAGAAGTGAAAATTGGTTTGCAAGTTTGATGTTGTCTGTATAAATGAAGATTGTGTGTCTATCCTACAATCTAGCAACTTCACTCTAAGGAATTTAGAGGTACATAGTCCAAGGACACAGAGTATGTAAGCATGTGCTCACTGTGACATTGTTTTTAATATGTAAAAAGTATGGTTTATACATGCACTCATTCATAGAGCTCTGAAAAATGAAGAATATATGAATATACGAGTGTGGAAAGAACTTTAAGATCCAATATTAAAGTGAGAAATGGCCTGCAAAGTATGATACCATTTTTTTAAATAAAAATAAATCATACACACACACACATACACACACACAAATACTATAAACACAAACATACTACACATATGTACACATATAAATACTGCATACACACGGTAATACATACACACATACTACACACACACACACACACTGCTTGCATTGACATTTGGGAATTTTCTAGAATGATATTTATTAACCCAGACCTTCTTCCTCTTAGAAGATTGGTCGTGTAACGAAGGGGGGTAGTTAGGGAGCAGGGGAAAGACTTGCTTTTCATCTTGTGCCTTTCAGCATTATTTGAATTGACTTTCCTTTGTCATATACAGGGTGAACACCCTATTCAAAAGTTTAAAATCTGAAGCACCCCAAAATCTAAAATATTGACACCACAGGTAAAAAATTTCACACTTGACCTCACGTCATGGTCAAGATGCTGCACTGTAAGGATACTGTATAAAATCCCCCTCAGGCTGTGTGTATAAGGTACATATGAAACATGACTGAATTTTGTGTTTAAATGAAATGTGCACATTTCATGGGTCCAGGATATCTCACATGTATATGTGCAAGCATTCCAAAATCAAAAAACCAAAAACAAACCAACCCCGAAATCCCAAACACTTTTGATCCCAGGCATTTCAGATAAGAGTTACTCAACTTGTACTTCTTTTTTTCTTTAAATTTATTTACTTTTTCCAAGAGTGAGACAGACAGAGACAACAGTACTTGTTCAACAGGGTTTTGACACCACCATCTACCCTCAGCCTCAACTAGCCCGGCATCAGGGACAGGAACGTGGGCACCTGATGTACGTAGGGAGGTCTCTGGATATCAGCCTGGACCTTCCCCGGTGGGTCAGCGTCCCAGAGCATTGCATTTACCTTTGCACCACTGACCAGCCCCCTGTGTTTTGTTTCTTAAACAAATGTATGAAATAAAAATCTAGTTAAGCAGAAAAAAAAAATTAAGTTCTATATAGCCTCTCATTTGGCTAATCTAGCCTCTTGCTAAAGCCCAGGAAAACTGGTTCTGGTAATTCCTGGCTAGATGAGCATATATGGGCCTTACTTAGGAGCACAGATCTCATTCTTTGGGTTTGCCGACTAGGACTAGAGGTAATTAGAGTAAAAAAAAGAAACAAAAACTGGGCCTGCCCGTAGCCTAGTGGTTTAGGGAGGTGGATCCCACATGACTGACTGTGATTTGTGTCTTGGCCCGGTGGCTTGAAAAACAGGCCAGGCACGTGCTTGTACACGCCCCAAATCCTGATAGGATGGAGAAATGGAGAAGGAATTGAAGCGAGACTGTGCCCTGTTTGGTGATGGTGGGTGGTGGGGAGTGTAGGGTGTGCTTCCTCTCTCTCTCTTTGTCTGGGGTTTGGCAGTTCAAAAATAACAACCAAAAAGGAGGAGGGGAGGGGATGTGAAATCCACAGAGCAATGAGATTCTACTATTGTGTCTTCTCTCCAGCTTGTCTGTGTTGCTTTCACCTAGGGTAGATTCTAAATTACTATTTTGCATAATGAATTCAAAGAGAATGAGATCCCGTAGAACTAGCAGTTGGCGAAATGGCTATGTCACTGGACTCCCATGTGGTAAACTGTGGTTCGAGTCCTGGGCCTGGTGGCTTATACTTACGCTGGGGACATGTGCATCCGTGCCCAAGATCCTGAGAGGAGAATGGAGGAGAAGGGATTGTGGCGTGGCTATCCCCCCTGCAGGGGTGATTTGTCACTTTCTGTGTCTTTGTCTGTCTTTCTGGCGAGTGCACGCGCCCTATAGCAAAAACCTCTCCAAAAAGATAGGGTTGTGCTCTGATGTCCTGACATCAAAACTGAGTGCTTTAGCCTGGGGAACCAGCTCTAGAACATTTCCTATAAGGAATGGCTGGTCAGTATTCTGATCTCATGTTTGGTAAGAATATCAGCAAAAGCCTCATTTTCCTCTGTTGGTTTTCTTTTCCTTATCAGTATGCTAAATACTTCATTTGTTCTGGACTCTGACTGTTTAACGGGTAGGGTAGCCGGGGACAGGGACAAGAATGAAGGGAGGACTTATTACACCAGACTTCCTGAAAAAGCAAACTCTGTCTTGATTGTATAAAGAAGATTTGGTCTGAAATGCAGTTTGCATACACTGAGCAAAGGCATTACTGTTTGTAAAACACTCATAGTATTTTTGTTAAAATTTGAATCTTCTGAACAGTGACAAAAGCATTTAAAGAGTTGTGTTACTGTCAGTAACAATTTTAAGGATGCTTCTGTGTTTTGGAATGTGCTGCTTCACCAATTATAACCAGTATTTAGCTTTTCCTTTTTTAAATCAGGGGAAGTGGTCGTGAGTTAGGGCATGAGGATGTACATTTTGCCAAATGGGTTGACTTCTTGATAGGAAATCTGAGGACTGTGTTACTGAATCATCCTCTTTTCCCATGTAATGTTCAGATATCAGCAATTTCGTAGGGTTCAACCTAATATATGTGAAATGCTTACTTGAAAAACAGAGGGAGACTTACTATTTGCCTTTTTTCAAAGCACTTGGTTCTTTCTTCCCTGAGATGACTACATTAGCCTATGTTCTAGTTTATGGCATTTGGTAGATAATAGACACTCGGTAAATGTTAGCTGGCTTGAATTCATGTGTGTTGAGACAACATTATTATTATTATGCATTTAATTGCTAGCAGGCATGTGCACTTGCCAGACAGAGACAGAGAAGCTGGGTGGTGGAGAGAAAGCCACCCCCACAATGGGTCACTGTTACACTGCAATCTCTTCCCCATTTCTTCATTCACTCAGGATTTGGAGCAAGCCCGCACCAGGGCCAGGATTTGAGCAATGACTGGCCACATGGGATCCACCTTCTGTAACCACCAGGCTATGTGACCAACCTGGGAGATTATTGAAGGTGTGGAGGAATCTATCTTAAGCAAGCTATTCTCTCCTCTAAAGCACATCTTAGTCATTCTTTGGGTGAATTTGTTTTCTTTCTGTCACTGGTCTTTGGCAGTCTTTCCGAACTATTTGTTATACATGTATGTTGTTTTCTGGTTAGATTTCTGAAGAGAGAATCTGCCTATAGGAGAGTGAAGAACCTACATCAGCAAATCATCTGTCTCCAGCCATGGGCCCTGACGCAGCTGTGTCTGCCTCCTGGCCCCCGTTGTGTCTCGTGCACAAGGCGGGACTTGAGCCAGTTGATCTTACAGGTTTCCCTGGCGTGGCCCTAAATAGATCTTGGATGTTTTCTTCATGCTCTTTGTAATGCGTTTGTTGGGACATAGAAACCACAAGTATGCCCTGCACACATACCTAATCTGCTTAGGGAAGGAGGCTCATATATATTCAAGTGTCAGTGGCAATATTTACTCTAGTTAATCATAGTAAATCACAACAATTGACTGCTTTGTATTTACAAAACACTGCCCTAAGTATTTTCTCATTTCCACCTGACAAGGAAGGACCCTCTGAAGAAGATACAGTTATTTTCTCCAATCTGCAGGGAGCCAAGATGCTGAGAATTTAAGTAACTGACCAGGAGTCTCCTAGAGAGCCAGAGATGACTCTGGGGTGCAAACCCCATTTGGACCCCACAGTGCAAGTTTTCAGCTGAGGACACCATCTTAAAAATGTGACCTGTCGTCTGTCCCCATCAGTCTTGGAATTGGTCAAGCCAGTGTCTTAACTAACTAGTCACAGTTCGCTAATATTAGAGATGGATTGATTTGATTTAATCTTTTTTTTTTTTAATCTTTTACACTCTTCCTATGGTTTAGCATTTTACATGGTAAGTAGGGCAAACTGGGTTAAAATCAATACAGAAATACTTAGCCTATGATGAACGTTTTCCCGAAGAGGTGACTTTTCATTGTAAAAATCTCCAGCAGTAAGAGAATAAGAGGGTCCCTGGGTACAGACATTTACAGGAGTGATCAACCTCTCAGCCACCACCACTCAAACCTTGGGGCTTTTAGGCAAATCAGATGCCCTCTTGAAAACTATCACTGAGTTAGGGCGAAGCAAGGTTGAATGAAAACAGAGCTCTTGGAGGGCGCGTAAAGCTATCTAACTTTGCTGCCTTCCAGGTCTGACCGTTTCCTAGATGTCCCTGTTCCCACGGAGACTGATGCTTTGTTCTCCCTGCTCCCCGTGTGGTTTCTTCTGCATAGAGGGTCCCCATTGATCGATCTGACCCGTGGTGTTTTAGAGTCATGATCCCTACTGTTTTCATTATTCCTTTTCCCCTATGTAGGAAAAAAAAAAGTACTGAGATGTAAGATCAGGGGCACTGGCATTTAATTGAACACAAGAACCCAAAACAAATGTAATTTTTTAGTGTTTTATTTGTTTTGTTTTTGCCATAGAGTACATGCGCTCGCCAGAGACAGAGAGGGAGAAATCACACCCCCCACCCCCGCGAGGGAAGATGGCTGCAACCCCTTCTCTTCCATTCTCCTCTAGGGATTTTGAACACTCACACACACTTGTCTGGCTTGATTTTCAAGCCACCAGATCTGGGACCCAGACCATGGTCAGCCCTGTGGGAGACCAACACCTTAACCACCATGCCACCTGCTGGCCCCAACAACTGTAATTCTTAGAGAAGCGCATCTGTTATTATGAACGTACTCAAAAATTTGTGGTTGATTTTGTTCCCTAATAGAGCAATTAAATAAATAAAAAAAAAAAAAAAAAGGAAAGAAGGAAGAGGACGAGGTGGAGAGTTATTTGGATGCATTCTAGCATTACCTGAGTAATGGGACGTTTCTTCACTGGGCAAGTCCTCATTCTTTATGATCCTTTTGGGTCTGGTGTGCCACAGTCTCTGAGGTCCCTGAACATCCTGAAGTTGTCAAGGTCATTACAGGGAAGATCATGACCTGAAAATAAGTCCATCAAGTTTAGTTGCTCAACCTCCCCCCCCCCCCACCCTGTGATAGCACAGCTGTAAAATCAGTGGCATACACACTCTGGGTACCCTGTGCCCATTTAATCACTGTGCCAGCTTGTTAGGGCCATGAATGCCACTGTCTTTTCCAGGGAGGTATTTTAGGGGGTCTGCAAGAGGGCAAGTGGCCTGGGTCCCTAACATCCCGATTCCCCACACCCTGGAATGTCTCTACTTTACATAGAAGATCTGTCCTGTACATTAAATATTGCTTAAGATCATTTTATTATTCTTACTGAAACAAACAAACAAACAAAAATATCCTCTGACTCCCTCCCCGAAGTCCTCAACATCTGAAAGCCACTCTCTAGAAGTCATCTTGTAGGAGAGCAAACTATGGCTCTCCTACAAGAGATGCCTCCTGCATTCTCCTATTTAGTTTTTCCCCATTTATAGAAGAGGTGAAAAACAACACTAAGACATTTAGTTGTTGTTACCTTTTAAAGTCTTCTATTTAGGGCAGTGAAAACAGTACTGACTTAATGCGCGTTTCCAAGGCTTTAAGGTAACATGAGCACTTTCGATCAATTTCTCTCTGGCCTTCTGTTTTGCCTTGCGAACTTCTTATCATCCTGCCCCATCTTTAACTATTCATCTTGAATTGGGTATCCAAATATAACCAATAATGCTCTTTCTGAAAATATGCCAATTGTGGTAATTACAGCAAAGCTGGAATATTAAATTGTGATGTCTTATTTCTAAAGAATGCAGTTCTATTCCCCAAAGCATAGCCTTGGTGCCTGTGCAGGTTCTATTTTAAATATTCCAGGAAAGTCCGTTTCACATATTGGGGATGCTTTTGCTTATCTTGCTCGCCATCTGAGATGTTGGTGTTTCTCTTGCGGAAGGTTATTCAAACGAACAAGGACGTGTCACGTCATGCCAAGTCATGTTTCCCAGACATTTTCACATTTGGTTCACCACATGCACCATCTCCCGAGAGTCTGGGCGTGCCGGTGTGGGAATATCATTTCACCCGTTAAGCCAGGCTGGCAGCTCAGTGATCACACAATCCCGGTCCATGGCCGTTCTCTTAGACTTCCTTTGCGATCGTAATCTAAACTGCTCTTCTACAGGCAGTGACGGTGGGTTAATTACACCAGCTTAGGTCCTTGCTAGCTGTTTCTTGCTAGCTGTTGGTCTCATAACTCAAGTTTAAGTTAAGTCTAGTCGGGGGAACACTATCAGAGTTTTAGGAGCAAGGGGAAAAGGATGTTTTCTACTAGTCATGAGCTCTCAGCATTGACTTTCTTGGGTAGGAATGAGCTCCCCATGGCGGAGGTTCTGGTCTCACTTCATTGTAACCCAGTCAAGATAAATGTAGGCGCCCTGTAAAACTCTAATTTGGGAGATCCTGCATTGTAGAGTAAAAGCAGCTTTCATATTTGGGTGGATGATATTTTGTCTTCCTATTTCAAAGAGAAGAATCCATGTTGGCAATTTCTTTCATGCAGGAGGGAATGATCTCCCAGGATGCATGAGTTCTCCTCCATTCCCTCTCTGAGTTTCTGCTCCCTCCAATGTAAGGCACATGAGGCAGCTGGCAAAATATCCCCTAGTTTTTGAAAAGGAAGGGAATCAACCCCAGAATGTGTAGCTCTGAGCACAATGCCCCATCTAGTGTCCTTACAAACTGGTAGGAGTGTGTGTTGAGGCAGGCTCGTAGGGGACATATTGCGTATTGAGCAACCTTCCAGGGGAAAAATTTGGCCAAGCATGTAACATGGGAAAAGTCTTAAATCCATAAATGCTTTATTATTATTATTATTCAGCCATCGCCTTCTGGAGATTTATGCCGTGATGATTATTAAAGACATGTGTAATGATTGGCTGTTAGGATGTTCATCATGGTGTTGTTTAATACTCTTTTAAAAAGACCCAAAACAATGAGAGTTCAAAAATAGAAAAAGGAGGGACCAGCAGTTGGCATAATAGCTATGTCGCTGGACTCTCATGTAGTCAACCACAGTTCGAGTCCCAGACCCAGTGGCTTAAACTCATGCTGGGTGTGTGTGCGTGTGTGCCCAAGATCCCAAGAGAAGAATGGAGGAGAAGGGATTGCAGCATGGTCATCCTCTTGGGGGGTGATTTCTCGCTCTCTATCTCTCTGTCTCTCTGGCGAGCGCATGCACCCTACAGCAAAAACCTCTCAAAAAAAAGAAAAATAGAAAAAGGATACACACACACACACACACACATATATATATATATATATATATATATATATATATATATATATATATATATCCTAGTGTGTGCATTATAAATAAAATTTTGCAAGTATGGAGCTGGCAGGTGGTGTGGTGGTTGGGGCACTGGACTCCCACATGGCTGACCACGGTTTGAGTCTCAGACCTTGCAGCTTGCTTTCTCCCTTTCCCTCTCTGTCTTTTGCTCTGTCTCTCTCAAATTGAAGAAGAAGAAGTAAAATCAAATGAATAATTTTTTAAAAACTCGTGGAAGTGTATTCACTGGCATGGAAATAGGTGTACGAGAATGTCTAAGAGCCAGTTTACTGTGCAAAACAATATATATATATCATCACATATCATCTATTGATATATTATAAGAATTCATTTGCATATGTGTACACACCATAATTTTAATAGTGGTAATCTCTGGGATCACAAGTGATTTCAGTTTTTTCCTCTAGTATGTCTGTGATCTCTCATGATTATTTTGTGGGGTGGGAGGAGCAATGCAATTCTTTTATATTAAGAAAAATAGTGAGGCATTAATTCAGTCAAGTAACCACCTTCTCTTGCTTTTCTCTTGCTTTTCTTGTGATCCAAGCTAAAGGGAAACCCAGGCACCTTGGGCCTATTGTCACCTGCTATGACAACAATGCCCCAAAATGTGGGACCAGCAAGTGGTGTAGTGGTTAAAGTGCTAGACTTCCAAATTGCTGACTGCAGTTTGAGTCCCAGACCTGGTGATTGAAACTCATGCTGGGCGCATGTGTCTGCATGCCCAAAATTCCAAGAGGAGAGACCAGAAGAGGAGGGATTGTGGCACGACCATCCCCCCGAGGGGTGATTTCTCACTTACCCTCTCTCTGTCTCTCTGGTGAACACACGCACCCTGTAGCAAAAAACCTCTCTCTAAAAGAAAAAAAAAAATGCTCACAACTCAAGCTCCCACTTGTCTCCCCAGGGAAGGAAAGCCCCCCTGTAAGTGACACTCCAGATGACGGTGATGAGCCCATGCCTGTCCCTGAAGACCTTTCCACCACCTCTAGCGGACAGCAGAATTCCAAGAGTGAGCGAGGAGTGGGTAAGTTGGGTCGGCCTGCGTCCTGCTTTATAGCAGGCTAGTGCATGCTCTACTCCTAAGAAACCCAGTTCCTTTATGACCTTTCCGAGAGAGTGAGTCAGGAACACAAGTCACTTTATCCCTAAGCCAAACATTAAGGAAATATGGTACAGAGATCCACAGATGGGGTCTTCTACTGTGAAGTGACACCCACATGCCAGCAACGTGGTGGAGCTGAGGAGTCCTGCCACAGGCTGCATGTCTCTCTTCTCTGCCCTCCACGCACATGCAGGAAGATCCCATTTTATGGACTGTAGTTCACGAAAATGATACAGTTACAGTTCATGTGGTATGGTAATAAGAGCTTTGGGTTAGGAGGACCCTCATCTGGCCTGTAATCTCCAGCTTTAAAATATCAGATTTAACTGAAAAGAGAAAATTTGATAAAAGGGAATTTTTAAATGTCCAAAAAGTCCAGATGATCGAAGTCGGCAGACAAATTTATATGCCTTTTCTATGAAGGGCTAGGTATGCAGTCACCTCCAATGAGGAGCTTCCTGTGGTACGGTTCACACTTTGGAAACCTCATCCACCCTCTTTACTTCAAGAAAATAAGGGACTGGAGGAGTTCAGTGAATTGGCAAAGGTCAGATGGCAGAGTCAAAATTAAACTCAATTTCTGACTCAAAGAGCAGTTCTCTCTGTTTTACCATGTTCTCATGAGCAAATGAGTCAACAGTTCCTTGGAATATTTTCTTTTTTGAAAACAGAAAAGGCCATGATTCTGAGAGCCACCTATTAGCACAAAAAACCATCAAGAAGGATGTGCAGGTCACAAGAGGTAGAAGGGGTTAATGTGGACCAGATACGTGAACCCCTGTGGTCCAAGAGGGGCAAATGTTGGTAAAATGTTCAGGTTTATGAAAATCACCTTGGCCGTCCTTGTATAGAACATCATGGTGTAATAAGTAAGAATTATATAAATATATATAAAGCATAGTTTGTAATTTTTAAGTGTTTTAGAAACCAAGTTGGCTTTGGGTATGATGGCTCTTTTTTATTTAACTTTAGCTCTCTAATTAATTGCACAAATAAGGATAGCAGCCAGAGGGCTTGAGGACAGATGCACCAAGCAAACAGACACATCTATGAATTCTTTTTCCGTCTCAGAAAAGGGCTGCTGTGTGGGGGGAGGCAGGCGGGCTAAGAAACAACACCTGTGTATTATCCACCCTTTTCTATGCAGGAAAGCAGGCATATCATTCCAGGCTTTCCCAAAGGTGGGACATGGACAATTCTACGTTAATGGTTGTGTTCACTGTTAAGATTGCTATCTAGTTTTTACATAAGTGATAACTGTGTTGAGCGCACACTGGACTTCTACAAAGGTTCCTTTCAAAGCACATTTACAGAAATTAAAAAGACAATTTAAGTAAAAACATTAAGCCAATAATACTACATACAGATGATAAAACTTTGCAGATACGGCACTGGACTAGCTAAATGGGGCCAACCCTACCTTATCTCATATGTGTAGTCCCTAAAGCAGTCAGTGGGATGGGTACTGTTCTTGCACTTCCTACTCGAGCAAACAGGTGGTCATAACTTGCCTGAAGACAAAAAGCAAGAGGCTCAGAGACTAGGAGCAAAATAACGATCCATTAACCACATAAATGAGCTGGGAACCCAGACATCAGAGTTAGGACAACCCATAGGGCCATGGGGCCATGGCCATCCTTTGGAGAACTGAAAGTCAGGCTGATTCCTGGAGAGCAAAGAGATACACAGCTCACGTGGTATTGATAAATAAATCCTCATTCTGAATGCCGTAGAGATTGAGTCTCTCGTCCCATGTGAACATCAGTGTCGGTGGCTTTCCCTGGGTGGGAGATGGCAGCTGTTTGTCAGAGGCCAACTCAGGGTCCCAAGTGCACCTGGTACAGGCATTACTGCAGAGTCTCCGCAAGTCATTTCAGTGGGTTCCTCTCACTGCCTCTTGTCATGTGCGACATGATTTTCAGGCACTTTTAGGATAAAGTTTAGAAAATAAGAGTATTTCAGAAAATAAGAATTTTAGAACTGTGATCTTTGCTTGGTTTGTAAATGGCAGTGGCTGTGCCCTGTAGACAGGCAAAGAAAGCAGTTTGAAGTGGGTCCTGAGTCACTGTTTGGGAGAGCGAATGTTCTGGTGGGGCTGGAGGCCCAACCAGCTATCGGTCAGTGCAGAAGAGCCCAGAGGACCGATTGAGTGCCAGATAGGGGAGAGGTTTGAGGAGAGGAAGTCAGGGAGAGAGAGGATCCCAGAAGACCCAACGGTAGACAGAGAGTTGAGGGAACAAAACACCACAGTTCTAAACAGTGATGAAGTTTGAAGGCCATCCTCCATGATTCTTGAAGGGAAACACCTAGATTGAGCATGTGGTGGTCAAATGTTAGTAATTTGTAACAGGTAATGTTAGAGAAGTGAAGAATATAGATGACTTTAGGAAACAGTATTTATAGACATGAGAAATTCATAGGTTAAAGGAAATAAATTTGATGCCATGTTTGACCAAATTCTTCCATGAGATTAAGTCATAAGAGCAAAGGACAGACAACAGGAAAGAAGAAACCCCTTCCTAGGACAGGAGCAGCAGAGCAGCGGGAGGAAGTAGGGTTGTTGAAATGCCATTATGCAAAGGAGTGAAAGAGGGACTGCTCTAGGCGGTGCCTAGCAGGATGGGGACATGCACCTGAGAAAAGCCAAGTCCTAGACCTCATCTGCCTGATCTTGGGCCTGGGGCAAGGCTTTTCCTGTCTGAGCTTCCGTTTCCTCATTTTAAGGTGACAGTAGCAACTAAACTTATGTCACAGATTGGCTTTCAGGAAAAAAATGTAGACATACTTTGCTAAAGACAGACTCGCAAAGAGGCCAGAAAAAGAGACCAGGAAAAAAAAGGCCAGAAAAGGCCAGAAAAAGGAATGGAACTTGTGCATAACAGAAATTTTACAAGAGTTACAGAAAGGGTTAAGGAGCTGTTGTAGCTTCCAATAAAAGGGAAAGAGAGAATAGGTAACATTATAGCACCAAGAATAGAAAAGGAATGTGTGTATTCATTTATAAGGGTTTTTTTTTGTCATTTATAAATATTGTAGGGGTGTGTGTGTGTGTGTGTACACTTTCGGTCACATACATGCACTGGCCAAAGAGATGGCGGGGGTAGGGAGTGAGAAATCACCCCCAGGAGGGTTAGCCATGCTGCAATCCCTTCTCCATTCTCCTCTTAGGATTTTGGGCATGCATACTCATATGCCTGGTGTGTTTTTCAAGCCACCAGTCTGGGACTTGAACTGTGGACTTGGCCATGTGCGATCCAGCTGCCCTAACCTCCACACTACCTGACTGGCCCAACCTTTTAAAAATGTTTAATTTATATTTTGCCAGATAGTCCTTGCAGTCGCTAGAGAGAGACAGAGACCAGATAGGAGATTGGGAGGGAGAGGAGGCAGCACCCCAAACAGGTGAGGTCATACCACAATCCCTTCTGCATTTCTCTCTCCTTTTGGGATTTGGGACTTGCACACACAGGTGCCCAGATGGGTTTTCAGGCTGCCAGGGTGGGAACTTGAACCACTGGTCAGCAGTATGGAATCTGACTCCCTTAATCACTAGTCCATGGGGCCAGCCTGCAAAGTAATTTATTAGTTTTTTTAAAACTTCATCTATAGAGTAAGTAAACTGAAAACAGAATCAGAAAAGAAGGGATGAATTAGCACAGGACAAGACCGAAGGAAAGTTAAGGACGCTAGTCAGACTGAAGTTACAGTCAAAGGCGCCAGCTGCTACAGTTGAAATATCAGGAAGAGAGGGTGGGAGGCTAGAGAGGAGGAAAGGTAGGAATATATTTGGAAATGAGATTCCAGGGATGTCTGTTTTAGATAAAGACACACTGGGGCAACTGGGGGTGTGGTGGTTAAGGTGGCTGGATCCTACCTGGTCAACTGTGCAGTGCGAGTCCTGGACCCAGCGGTTTGAAAAGCACTCTTGGTGCATGTGTGTGCATGCCCCAAATCCTCCAAGAATAGAGGAGAAGGGAGTGCAGTGTGGGCATCTCCCTGGCAGGTGCTTTCTCACTTTACCTCTCTTTCTTTCACTTTAGTGAGTATAGGGACCCTATAGCAAATTAAAAAGAAAAAAATAATAATGTTTTTGGAAACCTATAAACTGATGTTACCAGTGATGTCATTCTGTTTTAGACAAATCTGATCTCAACAAGAAAAACTGACCACACTAATAAAAGAATCAATGAGAAGTGGTAGAAATCAGCTCCCTGAAATGGGAGTGAGAGTTTAAACGGACTGGTGCAAAAAGTAAGCTGCACACCTTCGTCCCGTGTTCAAGGAACATTGTACGTCTGTGATAAATGCGGCCTCTTGCATTGGTGGGGAAAAAGATGGGAAAACCGGTGAAGAGACAGAAGGCAGAGCAAGGCTAGAGCTCTTCACTTGGCTTCCAATTTCTTCCAGGTCAAATAAGAGGATTTAAAGTGCAGCTTGAAGAATTTAAGTTAGACTCAAATGAGGACTTCCTGGGAAGGAGGGATTTAGTCATCAGTACCGTCTTTTAATAAGTCTACAGCTTGTTCTTCTGAAGTGGTCTCTTTAAAAATGAGAGAACTCTCACCTCTCTGAAGTGGTTCTGTATGAAACTGTTTAAAGCCAAGTGTGCACTCGGTGACCTCTTACAGCAACCCCAGATCTACTCAGTCAGCTATCGCACACGTGCTCGAGAAGTGAAAAGTGGATTGAGATTTGTTGAACTGTCTTGACTAGGGGCCCTTAAAAGTGTTTAATTTAGGAATTATGCCAGGCTTTCTAGAGATCAGAGAGGCATTTTATATAAGAAAACTAAACACTTAGGTTATTTTCTTTCTTGATTCAGTGATTCATTTCTTCTTCTTTATAGCATGAGGGCTTGCCAGTTACTGAAATGCTCTTTCTTCTGATCACATGCATGTCCCCACCCTGGCATTGACCAAGGATCCTCAGGCACTAGAATTCTATTGGCAAGCACATGCTCAGAGCTGTGCTTTCAACTGTGGGAGCAGGGGCCAGGGACTGAGGCTACCAGCCCCAAGACTGGCCTTGAATAAGGAGAACTACCGTATATACAACTCCCTCCCCGCCACCATGAATACAGAAAGTTGGGAAGGCTGTTTGGTGGGCCAAAACAAAGGGAGGGGGGGAAAAAAAGGATAAAGAGGAAGGATTTGAAACTTAAGAGTAAAAAAAAAAAAAAAATGGGACAGCCACTCATTAGGAAAATAATAGGCAAATTTGGGATTTGGAGTAGAAGCAAAGGAAAACCCTGGGCAAAAACACAGGAAGGCCGAAGGACCACATGGAACCATGATTTCCATGAGCAGGCAGGGAGGTGGAATCGGCGTAAGACCGAGGAATGACTTGACCCCATGAATGGCTAAGTGGGACAGTGTTCTGTGCTAGTTTCTCTTAGGTAGAAGGACGTTTGAGTTGGAATTCAGGGAGATAACGTATAGTTATCTATGCCCATTTACTGTCTAGAATCCGCTTCTTTGGCTCTGCTTATGTAAGTGAGCTGCTCTGGAGGGTGTGCAGCGCTAACCACTGTTGCGTAAGTCCCGAAAGTTTATCTCAGAGCTTCAGTACGGGAGGTGGCTCTCAGAGCCTGGTGCACTCAGAGTCTCCTTCTTGCTCACCCTGAGGCTCTGAGATAGTGGTCTATAACCTAACTTTAGTCCTTCATGTTCAGTAATCTGACTGAGGCTCCATTCACCTTAGCAAAATTGGGGGAGGAAGGGAAACAGTAGAGAAAAAAATATATATCTAGATTTATTTTCCTCAGGTATCCAGGGAAAATGATGAAATGTGTAAAAAACACAACTTCTTTTTTTGATTCATTCGATCGAAGTAGACATTTCTTGACCCAACTGTGAGCTCTGGGACCGAAGTGGGAATTGTAAGAGGATTCCTGTATTTTTCATGGATTATTCTGGTGCCAAATCTCCCCTCCCTTTTGAAGTTGTAGGCAAGAGATGAGGACCATGCTGGAGGTAAAAGGGGAGCCCTAGTTCTCGGGAGCCCTGGAAGGAGAGAAAGTGTGGAAACAGTTCTTCAGGATAGAAAAAAAGGAACTGGCCCTGGTCTAACTGGAGACTGGGCAGCCAGCTTCTGGGTAGGATGGGAGCCTGCTTATCTAATCAACAGCTAGAGGAAGTTGCTTTTATCACAAAGTGCATCTCTTCTGAACCGATAAACCCCATTGTAGCAGGGAGAGAGATTATCTAGCAGCATCTGCACAGTGCTGCAGCTGAGCTCAAACAAGTGAAAATGTGAAGGTCTTAAGCAGACAGCCGTCCTGCCTACTTCAAGTGGCTGGGTGTCTTGGTGTTTGGGCTTGTTTTCTAATTCTTTGAGGAATAACGAAAGACATTACATCTGGATTTCTGTTCACCTTGTCTTTTTAACCTCTTGCCTCTCTTTATAGTTAAATTATCGTGCACTGGTTTTGCTGGGCCCCATTTTAGAAATGCGGCATCATCCATCTTGCAGTTTACTGCCTGTCTTGGAATGCCGGGCTTCCCTGGGCAGCATGACAGGCAGAGTAACAAAACACGCCCGCTCCCCAGACACTCCCTCTTCGATGGGGGCCGTCTTGGGACAAGCTCCCTGCTCCCATTGCAAAGTGGACCTTCATTTCCAGCCTTTCCAGATGGCCTTTTGGGGGAATTTTTTTATTACCTTTAATTTCTTGGTCAGTGCAAAACATGTGGAAGTCAGGATTTTATTCACCGAACTTCAGAACAGTTTTGGTACTCTAAAATTAAAGTAAGTGATTTGGGGGGCCAGCAGGTGGCATGGAGGTTAAGACTGCTGGGTCCCCACATGACCAACTTTACAATTCGAATCCAGATTCAGAATTGACAAACACACCGGGCATGTGCTTGCATGCCCAAAATCCCAAAAGGAGAGTGGAGGAGAAGGGATTGTGGCATGGCCATCCTCCCTGGAGGGGAGGGGGATTTCTCACCTTCCCTCTCTGTCTGTCTCTGGTGAATGCACGCACCCTGTGTCAAAAATAAAAGAATAACTAAGTGACGTGATGCCTCAGATACATGCTATAGTGGATTTTGAGATCATCTGAGGTTTAAGAACCTTCCTTGGGCAAAACTGAAACTGATGTGTGTGTGTGTGTATGTTTGCATGTGGAATGTGTGTGGCAGCATGTGTATATGTGTGTGATGTGCATATATGTGTGTTTTGTACCTTCAATAATATATTTGTGTGTATGTGATATGTATGTAATGTGTGTGGGCACATGTAGTGTGTGTGTGATATACCTTCGTGTGTTTACTTGCACATATGTGTTGTGTGCTTGTGTGTGTTATGTGTGTAATATATGCTCTGTGTGACATATATGTGCGTTTGGTATGTGTTATGTGTATATGTATGTGTGTGATTTGTATGGGGATCTGTGTGTGTGGTGGTTTGTATATATGTGTAGTATTTATATGTATGAATATGTGGTGTGTTTGTGTATGATGCATGTGTTTACATTTAGTGTGTTTACATGCATATGTGTGGTGTGTGTATATGTCGTATACATGTGTGTATATGTGTGTGGTGAGTGCATGCTTGTATATGTATGTGAATATGTGTTCATATGTGATATGTGTATATGTGTGTGTAGTGTGGGTATGAGTGTGTGGTATGTGTGTATGTTTGCTGTTTGTATGTTTGGTGTGTGTGTAGTGTGGGTGTCTATATGTTTATGTGTGGGCAGAATGTGTCCACACCCATGTACTGCATGGGGAGCCCACCTGCATGGCACCTGGCTGTGGCAGTGGCCCGGCTCTGCTGTCCCTAACCTGCTGGCCTTGCATGTGACTTTACACAGTGCCTGGAGCTGTGAGCTGGGCAGTGCCGTGCCATGGACGTGATGCTGGTGTATGTGACACAGCTTCCAGGACACGCATACACGGACGGTCACCTGGGGCAGCTGCCGTGGGTGCCACTATTGTCTTCTCAGGGCTGGGTCCCCTCAGTGTTGGTATCCTGAGGCACCTGGAGATGGGGGACATGTTCGTGAGACACCTAAGGCAGATGAGGTGGATAGGACGCCGACATGCTGAACCTTAGGGGACGTGAACTCCTCCAGCATACACACACGGAGCACGGGGAAGGCCAGCAAGGCCCTGAGGGTTTGTGGCAGTGCCAGTCAGCAGGCGCCATGGCTTGCCTAGTGCCTGGTGACATGCCGGAGTGAGGACGGGCCCCCTGGCCTCACTCCCCTGGAGACACATTTGCTGGTGGAGTGGCATTGGAGGCAGCGGGCTCATGCCCTGACTGTCCCTTCCTTCCATGCAGAGACCATCCACGTCTCTGCATCCTTGCGTTTGGAGGCTGACGCTCACACAGCACTGCAATGACCCAAAGCAGTCACAGTAGCCTTGGCACTGCCCTAGGGCCTCCCCACTTCCTGCCCAGCTCCCTGCTGCATTCACTTCAGGATTTGTGTAGATACTGTTTACGCTGGCCTAGGGCTGTCCTCAAAGTTCAGTTTCTCAGATTCTCCAGAAATTAGTAAATCCCATTTAATAACAGTAACATTTACTGAGCCCTTTACCGTGCTTTGCTGAGCAGACACTGCCTTGAAGAACTTACAAGGAAAGATGGGACACTCACGACTATATAACAAGGAGGCAAGCAAATTTCACAGGAAGCTGAAGGTTTTTCTTCAGGAATGCAGACAAAGGAAGGATTGTTCCCAGCTGGGCTGCGGCGGGGGTATGGAGAGAGATGAGGTAGATTTCCAGAACAGTACAAGTTTAAGCAGGGCATGAGAGGGGAGCCACAGTTTGGGTTTAGGAAGAGTGGAGGAGGGTGGAAGGATGGAGTAGGCAAAGGACAAAGGCTGTAGCAGCGTGAGCACTGGATTGGGGGGGGGGGCACTGCAGACCTGATCCCAGGAATTACTCATTCAGAGCTGTGTGTTAGAAAGATCACTGTCATGACAGGACACAAGGAGAAACCACGGAGGACTCTATCCAAAGAGGAGGGGGTTTTACTGGAACCAGGAGGCAGCACTGGGAGAGCATGAAGGGTGATAGAGACCATTCCAGGTTGGCCCTGGGGTTGGTCCATCACTGCAGTGGGCCCGTGGGGTCGGCCACTGTCACTTCCACACCAGTGACTGGGACAGCTGCGAGTCTACTGAACACAGTGGGAAATAGACTAAGAGTTGGGGTTAATGTAGAACCTGTTGGTCAGGGAATGTTCTGGAACACAGGGCATTAAGGAGCAGAGCTGGTTCCAGATGCAGGGTGATGTCAGAAAAGGGCAATGGAGGGAAAGATCAGGAAACAGGGCCTCAAGGGAGAAGGACTTAACTGTCTGGAAGAGAGAGCAAAGGACAGAAAGCATGGGTTATTTGGTTCAAGGTAAATTTCTAGGAAGAAACATCACATGGAAGGCCAGCCCCAGAGTGCAGTGGTTAAATGTGTGCATTGGGAGCCAGGTCCTCCATGGCCCCAACTATTTGAAAGGTAGGTGTGTGTGCCAAAATCTTGACAAGATGGAGAAATGAAAGAAAAGGAATTATGGTGTGACCACGCCCTACCCAGGTGCATTTTTGCGCTCTCTTCCTCTATCAATTAAGTAAATGAATATTTTAAAAGTAGGAATATGGCAGGGAAACAATGGGAAAGAGGTATTCATGAAGGCAGGACGATGCCAAGGGCAAGCAGGCTGGTGCTGAGAGAGGCCCCTGGGGCAGGAGCGGTTTCCCAAAGTGTCTCCAGAGGGAAGATGGGAAGAGCAGTGGGTGAGAGACAGGAGGGTGACACTGCCGTTGATGGAGATTTTAGGGACAAAGGAAAGAAAAGGGGTGTGGGATGAGGGAAGGGATTTATAGGTTGGTCCTTTTTTTTTTTCTCTTTTTAACGTTTCATATAGGGTACATGTTATTGCCAGAGAGATACAGAGATAGAGAGAGAGGGAAAGTGAGAAATTACCCTCCAGGTAGGAACAGTCCATTCTCCTCTTAGGACTTTGGGCACACGTCCCAGTGTGTTTTCAAGCCACTGGGTCCAGGACTTGAACCACGCATTCAGCGATGTGGGATCCAGTCAGCCTAACCTCCATGCCGGCTGCTGGCCCAGTTGGTCCTCTCTGAGGAGAATATGTAAATATTTCTGAAGGCCAATAGGAAGGGACCAGTGGAGGAGAAAGGATGAAAATCTAACAGCCCAAGGGGAGTCCCAGTGCAGGCAGGGATCTGTCACCTATGAACTGGGCATGGCCAAGTCCTGGGTCTCCTCTGGGCGCTCTCCCACTTCACTGAAGTCCCACTCCAAAGCCCCCACACCAGAGAGGCCGCCTCGCCTGTGACTGAAGAGCAATTTTGCTGTGCTCTGTCCTTGCTTGATCTTTCGTTGGAACAGCACAGCTCACTTTTACACAAGGGCACTTCAGAACGTTTGTAGGCAATGGAATTAAGTACAAGTTGACTTTGGTGCAAAACTTTTTTCAAATCCATGCATAGTTTTTTCATAATATGCAATTTTTAAAAATGCCAGGGGGCACATCCTTGCACCGTAGCACAATCCTTTTCCCTTTAATTCTTCATCTACTCAGGACTCTGGACACAGGCATTTGTGTGCCTAGTTGGAAACCAGTGGCTCTGGGGTTCAAACCCTGGTCAGCTGTGTGATTTCTGGCTTCCTCTGCATAGCATCCAACTGCTGAGCCACAGAGCAGCATACCCCAGGAACTTTTTGAAGCCTTGTCTTGGATGAAGGACTCAGCTCTGATTGGCTCACTGTGGCACCCCCTAGCATAAAGTGGGTGTCTAAGAAGTGGGCACCCAGTGAGTAAAGAGAACATGGCATTGCTTTCTTGAAGAGACCAAGGCAATGGAGCACGCAGGATGGTAAAGAGAATTTGCAGTCGAGAGGAAGGAAAATGGCTGTATCTGATGTTCATCTTCTTACTGTAGGTCATTGTTTCTCAATGGGCACCAGTGATACTTGGGCAGGAGGGTCCTTCGTGTGACTCTCCCATCCACTGGGCTTTTAGCTGCCCACATCTCAGTGGTACCAACCACCCCATCACTGTGACTCCCAGCTCGGATGCGTGTTTTTCCCAGGTGAGAACCCGACAGAAGCACAGCCATTGAGCCCAAACCCTTGCATCCTTGCTGCCTTCAGCACCTCCCACTCATGAGAGCTTTGCAGATTCAAAGGGGGAACATTTGCCTTCTTATTTAAGATACTTTTTACTCTACTCAGTAATGGTTCAGAACCTGACATATGAAACAAAAATGAACACCTAGAGAAAAAGGGAACCAGGGCCAGCCAGGTGGATGGTGTAGTTAAGGCAGCTGGATCCCACTTGACCAACTGCATGGTATGAGTATCAGGCCCAGTGACTTGAGCAACACACCGGGTCTTGAGAGGAGAATGGAGGACTGTGGTATGGCCATTCTCCCTTGGGGGGGTGGTGATTTCTCATTTTCCCTCTCTGTTGCGCTCTCTCTCTCTCTCTGTCTCCCCCCCACCTCTCTCTCTAGTGAGTGCATATGTCCTATAGCAAAGTTTTCAAAAAGAAAGAAAATTTGAACCAGAAAAGGGTGAACAACTCTGATTTTCTACCAATGTTCACTTCCTGTCTCAAAGATGCAGATTAACTATGGAAAGCTGTTTGCTTTTGTAAACACAGACTAATATTAATCCTATCTGCATTTTATTCGGACAATCTAAGACCCACATTGTACCTAACTGGTTTACAGAGGGACGTAAAAAAGATTCGTAGATTCAGAGAGCTATCAGGGTAGATAAATGGTTTTCTGTTGCCGGTTTTCAGTCCCAACTTTATCTACTGCTTTTATCCAGCTGTGTTGAAAGAAGAGTCAGCTTGTGCATAAGGCAGCCAACCGACATTTCGTTAACTTTCCTTCTACATGGGGTTTCAGAAAGAAATGGAAAAAAAAAGGGGGGGGGGGGGTTTGAGCTGTGGTTGCCAGTTGCCACCTGTCCTCCTATCTGGTTAGGACATTTCTGATTTGGGAAGTGTAAATATAACCCAGAAAAGAAAAAAAAAAAAAAAAAAAAGAAAAAAAAAACTTCCCCTCCTTTTATGCAAAAGTAGAAAGGTTTAAACGGAGCAGGGCCCTACCCATTGCCCTGTGAAGTTTCCACAGAACTTGCTCTGGGGAGTAGGCCTCTCTGGGAAGCCACCGCTGTTGTCTCTGGCGGGTGGTGCTGGTTCAGTCGGGGCTGCTGTGCTCCTCAACATCAGGCCAGTTTCCTTCAAGATCTGTTTTCAGGATCTCAACATTTTAGACGCATGGCCTCTTAGGATTTGTGGGGTAACAGACATGTAATAGGAAGCTCAAATAGCGTGTTCCAGCTCCTGGCGCCAGCAGGAGTCAGCCAGCTGCCCAGTACTGAGAAAGCCTGCCAGGCTGCTGGTCAACCCTGGGCAGCCTCAGGCAACCACGGCTAGAAGCATTTACACCACAGAAATCAGCAAATGCTATGAAGCAGGGCTTTTTTTTTTTTTTTTTTTTTTTTCCTTTTAGAGCAGTTGTTATCACAGCTATAGTGACATTTAAGAAGAAAATTTTTTGTTAAGAAGAAAATTTTTTGTGGGTAGCTATGTGTGTGTGTGTGTGTGTGTGTGTGTATGTGTGTGTGTTATGGCGGGTATGTTATGAAAGGGTGAACCTACTGAGAGGATTGTGAGACACTAAGGGATAAATGTAGTTAATTCAACAGAAATGTTGGTTCCAAGGGACTCTTTGCTGTTGGTATCATAGGCTGGAAGAGTTGAGCAATTAGACTTTCCATATTAACAAACAGAGTGCTGCTTTAGCGTTTAGCATTTGGTTACCAGAGGAGTATCATTAGAAGAGGATTTCTTGTCTTATGCATGAGCTATTAGTATTATTCCTATTGCTGTTAGTTTGGCTTGAAGAATGATTTTTAATTGGCGGAGGGTGCGTGTGCTCACCAGAGAGGGAGAGAGACAGAGGCAGAGGAAGAAAGCACGCCTCGGCAGGGCATGGTCACAATGCAATCCCTTTTCTTCCATTTCTCCATCTTGTTTGGGGTTTGGGGCATGCACACACATGTGACTAGCATGGTTTATAAGTTGCTGGGGCTGGAATTCAGACCATGGTCAGCCATGTAGGACCTGACTCCCTTAACTACTGGGCTACAGAACTGGCCCTTACAGAATTTTCAAGTGCAAAGCAAGACTTCTCTGACACATTACTAAATGATAGTGATTTTTCCAGAGAAGCATTAACTTTATAGTATCTTTAGAACATGGGATTAACTTGCTCTTGTCCAAAGTATTGGATAGACTTCCTTATGTTAAGTAAACCCTGAGATGTGTGTACAGGTCTAGGACTGCCTTCAGCTGTCCCTGTGCCTGAAGACACAGGTGCCTTTGTGAGGACACTGTCTCAGAAAGGGTTGAGCAATATGCCCATGTCTACAGGGACTGTCAGAAAACTACCCCTGCCGTGGAGGGACCGGAGACGCCCTTTGCAGGGTCGTGCCCAGAAGCACCTGCCCCTTGCTCTCACCCCGTGAACTGAAGAGCCGTTTAGTGCCCTACTTTCGGCAGGGAGTTCAGCTGCAGGCATCTTTGAGCGGCAGGTCTGGGGTGTGTCTTTGCAAGGCCAGCTGCCAGGACAGTTCTTCCCCTCAAGGGGATGTGGCTGCAGGCTGTCGATTTCCACTGAACTCACCGGGCGATGATTCCGGTGAAGCCCTGAACATCCGGTGTCTCTCCCCACCAGGCTGGGTGTGATCGATGGAAGGCCTCCAGCCCGCCCCTGGCTCAGGGTACAGCCGAGCAGATGCGGCCATTCCCTCGTGCAGATGAAGGGCTGTTTCCCTAGAAGTGAAATCCTGCTGAAATGAGAAAAGGACTTTTATTATAGCCCTGCAGGCAGCCATATGATTATTTTTATTATTATTCTTGGAACCTTGCAGAGTTTTGACTGCTTTCATAATATCTCTGCACTCTCCAGTTGAAGCTGGCAGCAATGAAAATAAGAATCCACCAGTGTCCCCAGAGCAGGCTTCTCTTCCCACGTAATGTTCAACAATGGCCATTAACTGTGACCTGGTGTAGCTACCACTTACTTAATCTTCACCTTACAGTGTAAGCAGTCTTTCCTGAAATGAGCGTTCAGTAGAGAATGCTGTGGTCTGAGTGGCATGCCTTTAATCCTGAGAAGATAATGAAATTGTTTTTGTCATTGTTCGTCTGCTTTTTTTTTTTTTTTTTTTTTTTTTTTTTTGATTATAAGGCATGTGTGCTTGTTGGAAACAGACAGAAAAGGACAGAAGGAACGTGAGAAATCACCCCCCAAGGGGATGGCGACACCCAGTCCCTTCTGCTTCTTTCTCTTGGGATTTTAGGCACGCACAAACACACATAGTTGGCATGTTTTTCAAGACGCTGGTCCAGGACGCAAACTATACAGTCTGCCTATGGGGTCTAGCTATCTTAACCTCCACGCCATCTGCTGGCCTGCATTTACACACAATTTGAAAGTATTACTACTACTCATATGTGGTCCCAGTGCTGATTATTGTATTCAGCTTCATAGCTGTGGGTGTAAACATTTCTCTTAAGGGTTTGTATTTGTTAGTTTCATTTTCCCATTTTAATAATGATTCGTTTTTTGGTTGTTTTTGTTTTGTTTTGTTTTGTTTTTGTTGAGAGGTTTTTGCTATAGGGGACTTGTGCTCTCTAAAAAGGCAGAGAGACAGAGAGACAAAAAGCGAGAAATCACCCCCAGGGGGGATGGCCACGCTACAGTCCCTTCTCCTCCGTTCTTCTCTTGGGATCTTGGGCATGCACGCACACGCACCTGGCATGAGTTTAAGCCACCGGGTCCGGAACTCAAACTGTGGTCACCTACATGGGAGTCCAGCAACATAGCCATAACACCAACTGCTGGTCCCAACAATGATTCGTTTTTAATGATGAATGTCTCCAAAAAACTTATCCTTAAAATCAGCCTGCTCACCGTATACATGCAGACGCATGTGAAATGGGAGGTTAAGGTCTTTCTGACAAGGTCCTTGGCAGACAGTCCCAGCCTGACTTTATGCCTTTTGAACATGGCTACATTAAGCAGTCCTGGGTGGGGAGGTTTTCTAGACGAATTATAGCCAACCTTTCTAGGACATATTTGTGAAGTACGGGAATCAAATATTCTAGAGTGACAGTGTCCAGTAGACATATCATGTAACCTGTATGAGGGAACTTCAAAAAATTTGTGGGGAAAAAAAAAATAAAGTTTATTTTGATTTAAAAATATTTTTAAATTCATGCAGTTACTTTATAAGACACATTTTCCATGAATTTTTTTGAAGACCCTCATAAGTCCCAGTTTTCCAGTAACCACATTTAAAAATAATGAGGGCAACTCCCCACAGCCTAGTAGTTAAAGGAAGCCAGATCCCACAGGTCTGACTCTGATTCAAATCCTGGCCCCAGCGGCTTAAAATCCCACAGTGTGTGTGTGTGTGTGTGTGTGTGTGTGTGTGTGTGTGTGTTCTAAATCCTGACAGGATGGCGAGCTGGAGGAGAAGGGATTGTGGGGTGATCACCCCCATTCTCTTTCTTGCTCTCTTTTCTCTCTGTACGTGTTTCTCTGTCTCCTTGATAAGCATGTGTACCCTCTGACAAGAAGAAAAATGACAGGTAAAATAAAGTTTAATATATTTTACTTTACTTAGTATGCCCCAATACTAAGCTCAAGATAAACACCGGTTAATGAGATGCTTTACCCTTTGTACTTAGTACTGGGTGGTTGAAAAGGTCGTGACACCTCGCGACACCATTCTTCTATGTTGTTCTCTGCAAACATGTGCCATGACTTTCCCGACGGCCCAACATTTGGAAACGTCCCGTGTATTTCCCACGTACAGCACAGCCTCCCTCAGACTGGCTGCATTTCACATGGGCAGGAGCCATGTGAGAGACCAGGGTTACCTACTGGATGGGACATACCCAGAGAGCTCCTGAGGAACATGTATTATAGAAGACTTTTTTAGATTAATCCTACTGCATTTTAGCCCAGAACTAGTCAGTTGCCTACTCTCTGAAAGTATTTTTTTCTCTTTTTTCTTTCCTTTTTATTTTTTTGGCTATAGGGCATGTGTGCTTGAGAGAGAAAGAGAAAGTGAGGAATCACCCCCTAGAGGAAATGGTCATTCTGCAATCCCTTCTCCTCCATTCTCCTCTCAGGAGTGCTTTGGGCACACAGCACATATGCCCAGTGTATGTTTCAAGCCGCCAGGTCCAGGATCCAACTATGCAGCTGGCCATGTGGGGATTCAGGGCCTTAACCTTCACCCCACCTGCTGGCCCCCCAGCTGTAATTTGTAAATCAGTGTGCACTTCAGAACATTGCTTTAGAACATGTTCTCCATGGTCCTCCTAAATGAATGTGAAATTTTACTTTTGAATTCTTCCATTTTTTTTGCCCCTATTGCATTTAAGAAAATGTAAATCCAGTCCCATGTTCGCATTGCGGGGTTTGCATTTTCTCTATCTCTGGATTAACCATGGGTTGGCATTTGGCTAAGTACAAAATCACAGAGAATACGATAACCTGTGAACGTGTAAAACAAATCCATTTTCCAAAGCATGGTAGTATGTTAAATGCAGGAATGCATGCCTTTTAATGTTTCTCTTCATCCCTTTGTTTTATTTCTGTAACTTTTTAAAGTTGAAAAACCTTTTAGATTTTTTTTGAAACAAAGGAATCGCTTCATAGACACACAAAAAAATCATCCTACATGAGAGCTGTCGGGGACACGCTCGAAGTAAACCAAGCTTCCAAGGCAGACACAACAACCTCTGTAAAACTGCTTTGCAAAAATTGTGGAGGATGAAGCTTCTGGGTACTTCCTAGAAGCTACTGCTACTACTCACTGAGGCAATGGGATGGAGGCGAAGGAAAGGATGTTGTGTTTTGTTTTGTTTTCCTGAAAGGGGGAAAGAGAAGCAAGCTGCCTGCAGCAGCCCGAGACAGCAAGCAGGCACATCACCTCAGCACCACGACCCCATCGCCCGGGCAGGGAGTGCCCTGGCATTCGACCCATCACTGTGGCAGCCCCGTCCCAGCCTTCCTGTGCTGGTCTGCTAACCACGCTGCTCTCCTGCAGTGCAGGGGCAGCTGGGCGTGTGGTGGCCCAGCTTCCTGAGCTCACCAGATCCACAAGGCACAGATTCGTCATTGCGGCTTTGACTGTGCTGCTACTGTCTCCCTTACTCTTCCTCTCTCTCTCCTTCCTTCCTTTCTTTCTTTTAAATTTGTTTTTAATTGCAAGAAGATACTTGCGCTCACCGGAAAGAGAGAGAGAGAGGGAGAGGGAGAACACATCCCCCAGTGGGGCGTGGTCACACTGCAATCATTTCATTTCCCCATCCAGTGGAGGTTTGGGGCGTGCGCGTGCACACACACACACACACACACACACACACACACGCCTGACATGTTTTTCAAGCCTCCAGGGCCACAATGCCGATCGTCGTCAGCCACATGGAATCCAGTTCACTTAACCACTAGGCCACGGGGTGGCCCTCTTCCTTTTCTTTATTTCTCTTTTCATTTCTCTCTCTCTTCTTACTTTCTTTTCTCTCTCTCGCCCTTTTCTTTCTTTCTTTTCCATTTTCTTCCTTTGTTTCTCCCTCTCTCCGTCCCTCCCCCCCTTCCTTCCTTCTTTTCTTTTCCTCCTTCCCTTCGCTCTTCCTTTTAACATTTGTCGTAGACAGGGCTTCATCAAGATTCTGCTCCTTGGGTCTAAGGACCTGACCCTGAACTCACTGCTCAGGGATAATTTTGTCACGAGGTGTAGGGAAGAGGCTGCCTGTGGTCCCCCCACCCCACCATGGGGCAGGACCGGTCAGCGGGCAACACTGGTGGAGGCAGAGCCAAAAGATGCTCATTCTTGTCTGTGCCTCTTGGCAACGACTTAGACAGGGCTTGCCTGGTTCAGGATTTACTGACAAAGAGAACTGCCGCTCTGTACAGAGGAAAATCCCATACTGGTGCAGAGGTTCTGCACCTGGCCATGGTGATGGCGGGTGCCTTACCCGCGTGTGTGCAAAGTGCAGCAGTGCGCAGCGGGGACAGGGTTAAGGTCTGGGACACCTGACACATGCCCCGCGAAGCAGCTGGGGACATCCACCATTTCTCCGTCATTCCTGCTTGTTTTGCATGTCCCTCCTGGGATTACCTTCAGAGACCCAGGTGCATGCTTTTGCATATTTGAGACTGGGTTTTCTTTTCCTTTTAGAAATAATCCAAAGTCCTTTTAGAACCTAGACTTCTGAATATAATGTCCATGTCAAATTAACTTGGGAAATACTGTTTTGGGGTTCAAAATAAGGTTCGTGAAGTAGTGAGGATTGTTTCCTGAGTTGACTTATAAATTTACCCTAAAAAACAAAACAAAACAAAGCAACAAAACTCCGGAAGAGGAGCCCAGCCTGTCACAGAAGAGTTGGAAGTAGAGTCTGCAGGTCTCTGCTCTCTGCCATAGTACAGTTGAGGTGTGAAGTGAGGCTCCTGCAGAGCTCCACTGTCTTCATCTGCAAAATCCATGGGCTGCAATTGGTCTTTTTCCTAAGTGTATGATGTGTAAACTGGTATTTCAAAAATTCATTAATTTGTGGGTCAGCAGGTGACGTGGCGTGGAGGTACATGCACTGAATCCCATATGGATGACTCCATGGTTCAAGTCCTGAACCTGGTGACTTGAAAATCCACACTGGGGGGGACCAGCAGATGATGTAATGGTTATGTCGCTGGACTCCCACATGGTCGATTACAGCTTGAGTCTGGGACCCAGCGGCTTGGGACTTATGCTGGATGCATGTCCGTGCATGCCCAAAATTTCAAGAGGAGAATGGAGGAGAAGGGATTGTGGTGTGGCTATCTTCTTGGGGGGTGATATCTCACTTTCTGTCTTTCTGTCTCTCCAGTGAGTGCATGCACCCTATAGCAAAAATCTCTCTTAAAAAAAAAAAAAAATTTACACTGGGCATGTGTGCATGCATGCCCAAAATCCCTAGAGGAAAATGGAGGAGAAGGGCATGGCCATCCCTCAGGGGTGTGATTTCTCACTCACTCTCTCTCTTTCTCTCTCTCTCTCTCTCTCTCTCTGTCTCCAGTGAGCACATGTGCCTTATACAAAACTATAACAACAACAACAAAAATACTCATTAATTTGCATAGCTGTCTGGAGAAGATGAACATTTTGCACCGTGTTTTGTGCATGTTTCTTCATGTGTGTGGATGCCTGGGCCACATCCTTTCCTGCCCTCCGCCTGTGTTTCTTGTCCCTTCTGCAGAATCCTGTCTCAAGTCATGCGGCAGCATTTATAAGTTCCTTGTCTTCACACCTTGCCAGCCCGTAGGGCACACCCGCTACAGCGCCCATGTGCTTTCTTTCTGCTCCAGGAAACTCTCAGGCTATTTACCTAAGTTCCTCTGAGTGTGTCTCACATTCTTTCACCTCTCTGTGTCAGTGCTAGCGGTGCAAGTACACTGCGGGGATCGGCGATGCTCACGACCTGGCATTTGGACATAAGCTACCACCAGGCTTCTGTACCTTGTATATGAGTAGATTGCAAGCCCCCTGCCGGCATGTAAGCATATCCCTCTGTATTGTTTTTCCAACCACTTAACACAACTCGGGGTAAAAAGTAGAAACACAACGGGCATCTTGACTTACAGGAACACTGCATTCAATGTACTGTGAAAGTCCTCTCCCTAACGTCTTCCTCATGAAAAGAGAATGGCCGCAGAAATAGAAAATCATCTCAGTAGGAAATGGGACGTTAGGAATCAACACTAACCATCAGATGAAAATGATTAAAACAAAAGGGAAGGAACACTGTTACACAAATGGGAGGGGGAATAAAGTATGTCATCTAAACATTTAAATCAAACATAGATGTGAAAAAAATAAGAGGAATGAATATTTTTAATTTCGCTGTACAAGTAGAATTTGCTTTGCAATCTAGTGTGTGTGAAGGTCACTTCCTCTGGCCTCCCAACCCTTATGGATACAAAGATCTGAACTGACAATATCCTGGGATGTTAGAAATTATTGGTGCAGCCTACACTGGATTTCTATCTTATTAAAATGTTCAGTCCCAGCCCCAGTGGTGCAGACCATAGGCACCACTCTGCAGTGCTGGAGCAGTGAGAAATCCCCCAGGGGGGATGGTCACACCACAATCTCTCCTCCTCCTCTCAGGATTTTAGGCATGCGCACACATGCACTCGGCATGATTTTCAAGCCACCACGTCCAGGACTTGAACCTTCATTGGCCATATGAGAGTCCACCACCTTAACCACTGCACCACCTGCTGGCCCTGAAATAAGCTTGTTGAAAAATGTTCATAGGTATGTACTATGAATTTCTTAGATCCTATATAGTCTTGAAAACCCAAAAAGAAATCTTAGGGCTTGTTGGCATATCACTCACAGACATATGTCTAAATTACAATCACTAAACCCATTGCAAGCTGTTGTCGTGAAGAATCAAAGATGTGGCAGAACTGTTCCCTGAGGAGTTAAATGAACTGCAGAGACCTAAAGCAAACCTTGGTATCTGTCTCACACTCTGCAAGATTTGGAGCTCAGTGACTCACACAGGGTTGGAGTGGTGTCCACATTCCAGAGTACAAGGGACCAAGGAGCAGGTGGAGAGGGAGCCAGCTTTGGAGGATCAGTTCATGAGACGAATGCTCCTTAAGTACCTGATCTGGACTAGGCAGCCTGGTCAGCACAGGACTGAAAAAGAAGGGTTAAGATTCATGTGCCAAAGAGTTTACCTTCTGGCGAGAGGGCAGGATACAGCTAAGTGGAGAAGGAAACAATGGCAAAAAGGGCAAAGCTAAAAATAAAATATAGAAGAAATGATCTCCTTGTCTCTCAACCAGTTCTGCCTAGTCTTGAACATCTGGTTCAAAATATATATTATAAAAATATTTAGCTTGATGCATTGAAGTTCACAAAGTCTGTGGTTGCTTTTATTGAATGCACTCGCAGCAATGTGGCCTTTCTTCTAGGGAAGGGCAAATACAAGCTTCTGTCTGCACCTGAATGAAACAGATGAACATGTAGAAGAGTTGCTAACACCTGCGACTCTTTCCCATTCTCACAGCACCCACGCAGCCAGCCCTATGCACAGTTCGTTTGAATAGTGACATGCTGCTGTACAGAGCTCCCTTCCCGTAAAACATACCCAGTGGAAACCCACCCAGAGATCATCAGTTCCCAGTGCATGAGTTCTCCCTCAGCATCCTAAACAGGTGATTGGCCCACCTGGTCAGTCAGCTCAAGAGGTGTTCCACACTAGGTTGAAGAGACCAATGATTATTGGAAAAGCCTTGAGCTGAGCCTGTTGCTCCCCAGAGCCAGCCCTGTAGACATCTGCAATACAAGGGGGCTTCTGAAAGCTATAGAAAAAATGGAATTAAGGTATGAGTTTATTTTCATACCAAAATAAATGTGAAATTCATGCATGATTTTCTTGTAATACACATTTTCCATGAAATTTTGGAAAACCCCTGTATAACTACTTTCTCTTCCCTCAAGTGTAAGAGTATTCTCATTGAAGACAGTTATTGTAGACCCTCTAAATAGTCCCATCTTCTGGCTTTATTAGTATCTTCAGAATATAATGAAATACCATAATACATTTACCTTTCTTCTGTTTTTTTTTTTTCTTTTCTCTTTATGAGAGAGAGAAAGGGAAAGAGGAAGAGACGGTTAGATATTTATGCCAGAAGGCACACGTGCATGCATAAGAGAGAAAAAAAGAGGGAGAAAGCACTCCTCGAAAGGGCCTGGTCGCTCATGCTGCTACCCTTTCTTCCCCCACTTTTCTGTCCTATCAGGATTGTTGGCACACACACACGTGCCCAGGTATGTTTTTCAAGTCACCAGGGTCAGGAGTCAAGCAACAATCAGCCATGTGGAATCTGCCTCCCTCGCATAGTGTGTAACTACAGCACTGTGGAATGACCTAGTTAGTGCGTTTGACGGGGCCTCTCATTGTCACGACCCCTGCACCCCAGTCTCCCTCTTATCTAGCACTGCACACATGCACAGCAGTGCCTGACATATTCAAGCTGATCCAGAATCTGAACCCAGATCTCTTATGTGGCTTCAGCCTCCCAGGAGTTGGTACTATCTGTGGTCAACCTGGCTGGACCTTTTTCTCACTGTTCTTATCTCACTCATCAGTGTGCCAAGCTCCCTCCTAGAATACATTGCCCAAAGGATGTTCTTGGCCTTCGTACAGAATGCAGTACGAAAGGGAAAGCCTCCAGTCTACCTTGGGCCTCAGTAAGGCATGTTGGAAGCTGGCAAACTGAAGCTAACTGTGTAATTCTGCAAGACTCACTGTGAAAGTGTGGGATGCTAAATGCATTTCCAGAGCCCTTGAGCTTCATATAATACTCCAGTTCTGAAGGGCAGAAAGCTGAGCAAGAATATTCCTCCTAATAAGGCACCTGGGTCGGTGCTGAATGGGCACAGTGGTAGAATGCCACACTGAGGCTGACCCACAGGAGAAGATTCCAGGTTCATGTCCGGAGATCTGAGTATGCCAGGCATGCAGGTGCCCTTAATCTGGAGCTGTCTGAGCCTGCGGTAGATTGTGGCATCAAGACCCTGTTGGGAATGCTTACTCTCTCTCTTTTATAGAATAAAAAAACTTTTAGTAAAATAAAGAAGCACATGTGTGTCCAAAAACTGTGTTAGATTTTTGTAGCCACAGCCCATGTTAACTGTCAGCTAAGACCTCGTGAGTCATTTTCTCAGGAACAGCCCAAAATTTATCTCCCTCATCTTGTAGTGGTGCCTTTGATATTGGGATTGAAGGGTAGGATCTGGTAATTGTTGTTATCTTGTTGAGTACAGTGTGTTTCATTTCAGCCTATAAAGATCTTTGGAAATCCTGTCAGTGCCAAATGCAGGAACAATGATGAATAAGAAAGAATTCCTACCCTTGAGACACTAAAGTTGCACAACTTCATAAGATGCCTTACCAAAAACAACCTTTTTGGAAAATCTAATCTGTTAAGAGGCTGATTAAAAAGAATAAGAAATTAGCATACCCACACTGGTGAGAACTCCACTTTGCCTGATCCCTGACACCTCTAGGATCAGCCCAAACCCTTGAGAAGGAATCGATGGGTGATGGTTGGTCAATAAAACAAGCTTACTGGCAAAGCAATGCTTTTTAAGCCATTGAAAACTCAGTTTTGCAAGTTATTTAAAAGGAACAAAAATCACATCATTCATCTAAGCAAAAGTAGAAAGATATGCCACCATCACCAGAAGAATACCCCTTAAATTCTTCATTCCAGCTAGGCTAGTTTTACGAGTAACTTTGTCTATCAAATTTTGATTGAATCTAATTTTCACTTTTGTGAGTGGGAATATTACTTTTAAACAAATGAGACCTTTCCTAAAATCCAGACTTTCCAGAGTCAATTTAAATTTTGATGTTATGTCACGTTATTTCGTGAAGCATTCAAGGGGAGATGGTGTACCATAGATACGGAAAGATTTCTTAGAAAGTCTGAACGAAAGGGAAACAAGGTAGAAAAGTGTGCCTTATGGTACCAGGTACATGGACGGCTCTCTGTGATAGCTGGTGCAGCTTCATCGTTTGTGTCTAACCCTGTTGTGTGTCTGTGATAGATTCCCTTTCCCATTTTCCCCAACTACAGGCCAAGAAGGCTCCCGTTCTGAGGTCCACAGAAAAACCGGATGCCTGGAGGGGAGAGAGGAGCATCTTACTAAATAGAATCTAAGTGCTTATAAAGTATAAAGAATAAAGAAAATTCCAAGCTTCTCCTGTGATATGCCGGGGGGCATTTTCAAGAGAATTTCGTTTTTTCAGAGACCTGTGACTCCCCATCAGGCAGCCATCCCTGTGCAATTGTTTACCAGTGAAAAGATTTCACTTCTTAAGTTTGTCAGAACTGTTGCCTCTGGAAATGACATCTTGACTTTTCCAGAATGTGTAAAGATGTGGAAATTCGGGACCAGCAGTTAGCGTAATGGCTATGTCGCTGGACTCCCACGTAGTCGACCGCGGTTCGCGTCCCGGACCCGGTGGCTTAAACTCAGGCCGGGCGCGTGTGCATGCGTGCCCAAGATCCCGAGAGGAGAATGGAGGAGAAGGGATTGCGGCGTGGCCATCCCCCTGGGGGGGTGATTTCTCGCTTTCTGTCTCTCTGTCTCTCTCTGTCTGGCAAGCGCATGCGCTCTATAGCAAAAACCTCCCCCCCCCAAAAAAAAAGATGTGGAAATTCTAGGAGGGGAGAAGAGGGTTTGCAATTAGTGATTTTGTGAGATGCCCCTTTGCAAAATTCTAACCTCAAAAAGAAAAATAGCAGTGGGATGTGTACATGAGAAAGTTATTTTGGGCACATTCTTTGAGGTAAAACACCTCCTGAAGGTGCTGCTTCCTCTTGCTGTGGTACCAGGAGTAGATCAAGACTTGGTGGGTTGAGACGGGGTGTCCACAACGAAGGCACAGGCCCCTCCCCCCGGGAGGAGGAAATGGGCGCCATTTTGTTTCAGGCCAGAGCAGAAGGCACCCCTGGGCCGGCTGTGGTTACAGTCGACAAGCTTCTTAAGATAGATGTGGAGAGAAATAAATAAGACAGAACTTGACACTGTCAGCAAAAGACCAGTTTCAGTAGGTGGTTTGTTATTTTGCATAGTAATAGGGCTTATTCAGGTAGTGAAATGCACCCAAACCAAGTGCTAAGGAAGCCAAGGGGTCTGCCCTGTCATGACTTACAGTGGGCCCTGGGATCCCTTTTCTGTCCTCTAGCCCCCACCCTGAGTGGGCGTCGCCTTTTCTGCTTCACAGACCTGGAAGGTTCTAAGCTCATGCCAATCCCTGGCCCAGGCTGCAATGGCAGTGGCTCCTTAAGAGTTGGGGCTTCCTGCCCCAACTGGTCATGTGGTTGACTAGTTTATAAAACTAAGGAGTTAATTAACTGGTCTCAGTTCACACAGCTAGTTTTTTTCAACTCTAAAACTTTGGTTCTTTTAGTTGCTATCATTTTTATTTTAAGTCTATGTATTTATGACTTCCATTATCATCGAAAGACAAAATAATAGCTGAATAACATATTGACACCTGTTGGTATTATATTCCATAAATACCGTTGGTACAAAAATTGGGCCAGGATACCTACATCCAGTCTAGTTACAGTCATAAAATATTTGTTGAGCATATGATGAAGAATAAAGAGGATAAACAAGATACACCCCAAGTCTTAGGCACAATATATAAAATGCTATAGTGGGCGTAGAAATACCCACAAATAAGGAAGAAGAGAAACCAGTTTTAATGAGACGTGTGTAGGCTTTTTAGAAGACATGACATACCTGTACCTTCAAGAATGGGTAGAGTTTTAGAAGAGGTTGATGGGGATAAGAAGCAGGGTGGAAACAAAATTGTGGCCAAGGAATAGCTGGTGTATCCAGGGCAACTTGGAGCCCCGATTTTGGTTGACATGAAGAGATGGAGCCTGGGAAGAGGGCTGGCATCAGAGGATGCCTTCAGGAATCTTGTTCTGTAGGCAGGAGTAGCCACCCTACTTATAAGGTGGGCAGGAGGTGGGGATGATGGAGACTGAGATGGGAAGCAGGGTAACTTACCCCAAAATGATTGTTTGTTTGAATTATTTCTTCCTTTGACTTTGCCAAGAAGTTATATAGCCTGTAAGACCCTAATTTAAAGCCCTGTCACATGGAGAACGGTAATTCTTATATTTTAAAACATGTTATAGGATCTGTGAGAAATAACTTTGGGACATGTGGGGACCCTCCATACAAAATTTGAGCAAAGGCTTTGGAAACAAAGCAACTTGTCTTATTATTTTACAAACTCAGAAAGCTATGGGTTTCAAAATACCAAAGTTAGGTTTAAGAAGCCATGTGAGAAATAAATGACATGGCCCCAAATCAGCAGAGGCATTTCAGCAGCACTAGGTTGGTGAGGAGCACCAGTGGGGTTGCTGTTAGCTCAGTGTTGGCCCTAGAGACAGCCCTGGCTTTGAGTCCCATGTTGGCCATCTGCCACCATGTGGATTTGAGCTAGCCACCATCCTGTCTGAGCAGCTCGTGCTGATGCTGTTGACCCCAGAGGATTGTGGGCCTAAACACTGGAATACACACTGGGCCAGGGGCCCGTGGGTTCCACTGGTTGCCTTTTCCCCAGGAGGCCAGCTGTTGAAACTGGCTCCTGGCTTTGTTTCTCAGGAAGACAACATAACATTACCCCCAACCCCTGATGTTTCTACCCACCCTTGGCTTCCAATGTGTAAATGGGACATTTGGTTCTCAGGGCCATCTGGGAAGGGAGTGAACTGGAGGCTAGCAGGCTAGCTTTCCGAGCCACCAGCAGTTCAAGCCCTCCCCACTGCATTTAAAAGAGGGTTGCCTGCTGGTGACTGCAGCCAGATAGAGGCTCCTCAGGCAGGCAGGCAGGCAGGCGCGAGGCTAAATTGGGTTCTGATAGCACGTTACACCAACAGACTCAACGGTGACCTTACCTTGCGCACAGACAACTCTGCTTCATTCTTAACCGTTAGAAATGTGTCATTGAAGTGTGAAAATATTTATGCTGTTAGATTTCCCATCATTTCTGTGCTTTCACTCCCTCTCATTTGCATCGGTTACTCATAAATGTAGATCTTTGGTATGATTTGTACAACCGCTCCTTGTGTCAACCTGTGAAAAGAAATGGCAGTGCAGGTGGGGACCCGGGTGCTGGGTTTCAGCATTCAGTCCAGGGCTGTGTCAGAGCCAGCAGAGCCCAGGGCTGAGTTCCAGGCGAGGGTGTACTTCTACTGTACACATTCAAGACCTGCATTTTAAGTGCAAGCTGAGCTTTCTAGCATCAGGAGTTTATGTTTTCACACATTAAACTGGTGATTTAGTTCAAGCTATGCGTTACATCTGAATAAAACAGCAGAAACCAACTTCTATCAACTTTGAGTTGATAACTATAAGCTTTGAGTTGAGATCACGGAAACATTTACCACATTCCAGTTATTCATTAGATATTTTTTTAAAATCTAGTTTTTATGAATTGGGGAGTTATGGATTCAAGCATTACATTTTTTATGATATTGGGAGCAAAGGTGTATTCAGCCATCCTATTAGCTGAGTTGTTTTTTTTTTTTTAACTTAAAGAAGTAATTTATCTTGATGAGAAATCCTATGTCTTAATAACCCTGATAAACTAAGTTTTGCATGATTACACCTTAAGGTTGAAACACATTTTATTTCATCATTTCCCAGAAGGGGCACTGAATTCACCCATTTCCTGTTTTTAATCTCAGTATGTTCTCTATTTCCTCCATATCTGCTTTCCTGGCAGCAGGACCCTGGAAGCAGTCAACACCAAACTCACTTACCCTTATCTGAACTTGATAAGCTTTGCACATAATTGCAATTTAATTTATAATATCTTTGCACAGGGATGGATGTAGAGGCAGAATTCTCTATCCCAATCAATATGAATCACTCAGCCAGCCGGCCAGGAAGCCCTTTGCTACAGCAAATGTTTTGGAGCCTCTGTGATGTTGGGCTGTCCCAGGTCTGACTCACAGGTCCCATGCTCCCTGGTCCCTCCACCAGCAACTCCTTAGTCTTGTCTTTGTGAGGGGAAGAGAGCATTTCTCCAAGACTATACTTTCTAAATGACTCAAACCTGCCTCATTTTATATGGTGTATTTTAATCCTTTTGGATAAAGAGTCTTCTTAGGATCAACTGGTCACCCCTACCCACTAGCAATTCTTTAAATACTATGTTGAAAATTCTTTAAGTTTTTCTTCTTCACTCAAGTTTTCTTCCTAAACATTAGCCCTGGCATTATAGGGTGATAATTTATGAGCACATATTTTGTAAATTGCAAACTCTTTAAGCATAGAGGATTGTGTTATCAGTTCGTTCATTCATCCATCCATCCATCCATACAGCAACCATCACTCTTGCTGCTAATTGCAGCAGAGGTTCTGACCCTAGATTCCCACCACTGTCCATATTTCAAACCTCTGTGTTTGTCTGCCCCAGGGTCCTGAACTTCACTTCAGAAAAAGCCACTGAACATGGAGCTTATGGCTATCTGCTGGTGGATCCCAGTCTGATTTCTCTTATCTCTTTGTATAGTATTTTCTGTCTCTCCCTTTGCCTTCTTATTGGCAACTTCTAATCTGCTGGGGATTAAGATAAAGAATCATTTAATCATTTTTACAAATGCGCGTTCAGGCAGGCAGGGAGCAAAAGTTCTGAGCAGATGTCTGAGGGACTTCCCAGGAGCAAACGTGTGAATTTTAGTTCAAGGGTTTTTAGTTCTCTTTTGCCCTGTTACCCAGAGGTCAGTTTTACTTTCTTTCTCCCTCTTGACCTATCATCACAAGTCAGTGCAGACGCAAGTGTCTCACTTCTGAGTAAGAACAATGTCACTGGGACGAGATGACATCAGCGGGCAAGTCTGTCAATCTCAAGTTTATATATTTTAAGCGGAGCACTTCAGAATGAGGCCACCGTGTTGACATTTTCCACCACTTAGTCTCTATTCAGATCCTTCTAATTCAGGTTTTTGTTGTGCTTCTCTCAGTTGAACCAGAAGTCTCCAAGTTGAAATAAAATAATAATACTATTTCTTTATCTATTATTATGTAATGTGCGAATATGTTTTTATTATTTTAGGGGAAGTTTATGCTACTTGACCCTCAACCGTGACATTTCCAAGCATAATTGGTAACCTAAATATGCCTATGTTGTCACTGCAGAGGGGTAAAACGTTGCGACTTACACGAATATGTATTTTCCCTCCTTATATATTTTTAGAGTTTTTCTGTACTTTGTTTTTTCAAAATAAAATCTCTCTCCCAAGCAAAGCACTGGCTTCCTGCACGTCTTTTTCCATGTGCTAGAATATCTCCATGAAAAACCCAAGATGTAGGAGAACTGGAGGCCAAGACTGTCATTGGGGTCAGTTGTGATGTTCGGTCCACGGCTTGGGCACAGGCATGCGTGAGAGCCTAGGAGCTGTTTGCCTCCCCCAGTATGGAGGAACTTTGCAGTTCGACGTTTCCAAGACATCCAGGGCACTTGCATTAAAAAGGAAGAGAGAGAAAGAGTGAGATACACCTTTCTTCTTCTTTGGTTCTGTCAGCTATGCTGCTGCCATGTTGGGCTGCTTTAGCCTCCAGTCCCTCCTGGCCATGCCTGCCCATGCAGGCCTGGTGTCTGGCACCTGCAACGTGCCACTGCCACCTTTCTTTACTGTACAGTAGATGCCTTGGCACTGGGCCTGGGGCAGAGAAAGAAGGTCCCTCATCCTCTTCCTTTCTTCCCCGACCCTGACAATAGGGATGCTTTGACCTCACAAGAGAACCACTCACCATCTAAGCCAGTCCTCCTGTGACTCAAGTGAGCATGTCCATGCCAGAAGAGGTGGAGTTTCCAAGTGCACGTAGGTGTGTGGGCCCCAGAGGCTGAGCAGAGCAGCCCGATGGTCAAGGGCCCCGAGGATGCCACTGTTGCTCCAGGATAAACTTCAGCTGTGTCCTTTGTAGTTAAGGAGTTCCCTTTTCAGTGCGTCTCCAAATTTACTCTTGTAAGAAAGCAACAACAGCCCTCTGACATGCTACTCCACATAAGTGTTACATTTCTGAGGGCTCTGTGCCTGTTTTCTACAGGGAAGATGCTATTGTCCCAGACACCCTGTCCTGGTGCCTCTGTCACAACAGAGGTGACCCATTCATGCTGGCATGCATCCTGGCCCAGAGGCAAGGCAGGCCAAGTGTTGTTTAAGCTCTCAATGATGGAGAAGGCAGAGTATCTCCCCAGCCCCTGCAGCATCTGTGTGCCGCCTGGATGGCACTGAGTTGTGCACTCTGTCGGGTCATCTGTAACCGGAAACTGAAAATTATACGGTGCATCTCAGCAGTTCTCCCTGGCGTGGAGGGCTCGGTGGATCTCCCAGCCTGGACTCCTGCAGATCAAGCCCAGCACAGGTGCTGTGAGCCACTAGCTCATCGGAAAGGCAATCTCGGGAAGCAGGGGAGGACAGGGCAGACACAACCTGTGCACAGGTGTGTTAATCAGGTGGTCACTGTCCCCCAGGGCTCTCTGCACATCCTACAGATGGCATCCCACAGGCCAAGGTGCCTGACAAAGGGGGGATCCTCCAGGTTTTTCACTGATCTGTGTGGGCAGAGCCCTCTCTGCAGCCCCAGGAGCCCAGGGCAGGACCAGGCAAGAGAGCAAGGGTGGAACTGGGGATGGGAACCAGCAGTTAGCATAATGGCTATGTCGCTGGACTCCCATGTAGTCGACTGCGGTTCGCATCCTGGACCCGGTGGCTTAAAACTCACGCCGTGAGCGTGAGTGCCCAAGATCCCGAGAGGAGAATGGAGGAGAAGGGATTGCGGCGTGACCATCCCCCCTGGAGGGTGATTTCTCGCTTTCTGTCTCTCTGTCTCTCTCTGTCTGTCGGGCAAGCGCACGCGCCCTATAGCGAAAACCTCTCAAAAAAGAAAAAAAAAAAAAGAGTGGAACTGGGGTGAGGGTCCTGGGCCACCCCAGCCTGACAGGTGGCAGGCAGGATGACATGAGAGCCCGGGCAGCAGTTTTTGTACCCTGCCCTCGTTTAAAAGCTAGAACCAAAATACAAATTCAGAGATGATAAATCTTCTTGCCAGAACTGCAGGAAAAAAGAAGCCAACATTTTGGAGCCCCTCGCTTTTTTCACCCTTCCCAATGTCTTTGCTCTTCGTTTTCCTTGTATTGATGATGAATTTTGAAGGTAACTAGTCAGTGCCATTGGTAACAGGCCCTGTGGTCACAGAGGTGTCTCGCTTTCCTCGGTGGCTAGTGTCGAGTTGGCACCCCCGGGCTTAATGAGTACTTGTTTAATGAACTGAAGTGAATCTAAGAGGAGAGCATGCTGTGTCATGGTTATTTTGGTTTTGTTTTTAGATTTTTTTGCCATAGAGTGTGTGGCTCACAGAAGAGAGAGAGATAGGACAGAGAGAAAGAGATGTGAGAAATCATCCCCCAGAGGAAATGGCCACACCAGAATCTCTTCTCCATTCTCCTCTCTGGATTTTGGGCACACACATATGCACATGCGCATGCACATGGTGTGTTTTTCAGGTGGCTATGTTCAGGACTTGAACTGCATAGTTGGCCATGTGGGATCCAATGCTTTAACCATCACTACACCTGCTGGCCCTGCTGTCTTGATATTTAATGGTTTGCATCAAAGATAGCATGTCACAATGGGGCCCAGATCAGAGAAAACTGGACTGCAGTGCTAGAAGCCAGAAAGCTGACCACGGGTTCGGATCCCTGGTGGACCTGCAAACATACTGTGCAGATGTGTGTGCACCCAGGATCCTAATGAACTAGAGGGCAAGGCGAAGGGGCACAACAAGGCCCTGTCAGGGGTGCCCCCTTTCTCTCTAGTGTGTCCACACGTGCTATCTTGAATAAAATAACTGAACTTTAAAAAACCAAACATGTCATGTTGAGCAGGGACAATACATGGTGCAAGGAATGCCATACAGGGCACCTCTGGGCGAGCAGGAGCAGGGGCAGCGGGGGATGGCTGGAGGCCTCTTCCCACATAGCCCCCACCAGCCAGGCTCCATCAGGTGACTCTGGACAAGCCTACTAGATTCTGCAGGGTCATCCTACCCCTCAGAGAGCATCTCACAGAGACAGGCACAGGCCTGGTCACCATCCTCGGTGTTCTCATGAGCTAGAGGAGAGTGTCATGTATGAGGAGTGGCCGGGCATCTGCTGACCCTGACCCCGGGGCCCGACTGCAGGATGAGAGTGCAGGGGTCCTGCCAGGTCTGCGGCCACCCCAGGCCAGGTTGACCGTGGACATAGTGCACAACCGGCTGTGTGTCGAGGAACTTCTGGCCAAACCTCCAACCTTCTAGTCCTTGCAAAGTTGACCGTGTCTGCTTGTGGATGAATGAAGGCAGGCATGAAGGAATGCATGGAAAGGAAGTGTCCTCAGAAGAGACCACTCAAATTGCAAGTTTTGACCAATAATCAGGCGTTTCCTATCAGAGCAACAATAGTTTTCAGTGTAGCCAACGATTCTTCTGGAAAATAAGGAAGAGGGAAATGGGGCTTTCATTTTAGAACCTACTCAAGTAAGGGAACTTCACATCAGAATTCAGCCCTGGTGAGAGCCAGGAGGCTGAGACTCCTGGCCTGGGCCCCCACCCCACCCCTGCTCGCCCCTGGAAATGCTAGATAAGGGTTTTTTCCTCAGCAACCTCCAACTCCTCCCATGGGGATGCCTTAGACTCAGGGCTCCTCGCCCACACCTTATCTCCACAAGCAGAAAATGCCACAAGTGGGTTAATTCACTATTTTGTTCTCGTTTCTCCCTAGATTTTAGGCTTTTCTCTCCTTGCCATACTTCTTCATTTAAAAAAGGGTATTTGGTGGTCCTCATGTTGATCCACCTGGTTATATTTATGCCTTCTGTTGTATTACTCCATTTTTTGTCTCAGTCCCAAAATTAAATTTTAGTTTACAATGTAAAGAAGTTTTAGCATGTTTTCATGTGACTTTTTCAGTACAAGAGAAACATGATGGAATAGCCTAGACTTATTGGGAATTTCTGGATCTAGGCCGCTTAGGGGAGACCTGCGGAGGCTTCGACAGCACCTCCTCGGCCAGCCTGACTCGAAAGTGGACCCTCCACCCTCTCCCCCTAGGCCGAGAACTGACAGCTAATCATCTTTTCAAGTTTTACTTAGATTCCCTCCCTTTCATAGCAAATGAATATAAAATAAATAAGCTTAAAAAAGAGTTATACTTAGATGCAGTAACAGCTCTGAGTGTGTGTGACTGTGTGAGTGTATGTGTGTCTGTATGTGTGCACGTGTGTCTCTGTGTTGCCTGTATGTGTACATGTATGTCTGTGTATGTGTGTCTATATGTATGCATGTGTATGTCTCTGTGTGTGTCTGTATGTGTACATGTGTGTCTGTATGTGTATATGCATGTGTGTGTTTTGTGTGTGCCTGCATGTGTGCCTGTGTCTCTGTGTGTGTGTCTGCGTGTACCTGTGTGTATATGTATCTGTGTGTGCCTGTATGTGTGCACGCATATGTCTGTGTGTGTATCCGTGTGTGCCTGTATGTGTGTATGTGTATCTGTGTACCTGTGTGTACCTCTGTGTGTACATGTGTATATGTGTATATCCATGTGTGCCTATATGTGTGCATGTGTGTACATGTGTGTCTGTGTGTGCATGTATGTGTGCATGGTATGTCTGTGTATCCATGTGTGCCTGTATGTGTGTATGTCTGTGTGTCTGCATGTCTGTGCATGTGTGCATGTATGTGCCTGTATGTGTGCATGGTATGTCTGTGTGTTTATCCGTGTGTGCCTGTAAGTGTGCATGTGTGTATGAATATCTGTGTGCCTGTGTACCTCTGTGTGTGTGCATGTCTGTGTGTGTGTGTGTCTGTGTGCCTGCATGTCTGTACATATCTGTGCATGTGTGTGCCTGCATGTGTGGATGGTATGTCTGTGTGTGTACCTGTGTGTGCCTGTATGTGTGCATGTGTGTATGAGTATCTGTGTGCCTGTGTACCTCTGTGTATGCTTGTGCATGTGCATGTGTGTGCCTGTATGTGTGCATGGTATGTCTTTGTGTATCCATGTGTGCCTGTCTGTGTGCCTGTGTGTGTCCACGTGTGTCTGTGTGAATGCTTGGCTAAGCCACCAAATGCAATTCCTTGCTCTTACTTCCCTTTCTGTCACTTCTCCATAATTCTTCACATTTCGGTTGGGCTGGTGTCTCGCGGTGGCTTCCTCTTTTCCTGCATTCCTATATTTCATTATTTGCCCTTGTTCCTCTTCTCGGGCTCTTACAATACAGCCAGGAGGATGTGGAAACGCAGTTACAGTGTGACACATGCGCAGTGTCACAATCGTTGCTCTCAGTCAGCTCCTGAGGACCGGAGGGAGGGTGCGTCTGGATGTAGAGGGAGAGGAGGAACATGGATGGGGTGGAGAGGGAAGAGGCTGGAATGGGGAAGCTGTGGCTTCTGGAAGCGCAGGGGCCCATGGTCGCCGGCCTGGTGTTCCTCCAAAACACAGAGGCCTGATCCCATGCCTGGCGAGGACTCGTGTTTCTGCCTCAGGAACAGAGGCCTCTCAACTGGCTCCTCAGATCTGAGCTCGTGATCCTGCTTTTCCCCGAAACCACCTGCGGGCCCCGACTTCCCTCTTTCTGTCTGTGGGGTGTTAAGATCGGATGTCGACCTGCTTTCCCTAAACCAGCTCCCAGCATGTGACCCCACTGCACAGGGAACTCACTGAGTGATCCAGGGTGGCCTTGACTAAGACACGCACTTAGATGAAGAATGTATGACCTAAAGCTCCATTTCCATGTATTCCCCAGTAGGTGGGTGTTGAATCACAGAACTAGGGAGATGGGAAAGAAAGGGAAGAACCTCCCTTATTTCAAAGAATTGTTGTTGATCTGAAGGGCAGGACTTTTTGAGACACTCCAATCCTAAGAAACAGCTGATGTCTACTAGGAAAAAAAGGTGGTGTCTGAAGGGTCTTCCCAAGCAATGTGAGATGTTGACAGACCTGCCAGGAAGCAGGAGGTTTCTGAGTAATGAGCCGATCTCCAGGAGGGCTCTGGGGTAGGGGCAGGACCAGGGCTAGCCAGCATTTCTTGAATGCTGACCAGCCGTAGTGGGCCAGGTGTCTGTGCCGTGTGACTCGCCAGCATGTGACTGCTGTTCAGTTTGGTTTCCTACGTGGGGAAGCTGAGGCTTGGTGATGTCACATGTCTCCCTCATGTCCCAGAGCTTCCCAGAGGCAGGATCAGGGCCAGGAGCAGATCTTTCTTCTCTGAATCCATTTCCACAGCAACTCTCAGTGGTTGGAGGCTGAGGCCAGAGCCCACGCTAATTTATCACACCCCAAAGCTGTGTTGTGAGGGTTAGTGACGTGAGAGGGGACTTCTGAAAGCTCATGGAAAACAGATTTGATGTATGAGTGTATTTTGGTGCAAACATTTTGAAGTGCGTGCATGGTTTTTTCATAATATGCACTTCTCATGAACGTGTTGAAGATCCTTCGTGTTCTTAGCGCTTCTGAAGCTTATTGTCATAGCATAGGAGCTTAGGAAATAGTGGCAGGACAAGAGAAAGGAGAGAAGAAGGGAAAAAAGGAGAAATAAGCTCTAGAGGACTCCGTAGAAGAACTAGGAACTGCAAAGCCTTTGGAAGGTATTCCAAACAGGTCAGCAGTAACTTGACTTAATGGCATAAAATCGCCACATCTCTTGCCTTAGGACATCACATCACAGAATTCCCACAAGTCACAATCCTTGCCAAGAATTCCTGTGGGAGTGCTTCCCAGTTAGGAAGTAGAGTGAGGGCCCACCAGTGGCCTGGTGGTCCAGGCAGCTGGATCCCACATGGCCAATTAGTCACTTTCGGCCCTGGATCTGGCAACTTGAAAAACACTGGGCATGTGTGTACATGTGTCCAAAATCCTGAGAGGAGGGAGAAGAGAAATAGAACAGAAAGGATTGTGGTGTGACCATCCTCCATGAGGGTGCTTTCTCACTTTCCTTCTCCCCCTATCTTCATAAGTGTACACTTTTTCCGTAAGTGCACACATTTTTTACCACCTTTTAAAAAAGAAAAAGAAAACAGAGTTGAACTGGCCCTGAAGCACAGTGATTAAAGGAGCTGGATCTCCCATGGCCAAGCGACTAGAACCTGGGTCCTGGTGGCTTGAAAAATACAGTGGGCACATGTGCATGCATGCCTCCAATTCTGATAGGATGGAGAAAGGGAGGAAAGAGGATTGTGACCATACCCCATTAGGGGTGCTTCCTTCTCTTTCTCTCTGTCTCGCTCGCTCTCTCTCGCAAGAGCGCAAGCCCTTCTGGCAATTAAAAAAAAAAAAAAATGGAGGGAGGTTGAACTTCACTGTGACCTCTGCGTGTTATAGAGACTCAGTCTGACTCTGGGCACTGTCTGTGGCCTCTGTGAATGGAGCTGGCAGACTGATGACCACGTCCAGAGCCATGAGGAGCTGATGTGATATTCAGAACAGAGGGGTCAGATGTCCACCTGTCCGCATCAGTGTCCTTTACAATGACAAAGTCACTGCACACAGTGGACTTTCTACCAATGAGTCTATTTTACTGAGCCTACCTTTGTAAATATGTGTGCCAAAGAGGGATCTCTATATACTATTTACACATGCACACACACACACACATGAGCATTCCTGTGTACACAGAGTGTGTGTGTGTGTGTGTGCACGTGCATGTACACGCCCTTGTATGAGGCCACATGTGTCCACCCCAGTCATGCTCCAGTGCCAGGCCCTGCCCCCGCACACAAGCCTGCCTCCCCTCCGTGGCCAGCTCAGTTGCATGCTGCATCATCTTGTTCTTTCTCCTCTTCTCTGCCACCAGGCTCACAACTGAGCTGGTGCCTGAGAAGTGTGCTTTCTGAGAGAGCTCAGAAAGAAATGACCAAGGCAAGAATGAAGGCTTCTTCTCCACCATAGTATGGCAAGGTCACCAGAGGCCTGCCGCCTACCTGGGATTTCTCAGCGTGACTAAAACCTAAACACCCCTTTCCTTAAAGGTCAGTGCCCTCAGGCAAGCAGAGAGCACAGGGCTGCTGCTTTAACCTGGTGGCTGAGGCAGCAACTGGATCTTGGTTCCTGTCCCTCCTCCTCCTTTGCTGAGTCACCTGCTGCTTGGAATTCTGACAGGGACCCGTTAGTCTTCTGGAAGGGAGGGCCAGCAGAGGCTCCACCTGCTGTGTGTCCTGGGGGAGATTACTTTATCTCTGGCCTCCCTGAAGCAGGGCCTGGGCTTCTGGAATCTTTGGGGCTCAGGGCCAGTTCTGGGGATGGAGGGAGTGGCTGGGAGTATCTGCAGGGTGAAGACTGGTCACTTTAGGAGACAGGTGTGACCAGATGGGACTGAGACCCTCAGCCCTGTCTTTGCATGTGTTTCTCATTTCCACAGGAGTGGTAGGTCTGTGATAGATGGATGCACCTCCAGCAGCTGTGTCCGGAAGCCAGGTCAAGGTTACCGGTCAGGACGTTTCCTTCAGTCCTCATCCCTCATTCTGCCAAACTCCTTGACGCTGGCAGCAACAGCTCAACCTGTTGCTTCCGTAAGAGTGTGTTACGGGGAAAACCACATCTAAGACGTGTGTGCACTTACATCAGCTACAGCCCATGCCCAAACAGTTGATCAAAAGCTCTCGCTCTGCAGCCCGCACTGCAGATGCTAGCTTGCCAACCCCTCAGCCCTTCCTTCCCCCTGCCCTCCTGTCCTGCCTCTCAGCATTGTCCACTGTGCATCAGCCATGCAGGGCTTAGACGTGACCAGGTGGTTCTCCATGTTCGTTTGCTGGCTCTAGAAACATCTAGAAGTCTGTCTTCTCTCACCGCAGAGTCAGCACCCTCCCTTATCATTTTGGCCTCTGTGGGCCAATGTAAATTTCCCTCATTCAAGTGAAATTCGGAGTGAAAAACACAACTAAAATTTCCCTGGGCCATCTGGTGGTGTGGTGGTTAAGGAGCTGGGTCCCACGGCTGACTGTGCGGTTTGAGTGCCTAGCCCAGTGACTTGGAACACGTGTTGGGCACATGCACATGCATACCCCAGATCCTGAGAGGAGAATGGGGGAGAAGAGACCGCGGCGTGGTCATCACCCCATAGGGGTGCTTTCCTGTGTTCCCTCTTTCTCTCTCTAGCAAGTGCATGTGCCCTATAGGAAATTTTTTTAATTAAAGTTTAAATTGTGCTTTATATCTGAACCTCACACTGTTTCCTTCTCAATGGGTACTAGAACCTCCAACCCTCTTTAGTTTTCTTGAGCACTTATTTATTGCCTAAAAGACATTTTTTTCTTCTTACTTTTTAAAACTTAAACTAGCTTTTTCAGCCTGCTTGTATTATTTTTTTAAATTTCCTCCCTTACACATGGTTCTTAAAATTATAGGACTTAGAAGTGATTTTTGAGAAACCGTATTCTCCACCTGTAAACTTATTTCTAGAATAAACAGAAGTTATTTTTACAAAATAGATATTTCTTTCAAAACAACAAAAAAAGAAAGACTCCTGAGAATACGTCCCTAAGCCTGTTCTGTAGCCTGTTGAATGTTTTCCCTAACTCGGAGCTGTGTGGAGGCCCAGGGCCCAAAAGTCATCTGCAGTGAAGTACCTGTAAGAGGAGGGCTGAGGGACATGCCGATCTCAGGTTCTGGGAAGATTGCTGATGGACCCAAAACAATGATCGAAAAGCTAACCCCATAAAGGGAGCCATCTTTTCTGAACCTGCAGTTCCTTCCTGGGACTCTTCAGAAGAAAGTCTTCATCCATTTCTCCCTTTCAAAGCCATAGGCTTATCAATGAAAGCTTAATCCATCCTAGTTAGTTTGCCCTCAAAAATTAAAACTAAAACTGTGTTAACAAAGCATAAACAGAAAACGAGACAGGTACTCAGATGGGCTCCACGGAGGGAGAGGAGGCCGGGCCTTGGATTAGTCTAAGCATCCATTACGTTCTTCGCTCTGGAAGGTGACCTAGACGGTGGGATGGGGAGCAAAGCCAGGTGGCTCTGCATCCGTGATATGTCCACTGTGAGGGTAAGCAAGACCCTTAACAAGGTCACCTTGGCTCCAAGACCCCATGGAGGAGCAGCTCCCGGAGACGTGGGAGCAGGAAGGCTGCGTGGCTCAGGTCAAAGGTGCCCAGACATTGCCCTGAGGGAGTCTGCCTTTGCCCCTTTGCTCCCGCACCCGGCATTGTGGTTCTCCCTGTTGAGAAACTCAGTGAACGTTAGTTGGTTTAGCTGATCCCTAGGCCCTGAGGTTTTTGTTGACATGAAAATGGGTGTCATCTTCACCTCCCTTCTTCTCGACTTTCTACTGAGAAAATAACTGTATTCCCGTTTTCTCAGTAGTGCCTGCTAAGGGCAGTGGTCTTCTGTGACCCCCAATCGTCTCCCAAACCTGAGAACAGAGGTGATAACTATAACTCCCATCTGGTGGGTGAGGAGACTGAGACTCAGAGTCATAGCTCTGACTAGGTTCACTTACAATGGCGGGAGCGAGAGCCGAAGGCCCACCACTGTCCTCCAGCCCGGATGCTTGTACCTGTGACACTGTCCTGCGCCCCTTCCCTCCTGCGAGTTGAGAGCCACTGTCATTACCTGCTGGCTTGTGAACATCCAGGCTCAGGCTGGTCAGATGTGGTGTGACACCAGCCAAGAGAAGCCAGAGGACCCGTGCAGACAGCGCCAGTGCCTGGTCTGTTTAGACTGAAGGAAAGTAGAACACTGAGGGAGCCGTGGCCGGGACGTTTTCCCCCATGGCTGACTTGTCACCGACACCCAGCTTCCTGGGAACCACAGTCACAACTGCCTTAAGAAATAAAACATTTCCAGCCACGTTCTCTGCAACTTCTCATTTAATAAAGTGGGTTTTGGGAAACGCACAGCTCTCGAGGCTGTTGTGGACAGCACTAGTGAGAGGACCCCGCCCCATCCTAGGCGTCACACAGAAGGTGAGCACAGAGGGGAGCAGAGCGACTTGGGACTTGGACTCCTCGCTGGAGCATGGGACTGGGCTTGACCCACATGAATTCTGGAAACCAGTCCCAGAGTTTTTCCAAATGAAACCCCAAGGCCATCATCACCCAGGGAGAGGTTTGCCTTCTGAATCAGGTCCCCAGGGTGGGAGTGAGCCAAACAGGCCCTGCAGGGTCTCTAGTCTTGCTGGGGTAGGAAGCACAGGCCCTGGGCTTGCGGAGGGCGACGATCTGCACACCTCTGTCCAGGACCTAAATACGCGCTCGCACCCGGAGCTCACGTCTGAATTGTAGCTGCGACTCCACTAATGAGACATGCGTGCACAGCTGGCTGGAGCCTGCAGGCTATTTGCAGGAGAGAGGTCGTGTGCGGGTTCTGGGTTGGTGGGTTTTCTAGCATGTCTCTATACAGTCCATCTGCTTCTCTGTGAGCAGTGTCGCCTGCTGAGGGGACTCCTGGCTGTTGCTCTCCAGCTGTGCAGGGATTGTGACACAGGACTTGAGAGTCTGTCTCATACTAACAGCCCAGCCCAGTGGAAATCGGGACGCGGAGGTGCCCAGTGAGAGCAGGGAGAGTGTGGCGATCTCAGAGCAGTGGGCAGGTAGAGCACAAGAGGAGCCGGAAGCAGCATGCCCAGGTGCAGACAAGCCAGCCGGGTGCCAGCTGGGACAGGGGCCAGGCAGGAGGACGTGCGGCAGCAGTCTTAGCTGGAGTGGCAGTGGTTTTGTGATGGGCCAGGATGGGGTGTGATTGGAAACAGTGACACCGACACCTCCAAGAACTCGGAGACCCTGTGGCTGTGGGAGACATGGGTGGAGGCGAGACCTTGTGGGTTAGGATGCATGGAGCCACAGACGCGTACAGGATGTGGGAAGGAGAGCTGGGTCTGAGGAGGACAGGAAGCTTGGGTTAGGTGTGCTTATTTGGGCATGGAGGGCAGGGTGAGCAGAGTGGTGGGTTCTGTGCCCAGGTGGTCCTAGGGCCAGGCCCGGGCACAGTCCTGCAAACCTTTCCATGCCCAGTGTCTGGAAGGTACAGTGTGAGGGGCATGCAGGACACAGGGTTGTGTGGCACTGTCACCTGCACAGCAGGACCTGGAAGTCTGGAAGGACGGAGGCACAGCACTGGCGAGGACAGAGTGACTGACTACACAGTCAAAACCTGCTTACCGGCACCACCGAGGGCCGAGAGGAGTCCCAGGCTCATACCCTGAGCCTGCACTCTGTGTCTGTGGTATGACTTAAAACCTGCTTGTATTTCAGCTGCCTCTCCTGTGACAGGAGCAGCGGTGCCTTCCTTGAGTGAGCTCACGGTAGCCGTTGGCCAGCATTCTGTTCCCACGCGCCTCTGCCCCGCAGACTGGCTAGAGAGCAGGCATAGCTGTCCTCTCTGGGGGGAATCTTAGCAGAATCTGGCCTCCGTCCCTGTTCAGGATGGGACTAGTTCTGCAGCAACCGCATGGCCCCCGGTGTTCTGCCTTTTCTCTGCCATCTTGGTCCAGTGGCTCCTGGCTGTCTGAGTCCCAGGGCTGGGTGCTGTCCACTCACTGCTAGCTCTGAAGACATAGCAGGAAACCACACCTGAACTAGTGTTGGGCCAGCTCAGTAGCACAGTGGTAACGCTCCTCAGGCTGTGGATCCATGTGCAAGGCCATGGTCATAGGCTTGGTTCCAGGGTGGACCTATACCTGCAGGATGCGTGTACCATGATCCCAATGGCTGGGGGAACAGGGGCCATGATATGAGACCCGTTGAGGGTGTATGTCTTCTGCTCTCTTCCTTCCCCCATTCCTTGTCTGTGGGTCAGTCTTATGAAAGTAATAAACTTTAAAAAAAAAAAAAAAAGATGGGAGACTAGTGCTCTGCCTGTGACTGACAAATTAATATGATTTAAAGACTACATGTAAGGGCTGGCCCCACAGCACAGCGGTTAACCTCTACGTAAAAGGAGCCAGATCACGCATGGCCGACCGTGGCGTGAATCCTACTTCAGAACTTGAAGATATGCCAGATATGTGTTTATGTGCCCAGCGTCCCGACGGGGTGGAGATATGGAAGATTGTGGCATGACCACACCTCCCCGTGGACCATTAAGAAGGGGATATGTAGAAAAGTCAAGCTACAGCATATTTTGAGTTCTCCCAAATACAAATCAAATTGTGTTCTACTCCCAACCCTCCTCTTCCAGAAAATTGTCAATGTCCTGGATTTGAAAATGGAATAGATCCCCTCCTTGTTTGAAAAAAGTCTCAGGCATGTTCTCACCTCTCCCTAAGGTGGCCACAGCAGGGGTTTGGAACTGTGCACAGTTCAGCACAAGCTGGCAGTGTGTGCTTGCTGCATTTCATTTATTTTCCTATAATGTTCATCACTTTGACCATCCACAAAGCATTCAAAATCTGAGATGTCCACCACATTTTATATGAAAATTCTCATGATGGTTTGGGAATAGAAATTCCTAGAAAATTAGTTAAATTTGCTCTTGATAAGAAGAATGTATTGTATAAAATTTAGAAAACTATTTAACACAGTTTTTAAAAATGTATACTCTTTTGGAGCCAGCCAATGGTGTGGCGGTTAAGGCAGCTAGATGCCCCGTGGTTGATTTTATGGCTCAAGTCCCTGGCCTACTGGCTTAAAAAATATGCTGGGGGGAACCAGCAGTTAGCGTAATGGCTATGTCGCTGGACTCCCATGTAGCCAACTGCGGTTCACGTCCCGGACCCGGTGGCTTAAAACTCATTCCGGGCGCATGTGCGTGCGTGCCCAAGATCCTGAGAGGGGAATGGAGGAGAAGGGATTGCGGCATGACCATCCCCCCTGGGGAGTGATTTCTCACTTTCTGTCTCTCTGTCTCTCTCTGTCTGTCTGACGAGCACACGCGCCCTATGGCGAAAACCTCTCCAAAAAAAAAAAAAAAATGCTGGTCACATGTGCATATGTGCCCAAATCCTGAGAGGAGAATGGAGGAGAAAGGATTATGGCATGGCCATCCTTCCCCAAGGGGTGATTTTTTTTCTCTCTCTCTGTCTTCCTATCTTTCTCTTTCCTGTGAGCACATGTACCCTATAGGAAAAAATTACCCCCCAAAAGTGGACCCTATTATAAAACAATAGCCTGATATGCAGAGTAGAATTTCCTAAAGAAATGAGGACAAAGCTGTGAGTTAATCACTAAATAATAACGTCCTTGATCCCAGTTATCACTTTTTATGGTGAGTGAGCAGGTCAACCTCACCAGGGCACTCGGACTTCATAGCAGCACCGTCCTCAGGTGCAGGGTGCATCTGAACCTGCAGAGCTCCCAGGTGGGTCGTGTGGCCATCCGTCAGCCCACCAGAGCATCGCAGGAGTATCAGCAGACAGCTTCGTGAGCCAGTGAGGTCCACACAGCTGCTCCGCCTTCCAAGCCACTGGTTGGCAATGACAGTGACTGCTTGGGGAGCTCTGTTAGTGAGTGCAGCACTTTCCTCCCCTGTGCCCATGTACACGTGTGTGGTCACATGTATGTGTACACACACTTAGGTGTGCACACTTGCACACAGTTGCCATCACTTGAACACACTTTCCATGCCTCCTAAGCATCATAAACGTGGCTTCCAGAAGCCTCTGCTACTCTCTGAAGGCCACCTGGGGAGAATGTGGGTTTTAAATCCTGACTGGCAGGTATTAACCAGCTGTGGTCTCTATGGGGGGGAGAGGGGGATCTTCAAAAAACATAGAAAATGCCTGTTATGAAAAAAAAGTGCACAAATTTCAAAGCTTTTCTACACTAAAACTCACACTTCAATCTCTTTTTCCGTAACTGTTTCGAAGACCCCCAGTATTTCCATGGGAACTCCCAAGATGTAAATTCTAGAACTTTCGTTAAGCCCTAGTTTTCTCACTGTGACATGGTGATAGGGCCACCTCCTAGGAAGTGGTGAGGGTGAAAGGCTGGTTGGAGAAAGTGCTTCTTGAATGTGAGGCATGTGAAGCTCCCAGCAATGGCTGCCTCCGCACTGGGCTTCAAAATGCAGCGTGGTTCCTGGGCGCTGGCGTGAGCGATTGCCTGCCCGCGTAGAACAACATGCATTCTTTTTCTGGACTCAGAAACTGTGCATGAACACAAGTGGCACGTGGACAGGGTGGGTTCTTTTTTTTTTTTTTTTTTTTTTTTTTTTTTTTTAGAGATTTTTGCTATAGGTTGCATGCGCTCGCCAGACAGAGAGAGAGACAGAGAGATAGAAAGCGAGAAATCACCCCCCAGAGGGAATGGCCACGCCGCAATCCCTTCTCCTCCATTCTCCTCTCAGGATCTTGGGCACGCACGCACACGTGCCCGGTGTGAGTTTAAGCCACCGGGTCCGGGACGCGAACTGCGGTCGACTACGTGGGAGTCCAGCGACATAGCCATTACGCTAACTGCTGGTCCCGACAGGGTGGGTTCTTGTCCATTCTGGTTTTCATGGGCAACTAGAACAATTCAACAGCTACAATTGTATTTCATTTTGTTTTGTTTTTATAATAATTGCCAGAGGGTGAGTGTGCTGGCCAGAGAGACAGAGGAAGGGAGAACCCTCAGGGCAGTGTGGTCACACCTTCTCCTCCATCTCTCCATCCTGGTGGGATCTGGGGCACACACACGCACCTGGCATGGTTATCAAGCTGCCAAGGCCAAGATTCAAATCGCAATAGGCCATGTGGGATCCAGCTCCCTCAGCCACTAGGCTGCAAGGTTGGCCCTTGTTTTTTAAACATTTCGTTATTTTTAGGGAATCAGATATTTAGGTCCAAGGTTAACAAGGTAGTTTACGTAACACTAGGCAGAGAACTGACTCTCTGGAGAGGCAGTGAGTATTTCAGTTCTGATACAGAGCTGCGAGATGATTCTGTTACATGGTGGCGTGTGGCGTGGAAAGCATCCTGAGAGAATGTTCTATTTCAAGGCTCACACTTGGACTACTCAAGAATGGTGGGACAGTTTTTAGATGATTCTGGTCAATTCTTTAAAATTTATTAATTTTATCTAAGACTGAGAGAGAGAGAGGGCGCCCCCAACAAAGTTTAGATGCCATGACCCACCCCCAGCCTCGGATAGCTCCTGATCTTGGGCACATGTGCCCTGTGTACTCAGAGAGGCTCCAGAACCTTCCCATGTGGGTCAGCCTTGCAGGGCGTGGCATTTTCCTGCCACACCACCATCAGGCCTTTCCAGTTCTAATCTCATAGATCCTTTATTCCTCTTTGGCTGCCCCCTGCTGTGCCCACAATCATATATACAGCAGGTCCTGAGCTGGGCACAGCTGGAGCGGTATACGAGGGAGTAGGCTTCCAAGTCCTGCCATAGTTAAACTCTGCATCAGCACCACCACTGGCATGCCACGTCTCACAGTGACGCCACGTCCCCTGTAAAACACCCTGCCTTTTCTCCTGGTATCTGAGGGGGTAGCACCCCATGACACAGACTAACCAAGGTTGGAAAGTTTAGGAAAAGGGTTGGAGCTCAGTGAAGACAAGAGCAGCAAAAGCCGATGTGGAATTGGTGGTGGGCCCAATGCCCTCCATTGGGCACATCTGTCTCCAGGTGATCCTAGTCATGAGATCTCTGACAAGATTCATGGGATTTGCACCATCAGGGGACAAAATACATAGATGAAGAGTAAGGACTTGCTTGCAAATAATTAAGCCAGTTAGTTCAAGGAACAGCTTTGACCCTGTCTCCCAAGCTTTATCAGTTATCGCAATAGTTCAAGTTTCTCATGGGGAAAGAAAGGGCCTGTGGACAGATTAGTTTGAAAACACCAGGATAAGCAAAGCTCAGCAGACCTGTTTCCTGCAGGCATGTAGGGCCTTTGCTCTGCTAATTCAGTAGTTCACAAGTTTAATTGAACAGCTATGCTGTGCCCATAAGTCTAATGCAATGTGACTGTTGGGGAGAAGGCCATGTATATATGTGCTTACATGTGTAGGAAGGTGAAATATTGCACATATGCAGAATATACCAAGTTTTAAGAAATAGAAATGTTTTTGCTATGTAAAGTAAATGTTTGTGGAAAAAATGTAAAAATAAATACATGAAAGAAAAAGAAAAAGAAATAGAAATGTTGGGGCTGGCAGGTGGCGTGGTGGTAAAGGGTGCTGGACTCCCACACGGCCAACCGTGGTTTGAGTCCCAGACTGGGTGGCTTGCTTTCTCACTTTCCCTCTCTCTGTCTCTCATTCTGTCCCTCTCTGGTCAAAAATAAATAAATACATACATACATACATACATACATACATACAGTTAAATAAGATAAGAAAGAAAGAGATGAAAGAGAGAGAGAGAAAGAAAGAAAGGGAGAAAGAAAGAGAGAGAGAAAGGAAAGGAGGAAAGAAGGAAGGAAAAGAAAGAAATAGAAACACCCTGGGAACTCTGCCCGTGAACTACAGGAAGATCTAGAAGCTACTGAGAAGATGTAAAGGAATCTAACCTTTATGAAAGCAGCTGATCAAGAATTGCCACAGAAATTAGGAGCTCTTTTTGAGGTAGGGGGGAACATCGTATTTTCCCACTCCATGATTTGCGTGAACATTTTCTATTTTCTGTGAACACTTTGAGAAAAAGCTGAATGGAGAACATTTGCAATCCAGTTAACACACAGCCTCCGTGGAGCTCTGTCCCTCCCGGGAGGCTGAAGTCTTGGACTCGTGCTGCTGAGCAGTCCTGCTAGCTCTAGAGTGCTGTTGGTTACTGCCTCTAAGGTGTGTGACACGGTGGGGACTGTGTCAGACCACTCCGCATGATCTAACGGGGTGAGCTGAGAGCTCTGGGGTGCAGTGATGACTTGTCTCTTGCCTTTATGAGAGCCAAAAGTAGCCGATTTTTTTAAAAAGTAGCTGAACAATGGTTTTGATCATTACTATGGTTTTTAAAAAGATAATACTTTCTCATAAGCTCTTACTATCTCTCTCTGACAGTATTCCAACCCAGCTTTCTTTTTGCCTTCTTTGTTGCAGTTGCATATGGGGCCGATGGCTTTAGGGATTTTCATACACTAATTCCCAAATCTTTCTCTCGTAAGTATATGCTTTGCTTCTTGAAAACCGAAATGCGTGTCCATCTCAAACTTTGTTTCCATAGTGTAAATATTGTGTGTCCATGCATGTTCTTTCAACAACACCTCCCTTGACACCTGAAAAAAATGAGATAAGCTAAGTGGTGACCGTTCTGTTCATTTTGAGCGTCTCCCATCAGGGCCATCATTCACACCATGAGGGTTAGAGAATGCGAGATGTGCTAGGAGCTTGACCGTGCGTAATAGTAAGTGTCGGAGTAAGACTAGTACTGATGGAATCGCTACTCTGCTAATGTCACTGCACAATTTTGGCTACTGTTATTTTATTGAGTGTGATGGCCATCCTGTCACCATCAAACAGCCCAACGTGTGTTCAAGCCCATTTTTACAGTATTGTGGCACAGGAGAAAAAGACATCCTCCCCTCCTGTGGCCTGGAAGATTCATTTCAGAACTGAGAAGAGGAGAATCGCAGGCCTCCTGGCCGTTTGCTGCAGAGCCTCCCTGCATGAGCAGACGTTCTGTTAGTACCTGGTGCAGGCCGGACCTCCTCTGAGCTGAGCTGTTCAACCAAAGACAGATGTTAATTTCATTTTTCTTTTTTAGGTATTGAGATCTGATAAAGGATAAATATATTTGGGCAACACCTAAAAACATACTTTAAAGAGCGACGAGTATGTTTTAAAAATAGCTGAATATTTTAAGTGACACACGTTGGTAGCCCTCTTAGACTTAAGCTTTCAGTGCCTGTGTTAATATCATCTCTAATATAATAGTTCCAAGTACAGCCTCTAAGGTCAAAGGTGCCAGTAACAGTTACAGAAAGGTTTCTGCCATCCTGGTTATCAAAAACCTTTTGGAAGCTAAAGGATTTAACAGTATCAATCTAAGTAACCCTTCTACTCACAAACTAGATTGACTGTGTTTTTCAATATACAAAAATTATAGAAGTCTTTCTCTTACTAAACGTTCCTTTGATTCAGTTTTAAAGTAATAGTTTGATATTTATTTCTGTGATGTATATATATGTATGTGTGTGTATATGTAAAGGTTTATATATATGTCTGTGTATATGTGTTTATTTATATGAGCCTATAAAACATGAAGATACTAGGACAGAGAAATAATTTTGAGACAAGCAATGACATGGTTGAAATGTTTTGAGAAATCAAATGCACGTAAGAGTAAGATAATACATTCTAAGACATGTTTTTGTTAAATCTGGGGAAGGTTTAGGCTGAGGTATATCATGTTGAAAGTGATCCTGTGTTTAAAACTTCAGTATGTAAAAATTCCTAAATATAAAGATATGTGATATTTGGAGCTTTAATGCGATGGATGATAGATATGTTGAAGCATTTTCTGTCTATATATTTATACAAATGTGCTCATTAGATATTAACGTCTGCCTCTCTTCCCTTCTCCCAATACCCAAAGTGGAAAAGTCCTCACAGAAATGGATGGTTGGTCTTGATCATGTCCCACTCAAACAGCAACCAAACTGTTCTGGGCCAATAGCACCACCTGGTGGTCATGAGGGAGAATTGTCCTGCTGGTCCTTCCCATCTTCCTTCCTTCTTGAAAATTAAAATCCTCTTTGGCTCTTCCTTCTTTATCCTAGTTTGTATCCCTTGTTACCTGAAGAAACATGCATATGCCTGTAACATATTCTTTTTTATATTTTTCTATTCTTTTTTTCTTCATCCCATTTAAAGATCTAAGACGTCAAATAAGGAGAAAGTATTTCTGATCATGCATCTTGACAAGGAAAAATCTCAGCATTTTAAATTATAATAAATAGTCCCTCTAACCTTTAAAATGCTCAGGTTGTTATAAATCTCTTTTAAAGGAAACACAAAAACACCTGCAACTCTTTTTTATCTCCGATTTTGATTTAGTTATCATGATTCAAGATCTCTTAACTATTTTTATTCCATTTGATTTTACTTTCTGGTCACCAGTGTTACAAGAATACTTTTGTTCCTCATTTTTCATTTAAAATCTTGAGCATTTCAAGCTTCCATGGCCTAACTTCATACTAGAGAGACAATTTTTGGAATATCTTTTCAATGGAAAAAATGCATTCTGAGTTTCCTTGAGCTTAGCAGTAAATACGAAGACACATTTTCAGATGGAGAAGAAAGTCGACAGGAAACGTGCCCCATCCGTTAGGGGGGACTGCCAGGGTGCATTATACCTAAGCATTAACAACCTTCCATTATTCACGAGCGCGTGCAGTACTTGGCAGCAGATTCAGGCCTCTCAGCTCCTGTTGACCTCTACGATTTTTTGATTTTCCAGATCATTTCCATATGCCAAAGACCACCAGACGTCCTTAGCCTTGCTGGGTGGCTCATAACATAGAAGGCCTCGAACATAGGTGTGAACTGTAAGGTGTTCATTTTTCCTTATTCCAGATAGCATCCAGAGAGGAAAGCAGCTTTTGACCAGGGGTTTTCTAGTGTGTATAATAAAAGCCACGTTTACTGGATAACAGAGTCAAGCCGTCCATCACTCTCAGTCAGTGGAAGCGCTTGGAGTAGCCTGCGCCAGAGCGTTCTGGGGAAAAGAGCGTGCAAGTCGAGTCTCCTTTTCATGTTCCATATTTAATCAGTTCAATTCAGCACCTTACTGAGCTCGACATCTTCTAAGTAGCTGGGGGGAACAGGGGTTACAAAATATTTATAAGTTTATTTCCTATATCCAGGGAGAGAGTAGCAGTTCATTGAAACAATACCGCAACTCCGCAGTTTCAGGGCCAACCTAATGGAGAGCTGGAGCTGTCTAGGAGCCCAGAGAAGGTTTCGGCCCATCAGCTGGAGCCCTTGTGAACTTTCCGAGCGGCAGGATCTGCTGAGTGGGCCAGGGTACAATAACTGCAGGTCAGGGGAGACTGCATTATAGGACTGATTTGGGGGCAGGTCTGGTCTACACCGTTTTTGGAGTGGTGATAAGGAAGGGCTCATCCACGGCCACCCCAGTAGAATGATACGGGAGCCTCGCATGTCCCTTTGGGAGGGCTGCAGGGTGTTTTCATGGGAAACTGCCTTCCGAGGAGAGCGGCTTACATTAGCACCACTCACCCAGTCCTGAACACCTTTCTTCACTGGAGCAATCGTTGGTGTCAGTGCCTTCCGCAGGAGTGTGGACTACAAAATAAAGGGCCCACAAAACTCATCAGCACCCCAAGCCTGCCCTCACGGTGGGTGTGTCCACAGCCACTGACAGCCAAACCCCAGCTGTTACATCTTTCAGGGGAAAGGGGGGCCCTGGGACCCCTGATGGGAGGCTGTCAGAGGACTGTGGAGGTGTCAGACTGGGGCTCAGAGCTCCTTGGCCCGAAGGCACTGCCTCTTCACCCTCTGGGGTTGGGGGTGGCCCTCCGAATTGTAGACACCTCCATGGGGAGAGTCTCTTCTGGCTTTGACCCTTAGTTGCCTCTTCTTGGTGCCTTCTCTGCACTTTCAGGAGGAGACTGATTCTGTGCCCTGAAGTGCTGAGCAGGTCCAGCTGCCCGCCTGGCCTGGCCTGGCCTGGCCTGGCCAGCCCGAGTTGCACCTCCTGGAGCCCCACAGGCATCCGGGACCAGGAGTGCCCTCCTAGCAGTGGGCGTCTAACCCCCTGGAGCTCTTTCTTTCCTCTGAACCTACTCTGGCCTGGGTTGCTCTCTCTCTCTCTTTTTTTCTTTCTTTCTTTCTTTCTTTCTTTCTTTCTTTCTTTCTTCCTTCCTTCCTTCCTTCCTTCCTTCCTTCCTTCCTTCCTTCCTGTCTTTCTTCTTCCTTCCTTTCTTTCTTTCTTTCTTTCTTTCTTTCTTTCTTTCTTTCTTTCTTTCTTTCTTTCTTTCTTTCACATTGCAGGAGGTATTCGTGATTTCCAGAGACAGAGAGGGAAGGGGGAGGTAAAAAGCACCCCTAAATAGGGAAGCATGGCCATGCCTCCATCCCTTCTCCTCCATTTCTCTATTCTGTCAGGATTCTGGACATGCACACCCGCGTGTTTTTCAAGCTTCTGGGGCCAGGATTCAAATCGCAGTGTGCCTTTTGGGATCTGGCTCTTTAGCCAGCTACAGGCTGGCCCCTGGGCTGTCCTTTTCAAAGGACGTGGACATATGGCCTGGCCAGAACAGAGGACAACAGATCTTGGTTAATGAGGACTCCATTAGCACATCTTCAGTTTTTCTGTTTTTCTGGTCACATCGCTGAGCAAGCCTACCTTCAGCCAGGGCCCAGAAGTCTTGTCCCATTTACATTTGAGGCTAAGCCACTCTCCTCCTGAATTTGTGTTTTTAAAATGTGTGTTTTAATTTCACTAGTCCTCACATTGATGTCCGTGAGGCTTCAGCTTTTGAGATCCAGTCTCCTCTTGTAGTTTAAGAAGATAGTTTAAGTTCTGAATTCTGTTACATGCAAAAATAATAAGACTTCATGTGTATGTTCTTCCCAGCTGGATAAGAAATCCCATTTTCATGGACATTCTCTTTGGAGGGCAGAAATTCCATGATCTCTTCTATGTAACCAGCACGAGTCACATTTGTCCACACAACGCCAGGGCCTTTTCCGCCTGCTTAGATTGGACACTGCCTGAATTCTGCACGCGTTGGCCTTGTTTTCACCACCACCCCACACCACCCCACCCCAGCTCCTAGCAGTCCTCTGCTCCCTCTTGGTCTTCACAGACCTTTCATGTTGTAAGGTGACCTCAGTTTGCCTGAGTGTGCAATCTCACTCCTGCTCCACACGTGCATAGCACCCGCTAATCAAGAGCCCTGTCCGCTGTGTTCCTATTATTTAGGTTGTCTTGGCCTTGCCCACAGTAATCTGGGATATGGCCAGCTGATTTTTTCTAGACAGCTAGACCATCACAGCATTCCTAATTTTCTTGAATGAGCTTCCCCTCTTCCTGGGCCAAAGAGCCCCAGAGCCATTACTGCAGATCTGGGTGACATCTTCTACACGTGCTCATCCACCTGTGCATGTCTACTAACATTATTTCGGGCTGTCCACATTGATCTCGCGACAGTTTCCAATAGTGCCTTTGGGGCCTTTTATTTTTCTTCTGGTGATATTTCACCTCTCAGCAACAGTGTAGTGTCCTGTAGGATAACGATGACAACGTTTCAGTGACCACTAGTCTAAGCGGTGGTTGATCTCAGGCCTTCTGCGTCCGAGGCCTTCTGTGGTGTATACGGCAAGATCCTTTGCATGTTTCTCTCATGCTTCCTCCTCTGTGCCTTCCTGGTGCTCTGCATTATCTCCCCCTGCCCATACCCTGCTGGGCCAGAATCTGGGCTCCTGAGTCCAGAAGCCCCAGTGTGTCCCTGCATTCTGTCCTCACCAGGAAGGGCTGAACAGTTCTCAACAACTTGGGCCATAGAGCACACCAAAGAGTTGCAGAAATACTTGTCATTTGTTTATTATTTACTTAGTTATTGAGTTTTTCATTCACTTCTTCCATGAGAGAGAGACAGACAGACAGACAGCAGCCCCCAACAGGGTCTTCACACGACGACCCACCCGCGGTCTCAGTCCGCTGGGTCATGGGCATGTACGTGCCCAGAGTGCTCAGGGAGGTCCCAAGGTGCAAACCCGGGACCCTTCCCACCTGAGTCCAGCTGTGTCACTGCTGCACCACTGCCTAGTCCCGTTAGTTTTAAGCAGCTTTATTGAGATGAAATTCACATTCTTAATAATACAGAAGAGCACGTGGTAGCTCTGGTTAGCACTAATATGCCACACACGATATGTATTCTAAGAAAGCAGAAGTGCATCCTCTTTGGCTGGCTGCCTGCTTGTCGTGTATGAAATCAGGCTGGGAGTCTGCCGAGGGGACATCTCCACCCTGTTCTTCTGTGCAGAGTTCTCTTCCCAGCCATGGGAGCCCTTGGCTGACCCTTCTCTGCAGCCCAGTGCCTTAGCTCCCATGGCTGACGCACTTGCCACAGCAGCCCTAATTCCTCCGCTGCGCTCCAAAGTGCTCCAATTTCAGTTTTGGATACACCAGATGACGATTAAAAATAATCCTGGGCTAGAGAATTTACACATCTCTGCAGCTTTATTGTGAATCCAGAGCATGCCGGTGTAGACACTGGTGAGTAGTGAGAGCCTAGTGGGTTAGCTTCCAGCTGAAAACGTACACAGCATATGCCTGAGAAGACCGAACTAGAGAACGCCGTTCGGTGAGCACCGCTGCCTGACCAGTGAACAGGCTTCCGTGCCTGGGTTGCCTCCTTTATTTCTTCCTCTGTCTCCACTGGAGCTCGTGTCTCTGGCAGGTAGGAGAGGTTAGCAGGAGCCCCTCCAGCCAGGTACAAGGTGCTCAGAGTCTCTGGTCTTCAGATCTTGAAGGGAAGAGCATGTGGGGAACCCCTACCGTGGGATTTCTCAGGGCAGTCTTGAGTATGCCAGCGTCTGATGGGAAGAGACAGGTAGCACCGTTCAGCCTTGAGGGTCAGCCTCAAGATTCAGTCTCACTACGGGGATCTCAGAGTCCACTGTGGGGGCTGTGCCCCATGTTCCAGTTGATTCATTGCCTTCCCTTACTTGTCTGTCGGTGTTTTCTCTACAATACTAGCAGAAAGACATTGGCAGTATAGTGATCAGGAATTTGGACGCTGGAGCAAGACTTCCTAGTTTCCTTCTACCTCTGCCACTTTGTGCTTGTGTGTGACCTTAACACCTTGTTCACCCTCTGCCCCAGCTTCTTCCCCTGAAGGTGAAGATACAGGATAATCATAGCACCTTTCTTATGGAGTTTTGTGAGAGTTAAGTCATGGACCGCAAGTAACCTGCATGTGCCTGGCATGTAGTGAGTGCCGTACACAGTGTCAGGATTAGGCGGAGCCTCACCGCACAAGGGGACTGCTTTGGAGCTGCTTCTAGTCAGCATGTCCCAGGCACTGCCTAAGCTAACTCCTTATCTGTCCACTCACTAAATCCTCACAGCTACTTGTGAGGCCAGTCCCCCAGTAGTTCCCATTTTCACAGACGAGTAGAGATGCAGAACAATTCCATGACTTGCCTAAGATCTCAGAGCTGAGATTCCAGGCCAGGTATCCTGATTTCCGTGTCTGGACTCCATATCTCCAAATCAAGAGCAATTTGTTGAATAAAACAAACTTGAAGTGTTATTACCTCAGTGGATGATTGAATACAGTTTTTCAAAAGATCTTGAGAGTACCGGATCTCCTGAAGGGCTCATTAAAACACAGATTGCTGAGCTCACCCGATTCAGTCAGCAGGTCTGGGGTGACCCCGAGAGTCTGTGCATCTAACACGTTCTCCTGTAATGTCAAAGCTGCTCCTCCAGGTGGGGACACATTTTGAGAACTATTGATCGCAAATGTCATTTATCTCATTGATTATTTCTCTTGGCAAAATTTCTGTCTTCTGTTCCTAGTCTATAAAAACAATTGTTAAAATGATGGCTTTTGGTTTAGCTGCGTGTAGTCCTGACAGTGTTAGATTTACAGATTTATCATCTGTCAGTGTTTCAGAAGAACACAAACAAAATATTTCTTATTTTAGGAAGAAAAAGATGCAAATGACATAATTACCTTAGGTGTGACTAGTAATTAGAGGGCCTAGTAGGTTAGGTGTAACCACCAGTAGACAGTGTATTGTATTCGTGAATATTGGCAGTTCACCACACACACACACACACACACACACACACACACACACACGGTTCACTTTGAAGAGATTTCGCAGATCTATTACATTCATAAATTATCTCAATTAACCTTTCGGCTAGTACAGCTGACCCTCGAACAACACAGGATTGAACTGCATGGGTCCACCTATATGCAAATTATTTTCAATAAATATGTCAGAAAATACAGTAGAGTACTGAAAAATGTGTTTTCTTTATGGTTTTCTGAATAACATTTTCGTTCCTCTAGCTTACTTTATTGTAAGAATACAGTATATATTGGGTCTTCAGAGAAGTCATGCATATTTTTCTATGCTTTTCTATGCAAAAATACATCAGGACTTTTCCGATGACTCAATAGTACATATAAACTATGTATTAATTGAATGTTTATGTTATTGGTAAGACTTCTAGTTAACAGTAGGCTATGAGTTTTTAAGTTTTGGAAAGTCAAAAGTTACTCATGAATTTTCAGCTGGGCAAGTGTCAAAGCATCTGACCTTTGCATTGTTCAAGGGTCAACTGTGGAAGAAGTAGAAGAGATGTCACCTCAGCTTAGGGCACAGGGTCCTTTTATGTCATTGTAAAATAAAAAGGAATCAGAATGATAGTGTACAAAAGAAACAGAGAGATCTTTCAGGGATCAGAAAAGGATCTGTAGTCAGAACTCAGACCGTGTGTTCTCTCAAAGAAACATGAATCAAGGGAAGGTAGCATTATGAGCATTTAGTAGGGATTTGGGCCAAACTTTTAAGTCCGAACAGCCTAGGAAGTTGGGTTCATCTGGCTGATTGGGTGTAGGATTTATCCTCACATCCCCCTTGAGATTCCACAAGGCTGTGGACCTGGTGACCTTAATTTGCTTAAAATGAAGACCTAAATCAAATGGGCAAACTTTGTCAATAGCTTTTTCATGCATTTTCAGACACTTGCCACTGGGATCTATAGAGACGGCTGGCAGGTCTTCCTTCTAATGCCATGTCACCATGTCAGAAGGCCTGCTGCCAGAACCCCCCAGGCTGAATGCATGGGGGCTCAGGCTGCTTTTTCCTGGGAATAAGCTAAAAACATCTGTTTAGTAGTTCTATGTCTATTGGATCGTCTTTTTGCTGCTGTGTTGTTTTGTTGTGTTTGTTTCGTTTTTTGCAATGACACTGAGTGGCCTCCTGTGTTGTCTCTTTCAGCCAGTAATGTAAAAGTAGAGACTCAGAGTGATGAAGAGAATGGGCGTGCCTGTGAAATGAATGGGGAAGAATGTGCGGAGGATTTACGAATGCTTGATGCCTCAGGAGAGAAAATGAATGGCTCCCACAGGGACCAAGGCAGCTCGGCTTTGGCAGGAGTTGGAGGCATTCGACTTCCTAACGGAAAACTAAAGTGTGATATCTGTGGGATCATTTGCATCGGGCCCAATGTGCTCATGGTGCACAAAAGAAGCCACACGGGTAAGGCGGGCACAGTTTTCCCTTTCGTGGCCTGGGGTGTTGAAGGAGGAAAACCTCTTTGTGGAGTGGTTTGAGCATGTTTCATTTTGATGGGCAGATCTGTGATTGCAAGCCCTCAGCTCCAAGTCCCACCCTAGGCATGTTCTTATTCTGGAACTTTCCAAAATACTTCCCAACCTGTTCCCATTCAACCATGTAAATAAGACAATGGAAAAGCTACCACATCTTATGGAAGGTCTATCAAGGGCCTGATGTTTACATGCTAAGTAGTACCCACCATGCTGTGAGGTTGAGGTGCCAAGTGCTCCCCCCTTAACAAAAAAATGCTAAATGACACTGAGGCACCCAAACTGCCTCCTCATACTTTCCCTGAGAAACCGCGAACACAATAGGCAGGTTGACTGTATTAGAACTAGCAGGTCTTGATTTTAAAAAACACCAGTGAATGATCAGCGAGCAGCCACATTTAGTCTTTCTCGAGTTCAGATTGGTTTTCAAATGCCTCACCTCTAACAGGTGAGACTTGGAATCAGATTGTTTGCTCGCTGCAGATTTCACCTCAAATTTTAAAAGCATTTCGTGCCAAAAAAGGGTCTTCATTGGAAGACTTCCTGGAGGCTTTGGAAGCATATGAGAATGCAGTATTCTGTGTCCAAATATGAGGTAATGCGGCCAATGGAGGGTCAGACAGTTATGCCCAAGATCAGGTGGCCTCTCCGAGGGGTAGGAGGCATGACTGAGTAACAGCTACATATTTGCCCAGCTGCGGAGTCACTGGCCCTCGTGGTGCCAAAGAGTGTTGGAAATGGAAGACAAATGGCATATATTACCTTTAACTGTTGCCTGAAGTTCCTTTTGAATTGACTGAAACTCGACTGTCCTTCTCATGGGACACTGTCCAAAAAGTGGGTGCAACATGGTAAACTTACCGACCCCCGCAGTCACGAAAGCGCAGCATAAAATGTAGAAACCCTGAGCCGGGTCCATCTGTGTGCCGGCAGCGACAGGTCATTGTGAGCTCACATCTGTCAAGGCAGCACCCAGAGGGCGGGGAGCAGGGTGGGGTACAGATGAAGTGCATGCTTTGGAGCCATGGCAGCCTTTTAAAGATACCTCTGGGAAGTGAGGAGGATGACTTGACAATCAGAGCCTCCTGTGCTGCTTACACGGAGACATGCCTGTTGATCAGACAGTCGGGGGGAATTCAAAAAGTTTCTTGAGCAAAAAGAACTGTGTTGTTAGGAAGTACAACTATTTGTAAAGTTGTCATTTTTAAGGTTTGCATCAGGGCTGTGTCTAAAATTTTGCATTCCATTTATAATATGTCTGGAAAACGATCAGGAAGTTTCTTTTCAGTGAACATTCATCTTTAATGAAAATCTTCATTCATCTTCTCAAATTAAGCAAACCTTGCTTTTCCTAATGGGCCCACAATGCCCAAGTTCCCCAGTGGAGTGACTCATCACACCAACCCTGAGTGAAGTGTGCATGAGGGGAGCCCATTCTCCCTTCTTATGATGAGGTGGGAATTATTGTGAAGGTGGGCCACCCCAGAATGCACACCCAGCAGGTACACAAGACCCATGGTAGGACATACCTGATCAGGAATAGGCTTCACAGGATGAGTTACTTTCTTGCTAATTCATGGAAAGCCTGGCCATACAGTGGAGATTCTCTTAAATAAATATTTGATAAGTGAATCAACTTCTGGCATTCTAGATTGCCAAGATATAATGACCACCTGCCTTGGTAAAAGGAATAATGACTTTAATGAGTAACCTGCCAAGCACAGTATGCCATGTGGCACCTGCTGTACGAGCTCCCTTCTAACAAGAGCAGCTAAGTGGCAGGCACCCACCTACACACTGAGTTCTCTACCCAGGGAACAAGTCACTTCCAGAAATAAGGATGTACTGTCAGTTGTATAGTTCCTCCCTTGCCTTTTATGAGAAACAAGCAAACAAAGACAAGAGCTGGCCCATGGCGTAGTAGTTATGCGAGTAGGATACCAAATGGCTGACTGTGTGGTTTGAATCCCAGACCCGGCAGCATGAAAAAACATACTGGATGCACATGTGTGCATGCCCCAAATGCGGACAGGATGGAGAAATGGAGAAGGGGTTGCAAAATGACCACAGCCCATTGGGGGTACTTTCTCCTTTCTCTCGCTCTCTCTGTCTCTCTCTATCTCTCTGAAAAGTGCACTTGCCTCTAGAAAATGAAAAAGAATGACAATGAAAACCCAAAACAGTGAACTCACGGATTGTTGTTTTTGTGAATTTCCGCTTGAATAAGTATAGGCGATCCAAGGTATATACAGAAATACAGTTTGCCCCAACTAGGTGTGAATAACTAGACATGCTGGTAAGATTTTCATTTTCCTGAGCTCTGAATGTAATATATTTGAAAAAGTATGCTTTCTGAGTTTTCTGTGTTTAAAACATTGCTAGAGCCATGCTTCTCAAGCTTGAAAGGGCCTAAATGTTACTTGGGATGTTGTGAACGTGTAGACTCCTATTCACAGCCTGGGGAGGGGCCTTCCTAACAAGCTCCCAGGATGTTGGAGCAGGGACCGCAGAGCATCCAAAGACAGTGGGAACGTGCAGTGGAGCAGTGGGCGGGAAACAGGGCTGTCGGGGTGGCTCTTCACTGGGGAGCTTAGGTCCAGCTGAGGCCCCCACACAAACTAGGTCTTGCACTTGGTCCCACGGTCCTCCTTCTGCCTGCTACTGAGTCTGCTGAGGCCTCAGTGCTTCCCAGTCCTTGCCTGATAAACGCAGAGGATTTCAATCCCCCAGGTTGGAGCCCTGGACTCTGCTGCTATCTCCACCTTGGAGAGGTAGATTCGGTGCCATTTTCTAGGTGGTACTTTGGTCCCCACACCTTACTTGCCAGTATTGGTGCTCAGCTTCACATTTTTGACTCAGGTGAGATGGTGGTGCCTTCCTCCCCAGCATCTCGGGGTTCGTGTGAATGTCAGGTGGGGAGTGGAGGAAGGGTAGGGACACACAGGCTGCAGAAGACATGGCAAGCAGTGGGATTTTTAGTAATGGAGACCAAAAGAGTGTCTGAATTTGGTTGTTCCTAATGGCACTGCGCCTCCTCTGTCCCATCTGTCACTCAGCCTCTTTAAATGCAGCAAGCCCAACTGTGATGGTCTCCCGTGGTGCTGTCCCAGTAGGCTGAGGGGAGTTCTTGCTGTCTAGACGTATTTTTCATTCCACTGCTGTTGTGCCGCAGAGATTCCATGATGGCTACCTCTATCCTCTGTTACTAAAAGGGGCTCAGGCATCCTTTTTTATTAGTTTTTAACCTTTTTTTTGGGGGGGGGAGGGTTTGCTATAGAGTGTGTACTCTTGCCAGAGAGAGACAGAGAGAGAGAGCAGGAAAGTGAAAAACCACCCTGTAAGGAGGGTGGTCACACCCCTTCTCTTTTATTCTCAGGATTTGGGCCACACACACACACACACACACACACACACACACGATTTTCAAGCTGCCAGGTCTGTTACTCAAACCAGAGTTGGCCATGTGGGATCCAGCAGCCTTAACCTCCATGCCACCTGCTGGCCCATGGGACTCAGACATTCTTATAGAGGCTCCCTAAATTGAGAGATCTGTTGAATCACTAGGATTAAAAAACAAATTTTGGATTCATGATCATGAAGTCCTCATCCCGCTTAAATAAAACCATCTTGGAGAAGCTTGGTCTTACTGAGCTACAAGAATGAGCTGTTGGCCTGCAGGAGGCGAACACACATGCTGTGGGCTGCACTCCCTCACCCAGCTGCCTTCAGCTCCGTGGACACGTCCCCTTTCCCATTAGCACCTTCCACGGGGAACTCCAGAGGGTAGCACTGCGTTGTCACTTTGGCAATGCTGTCCTCCAGACCGCCATGCCCTGCGCTGTGTGCACCCAGCAGTTTCCCAGGGAAGTTGCAAAGGATTAAGACATCAGGCTCAGGATCCACAAGAAACGTGGGCTAGAGTAGAAGCTAGATCTCCCTCCCTGAGAACTGGCCGCCTCTCCTGCCTGCCCTATTCTGCAGAAAGGAGGCGTGGCTGTGATAATCGGGCTGGCCAAGGCAAGGCTGCCCCTCATAGTTTCCCTGTAGCCCTCCAGACCCAAGGCGAAACGTGGAAACCCAGCATGCAAGGGGTCTTTTCAGAGGATGGGCATCAGGTTGGGCTTGCCGGCTTTGGGCATACAGGAGCACCCCCATCCTGATTCTGAACATTTATGACATGGGCTTCCCCAGCTGTCCTTCCCACCCAGCCTGACAGTCCACCAGGTCTGAATGAGGCGATGGTCAGCGACATGTGTTCTCCCTCCTGTCGCGTGCCTCCCTGTACACGGCAATCACCCTACATTTCTTCCCCCTGTGTCCTCTTGGAGTGAACACACACAGTCACACACACGTGCAGCGAAGGCCCAGAGAGTATCTAATAAATAACTAAGTGATCTCTTCATCGTAAGCTCTTCAGGGCTACCAGGCCACCAGCCGTTTTAGTCTCCTCATGGGGTATCAGCCACATGCATGGGGTTAACTCAGAGCGATGGTGAGTTACCTTTACCACCGCTTCCAACCAACTCGACTTTAAACCCTGACTCTCCTGTCTTGTCCAATCCAGATAGGGATTCAGGAAAATGCTGGGTTCCTCCTGGTTTGTATCAGAACCCCCATTTGGCCTCCAGTCAACCATCACTGAAAATTAGTTTCAACTTTTACAGTACACTCCCAGCCTGCTCATTTAAGGGGGGAAAAAAGTGATGATAATCACGAGACCCAACTGCCAAAATAGACTTTCTAATTGAATCTGGTATGGATTTCACTCCTGCCAAAGGTGCATCTAACTGAGCCATTTTTAGTAAATGTTATCTTCTTCACTATAACTACATTAAGCCGTTGAGAAGATGCTTCCATAGACCTTTCAACATACTCTTTTTTCCAAAAGAAAAATTGTTCCTAGGAAATGCATTGTTATGGTCTCTCAACCCCAGGAATTGTGGTCACATAGCACTCTTACTTCTAAATTAAGAACTTGTTTTTCAGAAGAGCCTTAATATTACTTAAATAGGACTAATGTATCCCTCTTTAAGAAGGAGTTAGATGTAAGTGTTCAGACTCCGAAGCCCGTCACCACTGAGTAGGACAACAGTATGTCACCCCTGTCCTCTGTCTGTCCACCCCTTTGTCTGACCCAGAATACAGGCTTGTGCCCTGCCCCACACAGCTCAGCCTCAGGGTTTCCTCAGTCACAGATGCTGTAGTCCCGGCCCCGAGAGGATGCTCCAGCCCCAACTGAATTGCATCTCGAGGAATATCTGTTCTTAAAATATAACTTGCCTTCTCTGGTTATAGACAAATAGCAGCATGAAAGTCTCAGGATTTGCAATGAAAAAACAAAACAAACAAACAAAAAAACAAAAAAAAGAAATCTCGATGCAACTCTGACTTTTATACCCTGCCATAGGGAGATTTGGAATTTTCTTTGGAGGAAGGGCGCTTCCTTCACAGTTTCTTAACTTCTCATTTTATTCAATCTTTCTCCATCTCTCTCTCTCTCACCCTCACCCTCTCTCTGTCTGTCTCTCTCCTGATTTGCCTGCTTAGGGACAGACAGGTAATGGAGAAGAAATTGAAAGGGAAAATACAGGGAAAATGTAAATGAAAAGAAGTTATTATAACTGTTATAATGAAGTGCCTTTCATTTAAATATAAGAATGTAACGCTGAAATGAACTTGTGATCCTGAAATGCATTTTTAATGAGTTTCCTTTTTATTTTGCTGCTTCAGTGGCATATTTTAAAGACCCTTTGAAAAAAGCCACATTAAAAACCCCACCAAATGCCACAACACGCAAAATTGGATATTGGTTTATTCCAAAACTGCTGATCAGGAAGAGTGGCTCTTCATCACAAAATGTTGCAGTCACTTTATTTAAATGAGTTTGAATTTGCATTGTGATGTGCCATTCTGATTTAGGGAAAAAAAATTAGATTTTCAGATCAAATTGACCCAGCCAGTGAAGCGTTAAGGAGCTGGCAGGTTTAGCCTGAAAGCCTCATGTTCTATCAAACCTGCAGCCGGTGCAAGTCACCAAGCCCCCGTGGGAAACAACTTTCTCGCTGGCGTCGTCCTCTTGTCCCCGCGCAGAGTTTTGTTCTCACCGGTCTCCTCTGCTCATCCCAGGAGAGCGGCCTTTCCAGTGCAGCCAGTGCGGGGCCTCCTTCACCCAGAAGGGCAACCTGCTGCGGCACATCAAGCTGCACTCCGGGGAGAAGCCCTTCAAGTGCCACCTCTGCAACTACGCCTGCCGCCGCAGGGATGCCCTCACGGGCCACCTCAGGACGCACTCCGGTAGGTCCCTGGGCACAGGCGGGGCTGCCCGTGTGCCGGCTCGCGCGTGTGTGCTGGGGGACGAGATCCTGGCATGTGGGCTTGCGCCCGCCCCAGTGCCAGCCCTCCACGGGCACCGTCCACCACTCCTTGGCATCAGCTCCCTGCCCCCATCGAGCCAGAGGAAATGGGCGGGGAAACGCACGTGCACACACACACACACACACACACACACACGTGTTCACACACACACGTGTACACTAGGCAGTCTCACCTCAGGCTGCAGGTTTCCAAAGGGGCCTTGTCAGGTAAGTGGGGTTTTCGTAAAGGATTTCGCCAGCCTTTTTTTCACCAGGTGCATTGCTGACAGCCAGATCACTTTTTGGTTTTTCACGCAAAATATTTTTAGTAGCAGAAATGGGGATGGTTTTCCCTGCAGAGTGACAGACAAAGGTGATTGAGGGCGTAACCACATCGTCATCGGTGGACATGCCCACCTGGGCCCAGCGTCCATGTGGTTACCATACCAGAAATCAGTCAAGGCCTTGGGTGCAGAGCCCGTATGGGGCCATGACCAGATTTTAGATGATGACATTTCTCGGTGAATGAGAGAGTGGAGTGCACCCCAGGTAGTTCGAGTGTCCACTAGGTCATTGCAGCAGGCATGCTGGAGCACTAGAACATGCCCACCCTGCGAAGCACAAACGCACCTTTCACAACTCAGCTCCTCTGTCTCCCAAGACTCCTTCCTGGGTGCTTACCATCCAGTAGCCCACAGTCCTGCAGGCCCAAGGAGGAAAGGGTCTCGGCCAACCTGATGTGGGCGGGATCTGCCTACAGCATGGTCTGTAGACGGCAGGTGCACAGTAGCCTCCCCTAGGAGGTGGGATGCCTGTTCTTCCTCAGAGGTTTACGTGGGTCCCAGGTAGGAGGGGTGCATTTGGTGGCAGGGGATTTTTAGAGGCCACTCCATGTGCCTGTCTTTCTGTCACTCATGTACTGAGCACCTTGAGGTCCTTGTTCTCATGCAGAGAAAGGCGCACACCAGCAAAGCACCAGCATGTGACAAGTAGCACAATGATACAGTGTCCTAGGAGATAGTGGGAGCAGGAGGGAGGGGACAGTTGGGAAGGCCAAGAGGGACTTCAGCTGGAAAGTACTTCCCGCAAGGCAAGGTGCTCGAGTGTGCTTTGGAGGAGCTCTGAAGGAGGGCGGGCTCCTGCGGTGGTGGGGGGCGGGGGGTGCCTGTTCTGGCAGGTGCTGACAAGAATGTGGTGCACAAGGGAGTTCATCCTGTGACCGTGGGGGACAATGAGAGGAGAAGGTGGGGGGTCCTGTGAACCATCCCCTCTCTATTTCAGCCTCCTGGCCAGTGGAAAACTGGAGGAGGCTCCCAGATGTCTTGATTTGGGTGAAGCACTTAAAACCTTCCAAGAAGGGAGCTACACCCAGCTGATGAATTGCCACCCACAGAGCAGGCAGGTGGTAACAGGGCCACCGTCTCCTCTCCCCATCATAGTTAGGACTGAGTCTCAGGGCTGGAGAGGGACTGCTGCAGGAAAGGACAAGGAGCAAAGACAGCTGCCCCCACATGCCAGTGAGCGTCCTCAGCATTGGCAGTGTCTGTCGTGAGCACATGCAGTGGACCCGCCTGCAAGCAATGACAGGGCTGGGGACTGCCTGGCATGGCAGGCTCCAGGGGCTGCAGTTGGGAGGAGGTACAGTCTGCCCAGAAAGAGGACCTGCACATCTGTCATCTTTAAGGAGTCCATCCACATAGACAACCAATAGCAAGATCACATTGGATTGGTAGGAGCACAACCTTCCCTGTCAGTGGAAACACGAGGACACCTTCGTGGGCGGCTCCAGCCTCCTCCCCATCCTCCTGATTGCTCTGCTCTGCAGTAGCCACCTCTTCCTGCGTATCAGTCCTCAAAACTTAACATGCCGCCATTCTCCTTCCCCCCTGACATGCTGCTGGGAACACGTATAGTGCAGTGTTACATGTCGTTCAGGCCCCACGCCTGCTGCTTTCATTCCAGGGGCGATGGTGTCCTGTGCTAAGTTTGTCTACCTTCTCGAGTCATTCTGTATACAGTAGGCTGTGGGCAGGGCATTTCTGTTATGGAGTCACGCATGAGCAGGTGGAGAAAACATCACTGAGCTAATGCAGCTGGTGAGTCTGCCATCTGAAAATGCCAATCACACATGCACAGCCCGGGGAGAGCACCAGCGACTGGGTTCTTCAGAATAATCACTCTACAATGAGATGAGGACTTAGACTTTGCAGGCAGACTCCCCAGTGGCCACATCCTATTGTATTATGGAGTAGCCAGCACCACCACCACCCAAAAAAAAAAAAAACCCTGATAGACCTCAAAGCTCTCCCTAGCAACTGATGGTGGCCTGAGGTTCCCGATTCCAGCACAGTAGAGGTGGCAAAGCTATGAAATTTGTCCCAGGTTGGTAAGGAGAGGGTCTTGGGGTATCTGTGTATAAGGAAGGATCCCTTCCCTTCTCACTGCTCTCTTTGGAAGGTACAAGTTAGTGTGAGACTCTCTTTCCTGCAGAACAGTGGCCGTGCTTCAAGGAAGATGTTAGTTCAGTTATTCGCATTGAACTCACTTCATACGTCCCAGGTTCAAGTCAGCCAAGCACTCAGAAAAATGGATATTCAGACACCATACCATGTATTAGGAGGCAGTTTTGAGCAAGAAATCAACTAAAGTTATGAAAGACATTGAATGATTATAGTCCATTAGTTTCCAGAAGCGGTGCTTAGGAAAACATGCAGTTTTAGGCATCACCCTGTATTTCAGCTTTATTTCCTGGGGTTGAGGGAACCTCCCTTTCTTTCTCTATTCAATGTCCCAGAACATCAAATTGGTTTTCACATTAGTCTTCTTAAACCATAGCTTCTGTTCTTCTGAGAAAGAGATTCATCCAAGACAAGCTTTGGCCAAACCAGTCTACAGAACGATTCTATTTGATTTTTATGTAATACTTTGAAATATGGTAAATCAAACATAGGAGAAAGAAACAGATAAGATTCTGGTCATAGGGTGGAAATTTCCGTTTGTAAGTGATTGAAGGTATTTTTCTATTTCATCTCTTACAATGGTACCATTTTAAGTCTTTACATCGTGGGATGATAAGGATTTCTGGCTGGTCTTCTTTTCCTAAATGCCACTCAGTAAAATCCAGGATGGACTAAACTCATTATGTAGAAGTGCCCTGCCCCGTACAGCAGCCACTGGCCATATGTGGTACTGAAACTGTAATTCTATTGAAGTCAAAGTAAACAGAATTAAAACTGCAGCCCTCAGTGTCAGTAGCCACACTTAGAAGTTCAGTGGCCGCATGTGACTGCTGGCTGCCACATTAGACACACAGGTAGAGAACATTGCCATTGTCATTGAAAGTGCCACTGGGCGGAGATGACCTAGAAGCTACTCCATCCTTACCTTTCTTGGGGGAGAAAAACAGAGACTTTTTTCATAAATTTTGTTTATGGCAGATACATTACATATTATATATTCTTATATGAAGCATTTTGTATTTATATAATACACATGTAAAATACTCTGTATTGTATAAGAGGACATATTTTAGAAATAAGATGCAAATCTTATTAAAGCATATTTTAGCCTGTAGGGTCTCACAGAGATTTCAGATTAGCCAGAGTGGTCCAGGAGTTGAGTTCTCTCAGGTTGCATCAGAAGTAGGACCAGCGGCAGGTCAGACCTGGACGAGAGGCCTGCTCTGGAGGAGAAGGAGTTGGTGAGCCAGCCACGAAGAGCCATCCTCACACTCCTGTTCAGCTGTCCGGTGTCTACATTGTAACACTGCAGCGTGCTTACACCAAGAAAAGCAGAGACTTCCGTGACTTAAGGAAGAATGAATTTGGTAGACAGTACAGTAGACAAGATCATTCACACACATTATCGGTTCACTTACAATCGAGGAAACCTCTGGACTTGAACATTTTTTAATTCAGCCATTTTGACTCTGTCCCTACTGCTTTTAGCTCTCAAGACTAGAATTTTTTTTTCCATTTTTTTACTTTTTTGGTAATAACTGTATTGCATGCTTTCACATCACACGTAAGGCCGACATTTAATTGGGGTCTTGAACTCAATTGTGTTTTCTGCAGTTGGTAAACCTCACAAATGTGGATATTGTGGCCGAAGCTATAAACAGCGAAGCTCTTTAGAGGAACATAAAGAGCGTTGCCACAACTACTTGCAAAGCATGGGCCTCCCGGGCACGCTGTACCCAGGTAAGCGCGGAGGCCCGGTGGGCCTGCATCCGCTCCCCTCCCCAGCATGGTGGGCCCCGCGGGTGCTGTGCACACGGCATGGGGCAGCGCTGGGCCTGCCTCACCCAGGCTGTGAGGGGGGATGTTTTTGGCCAGTACCATCACAGTTTCACTGGGAGCACCTTGTGCTTCTCCACTTCCTCGTCGGACTACAGAGACCTTGACTTTGCAACTGGTTAGCATGGAGAAATGCCCCAGATGGGAGTGACCCATCGACATTTTTGGTTTGTTTCATGGGTGTGTTGGTGGTGGTTTTTCTTTTTGTTTTTCAAACAGAGTAGTAACTATTTCCTAGTGCTTACTAATCAGAATAAAATGTGAAATCTTGTTTTAAAACCATTTTTTCATGAAAGTGATCAAAAAAGAACTTTCAGGCTGTGCTTTCAGCCATGGTTCACACCCAGGGCACAGTGCCTACACTTGCCCAGCACGTGAGGCGGCAGCTGGTGGGAAGACCCTGACCGGCAGGCAGGCTGGCCTGGCAAGATAAAGAAGAGGTTGCTTTTTTTCTCCGGAGTGTTCATGCTTCCTTTCATATCGCATACCATGGGAGCATAGGACTCTAATCTTAGATAATTTGATGACAGTTCTAAAGAGGCCAGAATTTCTCAGAGGGACAGCAGTGTTGTAAGAGGCACCTTTCTGAGTCTTTTAAGAAATAAGAAAATTAGAAGTAGATCAAATGAAGCTAACTTCTTTCAGAATATTATTCTTATAGAACTCCCCCCTGGAAGAACCACCATTGGAATTAAATGAATGGTTGAGAATTGTTCAGGCCTCACTCAACTTTCTGACTCTAACCCATGACTTGTAAAGGGGAATCTACCAGAGTACAGTCTCTTGTTAATAGTGGATGAGAGTGGGAGAGACAGTGAGCAGAATGAAGTCCTAAACCTCGGCTCAGATTAGTCTTGGCATCGAGAGGAACGACCCCACACAGTGAGAACTCCAGGTTCTAAGGCTGTCCCCTCCACAGGTCAGCTGTGGGTCTGTGCTGACTGCCGACCTCTCTGAACCTTAATAGTCTTACCTGTGAAGAGGGGGATTCCATCAAATTATCATTCCGCTTCCTTCAAATTCTAAGGTCTAGAATGGAAGCATATTGAGGGTGAGTGGAAGAGGCAAGACTAGATGTTAAAATAATAAGACTAGTAATTAACAGTTACTGATCTGTGGCCAGATTCCAGGGCAGGACGCTGAGGGAGAACAGAAAGATTATGTACCTTTACAAGAAAATATAAATACTCTGATACTGTCATTTTTTTCCTGTAAAAACAAAAATGAGTCTTGGGACCAGCAGTTAGCGTAATGGCTATGTCGCTAAACTCCCATGTAGTTGACCATGGTTCAAGTCCTGGACCCGGTGGCTTAAATTCATGCTGGGCGCGTGTGCGTGTGTGCCCAAGATCCCGAGAGAAGAATGGAGGAGAAGGGATTGTGGTGTGGCCATCCCCTCTGGGGGTGATTTCTCGCTTTCTATCTCTCTGTCTCTCTCTGTCTTTCTGGCGAGCGCATGCTCCCTATAGCAAAAACCTCTCAAAAAAAAAAAAAAAAAAAATGAGTCTTGAAAGTAAGTGCTTCTAATAATTTGTGTGTTGATGCCTAAATAAGCCATTTTATTTACTCAGCAAATATTTACTGAAGACTTATTAGCCATAATACCAAGCCCAATTGAATATCTGATACAAAGAATTGAGAAGACAGAAGGAACAAAAGAGACAAGACAGATGGAGAATGTTGTCTTCTGTTTGTGCCCTGGTTTTCATTACTGAAGGGACAAGCTGTGCTGTCAAGGCAGACTATGAGCTTCTTCCAGGGGGAGATGCTTCCCTCATTTAACTGAGACCTGAGTTCAAGTTTCACCTCTAAATCTGTTTTTGTTTTCTGAATTACCAGAGGGTACATGTGCTCACCAGAAAGAGACAGACAGACAGACAGGGAGAGGGAGAAAGCATCCCCAATGGGGTGTGGTCACACCACTCTTCTCCATTTCTCCATCTTGTTGGGATTTGGGGCACACACACACCTGGTGTGCTTTTCAAGCTACCTGGGCATGCGTCTGAATCTTGGTCAGCCATGTGGGATCCAGCTCCCTTGACCGCTAGGCTATGGAGTAGACCCTCTGAATGGGTTTCTGAATGGGACTCAGAGCTCATCTCTTCAGTGCGAAAAGCCACTGACATATCGACCTCTTGACTCTAATTCTCCTCTACTTGTGTCTATGTCAATAAACGTATGGGTCTGTCATATGTATTAAATATTACCCCATGGGGAGAATTAATTTCCCCCCAAAAGGTGAATGTATTCCCTTTGCGAGTCCAGTTCTCTGGAGCACCGCAGTGATGTCTTTTTCTCCTCTACTCATGAAGGAGAAGGCTTCTCCAGGAAGAAGTGGTGATCAGATCAAGCGTCTAGCACACAGAGCCAGGCGAGCTAGAATTTATTACCGTGGACTCCTTCCTGCCAAGATATGCAGTGATTGGAAACACTCTTAGGCAGGGACACCTTTCAGCCCCTTTTGTTTTACCTTCACCAACACCTAGTCCTGTAGGTATGTAGAAGGTGCTATTTCAGGGAACCCTGGCATTGAGAGGATCCATAAAAAGACTTTAATACATGTCCTTCTAAATGGCATTTGGGGCTGGGAGGGCACACAGGGGGCTGAGGGTCCTGGCGATGCTGAACCTGTACCTTCCTACACTAATCTCTCCTCTCCTGGCCCTCCTGTGCTCAGATGGATGGCTCCTTCTCAATCCTCATAGGTTGGGTCCATTAAGTTTAAAAAATCACCACCACCACCAGCGTAAGGGATGTATGAAAAGATTATTTTTTCTGAATATAATTTTCCTTAGTTAAAGGCTTTTTAGTCAACCTGTTACAATGTCCTAATGTCTTTACAGAAGACATGAGTTTTTCTTGCACTGTAGGCACACAACTGGTGTCATAAGCCCTTGGAGTTAATGCCTGTGCAGACAAAGTAACCAACGACCTGAGAACTTTGGACTCATTTGTCCATTCCTGTGATTGACTCTGGGGGTCAGAGTTGGGAATGAAACCCCACTGGAGACAGTTTGAAACCCCTGGCAGGCTGGGCCCAACTTTGCTAAGAAGGCTGGAGATGTGAGGAAGCATATTGCTTGATAGGTCAAGTGTTTGTGGAGGGGAGTTGTGCCTTGTGGATTTAAATCACAGTGTGGGCTCTCGTGGCCTGCTCATTTAATAAGAAACGCACATTTGCAGTGTGAAAAAATAAAACATAACAGTAATCATAACCAATTTGAAATATGTTTTCAAAGTGGCATTCGTATAGCAGTGAAGACATAAAATACTCAGAAACCATCCTAGCAGGTACTGGCAGGGGATCATGACAAAAGTACCAACCTTACTGAAGCAGAAAAGCATGGAAGATTGAGGGGAAGAATCCCAGACTCTATCCTTGCTCATCCTCCCAAATCAAGGCATAATTTCAATATAAATTGTGTTGTAAGTCCAAATATGTAGTATGTAAAGTACACTTGGAAAAATAAATGAGAGAATTGGCAGGATTTTTTTTTTTAAAAGAGTTATATCTAGCACTACTAAAAATGTAACTGTGATGTATGGAACTCTTTGAAGAATGACAGACAAATCAATAACAGAAATAGATAACCTACAAGAGACCCTGTGAGAAACCAGCATGTAATGTCAGAGTACACATAGTATGGAAGCATCAATTAGGTGCTTATTTGGAAGATAACTGATTTACCTTTTAGCTCCTTATATATTAGGATAAGTTGCAGGGAAATAAAATACTTTATTTCCAAAAATTCTACCATAAAAACTAGGAGTAAATATCAACTAAACTATGCAAAATACAAAAACATATCATGTTATGGAAAGAAAGATGGTATAGGAAAATACAAGAGGTCTTCAAAAAGGTTTTTAGGAATACATATTATTTTTTAAAAAACTATCCATGTATTGTAAAGTATTTTGCATCAAAATTGACTTTAATACTATTTTTCCATGAGCTTTTTGAAGTCCCCTTGTAGGGGTTGACCAGAAATAGCCCATCCTTCAAAATGTCCCATGATTTCTGAATTTTCTCCAACACACAGGTATGGTTCAGTTTCAGGAGTCTGCTGTGTGTTTGGGAGTAAGGAGCTTTGATCTCTTGCCAATGTCTCCAAGATACAATGGGGGCCCTTAGGGACCACAACTCTGCATCTCAGTTTCTTGTGTCAATTAGTGGGGTCAGACCTTGGTATCATTTTTGGACAGAGAGCTGTTATTAGGGTTGACTGACTCAGTGTATTTTGAAATATTAGGAACAAAGGCACCCTCAAAGGGACACAGTTAATCCCAGTCCAGTCTCTGGTGATGGTGGTGGTGCTTGCCCTTTTGGTCTTAGGAGATGATGTGTGGTCAGCAAGCGTCAGAGGATGGAGTTCTGGTAGGTAGCTGATCACGAGCATTGCTATGGCTAGCCACTGTCTGACAGGGTTGCTGGGAAGATTAGAAATAACCTCTATGGAGGGCCTGGTCTTGTAGGCACTTGTAGATGTCAGATTTAATAGTGGACTCAACTGAACCCTTGAAACAAGTATTTCTAAACTGGCCTCTTTAACTGTCTTTGACTTTAGTCATTAAAGAAGAAACTAATCACAGTGACATGGCAGAAGACCTGTGCAAGATAGGCGGATCTGAGAGATCCCTCGTGCTGGACAGACTAGCAAGTAACGTCGCCAAACGTAAGAGCTCTATGCCTCAGAAATTTCTTGGTAAGAGTTAAATGTTTGCTGTCTCTTCAAAACCAACTATATGGGTGTTTTAGTTGAGGTAGTTCGTTGAGGGCAGAAGAAAGGAAAAAAATAAATCTCACTTTTTTGAAAAGCAAACATTGATGAATCTGAACATTTCTTACATATCTTAGAATTTTTTCCAATGAGTCTTTAGAAAGCAACAAAGCTCCCTTCACCAGTTTCTTTTAGATGTGATTTTGTAGTGTCTGGGGTCCTTGGTATGGTCTGCCTATGTCAGTGTGCACAGGGTTAAGAACATGCACTTGGCTGAGCTGGGGACCTACAGGCCCACTGCCCAGCAGGACCACCCCATGCCTGACTAAACTCTGTGAGCAACAGAGCCTCATTTTTTTCCCTAAAGTTTATTTATTAATTTATTAAATGAGAGAAAGACCCCTGGCAGGGTTTTGTCGTACCACAATCTCCACCACAGCCTTTTAGCCAGCTAGAGTCACAGGCACACTAAGATGGGGGGGTGGGGAGACATATAAAATGAAGAGGAGCAGGGATGCTGGGGAGTCAGGGACATGTGGGAAAGCTGGGTGTGCTCCTGGCAGAGCCCAGATACCCACAAGGAAGCAGTAAACATGAAGCTGCCCCAGTAAACTCTAACCACAGGATAAATGGTCCTTAGATACCCAGGAAGAGATGTCTCCTTTCAATAGTAAAAAGCGTTGACATATTTTGATGAGAGCAGCATATTGGACAGGAGTGACAGCAAGTGCCAAAAACTATTTGGAAAAGGGAGAGCAAGGGAACGATGGCAACAGATGTGTAAATAAGAGGGTATGGAGCAGAGGTCAGTGAAAGCAGAGCCTAGGGGACAAGATGAGTTGATGAAGGAACAAGGAGTCATACTGACCTGAGTAAAATAGTACAGTGTTTACAGGAAGGGTAAAACTGGGCTCTGGAAAAACCTGGAGCTCTATTTTTGATATGCTAATTTCCAAAGACTTCCTGGTGTTGATGGCAAACAGGAAATATATGCAGAAGACAGACAGTATGAGACTAGGACAGTGCTTAATGGAGTACCAGAAGGAGAGCAAGAAGCAGGAGGATGAGCTGGAGGCCAAGTTCTTGGTATCAGGTTCCCTCTTACAACTTAGAAAAGAGTTTCGTCTTGATCTCTGTTAAATAAAGGTTTGTCATAGATGGAGGGTTAGAAGGATCAGGGGAAGGAAGGATTCAGTTAAACAAAATAAAAACCACTGATTGTATGAGGGAGCTGCCCACAAAATGTGAGGATGAAGGAAACCTTCTATTCCTGAGCAGAGTGGAGTCTTGTGCAGAGAGTGAGCTGTTGGGGTGGGTGGACTTGCAGGCAGCACCTGGCGCAGAGCCCAGGGCCCACTCCACCAGACAGCCCATGCTGAGAGGTCCCCAGGTGTGGTCATCACAGAGAAATGATGATGGGATGACCAGGGAGGTATGCAGAAATTAAGCAGAGAGTGTGTCTGATGGTTGTGAAGGTCACTGACCTGGGGAGGTAGGAAATGGCTTCCTCCCCCAGGCTAGGAGATTGGAGAAGGTCAAGTGCTGTGGTAAAGGAACATCAACTGCCCCATTTAGCTTTTGGAGACTTTAAGCCAATGCGAACATCTGTGAAACTCGACCATGGCCACCTGGGTGAGACCACAATGCAGATATTATCTTGAGATGTTTCCATGTTAAAGAAAATAATAATAGTAATAATAATAACCAAAAAAAATGCTCTGATAGAACAAAACCAAGATGAAAAAGAAGTTATGGGGAGAGGTTGAACACAGGAGAAACAGCAGCTTTTAGGAACAGCAGATGAAGATAGTAGGAACAGAAAAAGCTCACAAGCAGCTGTGAATTCGTTGATGTTTCCCCAAGAGTTGTTGATGAACAGTTCATTTAGAAAACCATGCCTCGTCCTACCCTAAAATGCCTGTCCTACCCGCAATGTGATGGGATTCCCACTGACCAATCAGGATGCAGCTCCAGCTCTCATCAACTAGTGTCCTTGGGTGTTACCCTGGGTTCAGTGTAGCCATCTATGAAACGGACATGGGTCTGCTGGCCTACCTCCCTGCTGGAGCCATTCTGAGAATCAAAAGGGAGAGAGGATCAATACTAGCTATTCTGAGGATCAGCACTAGAAAGCACCGTAATAATCTAAGGTGACCATATTTTCATGCTGAATATTGCTCAGAGTGCGTATATTTTTGCTTATTAATATATGAGCTATGGTCAACATTTTTTAATTAAATTTGGACATGGAATGAATCGGTATTTGTTTTGTTAACATTCCTTGCCATTTTGGCCATCAAAGATTTCACTCTGGGGCAAGCAAGTAGCACAGTGGATAAGGTGCTGGACTCACACATAGCCCACAATGGCTTGGGTTCCAAACCCAGCAGCTTGAAACTTAGGCTGGGCACGTGTGTGTGCATGCCCAAAATCCTGAGAGGAGACTAGAGAAAAAGGGATTGTGGCATGGCCATTTCCCCCAAGGGGTGATTTCTCACTTTCTGTCCCTCTGTCTCTCCAGCGATCCTATGCACCCCCATAGCAAAAAAATATCTCTCTCAAAAAAAAAAAAAAAAAAAAAAAAAGGGTTTCACTCTCTCAGATCATCAGTTGTAAATAAGTCCATGGGATCAGTGGGTTTAATCAGGGAAGGACTAACAGGATACAGCAGTGCTTTTAGTCTGGTGATCATGGTGAGGACATTTTTCAAATAAAAAGAGGAAAATAACAATTATCAATATTCTTGCTACCCATTATAATTATCTTGGTATATTTTCCTTTTGTAAGAAAAAATATTAGCTTATCAAAATGACACACAATTAATATAAGGAATTTTAATGCAAAGATGAAGTCACCACAAACCCAGCATCCAGAAGTTATCCAGAGCAAAAGTAGGCAAACATTATCCTAGATAGCTTTCTGTATGTATGTGAATATATAGATTGATAAATAGGGAAATGGTAGATGTGATATAAATACTTTCATAAATACTATATTATACATGTCCTAAATTTTGAAAGAATGAAAAAGAATCAAAAGTGTAAAAAGGGGGACCAGCAGTTAGCGTAATGGCTATGTCGCTGGACTCCCACATAGTAACCGCGGTTCGAGTCCCGGACCCAGTGGCTTAAACTCACGCCGGGCGCGTGTGTGTGCGTGCCCAAGATCCCAAGAGGACAATGGAGGAGAAGGGATTGCGGCGTGGCCATCCCCCCTGGGGGGGTGATTTCCTGCTTTCTGTCTCTCTGTCTCTCTCTGTCTGTCTGGCGAGCGCACGCGCCCTATAGCAAAAACCTCTCAAAAAAAAAAAAAAAAAGTGTAAAAAGGGAAAGTTTTGGGCAGACTGGCTGAGTTTTAAATAAATATTCCCTCACAGAAAGGGATATTATATTTTTAAAAACTTCTCTAAGATGAAAAATATTTACTTTGGGGCCAGCCAGTGGCATGGTGGTTAAAGAGGCCGGATCCCACATGGTTGGCTACAGACCCAGCAACTTGAGAAACACTTCAAAGACTTGTAGGTGCTTGCTCAAAATCCAGAGGGGAGAGAGAAATGGAGGAAGAGATCACACATGACCATCTCCTATGTGGGGTGCTTTCTCACCCCCACCACCTCCACCCATCTCTCTCCAGGAAGTGCATGTGCCTTCTGCCAAATTAAAAAAAAAAACAAACTAACTGACTTTGAAAAATATCAAGAGCTTAATTTGCATCATTCTTTTTAATCCATTTGTTTCTGTCCAGGCAGTATCTATTGGCTCATTGCTTTAAAATATAAGGCCATTATTTCCATTCCTAATGTTCATATTTATATTATTCTTTTTTCATGACTCAGCTGCATAATAGCCACAGTGTGATATAAAAATAATTCTCTAGGCTAGCCAGGTGGCACAGTGGTTAAGGCACTGGATTCCACATGGGCAACTGTGCAGTTTGTCTTGAACCTGCTGCCTTGAAAAACACACCAGACACATATGCATATGTGCCCAGAATCCCAAGAGGAGAATAGAGAAGAGGGGATTGTGGCATGGCATCTCCCTGGGAGGTGATTTCTCACTCCCTACCATCTCTCTTTGGCAAGCACATGTGCTTTATAGCAAAACTGGAAGAAAAAGATAAATAAAAATAATTCTCATAGTAATGTATTTATTACTAACTGTGTGTTAAAACACATGCAAGGATCAGGCACAATCTTTTTACCACTACTCGGTTTATTTTATTAATGTCTTAATTGATTGCAAGCGAATTCAAAAAGGTCCTGGCATGCCATTTCCACAGTGGTTCTGTTTGAAGAGCATGTTGACAGAGTATGGTCTAGACTCACTCTTTTTCTTTCCACCCTGAAGACATTTTAAATCTGGCCCTGTTGTCTGACGGCAAAGCTTATTGAATGTTGCTGTGGAGCTGTCAAAGACCTGTCTGTGAGTTTCTTAAAATTTTTTTAGAGATTTTTGCTGTTGGGTGTGTGCTCACCAGAGAGATAGAAAGCGAGAAATCACCCCCCAGGAGAGATGGCCACACTGAAGTTCCTTCTCCTCCATTCTCCTCTTGGAATTCTGGGCACACATGCACACACGCCTGGTGTGAGTGTTTTTTTATTCTTTTTTTTTTTTTTTTTTTTTTTTTTTTTTTTTTTTTTTTTTGCTATAGGGTGCATGCATTCACCAGAAAGAGAGAGACAGAGAGACAGAAAGTGAGAAATCACCGCCCCCCCAGGAGGGATGGCTATGCCGCAATCCCTTCTCCTCCATTCTCGTCTCGGGATCTTGGGCACACACGCACAAGTGCCTGGCGTGAGTTTAAGCCACTAGGTCTGAGACTCAAACCACAGTCAACTAAATGGGAGTCCAGCGACATAACCGTAACATCATCTGCTGGTCCCTGAGGTTTTTTTTTTTTTTTTTCTTTAAGGTGATTTCCATTTTCTCCCTAAATACCTGAAGGACTTTTTCTTTAACCTTAAAGTTAAATATCCTAAACTGAGGTGCGTCTTGGTGTTTTGTATTCCAGATAGAAATTTCCTGCCATTTTAATCTGGAGATTGCTTTTTCTGTTTCCTGGGAAATATTCTTTTATGTAAATCTATCTTCCATTCCTTCTATTGTGATCTCTCTTCAGGGATGCTAGTTGTCCACCTGTTGGATAATTTGTCTTCCATATATGTTAACACTTCTTTAAAATTTATTTTTATCTCTTTATCTTTTTTTATATTTATCCACTGTTACTATCTTGTGTTTTTTTCCTCTGTTAGTAATTCAGTTTTTAATAGTTTGTCACTTGCTATTTTTAATCTTTGTATTAATTGTGTAATAAGGATGTTTGGAGATCTGATTTTGTTTCCTGAGATCTGAGACCTCTTTTACCCCCCCTCTCTGTTTTCTCCATGTCATCCTCGAATGTTCTCTTTAAATTGACTCCATGTCATGAAGCTACTATGAGACATTTCCTCTCTTCCTTGAACTAAGGATTTTTTTTTCCTCTTTTCCTAGGATGGACTTACTGGTCTGTGTTTTACTTCCTTTCTTCCCTTGTGTGGCTCGAAAATATTTTCACAGTAACCATGACATTTCTTTTTCTCTCTCTATTCTATTAGTTCTGCTGTAGCTTGATTGACATTTCGACATTCTTCCCACTATATCTGAGACATTTTTTTTTTATCCTGTGAGAGCTATCGACTTTTCTAAATCCTGAAAGGATGCCAAGGATGGGGTGGGGGGAGTTCAGGTGAGGCAAAGTACAGCCTTTGTTAGAAAGACTTCCTCTCTGCTGTGACTCCACCCTACTGAGTGGTTAAAGCTCCCCAAACCAGGAGCACTATGCCTAGGAGAAGGACTGTGGAGAAGGCTTCCCACCCTATAGGGGAGGCTGAGGGCTTTGAGCTGCCCTTCCCTGTAGTGTAGACCATGAAGGTACTGGCTTCTCTCACAGGGAGAAGCCTCTCTGCTCACTCCTCTGGTGTAAGGTGTGAACTGGTTCTTGCCAGTAGAGAATGAAAAAGGTATCTATTTGAATTGTTTGTCTATGGATATGGGGAAAGTGGTGACAATGCCCAGGACATTGTTGATTCATACCTACAGTTTTTTTAAGTAATATTAGCAGTCAATGTTGCCCTATATCTTAGGCCAGAATTTTCTTTTATTGGTCCTTGATTTTTTTTTCCCCTATGTACGTTAGGGTACATTTTCCCATGTATGTTAGGGTATGGTTTTTCCTTTATTTGATTACTATTGGTGAGTTTCTTAGGTTTTTATTTTTCTTATGTTGTTGGGTTTTAGGGAGGAGAAATTCTCTGAGTAGTTTTATCATGCCATGGCAGCCTGGAATGTATGTTCTTTTTTCCCACACCTATTTGACAGCAAGGTGTCAATGGTTTGAAATACAGGTGTTAATGGTTGCTTGGGAAGCACAGAACTGTGACTCTGGGAAGAAACAGAATGATCAGGTGGAAGGCGCCACTTTGAGCAGAGCTATCCACACTTCTTTACACTTCTCCATTGAGCAGAACTGGCTACAAAGTCCAGTCCTTGCCAGGGTTTGGTAGAGGGACAGACCTGGGTCTAAATGAGAATGAATCTATTCATTCTGTTCTGGAATTAGTGTAACAAGACATGTAGCACCTCAGCACAAAGAAAACAAGATTACTTGTGTGTTTTCAAGAATGCAGCACGATCACTTCTAATCCTTAATGGAGAGAAACACCACTGCTTGGTTCCACCATCAGCTTCCCAGGGAATTCATATTCATTCTCTCTCTCTCTCTCTCTCTCTCTCTCTCTCTCTCTCTCTCTCTTTTTTTCCTAGAAACAAATGGAAACCAGGCTATTACATGCACACACCCATTGCAAAGTAAGGAGTGAGGGCCAAAGAGCCTTCAGAAAATGAGGCGCGCATGTACACTGGCAAATATTAATGGCCACGTAATTTTTAAGTACTGTAGTAACTGAATGACCTGAAAGTAGTTGGTCCTCTGTTACTGTGGATCTGCTGCAGACTCAAGATCAGGGCTCAATGTGGGAAGTGTGAAGATCCTCCATTGGCATCTCTTCCCCAGACCATTCATCACCCCCAACTTGTGGGAGTCTCTGGCCATCCCCTCACTTAGCCCCTCTTCAGTCTGTTCTTTGCCTAGTGACCGAGAAGGGCACTTCTTCCTTCAAACTCTCAGTAGCTTCCACTTTCCACTCAGAGTCTCTGCTTGGTCTAGCCCTGCCTGCCCCTTCACTATCTGAAAGCTCCGGACTGACACCTTCCTTCAGGACCTTCCCTCTTACTATCCCCAACACCTGGGACACACAAAAGCTCCCCTGCCTGGCCGACTCCCACTGGATCAGAATCCCACGTTCCACTCTCAGAGCCGCCATAGGATTTCTCAGGCTGGGGTGAATTGTTCGTGTTCTCAAGCACTGAGGTAGAGACCAGCTGAGTGCTGCCAAGGATGGCACTGTTCTCCTTGCTCTCTAGTCTGGTCCAGATGTGTTGAAGGAATGGCCTCATGTGCTTTGATTGATGAAGTTACCACTAAAGGAAAGTAAGTCCAGTAAGCTTAAATGCAGTTACTTTACCCGATGATTGCTAAGTAAACCATGAGTCAGGCTGGACTTCTTGGGAAGGTATCTTCAAAGGAACTCATAGTATTTCTAATGGAAATGTTTACTACAAAGCTAATTGCAAGAAGCCCGATCTAGTCTCAGAACTTACTGTTACCAAGGAGGTAGCTCATCTGCTCCTACAACCTGAAATAGTATCATAGATCAGAAGTTTCTTGAAGCCAAGGTCCAACATTTTTTGTACGTCATTAACATGAACATTCTTTTTTTAAAAGAATTATTTCAATTAACTTTATTTAAGTTGACCAGAGAGGAACAGAGTGAGAGAGAGTGAGAAAGCAAGCCACCAGGTGTAGGACTTGAACTGCGGTTGACCATGTGGGAGTCCAGCACCCTTAACCACCACGCCATCCGCCGGCCCCTACATGAGCATCCTTTTAAGGCTAAATGAACAACATGCCATTCTCCCCTGTGGCAAACTTGGCTTCCTCCCCACGTCCTACCTACCACATATTGCTGTGGAGTGCAGTTTTAATGCTGCTGACTACTAAGGAGGGGAATAGAGAGGATTTTAAGTCCATCACAAATCAGAGATCATTTTCCTCTGTGCTTCTTATAAAAACAAATATAATTTTATTGTAAATAATACATAATCACCATATATGCTGATTAAATCTTTTCTAGATGATTAAAATGACTTTAATATTATATCACATCATACTGTTTTGAATCAATGCAGTGCAGTAATAATGACTGTATCTTTAGTATGCATGTCAATTATCAATTAACCTTCTACTGCACATTACTTAGAGCACTGTATTGAAAGTACATCATTATGGGGCCAGCAGGTGGCATGATGGTTAAGGCACTGGACTCCCACAGGGTTGACCGTGGTTTGAGTCCTGGACCTGGTAATATGATTTCAGGCTCAGGAGGTACGCGTGCGTACCCAAAATTCCAGGAGGAGAATGGAGAAGAAGGGATTGCCGCATGGCTGTCCCTCCTGCAGGATGATTTCTCACTTTCCTTCTCACTGTCGTCCTCTCTGGCGAGCACACACCCACTGTAGCATAAACCTTAAGAAAAACAAACAAAAAAATACATCTTTAAAAATGTTCATTTTTAATTAATATAATATTTCATTGTACTGTCCTTGTTAAAAGACATGAGAATGGTATAGCGGGTGTCAGTGTGTGCTGTTTAATTGGACACCACGCTCTTCGGTCTCCTGTTCATTTATGTATTTCTCCAACCAAATTGTGTTCAGTGCCCAGCTAGGGTTTACAGGACAGAGATGCCTCTGCCCGGCATGCAGGAGCCAGTGTGCATCTGCGGGGCTCAGGGCCACCAGGGACCTGCTCACCTCAGTGAATTTAAGCTCTTGCAGCTGTGCTTCACTCACTGTCACGTACTTCCCACAGGGGACAAGTGCTTGTCAGACATGCCCTACGACGGCAGCGCCAGCTACGAGAAGGAGAACGAGATGATGACCTCCCACGTGATGGACCAGGCCATCAACAACGCCATCAACTACCTGGGGGCCGAGTCCCTGCGCCCGCTGGTGCAGACGCCCCCGGGCGGCTCGGAGGTGGTGCCCGTCATCAGCCCCATGTACCAGCTGCACAAGGCCCCTGCGGAGGGCGCTGCGCGCGCCAACCACGCAGCCCAGGACAGCGCCGTGGAGAACCTGCTGCTGCTCTCCAAGGCCAAGTCGGTGTCCTCGGAGCGCGAGGCCTCCCCGAGCAACAGCTGCCAAGACTCGACGGACACCGAGAGCAACACGGAGGAGCAGCGCGGCGGCCTCATCTACCTGACCAACCACATCGCGCCGCTCGCGCGCAACGGGCTGTCGCTGAAGGAGGAGCAGCGCGCCTACGACGTGCTGCGCGCCGCCTCCGAGAACTCGCAGGACGCCTTTCGCGTGCTCAGCACCAGCGGCGAGCAGGTCAAGGTGTACAAGTGCGAACACTGCCGCGTGCTCTTCCTCGACCACGTCATGTACACCATCCACATGGGCTGCCACGGCTTCCGGGATCCTTTCGAGTGCAACATGTGCGGCTACCACAGCCAGGACCGCTACGAGTTCTCATCGCACATCACGCGGGGCGAGCATCGCTTCCACCTGAGCTAAGCCGGCGGCCGCAGCCGCGCCCCGAAGCGCAGGGACTGCTGCCCTGGCTCGCCCTCGCCCTCCCCGTCCGCAGGACGGGCGGACCAGAGCCTGTGTGTTTAGATTTTTTTAAGCTTATTGCTTGGGATTGAGTTTGCTTTGGAAAACAAGGTTTTTGTTGAGCGAGGCAGGGCTGCCTCGGGAGCACCGAGAGCCGCTCTGTGGGTATCCAAGTTCTGTAGAGTCTAGCTGCCATTCCCCCACCTGTTGCTTCCTAGAACCGCCCCCCCCTTCTCCGAACAATGAGTCCGAATTTTCATAGAATCTATAAAACAGGCCAAAGGCTGGGAAGGAGCAAAAGCCCCTGTGCTAAGCACGGGTTCGTGTACTGGCAGTCTTTCCCAAGTCCCCGGATGCAGTGGTCAGGCCCCTGAGCTGTGGCCATCTTAACAAGCTCTGCAGTGAGCAGACCGGCCAGAGCTGTGGCTGCCCGAAAGTGCCCAGTCCGTGCATCTAAGGCCCAAGGCTGCACCGTTTTAAGGCAATTATTAAGGTGCATTCTCCACAAGAAAATTAATTAAGAACAGTTGTGTGTTGAGCTGCCCTGAGCAGGGGATGAAAGAAGAGGCCGGAGAACCTTCTAGACTCCTAGATTTCCAAGCTTCTGAGATGTTGCCCAGATATCTGAGGCTGAGCCTCTGAGATTTGCTGCCAGATAAGATAAACTTAACTTTCCACGGGCACACCTGAAAAGCCTTCATCTTTTGTTTTTTCGTGGCATGCCTTTAATGGCCCCAAAAGTCTATCACTACATTTTAAACACCAGTCTCAAAATTTATACCTTAATTTTTTTTGAACCCTCCAATCGTCAAATTCCTTAGAAACCAAAGGTGTATTCCAAATTCCACCGTCCTCCCTCTGGTTTTCTTTTCTTTTCCTAGCTGTCTCTTCCTAAGACCAGAGTCAGTTTTCCTGCAAAAGCCCAACCCTAGCCTTTATTTTTCATTAAGTCTGTATTCTATTTGTAGCTTCAGGTCCAGATTTCTTACTGTTGGTCAATTTTTGCCCTACCCTCATTGTATACTACTCTTGTTTTGAAGCCCTGAAAGAATGATGTGGAATGACCGCTAATTTGCAGATCAGTGAAGTATATGAGACCTACTCTCTCTGTTGCTAGCTCACAGAACTCACCTGTGTGAAGTTAAACCCTCAAACATTCTAAAATGCTCTACCAAGAAGACAAGGCAGCCTGTGTGCCCACACAGGAGTAGGATATGTGGTTCTGCCGCCTTCATGGCCCCATAGGGGCCAGGCACACAGTCCTCATGCCTGGACACTACCGCCCACCAGTTCTCACGGGAGGGAGGCAGCGGTGCTGCAAGTGAGAACCTGCCCAGCCATGCTAAGATGCCCACGCCTCTGTAAGGTTCAGGTCAGATGTTTGGGGCTTTGAATCCCAACCAGGAAGGCTCTCCCTCAAGAGTAATCGTGTCATTCAGCTGTGTAGGCAGAGAAGAGCTACAGTTTGAAATGCCTTCAGTATTTGTCTTTACCAAAACTGTCCCAAGGTGCCCATGAACAGACAGGAGAAAATGTACACAAAAGCCTCAATGTTTAACCTAAACCAGGGGTTGTTCGCCTCAGCCCTGTTGACGTTTGGAGCTGGATAATCCTTTGTTACGGGAGACTGTCCTATGCTCTGTAGGCTGAGTGGTCACTGCCCAGTAGATGCTAGAAGCCCCAGCAATCGACAGCCACAAATGTCTCCAGATATTGCCAGAGTCCCCTAGGAGGCAAGCTCAATCCTGGTGGAGAAGCGTTGATGGAAATGAATACTAAGCCAATCAGAGATCTGGGAAGCCTTACACTGATTAAAAAAATTGAAAAATTGGAAGCAATTATCCCAATCAGCAGGATCAAGCCTGCCTTGTGCTCTTTGGGAATCATTCTATTGATAAATTCTGTAAATGAATTACTCCTCTTCGGTCTTCAGAAATGTGCCTCATTGTGTGCATTTGGATCTTGTTGAAGGGACAGTGTTCACAGAGGTATCATTGTTGAGTCGTAGCTTTCTTTCCTTGTAGGTCAGTGTAGCATTTTGCAACTGGAAATAAACAGACTTGGAGTAATGTAGACATGAGTGCACTGAGTGAAAGTCAGGAGAGAGGAGCTAGGGCCATGGACAGCTTCCTTTCAATATGCAACTACAGAGAAAGATACGCCTTATCCAAATGAATATATTCCAGGTGAGAGCCTTCTTAGAATTCCAGTTTGCTAGCCAATTTCCCTTCCCTGTTGTTTTTCCATCCATCCAAGAGTCAGTTGGTTGAAGGGAGTTATTTTTCTAGTGGCATTCAAAGAACGCTTAAACGGAACTGTAAATAGTGGCTTCAAGGTGTTCTTTTTCGAAATGCTTCATCTCCCCCCACCCCCACTGCCTTTTATAGCCAATGTAAATGTCTATTTGCAAACCTTGGTTGTGGTTTTATATCGTAATGCCATTTTCTTTCCCAGAAAGATTGTATTTAAAGTAAGTTTTCATATAATGTTGACAAGTCATTAAATTATGTTTGGAAGGAGGCCATATTCTGTACCAAAATTTGCTCTCTGAGCTGGTAAAAGTAGGATTTTGCATGATATCTCACCCTTTTTGTTCTGTGGTTTGTTCTGTTGTGGGATGGTGTGTGTGTGTGTGTGTGTGTGTGTGTGTCTTGAGTACCAGTGTGTATTGAAGTGTGCCGAGATTCCATGCACTATCACTGTGTTTAAAGAAATACCAGAGACAGGAGGGACTCCAGTAGCAGGTCAACCTGCCAATTACAGCTAGAAATCACTAGTTACCACCACCACCACCACCACCGCCACCGCCACTACCACCACCACCCTGTCTCCCCAGCTTACTATGATGTGGAGAGGTTGAGTCTCTTTCCCCTGCTCCCCGGCTCCTTCTGTAATTTGTCCCTTACTGGGTGTGATTATCCTAACAAGTCACTAAAATCATTGCATTATCACCAAAGGGCATGTCTCAGCACCAGTCACTTCACATGTTCCATTTCACACTGAGAATCAACCACATAATAAAATGTTACAGTCATCACTGAGAAAGAGAGCTACCCGTTATGAAGACGTGGGTTCCATTTATGTTTTTTTTTTCCATGTCTGTGCTTTTTTCTTGTTTTGTATTGACTACATTGCAATTCTTTCTAGTGTCATCTTCTTGCCAAAAGAAAAGCAAGATGAATTGGATTTATGTAGACAGATCAAGACACAAATGTACACCTGTGTCCTTCACTTCCTAAGTTCTATCAAGAGTCAAGTCTATTCAAAATGAAGAATCAAGTCTATTTAAAATCCAGATGACTCTTGTTCATTTCAGTGTATTTTACTTTAAAATTAACCAAAATGAGATTTAGTTACAATGTACAGGTATCAAAAAAAAAAAAGCACATATACTTTTGGTGCAGACAGCACTCACTGTGAACATGTATAACCAGATATTAATATGCAATATTATTTCCAATACTTTCTAATACACTTTTTTATAATGTGTGTGGAGATTGTTAAAGTTGAATCTGTTTGTATCCAATACAGCTTTAGATCTTCAACTGCCCTTCTGGCAAATACACGCACAGGATTGTAAATGAGAAAATGCAGTCGTATTTCCGACCTGCCTCTGTGATGATGTTAAGTTATTTCTGTTTAGCTGTGAACAAGGGATGTATCACTGAAGAAATAGAGTATCCTTTTGTACACATTTTGAAATGTTTCTTCTGTAGAGATAGAACAAATAAATGCAATGAATACTCTGTCTTCCCTATCCCATGAAGTCCAGTGCAGTAGGAATGTGCTGTAGACTGATGCTCACTCACACAGGTAGGTCCCAGCCAGTGAGGAAGAGGAGATGGGCCTTCCTTTAGACAGTTGCAGTGTGAGCTGGGAACACATATGTGATTCTGGAGATAGGACCATGTTTCCTTCCAGCAGAGTGGTTCAGCTCCACAGACGGGTCCCTTCTTATCCATACCTATGCTGGGCTTGGGAATACTCAGTCATAGTCTCTGATCTTCACATGTGAATTTGAGGGAGGAGACCAGGACAACAAATACATTTCAACTGTCCACAGCACACCATGGTGATGTCGTGAGTGGCGGGGGGACATGGCAGTGGAGCACAGAGGACAGAGAGACCACAGTGATCACACCTCACAGTGGTTTTGCTCAAAACTGCACAGTACACCAGAGTAGGGCCATTACCATGAGGTTCATCATAATCTCTGCTCAGAAATCCTCAGTCCCTTTAGACCAAAAGCCAGCCACCATCCAAGTCAGAGCTAATGAATAAGATAAGGTGACTGAGTTTATGGGGCATGATGAAACTCAAATGAATTAAACATTGGGCTTCACTTCAGGCCGTGGCAACAGTTCCCCAAAATATCCAACAGTTCCCCCATAGGACATGTGAACTTGGAGGAAAAAGTGAGAAATCACCCCCCAGCAGGAATGGCCATGCTGCAATCCCCTCTCTTCCATTCTCCTCTTTTTTTTTTTTTTGGGGGGGGGTGGGGAGAGGATTTTGCTATAGGGCGCGTACGCTCGCCAGACAGAGACAGAGAGAAAGAAAGCGAGAAATCACCCCCCAGGGGGATGGCCAGGCCGCAATCCTTTCTCCTCCATTCTCCTCTCGGGATCTTGGGCACGCATGCACACATGCCCAGCGTGAGTTTTAAGCCACCAGGTCCTGGTTGCAAACCACGGTCGACTACATGGGAGTCCAGCGACATAGCCATTATGCTAACTGCTGGTCCCCCATTCTCCTCTTGGGATCCTGGACTCCTACACACATGCTCCTGGTGCATCCCTGGGACTCGAACCACATGGTCGTCCATGTGGAATCTAGCACCTTAACCATCATGCCACCCACTGGCCTCACCCCGCTCTTTCAAAAAGATAAGGTCTTGCTATGCTGCAATCTTTCTAACTCAGCCTTCCAAATGGGATTATAGTCACAGACCACCATGTGGCTCTTTTAGACAGGAATCTCGTTGCCCAGGCCGGCCTCAAGCTTGCACTTTTCCTGCCTCAGTGTCTCCAAGTTGCTGGGATTCCAGGTACTCGCCACCATGTCCAGCCTTAGGTTACACGAGAATAATCTAGGCCTCCCATGCAGACCCAGTCTGCAGAGTCTAGTGCCTTAGTAGCATATGTCCCACAGAGGGAACTTAAACATCTCTTTTGCCAAGGCATCATCCTTAGAAGTTTCAGCCTCCTTAGCTTGCCTCCTGAAAGAGTATCGTTTATGTATACTCGCACATATGATGATAACATCTGGTTCAAGTCCTGGACCTGGTGGCTTGAAAATCATATCAGGCATGTGTGCATGCATGCCCAAAATCCCAGGAGGAAAATGGAAGAGAAGGGATAGCAGCATAGCCATCTTCATGGAGGGTGATTTCTCACTTTCCCCCCATCTCTCTCTGGCAAACACACATGCTCTATGGCAAAACCTTAAAAAATGGAAAAAAAAATAAAGCTGGGCTCAAACTAAGGGAAAAATGTAGTTTATAAGAGTGGAGGCTTGAGAGAGCTAGGAACTTGTAAATATTTGTAACTGCGATATAGCCTACCAGCTCGGGTTTCTTAGGATGCGTAATAAATATTCATTGGAGGCATCGTGTGAAGGGAGTTGCCTGCACTTGCTCGTCCTAGAAACCAGGGATGCCATGACTGCAGGAAGGAGCTGAGAGCCCTGAGAAGGATGACGGACTTTATTTCTTGGCTTTTATTGCAAGAGAGAACATGTGCTTGCTGGGCAGAGACAGAGAAAATGAGAAAGCACCTTCAGTGGGGTATCTTCATGTCACAGTCCCAACCACTTCTCTATCCTTTTGGGATTTGGGGCACACATACATTCTCCTCTCGGGATCTTGGGCACGCACACACACGCGCCCGGCGTGAGTTTAAGCCACCGGGTCCGGGACTCGAACTGCGGTCGACTACGTGGGAATCCAGCGACATAGCCATTACGCTAACTGCTGGTCCCGCCCAGTGGGTTTTTAAAGCTGCCAGGACTGGGATTCAATCCACAGTCAGCCATGTGGGATCCAACTCCCTCAACCACTAAGCTGCAAGGCCAGCCCTTTATTACCTCTCATTTTAATAGTCATGAGACTTATTCTCGGCCTTGTCTTTTGGCGCTTGTAAACCTGTAGCATTCATTTACCTTCCGGTCTGCTGCTCACTCCTGAGGAGGGCTACGCAGTTAAAGGGTGAGCTGCGTGCCCTCTTGAACCACTCATTGAACTGATCATGTGGTGGGACTTCTACCCCTAATTTTGCCCTTAAAACGTATGTGGGGAACACCTCAGGGAGACCAGGTCTTTTCAGCATGAGCTCTCTGCTCTCCTTGCTTTGCACTTTGCAATAAAGCTGTACTTTCCTAAAAAAAAAAAAAAAAAAAAAAAAAAAAAAAAAAAAAAAAAAAAAAAAAAAAAAACAGGTGAGTTGCATTTCAAATGATAATGAGAATTTGGAAATTGGAAGCTGAAGATCAGGATGCGGGGAGCTAGAAGACCAAGCTTCCTTATCCCACTTCCAGTGAATCTGGTAATTTTTTTTTAATCAGAATAAAACATCGTGGAGGTGTTTGTGACTCCTAGGTGAACCTCTCTGCAGTCTTATTGAAAGCACGTGGATGTTCCAGGAATGAAATCCTTTTGGCTGTTTCCAAAGTCATGTATTTCTGTTATGTCCTCTCAGTTCTAGCACAGAGCTAGGCACAAAGACCCTCAAGGAACTGAGCAATCAGTAAAGGACTCAGAGGAAGGAGCTCTGCATTCCGGCAAAGCCCTGGCCATGCTTTGGAGACCTCAGACCTTTCCTCAGTACCAGATCCTACAGTAGCAGCCAGCTGCAATGGCACCCTCGAAGGAATGGGGCAAAACGTAGGTGCTGCCTACATAGCCTTTTCCAGATCATCACCGCACACTACCTGTAACCAGGCAGAAAGGCCTGTAACCTTTGGCTCTTAGAATGAGAACACCACCTCATCCAAGATCCCATTAGTTTCTCCTGCTGTTAACCAGTCCCAAGCAAACCCATCAGGAGCCCCAGGCTGCCCCAAAGCTCCCTCACCAACCCCAGCTTTGCCTGGGTGCCAATGCTGCTGACCATCTCCCAGGGCTCCGTTTCTTAAATGCAGCTCAGCATCACTTGGGTGGGTGCTTGTGAAATACATAGTTTATCTCCCACACAGACTGGAAGAGGTGTAGATGCAGCCCACTTACCAGGGGTAGGACTCGCCCTCCAAGCTGTGTTAAGAGATTCCCAGCCCTACTCCTCCTTGAGGTCTCTATAGCCTTGATCTCTTCTTTAGCCTAAGCCCTTCGGGGATGGGAGCATAATGATTAATAATCTCTCTCTTTACACACACACACACACACATTTATATATATCATCTCTATCCTGTTGGGATTTGATGCATGCATGCACAAGTGCTCAGGGTGTACACACACACATGAATCAGAAAGTGGGGGAAAAAAAAACAAAATACTATTAGTAGCTTTGTGACTCATAAAATGTAGAAGACAGAACATCAGTGCATGACCTCAGTGTGTTTCCTCTCACCCCAGAATGGACAGACTTACTCATCTCGCCATAGGCAATACTTAAGCTCAGGCAACCCCAGAAAAGCCCAAGTCCCTGCCCTGCAAGACCAGGTTCAAGGGTCCAGAACCTGCACCCGGCAGGCAGCAGAGACCAAGAGGCAGCATGCTTGGCTCCTACATCTAGACTCAACTGAGCCAACTCTCCTCCCAGGGGGTCAGCAAGCGGCTTTGCTGCAGTCCCTCTACATGGAAATGGGAGCCCAGGAAAGTCCCTGCCTGTCCCAGCCCCCCAAACTCGCTGGGGCATGACACTTATAGAAACACCAAGTTGGTGGCCATATCTTCCTGAGGAGGAAGGTAAGAGCCTCACGTGGAGACCCTTTGTTTATCCCCCTTTTTGGCGAGGTCCAGGACAGGAGCCAGGTGGACATCCTTTGGGGATCCCAGCTGCTGGGCAGGATGCATTTCATCCAGCTCTGGGGCAAGCCCAAGGTCCCTGGAGCAGAGGTAATGGTCTGGGGCCTAGCACTTGCGCCCTGGTGACACAATGAATCTGAGCAACGGGAAGCAGATGTACCACCATGGTCCCTGGACACAACTGGGAACCTACCGTGCGGAGAGGAAATTTGCATAATAAGGATAATTTGGTACCAAAACTGTCCCCTGAAGTCAACTGCATGGATCTCGGTCCAGTTAACAAATTTCACTTCTTCTTTCCCATGTTTTGTCAAACCAGCTAGATGTGACGTTGAGTGTGTGAATTGTCCAAGGTTTCTTCTCTCCCTCTTTGAGTCAGCCCCACGCCTCTTTTTCTCTGTTCAGCCACACTCCTGCTTCCATGAGGGTGCTGCACACATTCACAAGTGGCCTCGCCCACAACCTGTTTCCAGGCACACCTGGAATGAGGCCCTTCTTCCCTCAGCAAAATCATCCCCAAACCTCTTGGTTACATGGGATTCCAGGCTCCCAGAAAGCCCTCCACCTCCTAACCACCCCTCTCCCGACGCAGTCTCGCTCTGCTGCCTCCTGCACCTGTAGCAGCTTCCTCATTGTCATTATCCCTCCAGCTTCCTGTGGGCAGAGGCAGGCGGGTCCCAGAACAAGAAGGGCATGTGGTTTCAGGGTCCCTCAATTCAATTCCCCTTTCAGGGCCCTCCCCCCTCCTGGGCACTACCCTTCGAAAAACCCTCCGTGGATCCCCTCTGCACACACCCCACTTCTTGCCTCTATGGGCCTCACTATTCCTTATTTAAATTGCTTTTATACTACCCACAGAAAAACAGTCATACATTTATATCCATTGATGCAGAAATAAAATAAATCCATGAATATGAGCTCAGGGTTGTCACAGTCACATGGTGTCACAGACCTGTCACAGTGACCTTAGCAGTGCAGGAGGCTGATCTACAGGGTCAGATCTACACTCCCCAGAAGGGCATTCTGCCTTTTTGAGATGTGACCCCAACTGATCTCCCAAGCCTCCTTTCAACCCCCAAATCACCCTGGATTCCCAAGGGCACTCATACCCTTTGTGTAAGTCTGTGCTGGGGCTCGCACTGCACTGACTTAAAGGCCAGCCTCCTCTATCAGGCTGCATGTTTCTGGAGGACAGAGGCTACATTGTCCTGAGCCTCCAGTAATAATGGTCCATGGAGTGGTGGATCCCTTCCCAGCTCCCTGGGCTCCCTGAGATCTTCTCTTGCTTCACATGATGATCCAGACCCCGGCCCACAGCTTTTCCTTCAGAAATGGCTTTCCATCTTTCTACTTGCTTCAGGCCAGCATCAATCCTTCTGTGGAGAAAGGGGCAGGATGCAATGGGACATTGACCCTGTATTCTTCAGGGTCCCAGAGCTCTCCAGGTGTGTTTTCTTCTTATCCTGGGATTCAGGCCCTCACTGGGGAGCTCACCAGAAGTCTGGAAGAGTAGTCTGGGGTGAAACTGCTGTGGAGAAGAGGTGAGGCAGGAGCGGGCCCCCATGAAGAGAGGAAACCTCAGCTAGCACAGTAGTTAGTGTCATGGAGAGCAGTCACAAAGTCCTCTGGGGGCTTTTTATTTTCCAACATAAATATATTTTTACTTCTATCAACATGTGTTTATATAACTCCCATTCAAGTGTTATTCTATACATATGAGTTGGTTCTGTCTCACCAGCAGTGATCAAACCTGCACTTGCCAGTCTAGAACCTAGGGCCAGGGACAGAGATGGAAAGACATCAGGCCAGTATGCTGGAAGAGCCATAGGTAAGATGGTTAGCAAGAATGGCAGGTGAGTATGTTGGAGCCAAGCTCTGTGCCACCTAATATGGGACCTGGAATGCAAGTAGGATCCTCAGGATCAGAACATCTCAGGTGAATCTCAGAAAACTAAATGTAGTAGGGGAGGCAATTGGAATCATACAAAATATTCTATTAAAACCAGAGAACATGAAAATGTAAAGTTCTTTGTTGAGAACAATGTATATGGTAATATCCTTGAGATGATCACACACTGCATACATGCTTTGAAAAACTATATTGCATACCATAAAGCTGTACAACAATTAACTGTAAATGAGAAATTATAAATAAAATTAAAAATTGAAAAAATAGAACCAGAGAACACAGAAAGAATGGAAGTCAAAATGAAAGAAAGAAAATGAGACAAAGAAAAAGAGCAACAAATACAATAAAAAAAGTTATGAGTGTAGCTTGTATTAATCTGACTATACCAATGTAAGGGTCAATAATCTAAAGATATTAATTAAAAAACAGAAATTGTCAGAGTGGGTCTAAAAATAAGACACCCCGAGTTGTCTATAAAATCTCCACTTTACATATGAAGACACAAGGCCAGTAGGGTGGTTAAGGCACTGTACTCCCACATGGCCAACTGTGGTTTGAGCCCTGGACCTGGCAGCTTGAAAATCACACGAGGTGTGCATATATGCATGCCCAAAATCTCAAGAAGAGAATGGAGAAGAAGGGATTGTAATGTGGCCATCCCTCCCTTTATACGTAATTTCTCACTCTCTCTGTCTTTCTCTGTCTCTCTCAAACAAATATAGATTTAAAGTAAAGAAATGGAGGAAGTAATACATAATAACATTATTAAAAGAAAGTAGCAGTAGCTATATTAATTTCAGGTGGGGCAAACTTCACAGTTACCAAACTATCAGGTATAAAGAAGAACATTATGTAATGAAACAAAGTCAGTTCTCCAAGAAGACATAACAATCCTTAACACATATGCACCTAACAACAGAGCAGCAAAATACACAAGGCAAGGGACTGGCAGGTGGCATAGTGGTTAAGGTGTTGGACTCTCACATGGCTGACAATGGTTCAAGTCCTGGACCTGGTAGCTTGATTTTCACTTTCCTTCTCTCACTCTTTGTCCCTCTGGTCAAATAAAAAATAATAATAATAAATTTTAAAATTAAATAAAATAATTCTTTTCTTTGAGAGGTTTTTTTGCTATAGGGCGCGTGTGCTCACCAGAAAGACAGAGAGAGACAGAGAGATAGAAAGCGAGAAATCACCCCCCAGGGGGGATGGCCACACCACAATCCCTTCTCCTCCATTCTCCTCTCGGGATGTTGGGCATGCATGCACACACGCCCAGCGTGAGTTTAAGCCACTGGGTCCAGGACTCGAACCACGGTCAACTACATGGGAGTTCAGTGACATAGCCATTACACTAACTGCTGGTCCCCAATAAAATTCTTCTTTAAAATATACACAAAGAAAAAATTAATAGAACTGTAAGTAAAAAGAGATGAACGCACTATACAGTTGGTGACTTGAATACTCTCTCTCACAAATGCAAAGACCTCACAGGTAGTAAGTCAGTAAGGATGTAGTTGGACTCAAGGACAGGAGTTATTTGTGTCAAGAAAGGTGGCAAGAAAGTTTCAGGTAGGGGGACAGCAGGAACCAATCCAAAGGCTCAGACATGGAATATTGTGCTAAGGAGGGCCAGGCTGTAGGGTTGGTCTAGAGTGGCCTCTGGAGGAAGGGTGGAGATGGGTGTGATCCCCAGTTTCAGGTAGTGAAACTAAGGCCAGGGAAGCAGGGGGCCTTTTTCAAGGTCACAAGGAGTCACCCTCCAGCTACATTTCCTACATCCCATTATGCACAATACAAAAAAAAAAAGAGAGAGAGAGAGAGTGGGGTAAAACACTTCAGAAAAAAAGCCACACACTCTCATTCCCTCTTGGAGATTCAGTGTACCTTAGTACTTGGAAGCCCCAAGAAAAATGAAACATGCTTGTCGAATCCAGTGTTTCATGGTTGTACATAACTCCAAAAATGCCCTGCCATGTTTTTTTTTTTTACTATTATCAAGATGTTTATCACCGTAGGAGGAAATAGTTTATGGTATGAGTTCCTAATGAAAATGCCACAGATCAGGGTAAGCAACAGCTGGCCTGGCTGGCCTCTTCCTGTCCTGGCTATGGTTCTGATGTCTGTCCTGGGATCATTAACGTCCCCAGCATGCTGTCCCTTCCTGCATTGCCAGGCCCTGCAGCAAGAATGAACACACATTCTCAGCTCCCTGGTGACTTGGCTAATGTCGCCCATTCCAGGGTTGACTAGGTGGCCCTGCAATCACCCCCTCTGTTCAAGTTGGCACTTCTGCTGACAGAAGGGACATCATGGGAGCCAGCTGCTCCCCATGCATAGAACTGGCTAAGGGGTACATATGTCTGCTGCTGACAGTGATGTGGCCAGGGCACTTCAGAGCTGAAATTGGGGGGCTCATTATTCCAGTAGCAGGTGACAAAGAGGCAGGACTGTCAGCTTCCTCAATCTGCATCTCTACTTGGCATCCAAATGCAGTACCTCAGAACAGATTTAGCGCCTCAGTGTTTGGGTTGACATGAAAAATACCAGCCTACCATTTCTTTATGTTTTCTAGTTCAGGCCTTAGTGAACAGGATTAGACTAGCTGTAAAATGCTTAGAGACTTGACTGAAGAGGGAAAAAAATCATCATTTGAGACTAGCCCCATAGCCAGATTCAGGAAGCCCAATCCCACATGGCTGACCATGTAGTTCAAATCCCATTCCTAGTGACTGAAACATATCGGGTATGCATGCGTGTGTGCCCAAAATCTCAACAGATGAAGAAATGGAGGAGAATGGATTGAGGTGTGACCAAACCCCATTAGGCCACTAGAGATTGTACGTTCTCTCTCTCTGTCTCTGTCTCTCTCTTTCTCTCTCTTGAACATGCCCCCTGGCAATTAAAACAACAACAGCTATTAACCAAAATGTTTAGCCAGCCAAACCATACTATCAAATTCTTAGCCAAGTATCAAATATCCACCACACAAGGTGCGAACAGTTTACCTTACTGGGTGAAGTGAGGTGCAAAAATTCAAAAAGAACTTTCTTGAGCAGCCTTGCTTTCTTTATATACATAAAATTGTGGGCTCGACCTTAGTATAAAGACCCTGTCTTTAAAAGGACAAATAAGGGACCAGTAGATGGGATAATGGTTATGTCACTGGACTCCCACAGAGTCAATCACAGTTCAAGTCCTGGCCCAGCAGCTTAAAACTCAAGCCGGACACATATGCATGCATGTCCAAAATCCGAAGAGGAGACTGGAGGAGAAGGGATTGCAGTATGGCCATGCCCCCTGAGGGGTGATTTCTTGCTTTCTGTCTCTCTCTGTGTCTCTGGCACCCTATAGCAAAAATCTCACTCAAAAAAAGAAAAAGGGCAAAGAAACTAATTTGACTAAATAGGAGAGAAAATGGAACCCCTCCACTGCAATGAGGACACCCCAGTGTTCTAGAAACCATGGGTGGCTGTGCTTACCATATCAGACAAGGCAGATATGAGACATTTCCATTGTCACAGAAGGCTCTGCTGGGGACCGATGACAGCACTCTGGCGCCTCCCCACCTTGTGCCCCAGGCTCCCCAGTTCCTGGGCCCTGGAGGGTGTTCAGCAGACATTAATTTCCTCCCCACATAAACCATTTCCCAAAGAGGCCTGCTCTGGGCTTCTGAATCCCAGAGGCTACCTTCGATGCCAAATCTGCAGCCACTTCCACTTCCCCTTTTGCCCCCCAGGCCCTTCGCCCTGTCTGAGAGGGAAATGGCATTTGCTTCTCATAAAGCAGGCACGTGGGTCCCTTCAAGGTGTTGGCTGACTTGCTGGCCTTTTCCCTCAATGCCAGGAGCCCCTGGGCTCTTCGCCCAGGCTCCCTGAGAGGGTGAGCCCTTCTGGGGCCCTGTGACCTCCAGTCCTCCCCTGCCAAACAGAACTGCAACCTGCAAAACAGAAACTGGGAGTGGAGCGAGGGTGGGATTGCCAGCAAATAGGGAAGGGCATGCTACGCCCTGCTGGTCTTCTTGCAGGATCATCCTCCTCTCAGGAGAAAAAGAGGAAAAAAGGCAAATCACTTTCCTCTTGCTTCTGCTTCTCCTAAATAAACTGCTTGCCTAATTTCCTTTGCAGTTAGAGAAATGTTCCTTGTGAAAGCCACTATTTCCACACATTCACACACTGCGGATTCCGGGCCTGGCATTTGCATGTCCAGGCTCCACAGTTGAAGCTGTCCTCGGTTCATGGAGGAGGGCAAGCCTCAGGACAAGTCAGTCTGGCCCAAAGCATCTGATTCTCCTTTCAGCAGTGCCAGCCTTCACTAGACTCAAGAGTGCTGGGTTGGGGGCAATACAGCTCTGGAAGTTTCCATCTAAGGGCTGGGATCTTCCAGCACAGCCCATGACCTTGTCAGCCAACACAGCTACCTGAATGGGGCAGCCTTCTTTGTCCCTGACTGTGAAAGACTGAAACGCAGGATAGGGAAAGCCAGACCATTCATATTCAAGGGCACATACAGTCAAGTTCCTTCCTAATCCCAACCTCTGCTTGGATATTTGTGTGTGTTGGCATGCAGGTGGGAACCAGTGCAGTTAATAACTCAGCCTACCTGTTTCCTCTAAGAAATGGATACCAGGGCCAGAAGGTGGTACACAGATTGGGGCAGCTGGATCCCACATAGCCAAGTGTGTGGTTCAAGTCCTGGGACCACCAGTGTGTGCATGCCCAAAATCCTAAGAGGAGAGTGAAAGAAAGAGGATTGTGGCATGGCCATTCCCCTTGAGGGGAGATTTCTCTCTCTCTCTCTTTCTTTCTGTTTCTCTCTGGCAGGCACACACAAGTCCCCCAGAAGCTAAAGAAGAAAAAAGAAAAAAAGAAAGAAAGAAAGAAAGACTGTGGCTGGCCCTATACTGCAGTGGTTAAGTGCTGTGCATTGGAAGCTAGATCATACATGACCAATCAAAGTTCAAATCCTGGCCTTGGCAGCTTTAAAAACACACCAGTCATATGTGCACTAAAGTTCTGATGGGATGGAGAAATGGAGAAAAGATGGCAGTGTGACCACACCCCACGAGGGAGTGCTTTCTCCAATCCCCTTTCTCTGTCTCTCCGGTGAGCACATGCACCCTCTGGTCTCTCTGGTGAGCACATAGTCGACCCTCTGGCTTACAAAAAATCCAATAAACAAACAAAAAAGCAACAAAAAAAAAAAAAAAAACCTATTCTAACAGGAGTAGGAAGGATTCAGTGAGGTAGCAGATGTGAAGAAAGCCCTTGTAGAATGTCGGCAAGGTAATCGACCCATTATCAAGCATCCTTGTGAGTACAAGGAGACTTCAAAAAGTTCATGGAAAACTGGAATGAAGCAAATGTCAGAAAAGCAGTTCTCCCGGAGACCTCCCAAGTCAAACATAGAAGACAGAGCATTCGGGAGTCTAATTAACTATAAAGAATTTAAGATTTTAAGTGAACTATATTAAAATAGACAAAAGCGAAGACAAATTTGAGCTTTTTAGCAAATTAATTGAACAATTCCTAGAAGCTGAGTTGAAATTCTTTTAAAAAGTGTCAAAATTCAAAGTACTTTCCAGAGCAATGGTTATAACCGCCTCTGGGCCTCCCGGGAGCACGAGGAAGCCTGAGGAACGCTCTCCCCCTAGTGGTGACCTAATGCAAGTCCGTCCAGAAAACACACTGACAATGCTTGGCCTCCTGGGGGGAGACCCTGCACCCTGGTCTGGAAAGACACCTCTGCACCTTCTGGTCACCCTTCTCCCTCGACAGAGGGAGAGGCTGAGCCCAGGGCTGCAGTACATGTGCCCTATGAGTATCCTTTGCTAATGGCTTCATTTTAAAATTGCTCTTATGGGCTGGTCCCATAGCCTAGTGGTCACAGGGCCCACCACAGTTCAAAGTCTGGCCATGGAAGCTTGAAAACTCACACACTGGGCTTGCGTCTTTGCCTATTCAAAATCCCAACAAGATGGAGAAATGGAGAAGGCATCCCAGGAACACCCTAACCCAACTAGGGGATGCTTTCTCTCCTTCTGTCTCTGTGTCTCTCTGAACACACACACGCATCTTCTGTAAATTAAGAAAAGAAATTGGGTCAGCAGATGGTGTGGATGTTGGGGTGCTGGATCCCACATGGCTAGCTGTGCAGTTTGAGTCATGGACCCAGCAGCTTGAGGATCGCGCCAGGCATGTGTGTGGTCCCAAATCCCAAGAGGAGACTAGAGGAGAAGGGAATGTAGCATGGCCATCCCCTAGAGGGAGGGGGGGTTCCTCTCCCTCTCTCTCTCTCTCGTGAGTACACATGCTTTGTAGCAGAAAATTAAAAACAACAACAAAAAGAAATTGCCCTTTCTGCTAGCCAGCTCTTAGGCCTAGTAAAATCAAGTCTTGAATAAACCCTGTTAACAAGAGCAGAGCTCTATCCCACATCCAAAGAGACTGCAGGGGCAATCCTGCTCTTTTACTCCGTGGCCTGAAACACTTCTAGCCCTAAGGAATGCTCCCATTCTACCCTACCCTGCACCCTCTTCTCCTGGCCTCTTCTGAACTTGACCCAGGCCTGAAATAAGGGTAGGAAGAGTCCCCACAACCAGAACCTCACTGAGGATGGGCCTTTCTGATGACTGGCTCTTCCCCTGCTGCTGGTCTTGCCACCTTCTCTGTCTGGGACACCATCCTGTAGAGAGTGGACCACAGAGTGTGACCACAGATGCTGACAGACCTGGGTTCAAATCTGAGACCCGCAATTTTCAGCTCAGGGAAGTGTGGGCCTGGATCTCCTGACACTGTTTGTTCTCTGTGAAGTTGGGGTGCTAATAATCCCTCCTCCAAAGGTGGCCATGACGATGAAATGAGATAGAAATTCATACCGCCTGGCACCCAAAAGGCACTCAGAAGAGGGAGCTCCCTCCCTCACACCTCAGCCTCCATTCCCTTCCACACCCTCGGTGCCAGTTAGATCCTGAGCCTATTGGCCTAGAAGTGAGGCAGGCTCATCTTTCAGATGAGGGAATCACGGAGCAATCAGGCAGAGCCAGGACACAGCATCCACTGGGAGGCCCCTCCATTCCTGCCCACCAGACTTCCCCAGACTTTTCTTTGGTGACCACTCCGGGTAAGCCCAAGATCGACATCAAGAAGGAACCTAGAGGTCAAGCCTGCCCAGATATTCAGTGATCTGGCCATCACACTGGATTCAGAGCTAAGCCAGGATATTGGAGTGTGAGCTCCGGTTTGTCACATGATAAGAGGCATTAATGTGCACAGTTAGGGGCAGCCAGCTGGTGAGAGGAGAGTACCTATCCACATCACAAAATCAAGGAGACTGCAGTCCTTCGTCAAAGCAGAGGATGTTACAGGGAGACGCTGCCCCAGCTTCTCTGTTACTTCACACATGGCCCTCGGGTCTCACTGGACTGTGACTTCCTCTAAGGCTTCCATGGGAACCCTAAAGGGAGAACTAGAGAAAGTGTTTCATGGTAAGAGATGGCTCAAAGATGCCTCGGGTGGGGGGAGGGTATGGCGTTCCCAGCCGATGGAGGTCTCCATATATTCTCAGAACTTTAAGTGCCCTGTTGTTTGAAGATTCCTGGTCTATTCTATGACTTTTCTATTTCAACACGTATGAGATGTTGGGTCAGCTCCATGGTCTGATGGTTAAGGAAGCTAGATTTCACATGGCTGAGCAAGTGATTCAAATCCCAGCCTTGGCAACTTAAAAAGCACACCAGGCATGTGTGTGTGGGTGCTCGAAATCCCAATAGGGTGGAGGAGAAAGGATTAGCATGACCATGACCTATTAGGAGGTGCTTTCTCCCTTTCCCCTTCTTTTCATCTCTCTGTCTCTCTGTGGCAACTGCACACACCCTCTGGCCGTTAAAGAAAAGGAAAAAAAGACTATGAAAATGTCCTAAGCAGGGGCCAGTGGGTGGCATGGTGGTTAGGGCACCATATTGTACATGGTCAACTCCATAATTTGAGTCCCAGACCCAACAACTTGAAAAACACTCTGGGTTGTGTGCATACATGCCCAAAATCCTAAGAGAATGGAGGGAGAAAGATTGTGGCATGACCATCCCCCTGAGGGGTCATTCTTCATTTTCTCGCTCCGTCTTTCTCAGTCTCTCTCCAACGAGTGCTTGTGCCCTACAGCAAAAATCTAGAAAAAGAAAAGTAAAGAAAGAAAATGTCCTAAGCAACCCAATGACCTTTGGTAATTAATTAATGTACAACCATGTCAGAGAGTAGACTCTTGACTCACAAGCAATTTGGGCTGAGGGAGATTTACAAATCCTCAGCTCTACATAAACCAACACAAATAATGATCTGCCAAAATGCCTGAGTGATGGTGGTAGGGATTGGTGTACCCAATGGTATTCTTTCATTTTTAGAGATATTTTTGCTATAGGGTGTGTGTGCTTGCCAGAGAGACATATACGGGGAGACAGAAAGCAAGAAATCACTCCCCTCGGGGGAGATGACCACACCATAGTCCCTTCTCTTCCATTCTCCTCTTGGGATTTTGGGCATACACACAATGTGCCCAGTGTGAGTTTTAAGCCCCAGGTCCAGGACTTGAACTACAGTCAACTACATGGGAGTTCAATGACATAACCATTCCTCCATTCACTGGTCCCCCCCCCCCCACCAGTGACATTCTTTATAGTTGGCTCACTCTTAGGTTAAAATATTAACCATCGCACATAACATTCTCATTAAAACCCATGCCTCAGCATCCTAACATCACCACCTGACCTGGTATTTGAGGTCCTCAAAAACTGTCAACATCACACATGTTTAATCACATATACAAGATTTACCATATATAGTTCCTTTGTGAAAAAAAAGTATTTTTCAAGCTTAGTTATTCTATTTCCTTCATAAAAGAGTTCAGGGATATGTGCACACACAAAGGAGAGAGAGAATGTGGAACAATAAGTTGTCGTAACATCATAGCCCCTTTCTCTGGGCCTCCAGTCGCTCAGGATCTTGGGACCACACACCTCCAACATGGCTCAAGTCAACTCAGAACTAAACTTGATTTTACTAGGTGCTGTGTGTTGGCTAGCACTACAGAGCTGTACACTACTGTCTGTACCCCTAAGCTTGGCCTGCATTAACATAAAAACCAGAAACTGAGTCATGTTTCTTATACTGAATCCGAGTTCTCAAGGGAAAAGAGAGACAATTGTTCTTTAATTCATGATGCAAGAAACCCCCATTATGGTTTATTTTATTAATATTACAGATAAAAATAAAATAATGGGGGCCAGATGATGGCATGGCTGTGCAAGGTTGATCTACATGGGAAGGCTCTGGGTTTGTGTTAGAAGATCTCCATGCTAGCGGTGGCTGAAGAAATAAGAGTTCAAAAACTAAGGAAACAGCCAACTTAATCATAGGGACGTGTCTGGAGTTGAATATTATATCCCAGAATTTAATCGGGAAGATCAAACCACAACAGAAGAGACTGAACTGGTAAAATAGCATTTTATGACTTTTGACTAAAACATTGCTGATTTTCTTTCTAGGCTTTGTTTTCCGGTTTTAAGAATTTTTGTCCTGTCTTTAAATTACCAGCTGAACTTGCTATTGAAAGTGGTTAGATAATGTAAGAAATTGTATGATCAATAAAATGTGGGGGAAGAAGGAATAGGAGACAACTGTAGACACCAGAGATAGTGTCGGGGCAGGGTGGGAAAGGGCAGAGGGTCAGAAATAGGGGTTATATGGGACCAGCAGTTAGTGTAATGGCTATGTCACTGGACTCCCATGTAATTGACCATGGTTTGAGTCCTGGACCCGGTGGCTCATGCTGGGTGTGTGTGCGTGTATGCCCAAGATCCCAAGAGGAGAATGGAGGAGAAGAGATTGCGGCATGGCCATCTCCCTCTGGAGGGTGGTTTCTCGCTTTCTGTCTCTCTGTCTCTCTCTGTCTCTGTGGTGAACGGACATGCCCTATAGCAAATATCTATCTAAATAAAAAAGAAAGAAAGAAATAGGGGTTATATGTATAATGCATAATTAAGCCACTATGCAGTATATTCTGGATGGGAAATCACATTTTATACTGTTACGTTGATTAGGGAGTGAATGTCTATTAATTCATTAGAAAAAAATGTTTTGGAAAAAAAAACTCATGGAAATACATGTAATGGGAAAACTATGTATGAATTTCAAAAAGTGTTTGTACCAAAATAAATTCATACTTTAATTATAAAATAAATAAATAAGCAAATAATAAATAACTGAAAAATAAAGAGGAAAAATCATAATTATTCAATTAGTGATTCTATAAAATTAGTAAGCTATTAGAAAAAAATCTATTTTATTCTTTCCATGATACTAAACAGAAAAAAAATCTAGACAAAAAATGAGAATATATATATATGAGATATATAACAGGATATTTCATCCAGCTGGAAAAAGGCTTTCTAAAACAGAAAATAATAGAAGTCACAAAATACAGACCTGAAGATTTGACTAATAAAAACTATACTTCAAATACAATTGTCCCTTCTATTTCTTTTTAATTTTTTAATTTTTTTTATTTTTTGCCAGAGGGCATGTGCACTCTCCAGAGAAAGATGGAGAGACAGAGAAAGAGGGAAAGAAGAAAGCACCCCTCAATGGGGTATGGCAATGCCACAATCCCTTCTCCGTTTTTTCATCCTGTCAGGATTTGAGACACACATGCCCACATGCCCATGTTTTTCAAGTGACTGTTTCTGGGACTCAAACTATAGTCAGTGAAGTGGAATCTGGCTCCTCCAGCCACTAGGCTACCCCTTCTATTTCAATGTAGTTTTCTCCTGAGATAACCAAAACCCTCATCTCACCTCTTAAATTTAGCCTGTATGATGCAATGCTGAACAGTATTTATGACATGAAATCTTCGAAGATTGCTATTCAAAGGCTGATACTGTACAATATTGCTCAGCATTTTCCAACTACATCATTTCCTCTGTTGCATTAGGCTGGAGCTTCCTGAACTGCAATGAACATGTAAATTCCCTGGGGAACTAGTGAAATTGCAGGTTCCCTATCTAGTGGGTATGGGTGGGGCTTCTGAGGATGAGAATACTGCTGACCTATAAAAACTCTTTACATTACCTAGAAACTGAGGTGCTGAGGAAAATCCATTTCTAGAGGTCTTATTAAGGTTACCTCCTATTTCTCTTAAGCTCCTATAGTTCTCTGTGTTTTTGTAGGAGTTTTCTAAGCATATAACAATCTTGTCCTCTCCACAGCCCAGCATCATGGAGTGTCTCTCTGACTAAAGCGTGGCACCTGCCCGTTCAATGGAGCACTAGGCAACCCAAAATAACATCTGGGTTGCTACTCATAGTACATTAAGTTTCTATATTGATTGCATCTATAGTGTATTTCTAGCTAGCATGTATGTTATACTGTGTATTTGTGTGTACACAGAATAACCTAGAGAGACATATACCAAAATATTCTGAGTTGTGGAACTCTGTGTGTTTTCTTCTCCCTTATGCATTGTGTACTTTCCAAATTTTCTTCAATGAGTGTATATATTCTAATTAAATTCATTAGAGACATAGAAACATTTTTTTAAAACTTAAGATTTCTCTTATTGTCAGAAGTGGATGAATCCCAATCAGAGGCAGCTTGTCACCCAGACCCCAGGCCCATTCTAGGCTCAGAGAGGAGGGCCTGTTTTAGCCCTCAAGACCACCCCCACATCCTTGCCATGCACACACACACACACACACACACACACACACACCATTCTTCCAGCCACAGAGTAAGATGGAACAGAGAGAAAGCAGGTTTGGCCAGAGGCAGCTCTTTACCCCAGGCCACGTGCTTAGTCTAGGATGTAAGAGGAGGGGATGTTTTGTTTTGGATCCCACTCCCAGTTTTTCACCTCTCAGGTCAATCCCCTGCCACATGATGACCTGATAGGTCTAGGTCTAGGCATATAGAAGCCAAGAACACTCTGAGGCTCTAGAGGAGTTCTCTTCTACACTCATATCAGCAAAAGAGGAGAGAAATCCCTTTCTATAAATCTGAACGCAAAACTCTCACTGTGGATACCACACTGCCACAGTAGAAGAGGGAAACTGGCACATAGCTAATTCAGATCAAAGGGAAGCACAAGTGCACACAGCTACAGAAACTTGACTCCAAAGAATTAGCAGGAAGTGAGTATATCACCGCATGACTAAAAATCACAGCAGAGCCTCAAGAAATATGAGAAAACCAGGAAATATTCCCCAACTGTCCCACCTCCCCAAGGAAATCCCATAAAGAGGTAGACACCATACAAATGAATCAAACAGAACTTCTAGAGGTGAAGACTATAATACAAGAAATCAAAACTTCCCTCATTTATGTTGATGTGCTTGATTGAGCCAATATACAGTGTACTCTGGATGGAAAATCTCACTTTGTATGCTGTAATGATGTACAGTGAATGAATGTAAATAAATAAATTTAATAAAAAAATGAAAAAAGTATTAATAGCAGATTATAGTATTAGAAGATAGGATCTCTATCTAGAAGACAAAGCCTCTGGCAGATAAAACCACCAGAAAGAATAAAAATAATAATTAAAAAACATTGAGCCATATCTAGGGAATAATAGATACAATTAAAGGTCCAAATACCTGAATAATTGGCATTCTAAAAGGTGAAGAATTGGGTAAGAACATAGAGAATCCATTCCATTAAATAGTTAGAGAAAACTTTCCAAACCTTGAGAAACATTCAGACATCAAGACACAGGAAATACAAAGGATGCCAAATGGAATCAACATAAGAAGATCAATCCTCTCCCAGCACATTATAGCCAGATTGGTAAAAATCAGAGACAAAGACAAGATTCTAAACATGGCAACAGAGAAACAACAGGTTATTCTTGTTGGATAGAAACAAAAAAGGTTATTCTATTAGGCTAGCGTCAGACCTCTGGACTGAAACAAGGAAGGAATGGATAGGAATATTCAAAACACTAAAGACAAAGCAGTTTTAACCAAGAATACTATACCTGGCAAGATTATCCTTCAAGTGGGAAGAAAAAATTAAACCGTTCTCAGATAAACAAAACATGAAAGAATTTACCAAGGCTAGACCAGCTTTTTAAGAAGTACTAAGAGGAGTACTATATCAGGAAAATTAAAGAAAGACAAACAGAAATAAAAGAACAAAAATAACCAAGAAAACGTCTTACGAAATGACAGAGATATCTTCAAACATTGATAATAATTTTGAAGGTTAATGGATTAAATTTGCCAGTCAAAAGATACTGACTGGCTGAATAGATTAAGAAACTAGAGCCCTCTATATGTTGTTCACAAGAAATGCACCTCAGTAATAAAGACATACATATAAAGTTAAGGACTGGAAAAAGATATTCCATGCAAATGGAAATTTTAAAAAAATAAGGCTGGTTGCAATACCAATAACAGACAAAATAGACTTTAAGGCAAAAAATGTAAGAAGAGACAAAGAAGACCATTATGTAGTACTAAAAGTGATAATTCATCAAGAAGATATAACAATTATAGATATTTATGTACCCAACATGGGAGTACCCATATACATAAAAGAAAGACAGCTTGATCTAAAGAGAGAGACAGACTGAAATCTTTTGGGATCTCAACATTCCACAGTCTCCTCTGGATAGATCGTCTAGACTAAAAAATAAGCAAAGAGATACAGGATCTAAATGATACCATAAAATTGAAAGGACTTTTCACCCAACAACCACAGAATACACATTTTCCTCACCCCCACCTAGAACATTTTTGGAGACTGACTACATGATAGGGCAATAAAAAAAGCTTTTACAAATTCAAAGCTATAATTCAAACTATACCCAGTATCTTCTACAACCACAATGGAATTAAACTTGAAAGGACTCTTGAAAATATGCAAATACATAGAAACTAAACAACTTACTCCTGAATGTTTCACAACCACTGAAGAACTTAAGACTGAAATATAAAGATTTCTTGAACAAATGATAATGAACACACATTTTCATAACCTATTGTACCCACTGAGACCAGTCATAAGAGTGAAGTTCACAGCAATTAGTGTCCACAAGAAAAAAAAAAATGGAAAGGTGTCAAAAAAATAACCTAACAACGCACCCCAGGAAACTAGGAAAACAACAAAAAAGCCCAAAAAAGGACCAGCAGATGGCATAATGGTTATGTCACTGGACTCTTACATAGTTGACTACAGTTCAAGTCCTGGACCTAACGGGTTGAAACTCATGCCAGGTGCATGTGTGCATGTCCAAAGTCCCAAGGGGAGAGTGGAGGAGAAGGGACTGCAGCATCGCCAACACCCTTGGGAAGTGATTTCTTGCTTTCTGTCACTGTGTCTCTCTGGTGAGTACATGTACCCTATAGCAAAAAAAAATCTATTTAAGAAAAAAAAAATCCCCAAAAATAACAGGAGAAAAGAAATTATAAAGAGTTAAGCAGAAACAAGTAAAACAGAGAAAAGAAGAACTATACTGAAAATAAATTAAATCAAAAACTGGTTCTTTGAGAAGGTAAACGATATCAACACACTGTTAACTAGATTAATCAAGAAGAACAGAGAAAGGAACCAGATAAATCAAACCAGCAATGAAAGCTATATCACAACAGACATAACAGAAATACAGAAGATATGAGAAGATATGAGAAAATATATGCAACTATACGCCAACAAACAAGAAAATCTAGATGAAATGGACTAATTTTTGGACACCTATATCTACCAAGAATGAATCAAGAAGATATAGAAATCCTGAATAGACCCGTAACGAGTAATGAGATTGAATCAGTAATAGTCTCCTAACAAAAGCCCAGGTTCCGATGGACTTCACTTCCAAATTCTACAAAAATTGTCAAGAACTAACCCCAATTCAACTCAAATTATTTCTGAAGACCCAAAAGAAAGGAACCCTCCCAAACTCATTCTATGAATTTTCCATCACCCTGATCCTTAAAACAGACAAGTCCACGCCAAAAATAAAAAGAACTCTGCAGTCCAATATCCCTGATAAATACAGAAGCAAAAATTATCAATAAGATACTAGCAAATCATATCCAACAACACATTGAAAAGATTATATATCATGACCAGATAGGGTTTATTCTAGGGATGCAAAGGTGATTATACATAATACAATAAATGTAATACATCACATTAACAGAAGGAAAGTAAAAACCATATTTTTACATCAATCAATGCAGAAAAGGCATTTGATAAAATAGAACATCCTTTTATGGTTAAGACTCTCAGCAAAACTGGCACCAAAGAGATATTTCTCAACACAATAAAAGCCATTTATGACAAGCAGACAGCTAATATCATACCAAATGGGGAAAAGCTGAATGCTTTTGCACTAAATTCTGGAACAAGACAAGGCTTCCCACTTCCTCCACTCCTTTTAAACATAGTGTGGGAAGTCCTAGCCAATGTAATCAGATAAGAGAGTAAAATAAAAGACATTCATAGAGGAAAAGGTGAAGTGAAATGATCTATTTGCAGATGATATGTTTATATAGATAGAAAATCCAAAAGAATCCACAAAATAATTTCTGGAAGTGATAAATGAATACAGTAAAGTGGCAGAGTACAAAATCAACATACAAAAATCTATAGTATTTTTATACACCAACAATGAACAAATTGAGGTAGAACTGAAGGAAGCAATCCCATTTACAATAGCCACAAAAGGTAGTAAGATACATAGGAATAAATCTAACCAAAGAAGCAAAAGACCTCTATAAGAAAAACAGAAAAACTTAGAAGAAAAAAATGAAAATGATACAAAAATAGAAGGATATCCCATGTTCCTGGATTGGAAGAATAAATATAATTAAAATGTCAATCCCACCCAATTAATCTATAAATTTAATGCAATTCTGATCAAACTACCAGAGATATCCCTCACAGAAATAGAAAAAAAAAAATCAGAAAATTTGTCTGGAATCAGGGACCAGCAGTTAGCGTAATGGCTATGTTGCTGGACTCCCATGTAGTCAACCGCAGTTCGAGTCCCGGACCCAGTGGCTTAAAACCCACGCCGGGCACTTGTGCATGCGTGCCCAAAATCCCGAGAGGAGAATGGAGGAGAAGGGATTGTGGCGTGACCATCACCCCCGGGGGGTGATTTCTCACTTTCTGTCTCTCTGTCTCTCTCTGTCTATCTGGTGAACGCACACACCCTATGGCAAAAACCTCTCCAAAAAAGAAAATTTGTCTGGAATCATAAAAAGCTCTGTATCACCAAGCCAAAACTGTGCAAAAAGAATAAAGTAGGAGGCATCTCACTTCCTGACCTCAAAATATATTACAAAGCTGTGATAATCAAAACAGCATGGTATTGGCACAAAAATAGACAGGTAGACCAATGAAACAGAAGCAGAATTGCAAACCCAGAAATAAAGGCCAAAACACAGAGCCAACTGATTTTGACAAAGGGCACAAAACAATACAACCCAGTAAGGAAAAGAAAGTCTCTTCAGCATATGGTGCTAGAAAAACTGAAAATCCACCTGCAGAAACATGAAACTCGACTCCTATCTCTCACTAGTAACAAAAATCAACTCAAAATGGATTGAGGATCTAAACATAAAACTTCAAACTATAAAACTACTACATTCTATGGTAGAGACTGAAAGACTGGAGGACATAAAAGCATTGAAAATGGTTATGAACATGGGACAAAGTGGAAGGAGAGTGGGAGAGGGGAAGAGTGCAGGAAGGGAAATTTGGGGGGAAAATGGAAAAATAGACATTTTTAGGACACAGACATGGTTTGTTGCCTGTTGGTGATGTTGTGTAAACTATTCTCAACTCGCTTTCTGTGTGGCATATATCTTGTTGGGTAAAATGTCTTTATAAACTAAATGATGTGTAATAATCAATTGTATAAATAATAATAATAATAAAAGCTAAACAGATAAATTCCTGGTATAAGCCAGATGAAAAAATAAACCAAATAATCCAAGACTGTCCAAATAAAGGCTTATATTGTGATTCAGCACAACTGCAGAAGAAATTAAGACCGAAATAAAAATAATTCATTGAGGGGCCAGCAGGTGGCATGGTGATTAAGGCACTGGACTCCCATATGGCTGACCACATTTTGAGTCCCGTACCTGGCATCTTGCTTTCTCACTCTACCTCTCTCTGTGTCTCTTCCCTCTCTGTCTCTCTCTGTGAGCACACATGCCCTACAGCAAATTTAATAATAATAATTAAATTTTAAAAAACTACTAGTGGATAACACAGGGGAAACTTGGAGACACCAGAATAGACAGAGACTTCTTACATAAGACCCCCAAAGCACAGCAATAATTCCAAAAATAGACAAGTGGGACTACATCAGGTTAAAAAGCTTCTGCACAGGAAAAGAAGCAATAATTAAAGTGAGGAGAAAAACCTCAGAGTGAGAGAATATATCTTCAAACTATGCCTTAGAGAAGAGACTGATAACCAGAATATAAAGGGAATTCAAGAGGCTTATCTGTAAAAAAAAAAAAAAAAAAAAAAAAAAAAAAAAAAAAAAAATCAGTCCTGTCATAAGATGGGCAAATGAGCTGGACAGACAACTCTCCAAGGAAGGCATATGAAGAGCCAAAAAGCATATGAAAAAAAATGCTCAAAAAATTATGTTATCATAAGGGAAATGCAAATCAAACCACAATGAGAATGGCTCAGAGTAAAAATAATAAAGAATGACTGGACCAGCAGATGGTGTAATGGTTATGGTGATAGACTCCCACATAGTCAACTGTGGTTCGAGACCCAGACCTGGCAGGTTAAAACTCACACTGGGTATGTGTGCGTGCGTGCCCAAGATCCTGAGAGTGGAAGAGAAGGGATTGTGGCTTGGCCATTCCCCCTGGGGGATGATTTCTCACTTTCCGTCTCTCTGTCTCTCCAGCAAGCACATGCACCCTATAGCAAAAAATCTCTCTAAAAAAAAAAAAAAAAAAACAAAAAAAAAAACAAACAAAAAAAAAAACCGAAAGAATGGTAAGTGCTGGTGAGCCTGAGATGAAAAGGGAACTCTCCTACAATGTTAATGGGAATGTAAATTAGTACAGCCACTGAGGAAAACAATAGGAAGTTTCCTCAGAAACTTACAAATAGAATTACCAGGTGACCCAGTAATTCCACACTTAGGTATCTACCCAAAGGATAGGAGAATCTTCAGTCAGAAAAACACTTGCACATCCATATCTATTGCAGCATTATTCACAATTGCTAAAACATAGAATCAACCTAAATGTCCAAGAACAGATGAGTGGATGGAAAAACTGTGGCATACATACTCTGTGGATACTACTCAGCCATCAAAAACAATGCGACTCTGACATTTTGATACAAAGTGGACAAACACGGAAGATTTAATGCTAAGCAAAGCAAGCCAGACTATGGAAGACAGTTATTGTAGGTCCCTGCTTAATACATACCAGATGTCTTCAATCGACAGCACAGCCTGCAAGATTGGAAGGCATGACAGTAGGAAGGGCAATTGTAAATACTGGAGACAGGGGGTGGGAGGGAGGGGATCAGGGAAAAAAACAAACAAAATATTCAAGAGACACAAAAACAGTTATGCTGCTGATAAAATATATGGTAATGTCTCTGACTTCACTGTTATGCACCGTATTCATGCTAGGAAACCTATGTACACTGTAAAGATGTGCAGTGATTAAATGTTAATAAAGAGAAATAAGTAATTAAAATAAAGAAGGTGGGGGCCAGCAGCTGGCAGTTGAGACACTGGACTCCCACATGGTCAACTGTGGTTTGAGTCCCAGACCCAGCAGCTTGGTGTCAATTGGCATTGGCACATGTGCATACATGCTCAAAATTCTGAGAGGAGAGGGACCAGCAGTTAGCGTAGCGGCTATGTCACTGGACTACCATGTAGTTGACTGTGGTTTGAATCCCGGATCCAGTGGCTTAAACTCACGCCGGGCATGTGTGCGTGTGTGCCCAAGATCCCAAGAGGACAATGGAGGGATTGTAGCATGGCCATCCCCCCTGGGGTGTGATTTCTCGCTTTCTGTTTCTGTCTCTCTGGAGAGTGCACACGCCCTATAACAAAAACCTCTCCAAAAATAAATAAATAAATAAATCCTGAGAGGAGAATGGAGGAGAGGGTATTGTGGCATGGCCATCCCCCCCAGGGGTGATTTCTCACTTTCTGCCCTATTTTCTCTCTGTGTCTCCGGTGAGTACATATGCCCTATAGCAACAATTTCTAAAAATAAATAAATAATAAGAAAAAGAAAAACAGAAGTGGAGAATCCATCTGCAGAGTCAGATCCTAGCACAACAGTAAAACAGGACACTGTGAGGTTGGCCCACATGAGAAGGTTCCAGGTTCACTCCAGAGACCTCCCTGAGTATACCGGGGCACATGCATGCTTGTGCTGTGACCAGCTGACACTGGGGCTGCTGGCATGAAGATCCTGTTGGGGATGCCCCCCTCTCTCTCCTCCCTCTCTCAGAAGAAATAAGTAAACATTTTAAAAATTGGGAAAAAAAATTAAAACCCTGTTGGGATGCTGTGTGTGTCACTTTCTCTCCCTCTCTCTTGTTCGTGGAAGGAAGAAAGGAAGGAATAAATTAACAAACAAACTTTAAAAAATAAAAATGGTAGGGAGAATCTTCAGTGGAAATTTACTTGAGAGATCCATAAGAAAACTTTTAACTATAGCCTCAACGCAAGATTTTTGTAAAGCTAAATTTTCTGAGTTTTAGTTGTTTTTTTTTGTTTTTTGTTTTTTGTTTTTTTTTTCTTGAAGACACGAATGCACCTTCTGTCAACAAATACTAATCAGGAAGCTTCAAATAATACTCAAAAGTACTCAAAAGAAAAGAAGGCAAAGTGGATGGAAGACAAGACAAAGTGTTTTTATGTATACTAAGCATGTACTTGCTATTTTCAAATTTATATTTCTTGTTTATGCCTTAGAGGAATCTTTAAAGTTGGGAACATTATTCTCATGAAAAACTAAACACAGGGTGCATTAAGAAGAGACAGGGATTACAAAGAGTGTTAAATTGTAGGCACTATCAGAGCCAGTTTAAGTTGTTTCACTTTGTTTTTTTAAGTCTATTCATTCCTTTCTTCCATGAACAAAAGAGTCAGAGAAAGAGGAGAGAGACAGAGACAAAAATAAGCCTCCCAGCAGCGTCTTCACACCTCAGTCCACCCGGCCTCAGCATGCACCCCTCTGGCATGTTCAGGGGGGTCTTCCCACTAGAACCCAGAACCTCCCAGTGTGGGTCAGCCTCTCAGAGTGCCACACGACCTCTATGCCACCACCCAGCCCAATTTATTTTTTGACCCTGAGTCTGAACACTTTTTACTGTTACCTTAGAAAATGTGGGAGTTTGGGACCAGTCAGGTGACTGGTGGCTAAGGCAGCTGGATCTCACATGGCTGACTGTCTTGTACAAGTCCTGGATCTGGTGGCTTTAGAAACATTTCCAAGCACATGTGTGTGCATGCCCAAATTCTCAAAAGGAGAAGGAATTGCAGTGTGGTCATGTACCTTGCGGAGGGGGGGGGGGGGGGCACTTTCTCACCTTCTCTCTCTCTCCTCTCCCTATTCCAGCAAGCACATGAGCCCTAAAGTAAATTTTTTAAAAAGAGACAAAAGAAAATGTGTTTTCCTCCCAATGCAAAATTCAGCTTTGTTCATTTAATATATTTTGTCCTATTTAAAGTTGATTACTAATCTTAGAGGCAAAAATTCATTTATTTTAAGCTAATAATATCACTTATCAAATTATTAAGAAGCTTGTTTCCTGCTTTTTAAAAATGTCGTATTTTTGAGGCCAGCAAGTGCGCATGGCTGAACATGGTTTAAGTCCTGAACCCAGCTGCTTGCTTGATCACTTTCCCTCTCTCTTACTCATGTGAACACACATGCCCTATAGTAAATTGTTTTAAATAATAAATAAATAATTATTTTAAAAGTCATATTTTCTCTATAACATTATAAAATACCTACTATGTTTTACATAAATTAGCATATTTAATCCAATAAAGAAATACTGCATTGAATTCCCCCCCCCCTTTTTTTTTTTTTGCTATAGGGAACGTGCACTTACCAGAAAGACAGAGAGAGATAGAGAGACAGAAAGTAAAAAATCACTCTCCTAGGGGGATGGCCACACCGCAATCCCTTCTCTTCCATTCCCCTCTCGGGATCTTGGGCACACATGCACATCTGCCCGGCGTGAGTTTAAGCCACCAGATCCAGGACTTGAACCGCAGTCAACTACATGGGAGTCCAGCGACATAGCCATTATGCTAACTGCTGGTCCCTGAATTCCCCATTTTTGAAGATAGGTATCTATGACTTGATTTTATTTTATTGTTTTACACTTTTAAAATTTACATTTAATCACTGTATATCTTTAATTTTTAAACTTGAGTAGAATTTTAGGAGATCTGTAAGTAATAAGATTTACTTGTTAAAAATTTTTTTGTCTGTTTGTTTTTGCCATAGGACATGCTGGCTCACTGGAGAAAAGAGAGAGAGAGAGACAGAAAGGGAAAATGAAAAATTACCCGCTAGGTCAGATGACACACCACAATTCCATTCTCTTCTATTCTCCTTTTGGAATTTTGGACACACATGCACATGCGCCTGGCATGATTTTCAAGTCACTGGGTCCAGGACTTGAACCATGGTCAGCCATGTTGGAATCCAGTGCCTTAACCACCATGCCATTTGCTAGCCCAGATATACTCTAACTTTTACCCCTTCTTAATCCATCTATTGTACAGGCTTCAAAAAAGACAAGTCTTTCTTAATATTATTGCTCAATAAATCAAAAATTACTAAGTTGGGGGGATACCACAGAGCTGCAAGAGTATTTGAGTTGCACTTGTCACCAATTGCTCTTCTATCTGCAATACCAGGTGGATCTCTCTGTCTAGTCTTGCTAACTTATTTATTGCTGAATGAAATTACTGACTCTACTATATAGAGACTTATTTGATCAAAAGAGAATCTGTGAATGCCTTTCAGTGGGGAGTAACTCGATCGCCTCAGCAATGTCTGACACATGAAAGGAACCCAACACATTGTGCAGTGGGATTGAAAGGGTCCAAAAGAGACTTTGAAATTAATTATATGCTAGGATTAAGTTTTTCCAAAGTAGTAAAATGGCTTGGAAAAACACATTCTTTTTCCTTTCTATGCGTATGATTGTAGAATAGCTACTGTATGTATTTTCCACTTTAATGTAGACCAGCTGAAAGGAATAAATAATGAAGTACTGACATATTTATTTTGCATCTACTAAGCTTATCCATTAAAATAGATTTATCTGCATCATTTCCCTTAAATTGCAATCATGCCCTCGTTTTACAGCAATTTTCTATATTTTGTGAAATTATGTCTCCAGAAGCTTATCGTGCATTTGGGGTTTGCATTGTATATCACTGTGCTATTTCTTCCAGATGTGAGAGCTCAACACTATCTCACCTTAAACTCCGATAAAATAGAATTTATCCACTTCTGTAGACACAGATGTAATGTTATGCATATATGTTGCCTGTTCAAATACTCCTTTGTAAAATGGATTTCTGAACATTCAGTTTCATAAATGCAGATGAAATCTGCATTTGCCTCACAGGTACTTTTTAAAGCAATTTTGATAGCTTTGCTCAATTTGGAGGTGGATGAATGACTATTTGCTATGAATTCTGACTGCAAGAGGTTTACTCCTAAATACAATCTTATATATGCACAAAAGGTGGAGACTTTCAACCTGGTTTTTAAAGCTTCATTTTTATATTTGATCATCTTTTCAGCCCTATTTTCTATATGCAATGCATAATTTTTCTAAACAGAATTTATAATAGGGGCTTTCAGTTATTACCATTTGCCTTTCCATTATTTACTAATGAACTTAAGGGCGCCAACTAAAAAATAATACTGCTTAATTATTTAAGAAAGCTATATTCAGTACTTTAAAAATAGTATTTTATTAAGTTGTAAAAATGACAAACACAACACACATTCTTTTTGTAAGCAGTCTAAACAACCATGTTATGTATGTAAAGTCAAACATGGAAATCCTCCTTCCTTCCCCAATTCCTACTCCCAGGGAGGAAAACAGTCTTACCTACATGTACACATGTATGCATTACTGTGGCATTTCCTTTGTCACTGAGCAATAACTAGAGCTTAAAGCTCCTTCCCTATCTGTGCCTATACATTGACTTGATTTTTAAACCACTGCATGGCCCCAGTTGCAGTGGCACGGCAGTCATGCAGTGCCCGCAAGACTGGAAGGTACCTGCTGACCTCAGGTTTGGATTCCTGGGTTGGCCTGAAAACAGGAAGTGCAAGCCTGGAGGCCCAAGGTCCTAAAGAGCTGGAGGGTTGGGGAAAGCGGACTGCAGAGTGAAGAGAACCTATGAAGAATGCTTCTCTTTTCCCTCTGTCTCTCCCTGTCAAGCAGATGCACACACTTTCTATCATTAAAACAAAACAAAACAAACACTACATAAAGCCCCACAGAATGAATTACCTTACTCTCCACTGACAAATATTTATTCATTTTTAATTTGCAATAGGGCATGTGTGCTTGCCAGAGAAAGAGAGATAGAAAGGGAAAGTGAGAAAACACTCTCAGGCCAGGGAGCCATGCTACAATCCCTTCTCCTCCATTCTCCTCTGGGAATTTTGGACATGCCTGCACATGTACACAGCATGTTTTTCAAGTCACTGGATCCAGGACTAAAACCTTATAGTTGGCCATCCAGCCACCTTGACCACATTACCTGGCTAGCTCACTATTTTTTATTTATTTGTTTTCTGAGAGGTTTTTGCCATAGGCGCATGTGCTTGCCAGACAGACAGAGAGAGACAGAAAGACAGAAAGAGAGAAATCATCCCCCAGAGGGGATGGCCACTCTGCAATCCCTTCTCCTCCGTTCTCCTCTTGGGATCTTGGGCACGCATGCACATGCGCCTGGCATGAGTTTTAAGCCACCGGGTCCAGGACGCAAACCGGCGTCGACTACATGGGAGTCCAGCGACATAGCCATTACACTAACTGCTGGTCCCAAGCTCACTATTTTTAATATATTAAAACGACTAAATAAATTTACTTATGTAGAATATATTCCTAGAAGTGGAGTTATATTTGGCAGATATTCCCAAATTGTTTTCGAAAAAGGCTAATTTATATTCTCCTCCAACAATGTGCTAGGGCCCTACCCTCCAAACCTTGACCAGCACAAAATATACCATCAATATTTCCAAATTTTAGGCTAGTATTGTAATAATTTTTAAATTTTGAATGTACATTTGGATGCTTTTAACTCAATGTGTAAAAGGTTTGTGACTAGTATAAAAAGTAGTAAGTTTTTAACATCATAATCATTTTTTAAATCCTGTTTATTGACTTTTACCTAAATTCCTTTTCTGGTCTGGATTACTAGCACTGCTCCCACTCTTCGCTAGTACTCTCTCGTTTGCATCTCTATTCCTGTATTCTCAACATTCTTATTTTATTTTATATAAAGTATATAATTAGATTTATGAGGCTTTGTTTATTAATTAAAGAGTTATTTGCATTTATTGTGAACCTTGAATGTCTGATCTTTTCCCAAACACCTTATTAAAATTTTCTCTTTACATCCTATTTCCATTTAACTAATGGCTACACTTGAATTTTGGGCCGAGATATTCAAACACACACACGATTTGTTTCGTTCTTAATTTATTTGAGATACACTATATTTAAATACACATATATTCATATATTTTATGTGTATATTCCGTTAGATATTTAATCAATTGACTATTTTTAATCAAAAGGAGTGACTTTGTGTAGAATAGTTTATAATCAACCAGTGATATTCAGAGTCATCTGCTTCAAGTATTAAATGGTACACAAATATATAATTCAGTGGACTGGCCAGTAGACTAGAGGGTAAGAAAGCCAGATTCCACATGATTGATCATGATTCGAATCCTAGCCCTGGTAGCTTAAAAAACACATTGTGTATGTGTATGCATGCCCCAAATCTCAACAGTCTAGAGAAATGGAGATGAAATTATAGTGTGACCACATTCCATTGGGAATCGTTTCTCCGTCTTCCTCTCTCAGACATGAGTGCATGTGCCCTCTGGCAATTAAATAAACAGAAGACAGTGATACAGTGAGTTATAATGCAATGTCAAATATGCACTATGATATGAGTTCCAAACTCTAATATCAACCATTTTAGTGACGTTTTAAAAATCAAAACATGTTAACAACAATAGCACTATTTTAAGCATTTTTATTTTTATGTAACTTTTTTTTTTGCTCCCTCACTATAAAAAGAAGGGAAGTCTTCAAAAAGCTTATGAAAAATGCTAAGACCAGCAGTTAAGTGTAATGGCTATGTCGTTGGACTCCCATGTAGTCGACTACAGTTCGAGTCCTGGACCTGGTGGCTTAAGCTCACACCAGTGCATGCATGTGTGCCCTCTCCCAAGAGGAGAATGGAGAAGGGATTGCGGCATGGCCATCCCCCTGGGGGGTGATTTCTCGCTTTCTATCTCTGTCTCTCTCTGTCCTTCTGGCGAGCACATGCACCCTATAGCAAAAACCTCTCAAAAAAAAGTTTATGGAAAATGCTTATGAAAAATCTATGCACCGTTTTTGGGACAACAGTTGACGTGGACTCCCACATGGCCAACCACGGTTCAAGGCCCAGACCTGGTGGCTTGCTTTCTCAATTTCCCTGTTTCTCTCTGGTGATCATGTGTGCCCTATAGAAAAATTTTTAAAAAAAAGCTTATTAAAAGAATAAATAAAATGTTAAAAAACCCTATGCATAGATTTTTAAATTATTTTGCACCAAAATCAACTTGTACTTTTTTTTTTTTTTTTTTTTTTGCCATAGGTCACTTGTGCTTGCCAAAGGGAGACAGAGATAGAGTGAGGCAGAGAGAAGGAAAGTGAGAAATCACCCCCAAAAAATCCCCTCTCCTCCAGTCTCCTCTCAGGATTTTAGGCATGCATGCGTCCGCCATGATTTTCAAGCCACTAGGTTTAGAACGCGAACCACAGGCGGCCATGTGGGAGTCCAGCACTTTAACTACCATGACACCTGCTGGCCTCAATAAACTCACACTTTAGTTCCAGTTTTCCATGAACTGTTTTGAAATCCTTTCATTGGTAAGTATTTCTAAATTATTTATAGATACCATATCACTTTTTAAGCATGTCCTCTGAAGATCTTTTCTATAGTATTGGGTTATCAGAAAAGTCAGGGCATATTTTGCATAGTTTTAGATAGAAAAAATATGTGATGACTTTTCCAACAACCTGATATAAGTCACATCACATGGTTCTAGATGACAGAATGAGCCTGGACTACAGCAACATGCCTAGCAAAGAAGGCTTAATGTACAGGTTAGTGTCCAGATCTGCAGAAATATTCGTAACAAGATGTAAGTCTGTTAAAGAGCAAAAGCCAGTCAGTTTTCTGTGAAGTAACTAACTCAGAAATCAGAATCTCAATTTTTACCTCAAAGGCACAGAAATTAAATCATTTTCTAGCCTGCAAATACATAGCATGGAGTTTTAAGAAAAACTATCCAGCCTATTCACAAACACGGCTGTTGACACTGCTGCTTTCTAGATCCGCAGTGTCCAGTATGGCAGCTCATCAGTCACGGAGACCTTAAGATGTGGCGAGTTAGAACTGAGATGTGCTGCAAATGTAAATGCACACAGGATTCCAGAGACAGTATGGAAAAATGTAAAATATGTCATAGGGCCAGCGAGGTGGCACTGTGGTAATGAGCTGCTCTGGCAATGCTGGATACACATGGAAGATCATGGATGAGTCTCCCAGTTGGCCTGACATGCTGGGTAAACACCCATGATCCCAACTGTCTGGGAAGACTAAGAGACAGGAGAGCACAAAAGATCCTGTTGAAGGGGCCAGCATTTGGCTAGACCACAGTTCAATTTCTGGATCCAGTGACTTGAAAAATCATGCCAGGCACGTGTGCACACACGCCCAAAATCCCAAGAGGAGAATGGAGGAGAAGAGATTGCAGCATGACCATTCCACCAAGGGGCGACTTTTAACTTTCCCTCTTTCTTTTCTCTGTCTCTCCAGCAAGGGCAAATGCTCTAAGGAAAAAAATCTTAAAAAAAAAGATCCTGTTAATGGTCTGTCTCTCACTCTAATAAAGGAAACTAAAAATAAATAAGTGAAAGTACATTTAATTTCACTAGGTCCTTAATTACTTTTTTAATGTGGTCACTAGAAAATTTTAAATTACATATGTAATTTTCATATACATCTGTTGAACAGAGCTCTTCTAAATGTCCTTAGACCCACTCAAGAGATGAAAAAGTGGTAAAATTGTGACAAAGAAAATAACACTTTCCATGAGTTGCTGGTACAGAGCTTGTAGGAAAGATAAAAAATTTATGCTAGGGCTCCTAGCTGTCATTCACCATAGGTACTTTACAACATCCCCCGACCCTGAATAGTTTCTACTCCACTCAGAGTTGGTGAGTTAGTTGTTAATTTTCTTGAAACTCCACTAATTCTGTCTTGACATCTATAATGGTTCCAGGTCCACTTTAATTTGATCCCAAGAATTTCAGCAGCACATCCCTGAAAACACAGAAGAGGTCGTCTTCTCCTTAATGGGACATATAGCTACTGAAGGTATCTCCCTGGCAAACTGTAGCTGCCTTTACTTGGTTGTCGACATACGTTCCAGCCATCTTACAGCCCAGTACCGAAACTAGTGGCTGTTTCTGGCTCTGGATTTCCTTTGTTTTTGCCTCATATTATTCCTACCCTCTAAATATCAGAGCCTTAGTAGTTTCTAACAACTTACACAAAACCATTCTGTTCTCTGTAGACAGACTGATCTAAAATTCTGACTTTCTTTCTTGTCCTCTATGAAGAGTAGCTAACATTCAAGTTTCTTGACAATGACATCCTTTTAAAAAAGAAACATGGTCCTACTGCTTGTTTTACAGTCTCCTAAATACTTCGCGGATAAACTTAAGATGTCCTCACCCAGTGGCCATCCTGCTCCTCAGCTCCTGTTATCAAGTGGCCAACACTTGTCTCTCCCTTCTACCCTCCTACCTTGCGACTGTGACCCCTCACCACGAGCTTCCAGAGTCCCACCTTTCAGTCTCAGTACCCCTGTACCCTGCCCCAAACCTCATATTTTGTTTCAACAGTAAGAATTAACCAGAACATATGCTAAATTCCTTAAGTAAAATAAGTGGGTGTTTTAATTTTCCTTTTACTACATCCTTGTTTTTTTTAATCATCTGTAATTTTAGTTTGGGTTATTTTTGACACTATTACTTTAGGAATGCCTTTTAATAGTTTCTTTGAACTTTACATTATCTAAAGAGGCTTAGTGGGACCAGCAGATGGCATAATGACTACATTGCCGGACTCCCATGTAGTCAACTATGGTTGGAATCCTGGACCCGGTGGCTTAAATTCACATCAGGCACGTGTGCGTGCCTACCTAAGATCCCGAGAGGAGAATAGAGGAGAAGGGATTGTGGCATGGTCATCCCCCCTGGGGGGTGATTTCACTTTCTGTCTCTCTGTCTCTCTCTGTCTTTCTGGCAAGAGCATGCACCCTATAGCAAAAACCTCTCTCTCTCTCTCTCAAAAAAAAAAAAAAAAAAAAAAAAAAAAAAAAAGAGGCTTACTGGTTCCTTTGCTTATGGTCATTTGTCATATCCAGTATCTTTCTCTTTATTGAAATTTTTATCTTGATTCACTTTTCATTTGCAAAGTCACTGAGGGAGGTTCTTTTTTCCTCATTCTCATAAAGAATGTGTGTGATAATTCTTGGGTCTGCTGTGTCTAATAGGACTTTTAGTCCCACATTTGACATCTTGAATCTACAATTCTAACCCCAAAATTATTTGTCAGCACTGTCCTGTTACTTCCTAGCATTTATTTGACATTCTGATCCTTAGACTTGCATAAATTGCTTGTCTGGTTGATATATTGATCTCTCCACTACCACCTCAGAAATTACACCAATTATGTCTTAGTAAGTCTTCTCCATCTCCAACCTTTGCTTAGCACTTGATGGACTGCTTTGATATGAATTTTCATATATTTGACTCAGGGAAATTATCTTTTATTTACTAACATGACCATCAGCGTCCCTCTCTCCTAATTTTCTATACAATTTCCATAATATGTATAGTAATTTCTTGGAATAGATCATTCACAGCACTTAACTTTTTTTTTTTTTTTTTGGAGAGGTTTTTCGCTATAGGGCGCGTGCGCTCGCCAGACAGACAGAGAGAGACATAGAGACAGAAAGCGAGAAATCACCCCCCAGGGGGGATGGTCACGCCGCAATCCCTTCTCCTCCATTCTCCTCTCGGGATCTTGGGCACGCACGCACACGCGCCCGGCGTGAGTTGTAAGCCACCGGGTCCGAGACGCGAACCGCGGTCGACTACGTGGGAGTCTAGCGACATAGCCATTACGCTAACTGCTGGTTCCCCCATGCACTTAACTTTTCATATCTATTGCTTCATATTTCTGCCTAAGGGTTTTTTTTTTTTGTTTTTTTTTTTTGGAGAGGTTTTTGCTATAGGGCGCATGTGCTCGCCAGACAGACAGAGAGAAACATAGAGACAGAAAGCGAGAAATCACCCCCCGGGGGGATGGTCATGCCGCAATCCCTTCTCCTCCATTCTCCTCTCGGGATCTTGGGCACGCATGCACATGCTCCCGGCGTGAGTTTTAAAGCCACCGGGTCTGGGACAGGAACTGCGGTCGACTACGTGGGAGTCCAGTGACATAGCCATTACACCAACTGCTGGTTCCCTATTTCTGCCTAAGGTTTTGAAACAACTCCACAACTTTTACTTTTCATATAAATAATTTGGTCTTCATGTTTTGCATTCTGAAGTTGTCCTTCCACTGAGATTTTAACAATTAGAATTCTTGTCTATCTCCTCAGTATTTCATAGACTCTGTAGCCCCCATAATCCTTATCCCTACATTTATGCCATTTGTAAGTCCCTCACAATTGTGGGGAGGATCTATGTCTTGCTTTTTATCCAATACAATGCAGCAAACGGGACGGAAGATCTCTTCTATGATGACATTACAGGTTTGAAGGTTTGACTTACTGGAATACTCATTGGCTTTGAAGTAGCAAGCAGCCAAATTGGGAAGGCAAAAAACTGAGGACAACTTTCAGCCAATGGACGTCAAGAAACAGGCCCTGCTCAGCTATCTGCACAAAAACAAATGCTACCGACCACATTAGCATGGAGGCACATTCTTCCCTAGTCACACCTCAGATGAGAATGTAGTCCTAGCCAGTACTTTCATACAAGCTTTATGAGCCCCTGCAACAGAGGAGCCAACTAAGCCTGACCTACAGACTGCCAGATCAGGAACGGTGTTGTATAGTCATGTTTGTGGCAATATAATGATACAACAGTAAACTAACTCAAAGCTGTTTTTATTTGGTGCCTGCCATGCCTTCTGAGGTCGAGATTTTTTAAAGCTCTACATAGTCTCCTGGATCAAAAGCTTCCTTTGATAGGGATTACTCTGCTTCTTTTCTGGGTGTCTCTCAAACCATGGACTTTCTCAGACAGTGAATTTTCTGTGGGTCTGAAGTGAAGGCTCCTGGCTGAAAGAAATTTTCTAGGAGATACGAAATGGGGTTGGGGAAGGATTAGGAACAAAAAGAGAGTGAGCATAAATTACTTCCTGTTATGGTTATTTACCAATAAAAAAATAGGGTGGTGAGGTAGTGATCCTAACTGGTGAAGATTGCATCACATACAGTGGTCAAGGAAGGCCCATCTGAAAAAATTATATTTTACTCACTGGTATGAGGTAGTGACCACCAGAGGCTATAGGAAAGCTCTTTCCAAACAGGAATAGGTAGAATAAAGGCCCTTATTCTGTGTTATTTTCCTATTGCTGCTGTTGTCAATTACCACAAACTCAGCAACTTAGACAACATGTCTTTATTACTTCATAGCTCTGTAATCAAAAGTCTGGTGGGCTCTGCTGATTGCTCTGCTCTGAGTCTCATAATACTGAAATCAAGGTGTCAGCTGGCCTGGGCTCTTCTCTAGAATCCCTCTGGGAGGCAGCCAGGCAGAATTGCCAGGCTGGTTGGCAGAATTCAGCTCCAAGTGGTGTAGGACTAGGTCTCTTGTTTCTTTGCTGACTGTGCCAGAGCCAAGATGCTCTCCTAGAGCCTTCTAGCCCTTATACATGGCTTCCTGCATCTCAGAACTCTAACACGTCAAATCCTCCTCTCACTTGGAATCTGATTTCCTCTGCCTTCCTCTCCTTTAGCCAGCTAGAGAACATCCTCTGCTTTTTGAATTTTATTCATTGGTTTCCTTCATGAGAGAGAAGCGGGGTAAGGGGACCCCCAACAGGGTCTTCATGCTGCAATCAACCCCCAGCTGACCCAGATGACAGGCACATGTGTGCCCAGCATGCTCAGGGAAGTTCTGAGGTGCACACCCAGGACCTTTCCCATTATGTCCAGTTGCATTATCACCATGCCATAGACCTGAGGTAACGGTACAGAAAACCAACTCAGCAAATCTGTCCAGGGTATAGATTGCCGGCCTCTCAGTTAAGGATCCAACCACCTAGCACCATTTGTCTTGTAATTTTCAGAAACACACATGATTTATTTAAAAAAGGCATCCTTCCCTTTTCTCAAACGTGAAACAGGTTTATTCTTGGTTTATCTCTTTTGAGTTCCTTCTCTCCCTTCTTTCAAGAAAGACAAACACCCCCAAAAGGCACTCATGGCCAATCTTTCCACCAACCTTCCCAGCCAGTCAGGATCACTCACAGGCAGCTGCACACCTGACATGTGTAGGTCAATCCAAGAACCATATTCCAGTCTTCCATGTAGCTTCCTGCACTGTAGTGCTGTTACCACTGTGCTCTGCAACAGGCATTTTTTCATTTCAGTCAGGATTTTGCACTTATGGGTTGAAAGGTACATCTGTGGTGTAGTTCACGATCCTAAAGGGAAATTTCCACACTATGCCTTTTCTAATTAACCTATTTTCTTCAAAAGGGTAAAGAAAAAAAATAAAACTGTAGATTTCTAGAAGCATTTATAAAGAAAGCTGGGCTGCATACTGCATACCTTGGAAACAAAAGTAATTCTTGACACCAAAGGATGGGGCCACCAAGAGGATGGGACCACTAATATGAGTCCCACTGTGGGACTAAAGGTCTTAGTCACACATGGGAATGAGAACTGGGCCCCACAGCCGGGGCCATGGGAAAGAGAAAAGGAGTAAGGTCCTGCTCTGGACTCCACCAGCAGAACCCCTCTCCACTCACTGTACCACACATGTCCTTGTGGTACTAAGTGCTTGCCCAGGCCGTATCTGTGCAACCTGGGACTTACCCAGTCTTTTAAGTCATCTAAGTGCTTGCCCAGGCTGTATGTGTGCAACCTGAGACTTATCCAGTCTTTTAAGTCATCTCTAAATTCCTGAACAGGAGTGGATTCAGAGAGCTTGAAGATGTAGGACCTCTGACCCTGGTAGACACTAGTGGTCAGCAGGCATGTGGCTGTTTGCTGTAACTAAGGCTGGCCATAGCAGAACACCAGGCTCCAAATGCCTTACCAGGAGCATGCTGCTTAACATGCCACCTTAAGAATCCCTCCTAGCTATCCTGTGTTGTTTTCCCTTTTCTTAAATGACTTATGTACAGAGGGGCCATTAGGCTGACTTACTGAACTCTCTATCAAAGCTCTGTCTTCATGTTTTCCTGTCCAGTTTCTATGACCCAAATCAGTAATGCTTAAACAGCCTTTCATGACTACATTTTCTGTTCCCAGCAGTGCACAGCACTTGGTATTCTGTAAGCATCTGTCAAATTGATAAATTAACCTCTGCTAATTAACAGAATAGCAACCCTGAATGTGTCATTCTAGATTATCTAGTACAACTCCCTTATTTTTATTGCTAAAACTGAGATCTCAGGGGATATGTGCACTGTCCAAGATCAGAATCATCAAGTTTTCTAATGCCCATTCTAATGTTCTTCCTTTCACAAACTGTTGAGTTCTGAAAATATCAAGTCTTATTTAAGGACAAGAGTTAAGACGATGACCAAGTCTCTTCTATTCTCACAGGACTCCTCCACTCAGCCATGATGCAGGGGCAGGTGTTAATGAGTTTCATCTGCTTTGGCTGCATAAAATGTGCTTCCATCTTCTGGTTCACTACCAACCCAATTCGAGGTCAAGAACTAAGAACCTGAGAAGGAAGTTAAGAGATGTATCTTTATCTGACCTGCCCTTTTGCCAGGAACCTGCATAAAATCCTCTTTCAATCAGACATCTGGAGACAGATTGCAAAATTTCCCTTAAATACTGAAGAACAACAATGGAGACCAGTTAGTAATGCATAGGGATGACAAATAATGACAAATATTCTGGGAGCTAAGAAAAAGTTCTAAAGTCTAGGAAAAAAAGAAACATAACTTGGAAGGTATTTCTTTTTTATTATTATTATGTTTATCCCATAAAACTAAAGAGAAATTTAGAAGGTGTATGATCTCTAATAATGAAAAGCAAGTATCACCAACACTAAGCAGAATAAGCTAGGACAACCACATATAATAGCTGAAAATGATCCTCTGAAGCAATGAAAAAAAAAAAAAAATAGGCAAGATGGAGAGAAGAGAATGCTCAATTTACTGAACCATGAACCTTTTAAACCTCTATATTATAAGCCAGCAGGTGGTATGGAGGTTAAGGTGGCTGGATTTCACATGGCCAATAGAGCAAATCAAGTCCTAAACCCAGCAGCTTGAAAATCATGAGGCACATGTGCATGAATGCCCACGAAGTCCCATCACACCTGCCCCACCCCTCCCCAGGGAGAGAATAGAGAAGGGACTGCAGTGTCCTCTGCATCTTCCAGGAGGGGATTTCTCCCTTTCACACACTCTCTCTCCAGTAAGCAGATGCACCCTATAGCAAACTTAATCAATCAAGCTTAGTAATTTTAAAAAAATGCATATTTTACTATTTAATTTTACTATTTAATCCTCATTCTCCAACAAGATAGGCACAAACTGTTCTCACTTTAACATGAAGAGTGAATGATTATATAGTCTACAGTCTACAATTAGTAGATGACAGAACCAGAATTCAACAAATCTACAGAGCTCCAAATATGTGATCTTTACACTGTGACTGTACCTTATCAAAACCAACTTGTTACTGTGGAAGGAAGAATGGATATGTATTTCAATGAGAAAAATGAATTAAAATTTTAAAAGAATGGAAAAGACTATAAAACAGAAATTTCCCACAGAATTGGGCCAGTCCCATAGCCTAGTGGTTAAGGGAGCCAGATCCCACATGGGCAACGTTAGACTTCTGGCCCCAGTGACTTGGAAAACAAACACATGAGGTATATGTGCATGCAAGCCCAATGTCCTAATAGGATGGAGAAATGGAGATGATTGTAACATTATCATGCCCCACTGGGAAAGAGGGAGAGCGTTCTCCCTCTCCCTTCCATACACCCTCTGGCAATTCTAAATAAATAAATAAATAAATAAATAAATAAATAAATAAATAAAAAAGAAAAATAACCAGAATACCAATCAAAAGGGCCATATGTTATTCATATTAATGTGTATTATATACCTAGATAGATAGATAGATAGATATACAGACACACAACAGAGCTATTGAGAAAGACTCACATTAAAAAAATATTCTCACCAAAAATTTTAAGCATCAGTTCAACTAAGTGACATGTGGTGGTAAAATGTTCTACAAAGAAAATGTATTTTTAAGGATATTTAAAATCAGGTTAGTGATTTCTGAAACAATAGCTAAGATACAGCACCAACACTCAGGATAGAATTTAATCCAAGATTATCACAGCTAATCGAGATAATCATATGTGGAGACAGAAAGCATCTTAAAAGTCTCAGGAAATTTCCCACCCAACTACTCAAGATCACAAAGAGCTGAGAAAATTTCTATGCAGCATAAGGTAAAAACAAGTAACTCCTTGGCTCAAATTTTCTTTCCAACTTTAAACTGTATTATTCCTCCCAGATTTGGATTCTTACTAACTAGAGAATTTAATTCAGGAGCCACTTCAGTGGTAACCACAGGCATGAGCTCTCTGTAATCCAAGGTGAGCTGAAACAACCAGAACTGTTCTCAGCACACAATCTAAATTAAGCCCCACAGTAGAAGGGAGTAGCACTGTGGACACAGTGATCAAAAGAGCTAAAAGTAAGAACTGGCACAAGCTGCAGTTGGAAAACTGGTAATACACATTAAGACCACGTTATAGAGTTAAAACACTAACATCTAGTGGGCAATTGCTGAAAAATCAAAATAACTATCGTAATTGCAAGACTCAAGAGGGGAGGAGTGGAATGTAGAAAATAAATATTAGGAAAGAAAAATGACAGAGAATTATACTAGAAATCCAAGGTTATAGTGCTGTTATATGAAAATGGGTAAGGACAAAGACAGTAATGAGTATTGTGAAATGTTCTAAGATGTTAGAAGATATATCAGTAAAAACTAGAGACAAGTTTATCATCCAAATTCTAATAAAAGACAATCACATATTTCAAAGGGAAAAACTGCAACCTGCAACAATAAAGCTTTTAAAATAGCATAAAAATAGGAGGCAGACCAAAAATTTTAAAAAATTAAAGTACACACACCCAACTGTCTAAATTTATCTACTGGAAGTGGTTCAAATTCCATTGCATTGTTCACGGAAATGTCCTAAGAACTTGCAAGCAACCCCATGAGGCCAAGGACATCTGTCTGTGTGTTCACTGCTCTCCCTTTAGCACCTGGAACACTGTTTGGCATTGTTTCTTGAAGGAGTGAATTAAAAAGAATGCTAAGAAAAACAAAATTACTTCCTGTCCAATGGTGCCCAAGGACAGATAAACAGTTCTTTGATTCAGTGCAGCTGGGAAATTCTATACAGGCATTACTTTCTTAAAGTATAATTTAGAATGCATGCCAAAGCTTCCAAAATGTGTATACCTTTTAAGGTTAAAAACTTCACCAGTTTTTAACAATATTTTTAAACAAAGAAATCACAAAATGGCATTCAACATACTTTTGTTTACAATAAGCAGTCTATCTACACAATGGAATCCTAAGTGATGGGATAAAGATACTGTAGACATGTATGTCAACATAGAAAATAATATAAAGAAAGATCAGGCTACATGAGAATGCATAATACAACTTATTTCTATATACTCCTGTTTTGTATAAAACAAGACAGGTAGAAGAATCTGTGCTAAAATATTAATGGTACATTCTCCAAAGTAGGATGACAGTGCTTTTTATTCTTTTATCTATACATTCTAAAGTTTCCACAATAAATATTTATTTATAAAAGTGATCCATTATAAAACTCTGAAAACATTTATTTTTTAGTGTTTTTTTGTTTCATTCTTTTGCTATAGAGCATGTGTGCTCAGAGAGTCAGAGAGAAACAAAGTAAGAAATCACCTCCAGAAGGAAGGCCACATTGCAATCCCTTCTCCTCCATTATCCTCTCGGGATTTCGCGCGTGCGCGGGCGCACACACACACACACACACACACACACACACACACAGTGTAATTTTCAAGCCGCTAGGTCCAGGACTCAAACTGCAGTTGGCCATATGAGTCCAGCACTTTAAACACTATCCCACCTGCTGGCCCCACATTAAAAAAAAAAACAAAACTGATATATCAAATATTATTAAGCAGCATATGCTCAAAAAAAAACCAAAAAACAAAAAACAAAAATACCACACATTTCTTTCAGTGAAGATTATGCCTTACTATCTCTGAACATTTTATTAGAATCCTGGTAAGGGAAGAAAATCCTCGGCTATAAGCCAGCAGAACAAAGTAAAACCTTACACCTTCTCTCTAGACTTTGGTAAGATCTTAACTATTTAAATAACAGTAAGAAATGCTGTCTAAAACCTAAACCATCATACTGGCCAACATTAAAAATTATGTGACTTTTGTAAGGTACTGTCTTTAGTAAAATGAGTATTAAACAGACACATCCTCATACATAAACTCTAGATTTTAAGTTTCAAATTTAACCAGTAATTCATTTTACACACCTTCTAAATAAACATTTCTTAAAAATGAAACAAAGTTCATCCTCATACAGTTTACATCAGTCAATAACTGGAAGCCAAATATAACTTATATTAACACAGGTTATCTCAATCAGTTATAAAATTTGAGCTATTAAGGTACAGATTTTAGCATATATTCTAAAGAATACAATTAACATGCCCCCGTTTCCTATGCTGAAAAGTGACAAAGACCATAAAGATGTCATCTTTTAATTTCAAGTGTCTTATTTTCCAGAACCAAAAGTTTTGTTCCAGTTTTCATAAAGCTCTAGGTCTTTGGGAGATACACTAGGCCGCACAGTCCTAAAGGCGTTCTCAAAGTCAGTATAAGCTATCGGTCGAACCTGATCTGGTGTTATGGTAGCAATGTCTGTAGTTTGTAAACTGCGAATGGGACCAAGAGAAGCTTCTCTGCAAAGTTGTGTCATGTCTGCTCCAGAGAACCCATCAGAGTGCTGTACAATCCGTTCAATTTCTTCTTCACTGAGGCAACACTGCTCCCTGGCCATCAGATTAATTACTATTTGTTTCCTGGCTGGAGCTTCTGGGAGGGGGATATAAAGCCTTTTCACCAATCTTCTACGGGCAGCCTCATCAATTTCTTGTGGCCGATTCGTTGCCCCTACCACTAAAATACGATCTTCAGAAGACGTGGTTGCTCCATCTAACTGAACTAAAAATTCAGTTTTTATCCTTCTAGACGATTCATGCTCACCATCTCCCCGTTGAGATAAAAGGGAATCAATTTCATCAATAAATATCACAGATGGCTGCTGACACCTTGCAACAGTGAATAATGCACGGACCATTTTCTCCCCCTCACCTACCCACTTAGATGTCAAGGATGAAGCAGAGATGCTAAAGAATGTTGCCCCAGACTGACTAGCGATGCACTTGCCAATTAGAGTTTTACCAGTCCCAGGAGGACCAAAGAGAAGAATTCCTTTAGGGGGTCCTCGCAAACCAGTAAAGATATCTGGCCTCAACATAGGCCATACAACTATTTCCTTTATTGTGGCTTTAGCAAATTCTACTCCTGCAATGTCTTCCCAACTTACTGGAGGTCCATGATCCATAATCTCATTCATGATTAATTCAATCATCTTTGGTTCCAAGTTCTTCAGACGCTCATCAACTGGATGTGCTGGTTCTGTAGGTCCTGCCCCATAAGGCTTATACTGCATTCCTCCATTCTGCTCTGCCCCATCTTGCTTAGGTATGGGAGGAATAAACTTCCCAAATATTCCTCGGGATCTACCAGCTCCCAGAGACTTTTTAACACCACCATATGAAGATCCTGAGGCACGCTGGGTTTGGTGGTACTTTTTTTGCTGATCTACCCATAATTGTTCTTTTGCGGTTTTAAAAGAAGGTAGGCTATTATCCTCCCTTTGGCCACTATCTTCTGTTTTATTAAAAGCTTTGCTTGGTATTGGATTGGAAAGTGCATCAGTGGTGCTAGAACCATAGAAGGCCTTTCTTCCTTGTGAATTTTCACAGCTAGAAGGAAAATAAGACTGATTAGATGAGAACATTAGTCCCATGTTGGCTTTGGGAAAGCTCAGATTTTCCTTTCTGACATTTCCAAATAATGGTGTAACATGGAATTTTGCAGAGGCTGACTCACTCAATGGCGCCGAGAATGCAGGGCATGTCTTGGTGTTGGTCACCATCACTGGCTGGGCACTCGGAGGGCCTTTCAAAGGATGACTCTCTGGGATATCTTGGGTCCTATGTGGTCTATCAACATGAGAGGAGTGAGGTGACAGGTCACTCTCTCCAGAACCACTATAAATACTAAATTTAGGAAGATTGGAGACAGTTCCCTCCTTATGGATCACTACTGAAGCATCAGCAGGCTCCAACAGAGAGTCTTTAAATTTCTTGCCAGCTTGCAACATTTTCTGTACATTACTCATTTTGAAAACATTATTAATTGACAACCCAGACTGCCACTTGTCACTGTCAGTATGTTGAGATCTTGCCAAAGTTAATATGTTTTCTGCATAATTATTCAAGCCAGTTTCAACATTGTCAGAATCAATAATTGCAGAATACTTCTCTGCATATTTTTTGAACAGTTTGGTAGCAAAGACCTGGGAGATCTCAGAGTTTGCCCATGCATATTGAATGCGTAATATCTGTGCACGGTATGCATCTGCCTTCTGTCCTGATGCACATACATCAGAGGTAATGGTAAAGTAATTCTTCTGCCATTCACTCAGGTGCACAGACCTAGAGCTGGAGGTCTGCATTTCAGAGGTTCTGTAACAAATAACAAAAATGAAAATGAATCAGTACCAAGAAAAGAAAGACCTAATACATGAAACATAGTTTTAAAATCTGCTAGTCTAAAGGAAGATACAACAAGATTTGTTATTTATAAAGTAAATTTATTAGGGCAGATAATAGATAAGAGAAATATCTAGCAACTCATAGATCTCAAGTACTCAAGACATAAATATTAAAGACTTAATGAGCTTTTATGACTTAAATTGCTTTATTTCCCCTAAAATGAGGAAAAAATATCTGTAAGATTTACAAGAAAACATTTAAAAATAATCAGCAAGAGGCAGGCAATATGGAAGGTTAATGAAACTAGAGCTACATAAAACAAAACAAATCAGGAGTTTAAGTCTGGTCTCTAAGAGACATTAGATTTTCTTAAACAAGTCTCTATCACAAAGCCTTTGCTCTTCTGTAAAGTGAGAACCATTTGTGAGAATCACATCAAGAATGAATATGAAAATAATCTGAAGGCCAGCCCCATAGTGTAGCAGCTAATGCCTGTGCACAGAAACATAGATACCACATAGCTGACCACAGTTCGAATCCCAGCCCCAGCAGCTTGAGAAATATGTCAGGTACATGTGCATATGTGCCCCAAATCCTGATGGAATGGGAAAATGGAAGAAAAAGAATTGTGTGTGACCATATTCCTTTGGGTAGGAGTGCTTTCTCTCTGAAGAGTGCAGGCGCACTCCAGAAGCTTTAAAAAAAAAAAAAAAAAGAATGTGAAAAGTACTTTGTTATGCCTATTGCACAAGTGTAGAAAATGAGGCTGAGGGAGAGAACTTACTGGAGATTACACAGCCGGTTATGAATGATATCAGAAATTGAACATAAGTAAATACATTCCAGCACTGGCACTTCATTATATACTCAACTGATGGCACTGCCAAAAGTCACAGACTGAGCTGCATGGATCATAAATATAAACTATGTCATATTTAAATTTTTTTTTGAGAGGTTTTTGCTCTAGGGTGTGTGCGCTTGCCAGACAGAGAGAGACAGAGAGACAGAAAATGAGAAATCACCCCCCAGTGGGGATGGCCACACTGTAATCCCTTCTCCTCCATTCTCCTCTCGGGATCTTGGGCACGCACACACATGCACCCGGCGTGAGTTTTAAGCCACCGGGTCCAGGACATGAATCGTGGTCGACTACATGGGAGTCCAGCGACAGTTATTACGCTAACTGCTGGTCCCATATTTAAATGTTTTTGACTTCTTCGTGAAGAAGTACCTAAAAAGGATGCCTCAGAACTTCTCAATTTTCTAATTTCATACAAAGTATTAACAAGTGAAACTGTTACAATAAATGAAATATGAGAATGACTAAACAGTCTAGTTCTGAAGTACTTTTTTTTAACTTTAGATTTCTTCTCTCAAATTTTCATAAGCTTCTTCACTCTAAGTTATATTTTAACAGAATTGTAGAGGAATGTATCATGTTGCTGGATGTGTAGAATATGCCTACAAATCCTTGAGAAAAACTTAGGAAAACTTTTTGTTTCCTAAGAGTAGTGTGACAAAGTAAAAACAAATAATTCATGTATTTAAAATTTTACCTTCCAAATTACCTGTAAGGAGTCTTCAAAAAGTTCATGAAAAACTTACTATGAAAAAAGGCATGCATGAACTTCAAAATTTTTTTGCACCAAAATAATTCCATTTTTCCATTAAGTTTTTAAAATCCCCTTAGTTTAGTAATATAAATAGGTTCTTACATGTAAGAACCATGTTTAATATAGCTTTGTCTTTCATAGTATTTTGCAAAAAATGTCACATTCTAGGTAAGCATCCATAAATCTCTTAAAAAAGTAAGAAAATCTAGGACCAGCAGATGGTGTAATGGTTACATCACGGGACTCCAATGTAGTTAACCAGGGTTTGAGTTCCAGTCCAGTGGCTTAAAACTCACAGCAGATGCGTGTCCGTGCATGCCCAAAATCGCGAGAGGAGAATGGAGAAAAGATTGGGGCATGGCCATCCCCCTGGGGGGTGATTTCTCACTTTCTGACTCTGTCTCTGTCTCTTCAGCAAGCACATGTGCCCTATAGTAAAAATCTTTCTAAAAAATACAAAACATAAGAAAACCTAAAACCCAGTGAGAATTTAATTTACTCAAAGCAATAAAGCTCAATAGAGTCAAACTAGAACTGGTATCCTTAAAGAGCAGTTCATTCTTCTTTCCACTACACCACTTAAAAACTCTCATTTAATCTCTTTTATGCAGTATTGGAAATGAAATATTGAAAGGCAGGTGACTTGGGAAACATTTACTGCAAACTTTTACAAGTACTCTGTTCATCATTTATCATCTGTAGTCCTGGGATTCCTACCTTAACTTAAGGAGTTCAGTAACTGTTCCTAGAATATTCTTTCCTTTCAACTTTTTTCTTCAAGTCCTTTTTCCTTTCTACTCATTATCTGACAAATATGAATATGGATAACCCAGAACTGGCCATCACTCATCAGTGATATAGCTTTTGTCCTGTTTACCATTTCCAAGTCAATTTAACCTTTCTTGCCCTTCCTAGATCTAAAAATTCTGGTCAATTAACAATGACACATGAACTACATTTCAACCTTTATTTTGACAACTTTCTCATTATTTTTAGCAAGTGGTATTTGTCTTCCTAACTAGACAGTTACCGTCTACATCTAGGAACCATTTTCTATTACATTTACATTCTCCCAACAAAGAGGTATCCACTGGAATAGCTATTTAAATGCTGAGAGTTCAAACTACGCACCAGACACCATACAGACCTTTTACACGTATTATACTCTATTTCCCAGAGGCAAAATGGCACCAGAGTTAAAGAGCACAAGGTTTGGAGCCAAGCTGACTGCCTTCAAGTCCTGGCTCTGTTTATCTGCCAGCTTCGACCTTGGATCAATCTCTTAACTATCTGAATGTACCTGTAAAAGGAATACAGTAACATTACTTAGCTGACAGGGTTTTTTTTTCCAATTCTGGGAAATACTCAAAACAATTCTCAGTACTTAGAAAATGCAGGATAAAATACGGCCCATTATAATTTTTCATCACAATCCCTCAAAGAAGGTATTAGTCCTTCCTTGGTTCTTTTGTGAGATTTTTGCTACAGGATGTGTGTGCTTGCTGGAAAGACAGAGAGATAGAAGGCGAGAAATCACTCCCCACCAGAGGAAATGGCCACAAGCAATTCCTTCTCCTCCATTCTCCTTTGTGGATTTAGTGACCTGTGTCAGTTTTAAGCCACTGGGACTAGAACTACAGTCCCCCATGTGGGAGTCCAGCACCTTAACCATTTCGCCACCAGCTGGCCCCAGCCCTTTTTTTTTTTTTTTTTTTTTTTTCTTGAGAGAGAGAGATACACACACTCCTAACAGAGTCTTGATGTTATGATCCACTCCTATCTCCAGCAAGCACCGCCGCTGACCTAAGTACTTAGAGGGGTCAGACTTGAATCACCCTCCAGGGCCTGACTTTCATCCCTGTGCCACCCTCTGGCCCCGTTAGCCCTTCTTTCTTCACCACCGAGACCTGGGAGTGCAGCTCGGATACAATGAGGCCCACCCAGCCACAACAGCCCGCCCTAGGGCGCTTCAAAAAGTTCGTGGGAAATGCTTACGGCGAAAATACCACGACTAGATTTCGTTTTTCCTTTCACACCAAACACACACACACACCCTGCATTGTAACGCTGTTTTCCCTGGAGCTCTTCAGGGCTAGCACCAACAGCGGGTACTGTGAACAGTACCGGGACAGGTAAATCCGCACTGTGGCCGCCACCCGCGCAGTCCCACCCCCTCAAAGGAGCAGCCCACAGACGCAAGCCGACCTCCGTCCACACCGCCCCGGTGGCCCTGAGGCTTGGGTCTGGCTCCCCCCTTGCAGCTCCCCGAGGCCACCGCCGCAAGTAAAGGGGGACAGGGGCGCAGAGAACAAGACGCGGCGCCGCCCACCCGGACCCGCTTTCCACAGCCCTCACCGACCACTCAGGCCGCCTCGGCTTCTCTGCCCGCCCGCCCCGGGTCCCGCGGGAGCCGCCAGCGCCAGTCACCACCACCGACCTGCGGCTGCCGGGGCGCCTGGAGACTCCGAAAAGCGCGCGGCTCGCTCTGCGCCTGCGTAGTGCCAATGGACTGGCGCCTGCGCTGTGCGTGGTGCGTGCGTGGCGCGTGCGTGCGTGCGTGCGTGGATGCGGCGCCTGGGGCGGGGTGCAGCCGCGGTGGATCGCCGGCGTGCGGGGCGCGGCAGAGTCCGGGCGGCCGAGGTTATCCCGCGCTAGGAGCTTGGTCTGGTGGGTGAGGTTTTGATTAAGAGTCGGTGCGGATGTTTTGCTGAGACTTGCTACCTGTGCAGCGAGGGGGGAACGGTTAACCCACCGTCTCCGTTTGCAGTTCGGGCTTCATTTTCAAAACACCTCCGAATCAAGGCAAGGAGACGATGAGTATGGAATGAAAATTCAAAGGGTTCCCAAGGATCGTGACTTACCTGAACTCACCTGGGTGAGCAGTTCACCCACGGTCAGTGTCACAGGCAGCGAAGAGTGGTAAAGGGCCAACCCCATTAGGGCAGGAGTAGTTCCAGGCTGGTCTATGCCCCTGGGTGGATATTCCCACCTCCTGCCCCTCCACCGGCAGTCACCTGTCCCACAGCACCTGGCAGGTGGTCAGTATATACCAGCGCCCACGGAGCAGCCTGCTGAATTAAAAGCGAGTAAAGGAATTTGAATCCCTGTTCTGCCTGACTCCTGCAGCTCAGATCTAACCCTCAGCCACTTCTGCACGACATTTCGGGTTTGTTTTGTTTTGTTTTTACGAGAGAAATTTTTGCTGAAGTGGGCACGCGCTCTCCGAAGAGACAGAAAGCAAGAAATCATCTGGTGTGGGGGAGATGGCCACTCCACAATTCCCTCCCTTCCACTCTCCTCTCAGGACCCCGGGCATACATGTTCAAGCGCCCAGTATGTTTTAAGCCGAGGAATCCAGGACTCGGACCACGGTCACCATGTGGGAGTGCAGTGACTTAACTACTATTCCATCTGCTGGTTTCATGACTATTTTTTTGACAGCTCCTTGCTGTTCAGGTACTCTTTTCTCCATAGCACTGTTACTACCTTCCATTTCATTTCAGAGGCCGGTTTCAAAGAATGGTGCCACATTACTGTTAGTTTAGTGAATTGGGTTTTTCAGACACAGGTATCAGGACTTTTCACTAGTAGTGAGTGGCCCAGGTGATAAATAATGTTATGTCACCTAACAAAGTCTGGAGGTTGGTTGGAAATCCAGGCCTGATGAGGTGAAAGGGCCATCTTTCCATTCTGTCCTCTTCCCAGGCTTGTCACCTCATTGTTGCAAGCTGGTCCCCACAATTCAAGGCAAGCAGCTTCATACAACTGTATCTAAAACAGGAAGAAGGAGCTAAACTAGGAAAGGACCTTTTCCCCCTCTCTTGTATAAGGAAGAAAACGGTTTTCAAGATAGAAAACAGTTTGCAAATCCTTGACTAACTGGGTCAACTGGTTATCACATCCTGAGAAATCAAATATCTGTACAGAGGAAACAGAAAATGACTGTGGAGTCATTTTGTCAGCATGTGGTGTGGAAATACAAAAACTAAAGAAATGCAAGGCAAACAATTCTGAAGAGCTTTCTTTTTAAGAGTTTTTTCAAGGCCAGCTTCTAAACCCGATGGTTAAGTGCTGTGCATAATGAGCCAGATGCCCATGGCTGACCACAGTTCGAATCGGTGTTTGAATCCCCACTCAGGTGTACATCCCAAATACTGACAAGATGGGGAAATAGAGGAAGAATTGCAGTGTGACCACACCCTATTGGGGGTTGCTCTCTCTTTTATCTCTTTAGTGAGCACACATGTCCTCTGGCAATAAAACAAAAATCACTAAAAAGTTTTTCATATAGTTACAAGATAAACAAAATGAATTGGACAGTACATTTTTTAAAACAAACAAGGGCAGGGGACCAGCAGGTGGCATGGTGTTTAAGATGCTGGAGCTTTCATGAATGAGATTAGTGCCCTTATAAAAGATACCCAAAGAACCCTCTAACTTTCTAGCTAAGATATTAGCCTAATAAGAAAAAGCAGTGTCCTGCCCCCCCCCCCTTTTTTTTAGGTTTTTGGTATAGGATACGTGTAGTCTCCAGGAAGAGAAAGACAGGTACCTAGAGAGGAAAAGTGGGAAATCATGGGATGGCCACACCTCAATCCCTTCTCCGTTCTCTTAGGATTTTGGGCATGTACACACACATGGCCTGACGTGAGTTTCAAGCCACCAGGCTTGGGACTCAAACCTTACTCAGCCATGTGGGAGTCCAGCACCTTAACCACTATGCCACCTGCTGACCTGTGTTTTGTTTTCTTAAAGGAAAATCTGTGTACATCCAGGAAGAGAGCCCTCACCGTAACCTGACCTTGCTGATCAGAGCCTGACCCTGATCTCAGACTTACAGCCTCCAGACTATGAGAAATACATTTCTGTTGTCTATAAGCTACCCAGGTTATGGTACTTTATTATAGCAGCCTGAACCAAGACATAATTAGCAACACTGGCTGGTTTTCATCACCAAAATGCTGTTGTTAGCATCCATGTAAACCATCCTCTTACCCTCCTAAAAGTATTCTTCAAATACTGAATTATAGGGGCCAGCAACTGGTGTAATGGGTAAGGGGCTGGACTCCCACATGGCTGACTGGTTTGAGTCCTGGATCTGGCAACCTGAGACTGACTGGGCATATATGTGTGCGCACACACCCAAAATCCAAAGAGGAGAAGGGATTGTGGTGTGGCCCTTCCCCCTGGGGTGGGTGATTTCTTTTCCTCTCACTCTCTCTCTCTTGCCAGTGAGTTCATGTGCCCTATGGCAAAAACTTAAAAAAAAAAAAATAAATACTGAATTGTACTTATGGTTGCCAGTGCTACCTTTTTCCCAATATACAATGCCAGCCACTTCATTTTGTGCCTTTCATACATTTCCTAATCGCACAGTTTTCATCTTCCTGTATAGCTGGCAAAAGTATAGTTCACTTCTGTGCCCTCATCTAGAGCAGTAAACCTCTCTAGTTCAGGAAGTCATTATAAAGGTGACAATCAATATGAAATAGGATACTTATATTATCAAAGCAACAGCTGACAGATGGTAGACATTCAACAGAACCTGCAATGCTGTACTGGATTGATCATTGCTATTAATCCAGTGATTGGGACTCAAACCCATATGCCCTATCAAGACTGTCCATCCTTTACAAATGGAGTAAATTAGGATAGTATCCTAATACCTTAGCCCAGTACGGGAAAGTATTTTGTGCGTGAACTATACAAATACTTCTTTCCCCTGATACCACACATTGCGTGATACTCTGTTCTTTCTTTTCCTGAATAGAAGTTGCTGCACCCACAGGGGGAGAGGTTTTCACCCACAGCACTGAGTGCCGTTCTCTTGGTGTGAGGGATTCCGGGAGATAGCTGCTCATTTCCATATTTATGAATTTTATAAACATGGTCTCAGATAAATGCCAGTGTACACTTCAGTGAGCTCATTTGTTTTTCAGTGGAGGGAGAGGATGGTCCCAAAGAATGCATCCCTATCTGTGAGAATTTACTTTCTAGAAGCAGAAAGAAATGTGGTTGCAGGCGGGCATGGGAAGTGATGGGGTTGAGGAGAGAAGAAAGCAGACAAGAATCAGAGATGAAACAACCAAATCTCAGTGGGATGCCGTGAGTGTGGCCACATCCCCACCAAATATCAAACCTTTTGGCTCCCTAACTCTGTGGTGAAGAAGGCAGAATGAGATCTGAGGGGCTGGTTTTCTAGTGCACCAGCAGAGAAGATGTGCAGGCCCTGGAGCAAATGAAATGTGTACTGTTAGTAAAAGATTCTTATTGGCTGCCCTGAATGAAGAGGAAAGAAACTGCGGCACCGTGTCCTAAGCAGGGCTGGGGAATTGGGGAGGGGCCTGGGGGAGGCCCGTCCCTGTGTCAAAAGACAAAATTATAGTAAATTACTTGAAAACAGGTTGGTTTAGGGATCGACCTACTGCCTTAAAGTTTTTGGTTTGATCTGTGGCACATAGCATATGAGGCTCCATTTCAATTTGGTCTGGTCTGTTGGGAACTAGGGTAGGAGCTCAGTCCACAACCACAGCCTCTAGGGCAGGTGGTGGTATGGTGTAATGCAACGTTCCATGATGCTGGAGCCACAGGGAAGGTCTGAGGCCCTTCTGTGCACTGTGCAGCTGCAAGCTCACCCATGATAGGGCTCACTGAGCTAGGAGATGGATCATGCCATGAAGACCCTGTTGGGGTACATCTCTGTGTACCCTATCATGGAAAAATTGAATTAATATATATTTTTTAAAGCCATGGTCTCATAATTTTGGTTTAGCATCTGAGATGGGGCAAGACAAAGGGAAAGGAACTGTGTATTTTGGTAGTTTTCCTCAGGGATTATGCTACCCACGAAAACCAGCACTGTCAAGTGCTTCCTGTTTCATGTAATGGGTTGAGTTGTGTCCCCCAAACAGGGTATGTAGAAGTCTAAGCCCTGGTATCTGTGGACTGTGACCTTACTTGGAAGGAAGATCTTTACAGATGTATTATAGTTAAGGTGAGGTTGTCCTTAATCCCGGTAGGATTAGTGTCCTTTTAAAGAAGAGGAATGATGCTGAGGAAAGATGGCCAGTATGGATGGAGGGAGAGACTGGAATGATGCTGCCACAGCCAGGGAGTGTCTCGGATAACCAGAAGACACTCTCTTTGGAGAGGGCATGGCCCAACTGACACCTTGACCTTGGGCCTCTGACCTCCAGAACTATGAGAGAATAACTTTCTCATTTTTGTATGTTTGTTTTATTTTTTTAGGTTTTTGACACAGGGCGTGTGCACTCTTCCGAGAGAGAGAGAAAGAGGGAAAGTGATAAATCCCCTTCTCCTCCAGGGGAAAGGGCCATGCCACAACCCCTTCTCCAATCTCCTCTTGAGATTTTGGGCATGAATTCACATGCACCCAGCGTTATCTTCCAGCCACTGAGTCCAGGATTTGAAACCATGGTCAACCATGTGAGAATCCAGCAGCTTAACCACCATACCATCTGCTGGCCCAACTTTCTGTTGTTTTACAATAACAAGATTGTGGTACTTTGCTCCAGCAGCTCCAGGAAACTAACATGGCATTCAGATGGCGTCCTGGCAGGTGGTGTAGGAGGGGAATAAGAATAGGACCTTTGGAGCAGGCCTTCCCAGGTTCAAAAACCTAGCTCCACAGCTCATGGGCTGCCCTGAGAGTGGTTGAAGCTAACCCTTTTTGATGTCCAAAGAGCAGTTAGACCAGAAGCTGGCTCCCAGTTGGCACTGCCCAAGTGTTGGATTGTGTCCTTACGGCCAGGCCATCCCTTCATTCCACATGGTTGCCCTGACTAGAACTTCAGACTGAAAAATTAACCAACACTGTTGATGTTTTTTACTACCTGTAGACTTCTTAACCTTGCTCTTTAATAATTCTGCCAAGTCTTTTTTTCATAGAATAATGGGGTCTCAGCTATAGAAGAGACCTTAAGTGTCATTTAATTTTCAGTCCAGTCTCTGTCCCATGGAGGAATTTCCTTTACAACCTCCCAACCCTTGGTTATCTTATCTCAACCTGAACGCCCTATAGGAACATCCTATTTGCAGATAGGCTGACTTTTACATTTTGTTTTGTTTTGTTTTAATTGAAAAAACCTGTCTACCTATCAGTCACTTGTTTTGTGTCACTTGTTCAAGAGAAGGCTCTTGAAAGTGAGTGTGAAATTTGAAGACAGCTGCCAAGTCCTCCCTAAATCTCTCTCACTAGACACCATTTTATTTCCAACTCTGCCACAGGATTAGGTTCTCCTGTCATATCCCTGGGGGCATCTTCATCTCCCATAAACAGTGGAGTCTAGATTTGACTTCAACATTTTGGACATGTTAGACTCATGCGGTCTCCTGCATTTCAGTGCACTCTGTTCTGTTCTTTCTCGTCTTCTTTCCTCCACACTCTATTTCAATCACTGCTCTGGAGAAAACACACTTTTTTCCTATAACGGCAGTTCCAAATTTACCCAGTTTATCCAAGCACCTTATTCTTCTAGTGGTTTCTTACTAATTAAATTTTTTCTTTATTCGTGGTAGAGTATGTGTATACACATATGAGTATGAAAGAGAGAGAGATGAGCACTCTCCGTAGGGCCTGGTCATGCCAAGGTCCCCTTCCTCTAGTTTTTCTAGCCCATTGGATCCCAAGCACGCATGCTTGTGCCTGGCTGCCCTTGAGGCAGAGGGGCCAGGGATTGGAACCATGTGGGATCCAGCTTCTTCCAGAGCGCTGCCATGCCCTTGTACTAATTTTTTTCTATTACGAGTTTAGGTGATGGCAGGGAACACAGAGATACTGAAGAATAGATTTTGGTATCAAGTTCTATTAAAAAAAGAAGAAGAAGGAAGAGGAGGAGGAGAAAGAAGAAGAAGAATTCTAGAAGCCAGCAGGTTAAAGTGTTGGATTCCCATAGGGCTGACCACAGTTTGGGTCCAGGACTCAGTGGCTTGAAAAATCATGCTGGGCTTGTGTGCATGCATGCTCAAATCCCAAGAGAAAAATGGAGGAAAAGAGAATGCAACGTAGCCACCCCCCAGGGGGGTGATTTCTCCCTTTCTCTCTGGTGAGTGCACGTGCACTATGGCTAAAACCTTTAAAAAAGGGGGGGGCAAATGATGAATTTTCATGTTTGATGTAGGGCATGTGATTCAGAAAAGCAATATAACAGTCCAACAGATCAAAACGTCATCAGGCAGCCTCCATATGTTTCCTCCATTGTAGGCCTTCTGAATAAGATACCAGAAACTGTAGTTTCTAGTTTGGCACTCAACCAGATTCCCAAGTCAGGAGCACTGGCGTGGAGTCAGTCGTGGGAGTGCAAAGCTGCCTTCGTGGGGTCCTCTCCTCTCTTGTTACCAGTGAACTTGGCCCTCGTAACCATCAGGTGGCCACTGGTGGCATCTTGCCTCTTTGTGACCTCAGCTCTTTCTGCAGGCCCTTTTGGGACCAGCACTCAGGAATGGGAGTCTCTAGTTTCAGGAGTGCTGCTGTTTGCTGAATTTCAGGGAGGAGACAAATGGTTGCAGGGTGTATCCTTGGTGTCAGCTGTTGGTTGTGTTCAGATCTGTCAAGGACTTAGCACTACACAGGAGGCATCCATTATCAGGAGATATGAGGGGTCACCAGGCAACCTTCAGCTCCGGTGCTGACAGCCCTCTGGGTACCACATTGTGACAATAAATTGAATATATGTTTTCAGTGAAGATGCTGACATTGACCATAGATTCATCTGAATAAGCCAGACCTTTAAACACATACCCATGTGGGCCAGCAGGTGGTGTGGTGGTTAAGGTGTTGGACTCCCACATGGCTGACCACGGCAGCTTGCTCTCTTACTTTCCCTCTCTCTCTCTGTCTCTTTCTGATGAACATGCATGCCCTATAGAAAAATTTAAACATAATAATAATAAAATTAATTCTTTAGGAAAAAAATAAACCACCCCCACATTGGCCTGTTTGGTGATTATTTAGTTGACATCAGGGGCCAAGACTTTACTGAGGCAAAGAAAGGGCTTTCCCCAGAAGAGCATGAGGGTCACTGTCAGCTTGAGAAGTGATTAAATCCTGGGGAGCAGACACATATTGGGCAGCGAGTTAGTGTGCAAGAGCCTGGATTCTAGAGCCAGACTGCCTGGGCTCCCGGCCCGGTTCAGCCGCCAGTTAACCGTGTAACCCCAGGATGAGTCACTGAACTTCTCAGTGTCTCAGCTTTCTCATCTGTATAATGGGGTTAATACCTGAGCCTACCACATAATTTTAAAGTAAGTTTTAAATAAGTTACTATGCATTGTCTGGGATAGAGCAAGTGCTATGGCTGTGTTTTTGTTAAATAAACAAAAAAAAGCAGAAAGTCTCTCCTGTTTCTAGGCTGGGTGGTTTGGGTCTGAGAGTAATGTTATGGGGAGGTCAGGTATACTGCCACGAGTTACCTAGCAATGAGCTGGGCTTCGGACAAGTGCTTCCTCTAGGTTTGCATCTTGGCTGAGGTCTTAGATTTGCCACCAAAAAGATACAGAGGGAGCACTCAGGCACTCAGCTAACCTTTGTGTTATTTCTATTATTATTACTATGTGCTCTCCCCAGAGGACACATATACTCACCTAAGAGAGACAGAAAGCACCCACCAATGGGGTGTGATCATGCTGCAATCCCTTCTCCATTTCTCCATCCTGTTGAAATTTGGGGCACACCATGTATACACACCCAGTATGTTTTTCAAGCAGGGCTGGGATTCCAACCACAGCCAGCCATGTTGGCTCCAGCTCCCCCAACCAGGTCACAGTGCTGACCCACCCACCTGACCTTCCAGTGCTCATCATTGCAGCATCATCTGCTACCTAGTTTCCAGCCTCCAACCCATGTCTCGGCCACCTACCCAGAGCACATTTAGGGAGGGGGTTGCTTGTGCTCTTCTGAAAAAGCCAAGGGTTGATTTTGGTGACTTTGGTGGCTCATCTTGGGGCCCTTGTAGCAATCTTAATGCAAGGTGGGGGGGGAAGCCCTTGTAAAATGCAGGCTCTCCAGCCTCAACTCAGGGATCCGAGTGCCCCCACCCCTGGTCCTGACATGGATGCTCCGCTCCATGTCATACACCACGAGATATCAGTGATGGGTAGAGAACAACATCCTGACCAAGTCAGATGGGAACTTCGTGGCATCTGATATATTTCCAGATTTCTGAACCACAGACCATGTCATTCACTTGCATTTACATAAATATCAGAGGTCTCTGAAACTCAAACAGACCTTTTAATAACCCAGGACCTTTTCTGAGTGTGCTTTTATTAGTTCCAGAGTCTTCAAAGGACAAGAAGTAATCTTGGGATCTAAAAGCAAAATGGTTTCAAATAAAGATAATGAGATTCTTTGAGTAAATTCTATGTCCTTGTTAGAATTTATGTTGACAGGAGCCCTCTTCAGTAGCTGAGAAATCATGATACTGTAAGGCAAATGAGTTTAATCAGACAAAGAAACTGAGGCCCAGAGAGTCTTTCTCATTGGGCCACCTTTCATGGCCTAGTGGGTTAAGGGAGCTGGATCCCCATGCAGCTGAGCATGCAGTTCTAATCCCAGACCTATTGACTTTAAAAACACACTGGCCTGGGGCCAGCAGGTAGCAAGGTGGTTAAAATGCTGGATTCCCACATGGCCAACCATGGTGACTATTGTTCAATAGCTGTCAGAGAGGATCTTAGAGTCAGCCTGTAGCCTGGGGGTAAGCTAGCTGGATCCAAGATGGCCAACTACGCAGCTGAGTCTTGGACTTGGCAACTTGAAAAATACAGTGGGTCCATGTGCGCATTTGCCCTAAACCCCAGAAGAGGGAGAGGAGAATGGATTGTGGAGGAGAATGGATTGTGGCACGATCATTCCCCAAGAGAGGATGCTTTCTCATCTTCCTTCTCTATCTCTGCTGAGCACACACACCCTCTGTCAAAATTTAAAAAAAAAAGGAAAAGAAAGGATCTTAAAAGTCTTCAGCACAAAGAAATGGTAAGTGTTTGAGATGTTTTATATGCTGATTACTCTCATATGATCATCAAACATCATAGCTATGTATGGAAACACCATTCTGTACTCCATAAGTATGCATAATTACTATCCATCAATTTTAAAATAGAAATAACATATATTAAAAATGACAAAAAATAACCAAAATATCTTTGGTTATTTTGGAAGGAAGTCTATACCACCAGAATCAATTTGACACATTGTGGTCAGCAGGACAGATTACCCAACAAAATTGACTTTGCACTTCCATTGTTTATTAGTATTTAGTCAGTGACAGAAGACAATGAAAAGACTACAGGTATAATCTCAAGTCACATCATAGACTGACATGGAAAATATTTTGATAAGCCTTTCTTTTAACTACTGATGGCTTCTCAAGAGCATGGAAACCTATGATTTTTTTAGTCACCAAAAATCACAGTAAAAAAAATTAGTGAAAGCTATAGCCACTAGAATTCACTTTTCATATAGCAAATAATGTTTTTTCATTGATAAGACTCTGGACAGGCATAATCACAAGTCTCTGGGTTACTTTGAAAACATGTTAGGCCACATACAGGATGATATTTATTTTCTTCTTGTTCCAGTTTTGAGATATATTTCTCTTCAACTTTTGATCTCTATAGGGAAAAAAAATGAACATATGGCTACATTAAAAAAAGAATGAAGAATTTTGCTTCTTACTCAAATATAGAGAAGGAATACACTATGTCTCCAGTGAAACAGAGGCAATGTACAATATAAAAGAGTTTGAATTGAAAGAAGTGTGTTATTGTGATCAGCTAATGACAAATTTTATCAACGTCAACTAGAATCTCAGCTTAATTTTCTGTCCTCTGAATGGAATAGTTCCTGCTTTATCTCATGATCATGTAGGTGTGATTTGATAACCTTAAGTAAGCACAAGTAAGACCAAAGTATTAAACTTTTCACTATTCTAACTAATCTGGCCAAAATAATGGTCATTTATTATGATTTATATTGTATCCTGTATTTTTAAAAAATGGGATTCCATTTTTACTGTTTGAATCTACAGTAAACATAAGGACTCCACAGAAGTTGTGACTTCTACAAGAAAAATACCTTTGTTGGAAATAATTTTTCAGAGCTATGGTGTCTCTATGTGTTATTGATATTTTGGGAATGTGGGAATATCATGGTGATGTGATATGTGCTTGTTACGTATATGCAAGTACAGGATTCCAGAAGTGTTCCCAGGAATATACACCTGATGTGAGTTTGATTCATTTATATCTTAGCACTAAATGATTCTCGTCTTAGAGCAATGGAATAATTTAAAAATATAAGCCTCTCCCTCACCTTCTAGAAATACTTAAGATATAACTTTGGAGCTATTCTGGGTAGGGAAGTCTCTGAGCTTTGGAGTGGAAAAGGCATTTGTACCAGGAAAATGATATGGTATAGGGCATAGTTTGATTGAGAAGTTGGCTCATAGGCCTCATCTCTCAGGAACCAAGGCCTCCCACATAAATGAAGCACTTTTTTTTTTTTTTTTTTCCAATTTCCAGAGGATATACAGGTACACTCACTGGCATGTTTTTCAAGTTGCTGGGGCTGAGATTAAAACCATGGTCAGCCATAATATAGGATCTGGCTCCTGTAAACACTATGCTACAGAATTGATCCAAAATGGTCTTAACTTTGAGCACTATTTTCAAGAATGAACAATTCAGGGACCAGCAGTTAGCATAATGGCTATGTTGCTGGACTCCCACGTAGTCGACCGCGGATCGCATCCCGGACCCGGCGGCTTAAACTCACGCCGGGCGCTTGTGCGTGCATGCCCAAGATCCCGAGAGGAGAATGGAGGAGAAGGGATTGCGGCGTGGCCATCCCCCCTGGGGGGTGATTTCTTGCTTTCTATCTCTCTGTCTCTCTCTGTCTTTCTGGCGAGCACACGTACCTTATAGTGAAAATCTCTCCAAAAAAAAAAAAAAAAAAAGAATGCACAATTCAAATCAAGACGATCAAGTTGTATGCAACCAACAAAATAAATTACATAATGTACTTAGGATCTGTATAACCCCCATACGAAAAATCAGCAGTGAGGAAGCAAATGGGGAGAGAGAGAGAGTTGCAAATGTTAAGGAGGATGGTCATGGAGTCCCCTCCCTAGCCAAATGGGACAAGGCTGAAGTGGCAAAAGGCAGTGGTTATGATTTGGATAATGGGTTGTCTTAAGTTTCCTGTTTGGAATTTGGTTGTGGTCAGCAATAGCTGGCTGTCCCCCAGGGGTCCATACATTGGGACTTTGTTATATTGTAAATGTGTTAGAGAATAGGCTCATAGCTTGGTGGTTAAGGTGACTTGTCCTATATGGCCAACCACAGTTCAAGTCCCAGACCCAGTGACTCGAAAAACATGTCAGTTCTGTGGGCATGTGTGCCCAAAATCCTGAGAGGACAATGGACCAATGGGATTGCGGCATGATCATCCCCCATGGGATGGTGCTTTCTCACTTTCTCCCTCTCTCTTTTTCTGTCTCTCCCCTCCAGTGAGTACACACACCCTCTAGCAAAATTAAAAAAAGTGTCAGGAGAAGATTTAAGATCACACCTCGGGGTGTGATTGTGTCACTGTGGGGGATCCCCACGACTGAGCTCTGATGCATATATACAGAGGGGACATGGGGCAGGTAAAGCCACATGGACATTGACTGCACTCCACTCCACTCACAGGTCAGTCTTCTGTCCTTTCATGATGCTTTTGAACTTTCCAGGTACCTGAACTGTGTGTTTTGCAAATAAACCTCTATTCTCTTTATAAATCACCCAATCTTAGGTATTTCTGTTAACCATACAGTAGCAGACTGACAGCAGACAAACCCCAGTGAAATGAGATTCTTAAAATAACCTAAGGAAAAATAATCCCAGCTCCTGAAGACCCAATTTTTTTTTGAGAGGTTTTTACTACAGGGTGCGTGCGCTCTCCAGACAGACAGAGAGAGATAGAGAGATAGAAAGCGAGAAATCACCCCCCAGGGGGGATGGCCATGCCGCAATCCCTTCTCCTCTATTCTCCTCTCAGGATCTTGGGTACGCACGCACACGTGCCCGGCATGAGTTTAAGCCACTGGGTCCGGGACTCCAACCGTGGATGACTACGTGGGAGTCCAGCGACATAGCCATTACGCTAACTGCTGGTCCCCTGAAGACCCAATTTTAAATATTCTCCCTGTCTCTGACACTACACTAAAAATGATTTCCTTACAAGTTCACTGCATGCTGCCTGCAGGGTTTAACTGATGTGGGGTAGACCTCTCAGAATGCAAGAAGCCCAGGAGTCCCAACACGTCCTTTCTTTAAGCCATCAAGAGTTTGGTCTCTCTTGTAGATCATCAGTTATATTAAATTCCCTTTATATGGGTTTCATCCATCTAAAGTTTTCTAGTTTAGTATACATACTTGTTATAATAAATGTGTCAGTAAACGCTGTCTGAAGAAATCTGAGGGGACACTATTGAGACTGATAGTCTCATATAAGAGAATAAAAAGTAAATATCTGGACCAGCCTCATAGTGAGGTGGTTAAGCACTGTGCTTTGAGAGTCATACCCAACATGGCTGACCACGGTCTGAGTTCCAGCTTGGTGGCTTAAGAAACACTCTTGACAGGAGGAAGAAATGGAGGAGGGGAAATCGTAGTGTGGCCATGCTCCACTGGGGGTACTTTCTCTCCCACACCCGCCCCGGTGAGTATCTGTGCCCTCTGGCAATTAAAATGGAAAGACAGAAAGGAGAAAGAGAAAGAGAAGGAAAAAAAATGAAAGAGAAGGAAGGACAGAAGGAAGAAAGAAAGGAAAAGAAAAAGTAAAAATCTGGCCACAGGGGACAGCAGGTGGCATGGTGGTTAAGGTGGGTGGATCCCACATAGCTGACTCTATGTTTTGAGTCTTGGACCTGGCAGCTTGAAAAACATGCTGGGCACATGTGCATGTGTGCTAAAATTCCTGAGGGGAGAATAGAGAAGGGATTGTAACATGGTCATCCCCATGGAGGGTGACTTCTCACTTCTCTGTCTCTTTCTGGTGAGCACAGGTGGCCTATAACAACAATAACAAAAACTTTAAAAAAAGAAAATCTGCCTATGTTTTTTCAAGAATGATTCCTATGTATGGCCCTTCCACTTCCCCAGACTGGACGTGATGTAGTTCCTCTCCTTTGTTTCTCCATGGAGGACGTTCAGTCCTGGCAGTTGATCCTGGTACTGGGAGGGATGTTCCTGCCCTAGCCCAGGGAACCCCAGGGTGCTGGCCAGGCCGGGCAGTGCACTCACCTGTAGCTGACCCACCTTGCTCCCTCCCTGCTGCCAGCAGGCCGCTGGCCAGCTCACGGATGTGATCCCAGGCGAGCCGCACGTGAGCAGACTCCACAGTGCGAGAGCAGATGGCAAAGCGCAGCACGAACTGGTCTCGGAGGTGGCACGGAACCAGGTGGATTTTCTTGGCACTGTTAATTCTTTTCAGAAGAGCTTCATTCAGTTTGTTGGAGCCCTGGTGAGATCGACAGAGGCACCGAGCTCAGGACTCGAGTAATCACCTAGTGCAGCAAGTGTGTGGCAACGCTGATGTCGCAGGGAAAGACCGACCTTACCTTTGCCTTCCGTCACAAAGTGAAACACAATATGAGATAAGAGTGTCACCCTGACGGCCTCCACACCCTACAACACAATTCCTCCGTGTTCTTTCATGCTGTCAAAAATGACCCTCGCACGGCTCAAGTTTTTAAGAAACAAGACCCCTGGATATGTCATCTATAATTGATGAGGCTAAGCAGCAGAATGGGGGCTTCTGATGACGCTTAGGAGGAGTTCTGGAGTCTCACCAAAACAAGTAGGAGTCTCAACAACAGTTGAGTTGCACCACAGATGAAAGCTTTGCATCGAGCAGCAGAGGGAGGTGGGGGGGGGGGGGGTGGCGCAGTGGTAAAATGCAACCCTGTGAAGCGCTCCCCATGGGGGGCTCTGGGCTCATGTGCAGAGAACTCCCTGAACATGCCAGGCGCATGCCCAAGATCCAAGGCTGGCTGAGGCTAGGAGTGGATCACCGTGTCAGGATCCTGTTGGAGGAGCTGCCTCTCCTCTCTCTCTAGATCATGGAAAAAATAAATAAACTTAAAAAATCAAAACCCAAATGGGGAGCCCTTGCTTCCTGCCAGGCCCTGCTTCCTTGGCAGCCTCTTGGTTGCACTCTTCATCCCTAGCCCCCCTCCATGGCTCTGCTCTCTCCTTTTCCATGCACTGACTGCCTCCTCTAAGCTATGGAATCGCCGAGGACTGTAGAAAGGAGTGGGATGTGGGGCGCTGCATCCTCCTACAGGACCCTCACCGGACTGGGCCCTCTGCTCTTGCCCCGTCTGCAGAGCCAAGGGCAGTGAGGACAAGTGGAAGGGAGCAGTCCAGTCTGTCCCACAGACCCACCCCAGGCGAACACCTGCCAAGCACTGGAAACTGGCCTGGAGCAGTGCCAGTAGCTTGGCCTCTAGCTGTGGGCCTGAACACAGTTCCAACTGGTGCCAAGTGGACAGTAAATGGACCAAAGGCAGTTGAGAAACGGTCAGTGTCCACTAGGCTGGGACACAGCTGGTCCTATTCTAGGATGAGGTAGAGAAAGAAAGAAACGGTGTTTCCAAGAGAATGGAATTTCACCAGACTCAGCGTAAGAGAAAAACTTCTGATCATCGGGAAATGTGGAAACAGAAGCAAATGAATTAGGAAAAATGGAGTTACTATTTTCAAACAGATTGGCCAGATAGGACTTCCATGAAGTAGAAAGAAGATGCCGAACGGAGAAAATGGTCTGAGATGAGACAATGACACAAAAATTGACAGGGCGAGACACAGGAGACCAGGAAATGCCTGGCCAAATGAAGGCGTGGAAGAGGCCCAGTTAGGCGATGCGGTGCCCTGTGGGTTTTAGGTGAAGAACCAAGCAAAGCGGCCATCGGCTAGAGGACTTGAGATTCCAACCTGAGAGGAACAGGGCAGGAACGGGCAATGGCGAGATGGAGCAGGTGGGGGCGGAGGAACGAGCCACACATTTCACCGCTGTGCTTCCTCACGAGGAACGGGAGGCTCAGCCTGGTGGCCACTTGATAGCAAAGTGAGCTCCAGTGCTGGACGCCACATGCCGACAGCGGGTCGGGTCCCCAGGTGGCCCTGAGCACACGCCAGGTGTGTCTGTACAAGCCCAGCATCCTGACAAGCTAGAGGGCCAGGGAAGGGGTTTGTGGAATAAGGAGACAGTTGAGGAGCTCGCTCTTTCTTTCTCTTTTATGCACGTACTCACTGTCACAAATAAAATAAACTTAAAAAAAAAAAAAAGAAAGTAGATGCATAAAATGGAAGTAGCAAACAAAGTTTCCCAAAAGAAAATGTCAGCTGAAAATGCCGCTCATGGAAGGACCCACTGAGTTGCACAGACCAAGGTAAAGGATAGAAACCAACACACAGATAGGCCTGTGTATTCTGTAAATTACGGGCAGGGAAAAATGTCTTAACCTTGACAACAGTATGCTGAGCGGAAGGCCACATGTCCTAAGGGTCCATCTATAGGATGTCTGGAATGGACAGATCTCCAGAGACAGTGGCCCTGAAGAGGGGGAATGGGAAGGCCACTAATGGGTCTCGGGGGCATGACGATGTTCTAAATTGAGATGGAGGTGATGGCTGCACAATATTGTAGATACTGAAAGCACTCATATGTACCCTTTGATGAAGTAAATTATGTCTCAAAGAATCTGTTAGAAATTCAAATATAAAAGTCGTGTAAGAACACTGGCTATAGAAACGAAAACAGAAACCACCCCCTGATGGCTGCTGTGTTTGAATGTGTCTCCAGTCACGCCTGACTGCACTGACTGCACTGTAAAGGTATTAAGTGAAAACTTACTTCCTCACGGTGTCCCATGGCGAGGCCTGGTGGGCAGTGGTGGGTGCGTGGTGACTGCTTCGTGGAGGCAGCATCTCATGAACAGAGTGATCTCATGAGACCGAGTGAACGCTAGTCCTCGTGAGAAGGAGTGAGCGCTCATGAGAGCTGGCTGCTATAAAAGGGATTAGGCAGGATCTCAATCTCTCTCTCTCTCTGTCTCTCTCTCTCTCTCTCTCTGCAAGTGCCAGCCATCCTCTGTGCTACCCTCAGCCAAGGACTTTGGACTTTCTAGCCAGCAGAATCCTGTGTTTGCAGATAAACAACTGTTTCCTTTGTAAAACCACCCAGGCTCAGGTATTTCTGTTAACAATGCAAAAATGGGCAAAGACACTGGCAGAGGGTCTAAGCACAATGCCAACACCGGCGTTGACTGAACTGCCACATCCGGATTTCCGAATGCCCATATGCTTTGCAACACTGATGTGCTGGGGCTTCTCCCCCTCATCCACCTGGAGAGCAGGTCCAGTCCGCTTTGTGGCCCCGTGTACCTCCTCCCAGATCTCACCACTTGTGCTCCTCAGAGAACTCCAGCCTCCTCACCTCAGAACTCCAGGAGTCAGGGGAGGGCCAGCAGATGGCAGGTGAAGGCAGAGCGGCATGCTGGCGGACAGCCCCTGGACGGTGGCACTGAGCCCTGTCCGTCCTGACCGTTGCCTGTGATTTGCACCAGGCGGCCTCCTGGAAAGGCCTGGAAAGCATCAGAAACTGCTGGCCGATGAAAAGCCACTGGTACCTCCCTGCTGGTGAGAGCGTTAGGCTCTCAGCACATCGTAGACCTTTTGAGAAACGTGGTTGTGAGTCTCAGCAAAGGTGGCTTCTGCCCCGAGCCCCCTGGGCTAGCTTGCCCTCACAGCTCAGGCAGCAAAACAATAGTCCACCACTGCCCAGCATCTCTCCGACTCCTGCTGGGGATCTGCGTAAGAGGAGGAGGCAGTAGACGTGGGAAGGGCCCACGATTCGCGTTTCCATCCAGCTCCCGGCCAGTGCCGACTGCCGTGCTTGAACGCGTCCCCCAGGCCCAAGTGTTAAAATCTGGCCGGCCATTGTTTATGATGAACAGTCGCATGGGTGGGAACAGTAGAGACTGAACCCGATTACCACGTTGAAAGGTGGGGTCTTTAGGAGATGGTTAGGCATCAGGGGAGGCCCCATGATTGGTCCTGGTGGGTGTGTAACGAGAGGGACTGACACAGACAGAGACACTCTCCTGTGCCAGCTCCTGCCCTCTGCCAGGTTATCCACCAGCAAGAAACCCTCCCAGAGGCGACCTCTGGACTCGATTTTCTTTGACTACCTAGACTCAGTATCTCTCTCCTTAGCGACAGAATGGACTAGAACCGTGATGCTGCTGGCCTCTGGTGACCCTCTAGTTAGAGTCCACCGTCCACCAGAAAGCCCAGGGACAGTGATGTGGCATAGAGCCTGGGGGACGGTGAGGTGGTGAGGATTCTAGGGTCAAGGAAGGACAGCAGCAGGACATCCCCAGGGGACAGCAGAGTCCCCGAGGCCTGGTGTGGGTAGGAAGAGGCAGGGAGGTGGGTGACAGTGCAGGCATGGGTCGGCGGGCTCCAGGAGTTAGAGCAAGTTTGGGGTCATGGAGTTTCTGAGATATATTCTTCCCCGTCCTGTTCAAAGAAAGTGGAGAAGCCTGAAATAGGCACAAACAGACCTTCAGCCGAAAGCACACCAGCCCCAGCGTCACTTCCGCGCAGATCTCGAAGCGGGGGTCCTGGCGCACCAGCGATTCGAACTCATGCGAGAGCTGGACATGCTTGAAAGAGAAAAGGGAAAACCTGTCAGTTTCCCATGCTCCTCATTCAGAGTAGCACCTTATTAGGCCGCACCTCTGTGAACCATTTATACGCAGCGGTTTTCTGCAGGTGTGGGCGTCAACCACCTCCAGCTGTTCCCACACAGGTGGAGACAGAACTCGCGGACAGCGGGAAACGTCTAGTATCTTCGGAAAACTGCCAACCATCCTTGTCTTCTCCTTGGACTATCTTTAACCCACCCAATCGCCTTCCGTAATTTTAGAATGCACATCACTAAGAGGCATTTGAACATTCTGGAAGAGATGACGGCTGACACCCACCACTGGCTCCCTCGCACTGTGTGGACTGCTTCCCGACTGTCATTCTCAGGACCCTGGCAGCATGGGGAAGACATCTTGATTGTCCCCATTTTGCAGATATGGACACCAGCGGCTGAGCGGGAGTCTCATGCAGCTGCCTAGAGCCCCGGCTTGTGCTCTGTGCTTGTCCCACGTGTTTGTCGCTCGGAGACACGACCATCGTCTGCCTCATCATGTCCAGGGACTGACTGCCTGTCACTCGCTGGACACACCAACCTGCTGTAACTTCCAGACCCTTCCAGAACTCAGAGGTGACTCGAATACTATATGATCCAAGGAAAAGTAAGCTGTCCAGGGCACGGACCAACATCTTGCTGGTTTGTAACCCAGGCCGGAAGCGGGGCGCGCGGGTCTCCAGTGCTCAGGGGGGAAGTGAGCAGAAACGGCGTGATCCTGGACCATTACACCAGCGATCCCCAGTTACACCACCAGAGGGCGCCAAAGACTACGGACACGGGGCTCCCAAAGGCGGTCTCTGGGGCGACAGGCTGAGAGCGTCCCACATTGTCCACAATAAGGCAGGACCCTGCCCCTTCAACGGGAGGCTGGTGTGTGTTTAACGTGACGTGGCACAGTCACGACTAGCTGTCCTTGTACTTAAATATGTCATCATGGTGGACAGAGAAACCGTGCATAATTTTTGCCTCTTTGCCAAAGCTGAGTTCAGCCCCATAATGCTCCTCGTTGGGGAATGGAGTATGTGCCTCATGAAATCACAGGCTCCCTCCTTTCCCAGCTCTCTCTCTAACGTGGGTTCCCATACTGCTTGATGGCTCCCGCAGGCAGCCCTCCACCAGTCTGGTGAGGCAGCAGGGGGAGTGGCATGTGAACAGGTGCCAGAGGAGCAGTCTGGGAGCTCACGGAGCTGCACTGCTGGGTACGAGGAGACCCCTGGACTTGAACTGGCAGCTGGTGCTGGCCAGGGCTGGAAACCGCTGCTGTATCCATCCAGATGAGGCCACAGCCTAGAAGGGATGCCAGGATGGGAAGGGCCCAGCTGGGGATCTCAGACCTCCTGCAGCTGGCTGCGAGGGTGGCCTTGTGCAGGTTCTGCTCCAACTCAGGCCCATTTCCTTCAGGCTAATAAAAGAGAGAGAGAGAGGCCCAGCCACCATGGTAGTAACGCAGTGCCCTGCGAGGCTGAAAGCCACGTGGCCAGCCAGCGCAGATCCTTGGCACAGCCTGCAAGTGTGCTGGGTGCCCAGAGCACACCCGGGTCCTGAGGACCTGGAGGGCTGGGGAAAGGGCATCACAGTGTGACAAGGCCCCACGGAGACTGTCCCGCTTCTCGGGGCGCACACACACCATCGTTAAATGAAACTGGCAGGGAGCGGGACTTGGAGCCGGACGATGGTCCTCAGGTTCCTACATGTCCCTGCTACCTGCGTGCTGGGAGCCGCTGAGCTGGTGCCGGGTCGGGACGCTTGTCTGAGGACCCCTGGAGGAGGTGGCATCTGTCCCACCCCAACCCTGAGGTTCTCCTGCCCCAGCAGTTTCTGGGTGAGACACATTGCATTCTCAGCATTGTCATCGCTGAGTGAGACTCAGTCGGCCAGATGTGGTGAAGGGACGACCTATATGGTGCTTTTGCTTTGATTGACATCCTGGAGCTGCTAACTTCTTCTCTTCCTCCTCCTCCTCCTCCTCTCTTTCTTTTTCTTTTCTTCTTCCTCTCCTTCCTTCTTCCTCTTCTTTTCTCCTCTTCCTCTTTATCTTCCCCTCTCCCCCCCTCCTCTCTCTCTCTTTCCCTCTTCTCCTCCTTTTTGTTTTTTAAGAAAGGGTCTTGCCTGACAAGCAGGTGGTGTGGTGATTAACGTGCTGGATTCCATAGGCCAACTCTGCTGTTGAGTCCTGGGCCCTGTGGCCTAAAAAACATGCCGAGCACATGTGCGAGTGTGCCCCAAATCCTGAGAGGACGCAGGAGAAGGGACTGCAGCATGCTCCTCCTCTCGTGGGAGTGACGTTTCACTTTCCTTTCTCTCTGTCTCTCTCCGCTGAGTGCATGCACCCTATAGAAAAATATCTTCTAGAGATAAATATCAAAGAAAGAAAGGGTCTTGGCATGTTTTGATCCTCCTGCCTCAGTTCCCACCCCACCCCTCCACTTCTAGCTGCTAGTGCATGCCATACACCCTGTCTTTAGGTTGGAACGGGAACTGAACCTGAAAATCCTATGTCGTCCCAGCCTTTAGAGCACAGCATCTCAGTAGTGTGTGCCACTGTGGCTGGGCCAGATAAGGATCTTTTTGAAAATTAAAAAAAAAAAAAATCAAAGAAAATTTTGCTATAGGGTACATTTTCTGGTGCACTCCACCAGAAAGTCAGAGAGAGACAGAGAGAAGGAGAGTGAGAAATCACCCCGGGGGGATGGCCATGCCGCAATCCTTTCTCCTCCTGGGGTTTGGGGCACATATGTACATGTGCCTGGCATGAGTTTCAAGCCTGCAAGTCTGGGACTTGAACCACAGTCAGCTACGTGGGAGTCCAGTGCCTTAACCACTATACCACCTGCTGGTCCCAAGATAATGATAATCTTAATGTGAGAGTCTTAAAAACATCTTACATATAGTCTGCTGTCAACAACCCAAACTACAGTCTGGTTCCCTTCCCACAGACTGGCTCACGTAGGCATCTGAATTCATTTTTGAAGGCCCTGAGGCCTCTGTACTTTTACGAGGAACCCAGGAAAGCCAAGTCACCTTGCGGATGTATGCCTGCAGTCCTTTGACCCCATACATCCTAAAGACGAACCACATCTTCAAAGAGCGGAACCTCCGGCCCAGCGGTATCTGCCAGTGCTGAAATAAAATAAAATCAGTGAGGATTGTATTCAGAGGGTTTCCACTGACTCATGAGTTCTCCTTCTTCTCTGAGAGGCAGCTAATTCTCTGGTGACCCCACTAGGCTGGCCAAGCCCATGATGAAGGGAGTAGGCCCGGAGCAAGAGGCTTTCTTTGCAAAGTCCCAAGAGGGAGGGAGACAGGCAGGATTGTTGACATGGGGCACAGATGCTCATGGCTTCTTCCCACTCAACACATGTTGACTGAGAGCACCAGGGCAGATCTCATACCGAGCTCAGGGTCCTGAAGGCAGATGTTGCCTGACCCCAGAGGGCACCGTGTCCAGCAGGGAGCACGGGTGAGGGGGCTTCTTTCACGGGTGTCTCTGCTTATGAAGAAGCAGGCGTTGAAACCCAGTCCCTGCTCCTTGCTTCCTGTGACGTTCTGGCACCGTTTCCTAGAATAAAGCAGGTTCCCTTCTTGTCCTACTGACCACCACGGAGTGGCCCCAAGACCCCCTCACCGAAAAGTGCAACATCAAGCCATGTGCTCTTCTCGAAGAAGCCTGCCCTCTGCTTTTCCTAGTTGTTCCTGACCTGAGCTCACAGGACGCTACCTTCTGCATGGGGCTCCAACCTTTGGAATTACAATAACTCAAGTCTGAGAGGACAGTGGAGGGGCACTTCATGTTGCTTTGTAAATAGTACTATCCTATTAAGCTTGTCAGGCTGGGGCTCCCACACTCCCTACTTGTCCCCTGGGCCCCTGCCTACAGAGAGGAGCTAAGAGATGGGCTCCCCACTGGGCGTGGGACAAGATGCCACAGCAGGGTACAGCGCCTTGTCATCCAAGCCATCTGCCGTGTGGGCACCAGATGCTTGGCCTGAGCCCCCACTTGTGCACTGTGAGAGAAGCAGCCCTAGGGGCTCAGAGCAAGAGCTTCGCAGAAGCTTCCAGGTTGCAAAGGGAGGCCTGGACCCAACGTGGGACTCGGCTGTGGCTCAGCATGGTTCTCTTGGTTTTATCAATGCACCAGAGGCTGCTCTGGGTGTATTCACGCATCATCTCATCTCATCTCCCTAATGCTGTGAAACGGGTTTGCACCTCCACTTCTGTGGAGAGGAAGCAGGTGTGGGGAGTGTCTCTCTCTGGTTGTGGGGCTGAAGGTAGTAGGCACATTTTGTCCAAACTCTGTTTAGGACCAGCTTTGATGGCCTGGGAGGTTTCCTGGTACCCTGCAGTTCCCAGCTCTCAGGTGTCACAGGAAGATGGAGGGACACGCAGTGTGTTTGAGGGGCAGCTCCTGGTAGCTTATTAGTGGCCAGTGAGGTGCTCGGTCCCACGGCTCTCAGAGGCACACCTGTCAGGAAGCCAGGTCTGCTGGAAGACATCCCATGCCCATCACACTTGAACATAAGAGAACTGGGCCCGCGTCCCCTCTTGCTGTGGGGAAGGGACCAATCCAGTGGCCTCACACTTGTCCCCGCAAGGGGGACTATTCTTTGTTCTAACACTGCTTTGGGTTCCAACTTCCTTTCCAGCGTAAAGCTGGGAGGGTCTGGTGTTTTCAACACACTTCACTAAACTGTGAAAGTTGCTGGACTCAAAATAGAGTCATTTATGACAACTTGTGTCAAGCTCTGATTAAATGGATGGGGGAGACCAGATGGGGGCCACTGTCATGCACCTGCACCTGTGTCTGATAACAAGAACCACCATGAAGACTCCACCAGACCACAGCCTTGCGCAAAGGCCACTACAGCCTGACAAAGGCCTGCTTCTGCAAGGACATCTACCCGAAAACTGCCTGTCCAGTACTGAACTGTCACCACCCTTGTTACTGATTCTGGTAATCAGGGGTATTTGCCCCCCAAAATCTTATGTAATCCCTCCTCTTTCTTTTAAAACCCTTTTCATACTGTTCCATTCTGAGTACAGCAAGCATTTTCTGCATCGCGATGCCCATTCCTGAGTAAGTAGCTTTTCTCTTTTAGAAAGTCTCCCTATCTACTTGCTATTTAGACATTGACAAAACACTTGTAAATAAAGCAAAGAGGCAATTTGCAACAAAACGGCTGAGATGACTGTCCCCATCTGAGCACTTCTGTGGTCTCTGAACCTCCCTCTCTTCCTCCCTCAGTGTGTCTTACGTCCCCCATGACACACAGCAAGGAGCAGGGTGAGGGGCCTTAGGAGGAACCACAAGAAGCTCCCTCCCCTCCGGGAGAGCTTCCTGGGGGTGCAAGGAGTGCTTCTTCCTAAGCAGACACCTCTCGTTGGCAGGCTCCCGATGACTCATCAGCTAGGACCCAGTCAAAAGGCGTCCTTAGCAGGATCCCTGATCGTGAGAGTCAGGGGGACAGTGGGAGATGCAGTCACAGAAGCCTCCTGCACTCCATCATGTTTTGTAGTATGACAGCTCTGGAACTTAGAGAGACAAAGCTCCCACTTACCCTATAGTCCGTGATGAGCCCTGGAAAGAGAAAGAAGCCATTAGAAAGACTTGTTGATTACATGATCATTCTCCTCTGCCAGGGGAATTTCCTGTGTCACATACATAGTCTTCTGAGCAGAGATAAAACTGCTTGGTGGCCACAGCCAGGCGTTCTTTGTGGTGCTTCCCAAGGTAAGAGATTCCAGGCAACATGAGCCTCTGAGAGCAGAATATTCAGAACTCCAGGCTAGCCCGACAGTGCAGTGGTCATACATGGTTCATTGGGAGCCAGATGGCAGACCACAGTTCAAATCCCAGACCCAGAGATTTGAAAAACACACTAGGCATATATGCATGTGTGCTCCAAAGCTGGACAGATGAAGAAGTGGAGGGAAAAAGAGTGTGGCATGACCACTGGGGGGGGGGGGGGGTGCTTTCTCTCTCTCCCTTTCTCTCTCTGGCAAGTTCATGTGCTCTAGGACAATTATTAAATAAAGAAAAAAAATTAAAAGATGGGACTGACCCCATGGCCTAATGGTTAAGGGAACTGGATCCCACAGGGCCAACTGTGGTTCAAATCCTGGCCCTGTTGGTTTGAAGATCAATCTGGGCTCATGTGTGTATGCCTGTGTGCCCAAGATCCCAACAGAAGGAGAAATAGAGAAGGAATTGCAGTGCGACCATGCCCGATTGGGGAATACTTCATATCTCTCTCTCTCTCTCTCTGTTTCTGTCTCTCTCTGGCCAGTGCACATGACCTGTGGTCAAAACAAACAATAAAGAATGCCCAAAACACAAACTGGACCTGCTAATTAATTCACTGGTGGAGTCCCCTTCATTCTGCTCTCTGCAGTTGCACAGGTGTGAAACTTGGGATTTCGCCCAGTGCCCAGCAGTGACAGCATTCAGATGGGCTCCATTGCTCATTACCCAGTCCCACCTGGCAAGGTGAATTTGCAAGAGAAGCAGTGACTAGAATATTTAGAAAGGCAGAGGGTGGAACTCCTGATGGTGGCATATGTCTCTGGCCTCATGGGTCTTAGTGGGTCTTGGCTCAGTGTCCGCACAGAGCAGAAATTCAGCAAATACCGTCTTCAGGTCACCATCTCAGAGTCGATGGCTCCATACCATTATGGAAAATGGCAGGTTTGGGTTTTAGTCTCCCCTCTGCCTAAGGCACAAATCCCAGGATTATGAAGTGAAAAGATCCTGGATGAGGTCCCAGAGATGGAAGCTTCTACCAGTGACTTTGGGCAAGGGATCTGTGAGAATTATGTCACTGCTCCATCCTGCACAGACCGGCTGAGGACTCATCATGGGAATCTGATCACTAACACAGGCATGGCGAGGAACAGGGCGTGGCTGCAACGTGGCCGGGGGTGGCCCTCTCATGTTTAGCCGGGACAAGGTCTCTGCCCAACACCACCCACCATGGACCTCATTGCTCTTCATCCACCACTCAGGGCAGTCTGATGGCTCCATGTATCATTATCCAAGGAGACTAGAAGTGATGCCCAGATGAGGGGGCCCAGTGGTGGAACGGCATTCCGCAATGCTGGAAGCCATAGGGAAGACCTGGGCCTGGTTCCTGGGTTGCCTTGTACACACCAGGCAGGTGCACGCCATGCTCCTAGCTGGCTCAGAAGGCTGGGGAAGGAGCGGGATCACAGCATGAAGCCTCATGGAGGGGGCTTGTCTCTCTGTCTCATAAAAAGAAATGCATTTCAGAAAACAAACACAACTGGTAGTGAAGATAAAAGAAGTTCCCAAAGACTTGGCCCGTTGTTCACTCAGGTCACTCTCCAGGCTTCATCGAGCTCCATGGCAGCCCACGCACAGGCCCTGTGCCGGTGGCAGTGAGGGCTTCAGAGAGAAATTTTTAAAATTCCCTCATGTCAGGAGGCTCAGCATCTTTTGGATGAAGATAAATGTGTGAAGAACTGCCCAGTAGGTAGATTAAAATGAGGGATCAGCAGAATGGTGTAATGGTCACGTCACCGGACTCCCATGTAGTTGACTGTGGTTTGAGTCTCGGACCTGGTGGCTTAAAACTCATGCTGGGCTTGTGTGTGTGCATACCTAAAATCCCAAGAGGAGGATGGAGGGGAAGGGACTGTGGCGTGGCCATCCCCCGCAGGGGCGATTTCTTGCTTTCTGTCTCTCTGGAGAGCACAAGTGCTCTATAGCAAAAAATCTCTCTAAAATAAAATAAAATAAAATAAAATAAAATAAAATAAACAATTTATGGATCAACTGAGATCCTGCTTAAGTAAAATGTGAAAGGACAACCTTTCTGGACTTTCTCTGTTACACTATTTATTCTCTCTTATTTATTTATTTTTTTTTTTTAAGAGAGGTTTTTACTACAGGGCATGTGTACTTGCTGGAGAGACAGAGAAACAGAAAGTGAAAAACCACCCCCTGTGGGGATGACCACACTGCAATCCCTTCTCCTCCATTCTCCTCTCGGGTTTTTGGGCATGCACGCACATGTGCCTGGTTTGAGTTTTAAGCTGCTAAGTCTGGGACTCAAACCACAGTCGACTAGTGGGATCCAGTGACGTAACCATTATGCCATCTGCTGGTCCCAAGCCATAAGTTATTTTAAATTAATAGATGTACTATTTTAGAGCCATATGGTTTCAAAAGCTAGGGAAAGTGGCACTGGATCCAGGAAGGGCATTTTTGACTCAGTAGCTAAAGGGAAGGAAAAATACGGAAGGCTCTGGAGTACTTGAAGGAGACCGAGCAGAAATATGGAAACATTGACGGCTAGAGTGAGCAGGAGGGCCGTGAGCCTGGCTGCAGAGCAAGACTGCACCAGACAGCTTGGCGGGGCTCTCCATGGAGGAAGCTTGACAGGAGCTGCTCCAGGCAAAGACCCGGAAATACTGGATCAGTGGATGAAGCTGGCAACTCGGAGAGGACTAGACTGGCTGTGACTGCTCATGCATTGGTACTGTTACATGGAGTCAGGTGAGTGCCATGGAAGGCTCTGTGCTTAGGAATCATCTGACACCTCAGGATGAGTGACTGCACTACTCTGAGCACCTTGACAAAGATAATATTTCTAATTATGATGTTCCTTCCCCTCCCTCCTAAGTTTATCAATTTATCTCTTTCACGAGAGACTGAGAAAGAGAGAGCAAGAAGTACCCCTACCACCAGGGTCTCCATGCCATGATCCACCCCCAGCCTCAGCCAGCCCAGATCACAGGTGTGTGTGTGTGTGTGTGTGTGTGTGTGTGTGTGTGTGTGTGTAGAGGGAGGCCCTGAGATGTGAACCCAGGACCTTTCCATCTGGATCCAGCATCACAGAGCATTGCAATACCAATGGACCACCAGCTGGCCTCACAATGCTTCTTAAAATGTAGAGAAAACTAGGAAAATTTATGAATAATTACACCATCCAGAGGTAAGCACTGTTGACTTTTGATGACTTTCCATTCCATTTGCTTTTGTATCTCTGAGGTCGTTTTTCTTCACTTGAGGAAACCTAGGTTTACCCCTTGACTTCTCTCAGGGTCTGGCCTGTGAGATCTCTTGATCTGGTGCTCAGGCCTGGCCTACAGAAGGATGACAGCCATATGAAGTAAGCCATGCTATGTCTTAAAGAAATTCTGACACATCATGAAAAGGGACCTTATCAAGAGGCACTGGAAAACGTCTGATAAATCTCTGTACTGGAAAGTGAACGCTGTTCTCAGCCCTCAGTCATGTGGCTCAGAGCCCGATCTGTCCCTAGGAAGTCCAGGGCCAAATTGAGGCCATCCGTAGCAGTGGTATGTTCTCTGCAGTGGCCCTGGGAGAAGGCTGTGGCCACCCTGTGCCCTCTGATGCCTGCCTGCCCATCTTCTGCCTCACTCACTAGACTGTGTGGGTGGTGCTGGGCCTGTTGGCTGGCTGTCACCAAGGCAGCCACAGGGAGCAGGTTCCCTAGGGACAGGGTGGCGTGCACGGCTATGAACCAGTCCCACCTCTGACTTCATCCTATTTTCTCTGCACTTACGACCCCTACCCAATCTTCTTCATTACTTTATCCCAGTTTATGCCATTGGTGGAAGGTGATGCAAATCGTTTCTTGGGAAGACATAGGGCCTCCATGTTTGAGATGCTTCCTCATAGGGGAGGCGCCCATCCCCATACTGAAATCCCATGACTGAGCTCCACACACTCCGGCTGCCCCTAACCCTGCACTGAACAGTCAGGTTCTCAGTGTTTCTGGGGCAGGAATCTCCCCCAGGGACCCCCAGGGCTTCTTAACCAACCACACCACAGCAAAGGAGTCCAGGAACATGCAGACTCAGCCTCCACTGGGAGGTCTCCCTGAATGTGAACAGTCTCCTGTCTCTGAGCAACTCTGGTGACAACAGACAGGTACAAACTGTCGACAGCAGGCAAGTAGCTTACCTGAGTCCTGGTGGCCATGCTTCAGGTAGACAGGGTCCAGTTTAAAGGCTCCCGTTAGGTCTGTTCTCTTCTTCACCCTGGTTTTAAGGAACAAATGATAGGGCTGATGGCACCACGCCTTGGGTGGGACCACACTGCCTTCTCCCACCCAGCCCAGATCGGACACCTGCTTCAGATCCCGTGCCCTGACACTATGCTCTGTTCCCAACCCTCATCTCTGTGCCACCACTGGAACTCACGTGAGCTCAGCGTCCATCTCCAGGGCTCCAGCACCTGGGGTGGGCACAATCCCTGGGTCCTGGCTCGCAGTTCCTAAAGCCCTGAAATCTTTAGAGTCACAGGAGTCTTTTATGGCAGTGCAATGACTGGTGGCCAAGGCCGGTGGGTAGTCTCAGGGTGGGAGATCCTTGCCAGAAAGACCAAGGCAGATTGGAAGGTTGCAACTTTCAACCCCACCCCAACCTCCAGGGAGACAGGGAAGGGCTGGAGATTGTCAAGCAGTGATGTAATCACTCACGTCTACCTAACGGAACCCCAATTAAGAGCTCCTAGGCGAGGCACTGGATGGCGGCAGGGCAGTAAAATGCAGTGCACTGTGAGGAAACTTCCACGTGGGAAGGTTCCTGCTTCAAGTCCAGAGAACTGCTGAGTATGGCAGGAATGTACTAGCCCATGATCTGGGGCTGGGTGAAGGCAGGGACTGAAACAGTGTCAAGACCCTGCTGGGTGCTATCTCTCTTATGGAAGAAATAGGCAAAGAAAATGGACTCCTACATAGCAGCGTCTGGGGAGCTTCTGGGCTGGTGAACACGTCAAGGAACTGGATGGTAGCCCACCTGGACAGGACACAGGAGCCCCGCACCACCACCCCGTCCATAGCTTGCCCTGTGCATCCCTTCATTGGCTGCCCATTTGTTCCCTTTGTAATTAGCCCCTAAACTAAGTAAAGCACCCTCCTTGGTCCTGTCTGTTATCCTGAAGAATTATTGAACCTGGGGTGGGGCTATGAGAACTCCCAATTTTGTAACCATGTCAGAGAGCAGGGGGGGTGACCTGGGGCCCCTGTACTTGTGACCAGACCCTATACTTGTGACCAGCACCTGCATGAAGGCAGTCGTGTAGGACTGAACCCTAGAAGCTGTGCTGTCTGACACTGACTCTGAATGGCTAGGACACCCTGCTGTAGGTATCTACAGAGTTGGAGGACTGGTGTCAGGAGAAGAAAACCAGGCAGGCTAGTGTTTATTTCTCTCTGTGTCTTATTCCAGGACCCAGCCCAGCCTCTGGCCCTGACAGCATCTGTTAGGTGCTCTGGATGAATGCACAGAGACTTGGTGCTCAGAAGGCAGAGGCCCGGTGCTGTAGGCATCGATCCTTTCCTGCCTACCTGCCGCACGGAGCACCTGTAATGATGGTCACCTGGATAACACGGGACTGAGCTCTGCGTGGCCTGGACTGCATGAATTGCTTCTCCACTTCATTCAGCAGTGAAGACACCATCCCAAAGCAATTTTGTGGCAAACAGTGTCATAGGGGCACACAAGAGGAGAACTTGTCCATCTGACAATAGTGTAGGCTTGAAAACACAGTATGAAAGTCCCCAAAAGAGAAAACCCAGTGAGCATGAAATAGGATGTTGGGGTGTGGTTTGACAGTGAGGAGATGTAAGAGGAAAAAGAGAGTAGTTATAAAAGATCATTGAGGTTTTATTTCCTTCAAGAGTTGACTCAGTCAGTAAGCAGTAGGCTGTCTCGTGCATATGCTCTTTGACCAGAGGAAGTGCCTTTATTGCACCTGTGATGTCTGGGGAACTTTATTGTGTTGTAGCCATTTCATGAAGATCCACTAAAGAGTCTTCTTTTTAGGGAAAAAAGGCTCCATATTAGGGAAAGCTCTGCACGTTGCCTTAAAGAGACCGGATAAAGCGAGGGGGAGGAATCTGGATCTCTGTGCCTATAAGAACTCTGACCATAGTGTATGAAGCTCAGACTTCCTGCCTGCTGGCAAATGATCTTAAAGCTATTTTTTTAAATTAGACATAATATTTTAAAAAATATATTATGCAGTGAGCCAGCAGGTGGCATGATGGTTAGGGCACTGGACTTCCACATGGCTGACTGTGGTTCAATTCCCAGATCTGGCGGCTTGCTTTCTCACTTTCCCTCTCTCTCTGACTCTCTTTCTCCCTGATGAGTCCACATACCCTATAGCAAGTTAAAAAAATAAAGAAAATTAAATCATCTAAAAATATATATTATGCAGTATTAAAGCCACACAAAAAGGCATAAGACTATCTCCACTCTGCTTATTAAGTACAACTTAAATCTTAAATAAAAGCTTATTCTTCCTTGCATGTCTCTCCCTTCACCTCCTTATGGTCCAGCTCCAAACAAGAAGCCACAAGACTGAATTTAAGCTTATAATTCCATGTAGTTCTACACAGTTTTCTGCACAAATCTCTAAGCAGTCTATACAAGGGAACTTCAAATAATTCGTAGAAAAATGGAATTAAAATGTGAGTTTATTTTGATGCAATTTTTTTCTTTTTTTTAGAGAGATTCTTGCTGTAGGGTATGTGTGCTCGCCAGCGAGACACAGAGAGACAGAAAGTGAGAAATCACTTCCCAGGGAGGGTGGCCATACAGCAACCCCTTCTCCTCCATTCTCCTCTTGGGATTTTGGGCATGCACACACATACACCCGGCATGCGTTTTAAGTCACCAGGTCCAGGACTTGAACTGTGATCAACTACATAGGAGTCCAGTGACATAACCATTATGCCATATACTGGTTCCACAAAAATTGTTTGAAATCCATGCGTAGTTTGTTTACAATACACATGTTTCCATGAAATATTTGAAAACACCCCTCCCCCCCGGTATTATTTTCTCACATTTGCACATTTCTATCCATACTGTGACATAAACTTAGGACATTTAAACATCAATGGTGTTCTTCTCTGTATTTTTCTATAACTTACTTTCTCTCTCAAAAACGTATTTGTGAGTTTCACACCATCCATGCATGTAGATATTATTCACTTGTTTTCTACCTCATTGGATTCAATTGCACGGACATATCCTAACACATTTCTTCTCTTACCATGTCCTGTTTATTGCTAGACTAACTACGCTGCTGTGAGTCTAATGATAGGCATGAATGGGACAACTGGGGGCAGGACCGGTAGGACACGTGCCCACTTCTAGAATCAAATGAGGCATCAAGGCTGTAGGAAGCATCTACAATCTTCCTGGATAGAAAGCACCAAAGGAACCTCCCCAGTGTTGCACAATGTTCTAAGCTTCTCTTATTCCATATTCTGGCCAACATTTAGTAAAAGAAGACTTTTTTTTCCCTTATTACCAGAGGATACATGCACTTGCCCGAGAGGAGTAGGGATGAAGAGCGGGGGAAGAAAGCACCCTTAATAAGGCATACCATGCCTCAATCCCTTCTGCACCATTTCTCCGTCCTGCCAGGACGTGAGACATGCACGCACATGCACTTCGTGCCATCTAGTTTGGAGCCTAGTCCCTGGTGGCTTGAAAGGCACACGAAGTGCATGTCCCTTAACCACCAGGATATGAAGCCAGCCCTATGATAGGAAGACTATTTTGAATAATCGATAGTGTTTCACCATGATTTTGCATTTCTGATTACTAATGAGGTTGAGTAACTTTGCAGTTACTAAGAAGCCATGTCTGCTTCCTCTTTGGGAAATAAATTGTTGGTCATTTTTCTACTAGATTGCTTGTCTCTGTCATACTGGATAGTAAACATTCTGTAAATATTGGGAATTCTATTTTGAGTACATAGTGGTCTGTTTCTAGGCTGTCTCTTCTTTTCTTCTTCTCTTTTTTTAATTTTTTTTTTTAAATTTTTGCCAGAAGGCATGTGTACTTGTGAGAGAGAGAGGGGAAAGTGAGAAATCGCCTTCCATAGGGGATTTTGAGTACGCATCCATGCATACAAGAGTGATGTGTTTTTCTGGCCACTGGGTACAGGACTGGAACCACACATTCAGTCATGTGGGATCCAGTGCCTTAACCACCATGCCACCATCTGGCCCTGGGCTCCCACTTCCTATCTGCATTCTCTGCCTACCTGTCCTGGTGCCACACTGACTTTCCATACTCATGGATATGATGAGACAGGCTCCCAGCATAGTTTTCCTCACAATTCTCTTGGCTATTTTTGTCCTGTAAAAATATTATACCATTCAGGAATTTTCTTAGAATTTCACTGAAGGGGTGGGGGCAAGCAGGTAGCATGGAGGTTAAGGCTCTGGATCTCACATGGCTGACTGTAGTTCGAGTCTGACTCCCAACTTGAAAACAACACTGACCACGTGTGTGCATGTGTGCCCAAAATCCAGACAGAAGACTGAAGCAGAAGGGATTGTGGTGTGGCTATCCTCCCTGGAGGTGATTTTTTACTTTTCCATTCTCTCTGTCTCTGTCTCTCTCCAGGAAGCACATGTGCCCTATAACAAAAAACTGGGAGAAAATAGTACTGCTTTATCCACCAACTCTGCTGTGTTCTCTTATTGATTATAATACTCCGAAGATGCTTTTTATTGCAGACAGTCACATCATTGATTACAATGTGCGTTCTATATCTTCCATCCTAATCCTTACACTTCTGCTTCTTTTCTGTTTCCTACTTCTAAGATTTAGAAAGTTTTCCTCTGTCCTTCTTTTACTAAGACTTTATGTCCTAATGCTTTTTCTGCATCTAATACGAGGATAACTTTATTTCTCCTTCACTGTTAGCACGGTGAATAATCTTTTAAAGTCTTCTAATATTAAATTACCCACCATAACTGGAATAAACACTATTCAGTCATGATGTGCTATTTTTTACTTGCGAGTGTTTGACTTAGAATTTTTACATATAAATTTGTGAGACAGTCCTATCATTTTTCCTTCTCAGCTTCTTGTCTGGCTTTGGAACCAAGGTGAGACTTGCTTCATGATACGGGAGAGGGAGGGCATGCTGTCCTCTCTTACTGTTCTTTGTGAATTTTATTTATAGTCAAGACTGACACATCCCTGACTGGTGGGCAGAATTCTTGCTGCTAGAAAAATTTGGATATTGAATTGTAAGGAAATTGAACTGTGGGCACATGATCTGTGCTAATGATAAGATTTTTTTCCCCCATTTATTCTTGAAGTCAGCTTTAGTAGGATGTCTTTTCTAGTTATTGTATATGTATATTCATGGGCCCTTTATACCATGATGTTATTCATAGTGCTCGCATTTAAATTTTTTTGAAATCTCTGAAGTGTCCATAGTTATATCCTTTTTGTTTTCTACTACAGTTTATCAGCACTTTCTCCTGTTTACTTTTTATTATTTTTAACATTTATTTAATTTATTTATCTATTTATTTGTGATTTTTCAAGTTACTGGGTCCGGGACTCGAACCACAGTCAGCCATGTGGGAATCCAGCACCTTGACCACTACATCACCTGCTGGCCCCGATTTTAAAAATTTTGTTTTATCTTTCCAGTGATCACTTGCTTAATTAGGTGGGTCAAGGACCAGCATCTGGATCCTCTCTGTTGAGTCTGTACTGTCTGTTTCATTATGTCTGCTCACCTTTATTACTTTCCTACTTTTAGTTTGGGGGAGAGGAGGATTCTGTTGCTATTTTCTAGCTTCATTTGAACATTTAGTTTGTGATTGACTTTCCTTGTTTCCATTTAAGTCTGTTCTCTAAGTAGTGCTTTACTTGTGTGCCACATGTCTCACTACATCTATCTTTACTTTCATTCAGTTCTTAGGGTTCTCAATTTCTCATTATGCTTTCTTTATTTGCCCAGGTTTGCAATGGGTCTGGAGTGGTCTTCTTTTCAATATTTAGGTACCAGCTTTGCGTTTCCTTGTGAAATATAATATTATAAAGAAGAAAGATTTTACTTAACCAAACAGATGTTTGCATGTACACATGTATGCACATGTACACATGCATGCACATGTACACATGCACAAAGAAACAGCCTTTCAAGTTATTAGAGTGACCTCACACTGTATGGGCCCGGTGGTGAGAAAAGCCTCTCTCTGTCGCCAGACACGTTGCTGTAGAATGAGGAGAAAGGACCCCTATGCTGGGTTGAAAGCCTAGCTTAGGTTTTATTTTTTAAAAACCTGCCACACTATGAGGGTTCTACTGAACGACGGTTCATGTTACAGCTACAGGACTCATGAGGTTAGTGGGCTCCTGAACCAAAATGCAAAGAAACCAAAAAGATACAAGAAAACTCTACTAATTATCTTAAGACAAGGTCTAGCTAGAATCAAGACTTACCATATTCACAGCAATTAAAACTCTTTAAAAGTCACTATTTTTTTAAGATGTATTTATTTATTTAATTTGATTTGTTATTATTATTTTTTTTAATTTGACGAGACAGAGAGAGAGAGACAGAAAGCAAGAAAGCAAGCTACCAGATCCGGGACTCAAACCATGGTCAGCCATGGGGGAATCTAGAGCCTTTGTCACCTGCTGGTCCCCGAAGTCACTAAATTTTAAAAAACACTCCACTGTAACAGAAATGTACAAATGCTATAAAAACAATTTGTGATAAAATTTAATTTGGAATGGAAAATAATCAAGCTTTTTTTTTAAAAAAAAAAAGTAGGTAAATGTGGAATTGGAGACTTTCTTTAGAGAAGAGATGATATTAAAGAGACATTAAACTCTGACCAGAATGATTCATATTTACTTATAAAAGATTCAAAATACCAAATAAACAATAAGAAGCTTATGAACAGAAAATAAAATCATTGTGAAACGTAGTTACTGTGCTTATCATGATTGCCAGTTTTAGAAACTTCAGTTAACGTGTCCATTTCAATATTGAAAGAATATAACAAAAGAGTTTACGTTAAATTATGGACCAAACTATTGGTAAAATTTCATTAAATAAAAGAGAGACACTTTTTATTTTAAGGAATACAAAAAGCCAGTGAGAGCAATTTTTAAAATCCATTTGTATGTTATTTCTTCTATTCGTGAAATATTAAAAGATATATGGGGAACCAGCAGTTAGCGTAATGGCTATGTCGCTGGACTCCCACGTAGTCGACCACAGTTTGCGTCCAGGACCCAGTGGCTTAAAACTCATGCTGGGCGCGTGTGTGTACGTGCCCAAGATCCCGAGAAGAGAATGGAGGAGAAGGGATTGCGGCGTGGCCATCCCCCCTGGGGGGTGATTTCTCGCTTTCTGTCTCTCTGTCTCTCTCTGTCTGTCTGGGGAGTGCATGCACCCTATAGTGAAAAAAACCTCTCCAAAAAAAAAGAAAAGATATATGTAAAACATTTACAACTTATAATTGCTTGCTTGTTTCCAATTCTTAGAATTGCAGAGAGATGCCTACCCTTTTCTGAATTCTAGCTCTTACAAGTGTCTTTTTTTTTATTCGGAGAGAAAACAGGGTCAATCAACAGCTTGCACAAAAGTGGAAATAGGTGGCTAGTGGTTAAGGCACTGGACTCCCACATGGCTGACCATGGTTCGAGTCCCAGACCTGGCGGTTTACTTTCTCACTTTCTCTCTCTCTCTGTCTCTCTCTGGTGAGCACACATGCCCTAGAGCAAATTAATTAATAATAATTAATAAAAGTAAGTAATAAAAAAAGTGGAAATAGAATTGGAGCTCAATGTGGCCTCCATTCATAGCCCTCCTCCAACTTCTGTGTATTCATAAGGAGCGATGCCGGGTTCTGCGTGCACGTGTGTGTGTAAAGTGCATATCGCTGTGCCCACATGTGCTCTCAGTTTGTGTACTGCGAGGGACAAGTTTTATCTCACTCTTTTTCCAGCAGTGGATTTTAAAACCTACCCCCATAGCCACTAAATGCTGCATTCCATGGCTGTGGCAAGGATGGATGGTGGATTGTCCTTACGCAAATGGAGTAAACACCCCCAACTCCAGTTTCCTACCCACGACAGAGGGCTAATGGTTCCTACACCAGAAGCTGCTGAGAGGATTAGTATGAGAAAGCCAAGTGCAGCATACCCAGCAAATATCATTCAGAATGTCAGCTTCGTATGTGAAGCTCATTACTGCAGTCAGTGTCAGGTCGGGTACTCCTTAATGGGATTCTAGGTGCATTCCTTTTGCCAATTATAGCAAAGACCAGGAGGAGAGCTGGGAATTCTCTCCAGACAGTTCAAGCACTCTGGTCTATGCTCTGCCTCTTTGCAGAAGCTGGTGCTGTCATTCAGCTGGGCATAGCATTTCTTGGGCACCTTTAAAGTGTGTGTTTTCCAGAAGCCTCATGCTTGGGCAAGCACATGGCCAGGCTCAGATGAGCCTGCAGGATGGGGCTGAACTGGAAAGCACGTCCCCTGCCAGGGCCATGTGCTCCAGAGCACTACTGAGTGTGGAAGAAACACTTTAAAGAGCTTTCATTTTTAAAACAGATGTTAAAAAGCTGCACACTTGTGTAAAAAACATCAATTCTTAAATGTGAGTAGCTTATTTAAAACAAATGTAAACCCCATAGGCTAGACAAAGTCTGCCTGGCTCCTACCTAACTGTGCAGGGCGCGGTGTGTGGGCCACGGCGGGCCTTTGCGTGTGCTGGTCTCACTCCCAGTGCCTTCCCGGGTGCCTGCATTGCTTGTTCTCACACCCCATGTGGCTCTCTGCTCAAATGTCACCTCAGCAGAGAGGCTTTCCCAGACCTCCCCAGGGCAGCCAGCCAGTCAATGAATGCATGAGCCAGTCTGGGCGTCTGCCACACTCCTTCTCCTCCTACCAGCTCCCAGGTGTGTCACCTGAATGTCCCCAGGTGTCTCACTGGAACGTGTCTCTCTTCCCTTCCCAAGACCCTTCTAGCATACTTTCCTCATCATATGGACTACGACTCGACCTGCACTGACCTGTGTTTTATTTTACTCAGCTTCTTAGTTCACTGCAATGACTTTTTTAAAATTTAACTTTATGTATTTATTTATTTATTTTAATTTTGACCAGAGAGGGACAGAGCAAGAGAGAGAGAGAGAAGGTGAAAGTGAGAAAATAAGCCGCCAGGTTCGGGACTCGAACTGTGTCGACCACGTGGGAGTCCAGCACCCTTAACCACCACACCACCTGCTGGCCCCAGTACAGTGACATTTTATTCACTGGAATGTCTGTCCCATGGCTGAGAATCCTGAAGTATAGGAAGATATTAGTCTAGCTTTCATCCCACAATGCTCAAACTCAAATGGCCTTCCAATTAAATTGTGACTTTTCTTGTTGCTGTGGACTGCATGTCTGCATTGTCCCCAGATTCCTTTGTGGAATCCTAACCCCAAAGGTGATGGCACTGGGGGGTGGGGTCTTTGGGAGGTGATTGGATCATCAGGGTGGAGCTTCACGATGGGATCACTGCTGTGGATGACACCAGGAAGAGAGTACTGTCTACCAGAAAGCAGACCCTCACCAGCTGCTGAATCTGCTGGGGTCTGGATCTGGAACTTGGCCTCCAGAACTTTGAGAAATAAGTATCTGTTGTGTAAAGGCCATCCACTCCGTGGCACTTTGTTACAACAGTGAACAGGCTCCAACACCCCTCCTGTTCTTGATTTGGTTTGGGCTGCCGCAAATGCGTGGTGCTCCACTCATACCGTTCCCATGCATTGCAAGGGGGCCTGGTTGATGCGTGAACAGCCCAAGGCCTATGGCTACCACTGCACCAAAAGGGAATGTGGAAAACATTCATCATGGACAGGGAAAGGCCAGTTTCTTTGGTCTTAGGAACAATAAGGAAAAACAGAAGTGAGTGTTTGGGTATAGTGAGTACCAGAAAAAAACCCAAATTAAAGAATAATCAAATAAGCAAATCAGTCAGTGGATGACATAATTAAGATTATGGGGATTTAAACTGACCTACTGTAAATCTCTAAATATTATGACTTTAATCATGTCCTGTGAGTGTTGCTATGGGCCAGCTGTGTCCTCCTTCCCTAATTCATGTTGAAGTCCTCAGCCCCAGGACCCTGGAATATGACCACATTTGAAGACAGTGGCTTAAGAGAGATAATTTAGTTAACATGAGGTCATATGGCTGGGTCCGAATCCAATATTTCTCTTCCCATATGACTGATGTCTTTATGAGAAGAGGAAATCTGGGCCAGTCATGGTGGTGCTGCGGTAATGCAATGCTCTGTGATGCAGAATCCACATGCGAGGGTCCTGGGTTTGAATAACAATGTCTCCCTTGGGACCAGCAAATGGTATAATGGTTGCGTCACTGGACTCCCACATAGTCGACTGCAGTTCGAGTTCCTGACCTGGTACCTTAAAACTCACACCGGGCATGTGTGTGTGCATGCCGAAAATCCTTAGAGGAAAATGGAGGAGAAAGGATTGCAGTGTGGTCATCTCCCTTGGGGGCTGATTTCTTGTGTTCTATCTCTCCATCTCTCTGGCGAGTACATGTGCCCTATAGCAAAAATCTCTTTCAAAAACAAAAAAACAAAAAACAAACAAACAAACAAAAAAATGTCTCCTTATACACTGGGCACATTTGTGCTGTGGTCCAGGCTGGCTGTGGCTGAGGGTGGACTATGTTATGAATACCCTGTTGGGAGGGACTGCCTGTGTCTCTCTCATGGAAGAAAGAAAGAAATTTAAAAGGGAGGGGGTCAGGGCAGACATTGTACAGTGCTAAAACACTGTACTCTGTGGGGTTGGCCCACATGGAAAGGTTCTGTGGTCTCGGTTGGACCCACTTGAGCCCGCAGAGCAAAACCAACAGAACTCTGCTGTTGAAGCTGCTCAGTCTATGGCACTTGGCTACGGCAGCCCTGGGGAACTCTCCAAGCACAGCACCCCAAACAGTGACGTAAGTACTTTGTATGTCTAAACACAAATCTTTCTAACTTGACTTCTATCAGTTGATATTCATGGTATGATGATGATGTCAAGAATGAAAGCTCATGGGACCAGCAGTTAGCGTAATGGCTATGTCGCTGGACTCCCACGTAGTCGACCGCAGTTTGTGTCCCGGACCCAGTGGTTTAAACTCACGCCGGGCGCGTGTGCGTGCGTGCCCAAGATCCCGAGTGGAGAATGGAGGAGAAGGGATTGCGGCGTGGCCATCCCCCCGGGGGGTGATTTCTCACTTTCTATCTCTCTGTCTCTCTCTGTCTGTCTGGTGAGCGCACGTGCCCTATAGCAAAAACCTCTCAAAAAAAAAAAAAAAAAAAAAAAGAATGAAAGCTCAGGTTTAGGAGATACCTGAGGTCCCCTAGATGCACAATTATCTCCCCTCAAATCTTCGATGAGGGCTCTGCCCAGAGCCTGTCAGCTTGGAAGAAGTGCACATTCTCTTCTGTAATCTGAAAGTTGAGTCATTTAGCCAATCAAGCCCACAGGGGGCAAGAAGCTCCTCAAGAAGTGCCCTCCCACCCTGAGTAACACCAGCACTGCCCACCCAGGGGAGGAGAACTGACTCTTAACCCTTCTTGTGGGCAAACTTTCAGACACTGGAGGCCACCTTTGAGTCTTATGGCTTACATGTGAGTGTTTTCTATGGGCTAACCACCCTCTTTCTTTTCTCTGTAAATGACATGGCCTCACCCTGTGTTTCCTGTGTTTTCCCTGTACCACCTCCACTCTGTCATCACCTCCACTTGGTGAAGTTTCCTGTTATAGGCTGATACCTGAACTGAAGATGGGACCCTGGGTAGGTTCTGTCTGAGACAAAAGAAGTCATCAATACTCTTGTGTCTGTGGCCACTTCAGGTCCCACTAGCTCCTATGGAGGTGCATCACAGCCCCTAAAAGGCTTCTGTCCTTCTCACATCACTGACAAAGCATGTTTCCTCTCAGCTGTAATTTATGCCTTGGCTGTCTGGACCCAAGAGCAGGGGCCAAGTACCCCTTAGATACCCATTGCCTATCCAGGCAATGAGGGATGTCACAGGGCCTAACATAAAACCCCTGTGGTTAGCTCTACCCTGCAACCCACCATCCCTGACAGCCCTCACGCACCTCCTCCCTCCAGCATGGTTGTGTGACTCTCTGTGGAATGCCTCGCTGGCATCTGTAGATGCTCCTGCCCCACTATGAAAAAAAGGAATCCAGGTAGGGCCTTTATTCCTGGGAGCTTCTGCAGACTCCATGATGAGATCCCTAAACACCAGCTTCCTTACAGCAGGGGTGCCCAATGCCAGGACCACAGACAGGTACAGGTCCGTGTCCTATTAAGAACTAGATGCACAGTGGCAGGCAAGTGAGCGAAGCTTCTTCTGTATTTACAGCCACTCCCCATCTACACCTGAGCTCCACCTCCTGTCAAATCAGCAAAGGCATCAGATTCTCATGAGAGCACAAACCCTACTGTGAACTTCAAGGTGAGGGATCTAGGTTGTTAGTCATTAACCATCCCCAATTCATCCTTGAAAAAACTGTCTTCTACAAAACCAATCCCTGAACTAGAAAGTTTTCCCAATTGACCAAATGCTACCATAGGACAAAGTGGCATTGCAATCAAAATTAAATTTTGAAAAAAGAGACTTTTGACACATTGTATAAACTGTTCTCACTGTGTCTCACTTTAGATAAAATAGAAAAGAACATACAATGAAATCAACCTTCATAAATGCTATACCTTCTATAAATCCTTATCAGCATTTCAGATTAAACCTGAAATGGTTTAGCCAAAATTAAACCATAGATTTATAATCTATGGTTTACAATCACATCTACAATCAGTTTTACAATCATATATTACACATTTGGGGAAAGGATTATGACAGAAAGAATTTGATTTAAACAGAAGTAAAGGACTAGAAAGGTGTTTTGCCTGAAAATATAAAATCCGAAATTCTTCAAAATTTGAAACTTTTGAGTGCCGACTTAAAGCCACCGTGGAAAATTCCACACCTAACCTGGGTTGCAGTCAGAATATAATACAGTGCCAGATCATGGTGCAGTGGTAAGATGCTGGGCCACATGGGAAAGGTCCTGGCTTTGTGTCCCAGGACCTCCTGTAGCGCACCAAGTGTATCCCCATGATGCAGGTTAGTTGAGGCTGGGGAAGGATTGTAGCATGGGGACCCTTTCTCTCTCTCTCTCTCTCTCTCTCTCTCTCTCTCTCTCTCTCTCATCTCTCATGGAAGAAATAACTTAAAAAAATGCTGCAATACAAAAATTAGCTTCAGGCTATGTGCATAAGGTATATATGAAACACAAATGCATTTCATTTTTAGATTTGGACCCCTCCACAAAATATCTCATTAAGTGTATGTAAATTTTCCAAGATCTGGGAAAACAAAACAAAACAAGACAAAAAACACCTCAAACCTGCAATCCAAAACATTTGCATTAATAGTCCCAGGCATTTTGTAAAAGAGATACCCAGCCTGAAGTAAAAGGGCAAACTGAGAGAGCTGACTGTACTTGGGTTGAATATGACCTGTTTTCATCACATTTCTAAGGTGAAAAGCCTGAGTTCAATGACATACCAGACAATCTGGTACAAAATTCATGCAAAGCTCCTGGTTTTACAATTTATTAAATCAACCTCTCACTCTGAAAAACTAGAGGAACTAGTTTCTAGTCTCTCCATACCATCCCAGTCATCATTATTTCTTTAAACATCATCTATGTGATGAAATATCCCCCACTTTAACTTTTGAGTGTTTTTCTTACTCTAAATAACCAAAGTGATTATGGCATTGGTATTAGCAATTTCCAGGGAAATTCTTAGGAAGTAGAGTTACTTTGATTTTTTTCTAAGCAAATGCTTTGAAACATTTTAACTTAAATTGCTTAAACCTAGCATTAAACTAAGACTGATAACAAATCTAAGAATAAAAACACAGAAGCAGTGAAATTAGATGTACTAAAATTTGCTTGCATTTGTGCTCTGTTAATGCTAGATAAGTCAAAGTACGCATGGTCTCACATAGCTTTCTCTGTTCTATTTTTTTTTAAAATAAAGAACTTGAAAATTTTAAAAACTAATTATCTTATTTAATTTTATTCATCTCTATCACATTTCTAATTTGACCACAGAGAGAGGGGGGAGGGAGGGAGGGAGGGAGGGAAGGAGGGAGGGAGGGAGGGAGGGAGAGAGAGAGAGAGAGAGAGAGAGAGAGAGAGAAGTAAGAAAGCAAGCTGCCGGGTCCGGGACTCGAATCACAGTTGGTCCTATGGGAGTCCAGCACCTCAACCACCATTTCACCCACCTGCCCACTTTCTCTGTTCTGATGCAATATGTTGCAATGATATGTTCCAGATAAGGTTTACAACCAGAGGAAGATTTAGCAAGAATTTCACCAGTGGTTCAGAAATAGAAGCAGAGGTGAGTTAAGGAAGCTGACATGCTCCTCTGGCCCTCAGGCCCTTCCCGTCCAGCTTTCTTTTGGAGAGACCATCAAGTCTGGGGAGCAACTGTCACTGGTACCTGGAATCTAATGAACAGGGAAACTTACCACATGGCAGAGCAGTCAAAATTCACCAGCAGCCATTTGTGGGGATTAAAGTTAAATGAATCTGCGAACTGCCAAGGATAAGAACCACAAAAGAAAACGTCTCAGTTATAACTGTTCAGATATAAAATAAGACCCCATCGCTAGTAACCAAAAGTCTGTATTCTCAAATAAAAAGCACTTACAAATGTGCATAGTCTGAAATCACATAAAATTTACCCATGTTGTATTTCAAGCTACTGGAATATTTGAAATAGTCAGAATTTAATTTGTAAATACTATGTCCAGAAACTCTGTTTTGGCCTATGACATACTTTATGCCTGTTGTTCCTAAACTTCATGAACTAGCAACATTCTCAGACTATATTGGATCATTGGGGAAGTCATGAGACATTTTTGCACAGGAAAATATGTCATGGCTTTCTTGACAACCTAATATGTATCATTGTAAACAATGGGAAAGTGAAAATTTCATAACTAAATCGACCATAATTCAGGATAAACTCATTTTCCACCTAAATGACTGGTTCTTTTGCCAACATTGGCACTAAATATTAATAATCCTTTTTGTCTAAGACAGTATTAAAGGTCATTGTATTCCTAACAGTTACAGATCCTCTGGCGGGAAGATACTGGTTTCAGTTTTCACAACATTAAGGGCGTCATATATTTTCAAGGAGAACATAGAACTCCGGCTACCAAGAGTGGCCAAGGTGGGCACTCTGCATTTTGTTTGAGCTGTTAGAACTGGCACTTTATTAATTTTTAAAAATGGAAGCCCTGGTTTAATCATCTGACTGGCGGATGGGGCCTGGAGCCTGGAGCCATCTGAAAGGCCAGGGACAGGCCGTGGCAGAAACAGAGTCAGCTGCCATTGCAAGGCCCTGTCTAGGGGAATTGCCTAAGGGAAGCTTTTCAGCCTTCTCCTCCTAGGGAGGAGCACCTAGCAGGTAGTAAAAATGTAAAGGACCTGATCGGCCGGGTCCAGTCAATGGGGAGACCGGTCCATAGACGGCAACCTCCAGACAACCCACTCTGGAGGTACAGATTCATTTCCTTCCAGATTTCAACAAAGGTAATTTCAAGGTGACAGGAAATGAAGGCAAGTTTCATTTGTTGATAAAAAGAAAGGAGAGGTTAAAGAGGAGTTTTGTTTGCTAGGAATTTTATTAGTTCTCTCCTATGGGGCTGATCTGTTTAAACTTCTTTCATTTCCCAGCAGCGATATTTTCCTCCTGCTGATAGAGAGAAAGGCTCTTATCTCCCAGGGGAGGGCCTCGGCAGGATATTGCTGCCCTTATCTGGCCCACAGAGCAGCTGAACCCTCAGTCAGCTAGGGAGAGAGTCAAGCAATAATGGAGGAAAAATTGAAGTGACTCATTGATGGTCATGAAACAGTGTCTGCTACTGATAGGATCTTGCTGGAAGGCCCCTTGCCCGGTGGTCTGACAATCAGTCATCCTTCTGTGAAAGCTGAGACCTCAAGTTGTCAGTTTGTGAGGAAGAGAAGAATAGTGCTAGGGAAAGCGGGAAAACTCATAGAAGTCTACACCTGATACCAGGAGTTAGAAAGGGCATCGACCCAGGCCAAGCCTTGGGGAGGGGACTTAAAACTGAGATAAATGCATAGCTTTTCTATCCTCAGAACTTTCTAGCGACAGACATTTCAAATGGTGAATCTTATCTCCACAATAAAGAATATTTATATGATATAGAGCTTTATTCTTTATTTCTCAGCACCAAACACTTGCAAACCCACTATCATCCATGCACTGTAGAGGGCTGGGTATCGGCCTAGTGTTATCAGGACTTCTCACACACCGGGCCCCTCCCCAACACTTAGACTGGCCTTTGGAAGCTCCATTTATCCCCAAGGATCCAGCTAAACCCTAGCACATATGAAGTGTTCGATAAGTAATTATCAAATAAATGAGGGAATGAATGAATGTGATGGGCGCATAAACCTGAATGTTTCTTTATTCATTAGTAATAAGCGGATTATGCTTCTCAAAATGGAACCATTTGTATTCTATACCTTTGACATCCAGTTGTCTGGTATTACAGCATTATGAGAACTTAAAGTGGTAATTAGAAAATTGATTGGCAAGTCTGCCGTGGGAGCAGAGAGAGGTTTTGAGAAGTTTCTCCAAGCCAGGGAGAAAAATAATAAATGCATCTCATGCATGATCAGTTCTCACTGAGAAGCACTGGCTTTAAGCCCTGCAAATATGATTAACTCATCTATTCCTATGGTAGTCTCTCAAAGGGGGTATCATCACGAAATCTGTTTTGTAAGCAAGGATACTTAACCTGCCCAAGGGTGCACAGTCCTAAGGGTAAAGCCGGGATTCAAACCAGGCAGCTTCAATGGATCACATGTGGCTGAGGTCTGACCAACCCCAAGCTTCTAAGCAGAAAGCATCTCTTTCCTGGCAGGGCCACTGCTTCCCTAATTTATGATCTCCTTCCCCTGGACACTTAGCCAAATTCTACCTCTTTATTGGGGAGAAGGAACTTCGTGGTCCACGGGCTGCTGCTAAACATGAAATCCTCCTGGAGCCTGAGGTAACACATCATAGCACATTCAAAAGGTGGTTTCTTTGTGTTAAGTTTGTACCATTTTGCATTCTGAGGCTCTGGGCAGAAGCAGAGGACCAGTCAATAATGCTGATTACTATTTTTCCAAAGAACTAGGTGTTTTACTTGACATTGCAGGTCACATGTGAGAATTTCCACTGGAGGATATAGGTCATTGAAATGCACTGAACTGCTTGTTCGATATTGTTAAATGAACAGCGTGCTCAGATGTGTGGCCAGAGCATGCTACCATTTCGAACCAGATTATATGGAATTGCAGGTTGGTATTTTAAATTACACTTTTGAGCTGAAATGCATGAAGATGTTATTTTGTTCCTGAATGTTTCCCCATGGTTTTATAAGCTAAAATTGATCCTCCTATGACAGCTCTGCCCTGGAGTTTTGTAGAATGAAAAACAGTCGTTACCATAAGGGATTTTTCAAGAAATCAGGCTGGATGGGAAAGATCCTCAGCTCCTGTCCTGAAGAGGACAGGACTCCCATACTCACTGGAATTGGTTCAAAACTAATTTGCCGAAGCAAACCACAATGGGGTGAGAAATTAAATGTCATATATAAAGGGAGAAGTCACTGGCAATAGTACTTTTTAAAAAAATGACTTAATTGGGCCAGCCCGGTGGTTGAGGAAGCTGGATCCCATGTGGCCCAGCTATGTGGTTCGAGTCCCATACCTGATGGCTTGAAAAACACACCAAGCACTTGTGAACATATACCCAGGGTTCTCAGGGGGAAATGGAGAAGAGGGGATTGTGGCATGACCATTCCTCCGGGGGGGGGGGGGGGGCTTTCTCACTTTCACTTTCTCTCTCTGGCAAGCACATGCACCCTGTAGCAAAACCAAAAAAAAAAAAAAAAAAAAGAAAAAAAAAGAAGAAAGAAAGAAAATAAGAAGAAAAAGAAAAACCTGTATTAAAGGATACAGCACTACCTACCTCCACTCCGTTCAAAAGATGCCGGAACTCAGGGCAGATGAAGGCGCTGCCGGCGTAGGCAGCGTCGATGTGTAGCCACACCTCCTCCTTGTTGCCTAAAGTCAGAAGCAACCTGTGAGTCTCAAATGGAAGCCCTCCTCATGTGGAGCCTGACAGTTGACCTGTCTTCTCCTTTTTGCACAGAGCATATCCACAGGATTTGTGGAACTCATGGGCGAATACCTAAACAGCCCTCTCATCTGGAAGCAGAAGTTGAGGGCAGAAGTGTGTGCTATTGACCCAGACACAAATCAGGTACTCATAAGCACTTCGAAAGTAGGAGGCAATGGGATCAATGTCTGCACCCCTGCTGCCTGGTACTTGGCAACCTCACCTTGTTTTTCTTTTTTTCTTACCATAGTACACATGCACTCACCAGAGAGAGACAGAGCCAGTAAAAGGGAAAGGTAGAAATCACCCCTCAGGGGGATGGCCACACTGCACTCTCTTCTCCATTCTCTTCTTGGGACTTTAGGTATGCATGTACATGTACTCAGCATAATTTTCAATCTGCCAGGTCTTGGACTTGAACCAGAGTTGGCCATGTGAGAGTCCAGTGCCTTATCCACTACACCATCTGCTGGCTCCCACCCAGTGTGTTTTTCGAGCCACCGAGTTCGGGACTCGAACTGCTCAGTCAGCCTTGTGGGATCCAGCTGCCTTAACCACCACATGACTGGCTGACCCTATTTTGCATCATCTTATATCATCCCTAGCTCCCTTCATAAATGTGATCTTTGTTTTCCAACCATACCAGAATAGCCTTGCAAGCAGAAACCACACCTGAGTCTGGAGGTGGGGTTCCTCCTTGGAAGCACTGCTCCCTCAACTCAGACACGTCTGGGCTCCACTCAGCTCCTGCCTTCAACTGTGCAGCCGCCACATGGCCTTGTCTACCTCCTCCAAGCCTTGTGATCCTCAGGGGCAAAATGGGGATAGTGGTAATATCCATACATCTGAGGAATAAACCAGGTAATGTTCATAAAGTGCCTATTAAGAACCACATAGTCCATGAGAAATACATGTGATTTCATGGTTACTATGTCCCTTTGTCCTGGGGCACCTGGCACTGTCATGAAACAGGTAAGAACTGAAGGATGAAGGATTACAAGGAGGATGCAGGCCATCCTTTTCTTTTTCAGGTGAAGATGCCAAGTACCAGGCAGCAAGTGAGAGACAGCACTTACACTCCTATGGATAGAAGGACCCTTCGATCGCTTTTCCATACACAGTGCTCATTAACCTTCATGCTCTGAGCAGTGATAAGCTGCTCTAAGCACTGCACATGAAAGTTATGAAAGACATTTCAAAGCTTTGACTGAGTTTGATCTTTAGGATTGAGGGGATTAAAGCCCTTAGTTGGATCAGCATCAAACGTGTCCTGAGGACATAGATACCTTCATGCCAGGACAATGTGAGGCAACAGATCCTGCTGCAAGGTGACCCTCCAGCCAGGTGGAAGGTGATGTCTGAGTTTGCCACCTCTCCTAGAATCAGTCCCAGCTGGAGCTCACAGGGCCACAATAAATGCAGCCACAGTTATTCAGAGCAGAGTCCTAGGACAATATGAGGCACCTTCCCAAGGAGCCAATCACTAATGATGGGATGACTATCATAGTTATGGCTCAGATATAGCCTGGGCTCAACAGAAGCCAGATTCCAGCATGAGATCTGTCAGAGTATGCTAAGGTCTGAAGTTTGTGTCCCTTCCAAATCTACATGTTGAAATCCTAACCCCTAATAGGATGGTATTAGGAGGTGAGACCTTCAGGAAGTAATTACATCTCAAAAGTAGGAGTCCTTAAAAATGGAATTAGTTCCCTTAGGACAGGAGCCTTTTAGGGGCTGTGATACACCTCCATAGGAGCTAGTGGGACCTGAAGAGGCCCCAAGGATACCCCTAATGCTTGTGAGGACATAGCGAGAAGACGCCATCTAGAAACCAGAAAGTGGATCCTCCCAGACATCAAATTTGCCAGTGCCTTGATCCTGGACGTCCGGCCTCCAGAATGTGGGAAGTAAAGTCCTGCTATTTACAAGTCTCCTCTAGTGGGGAATTGTGTTACAGCAGCAGCATGGAAAGACTAAGACTACATGGTTTTGCTCTTTCCATGGGACTGCTAAGGCTGTCCCCTGACCTGTAGTATCAGAATGTGCTTTTCTGTCTTTTCCTTTTCTATTTGAGGCCCTTTGGGAGTGTTTAAGAGACACCAACGTTTGTGTTCACTTCAGGACTGTTGAATGCAGGGGATACTGAGCAGGATTCTAGGCCTGAACTGGCAAATGAGTTAGGAAACACTTAAGTCAAGGAATGGGAGGGATCATCAGAGAGGAGAAAGGTGGACAGGCTCTAGTCTCTTTCACCTCTCTGTTTTCTCCTCTCTTGGCCATAAGACAAAGGGTAAGATGGTTCCTCTAGCTTGAATATGTCCCCCCAGAATTCATGTGTTGAAATTTGGCTGTGACAGGATTAAAGGGTGAGAACTTAATCCAACTATAGTGTTGAAAGGTAAGGCCCTTGGGAGGAGATTAGGATTAGGCATGATCAGTGTGCAGCCCCATGATTGACTCCTGATGGGTTTAGGTGGGATGATGAGACAGATGGACGCAGGCTCTTGCTCTCGTCATGTAATGCTCTGTGCCACCTTGGGATTCTGCTGAATGTCCCCACAACAGGAGACCCTTCCCAGGTCTGATCCCTTGGCCTGGCCCTTCAAAACCACTGGCTAAAAATTTTCCATTCTGTCTGAATTACTCAGAATGGAGGTGGAGCTCCAGACAGAAGGTGTGTGGAAGAGAATCAACTGCACCCCCCAAAATCTAACCTTTGCCCTTGGCTCCTGGAAGGTGATCTCCAGGCCTCTAGAATGTCCTTCCTGATTGGAGTAATTATGTTTGCTAAGACTTTGGTCCCAACAGTTTAATGATATGATTTATGAGGGAGGCTTTGAGCCATGCCATATTAGTTCTGACCTCTGGAGGAACTAATTAGTAAAGGTATTAGCTGGATTTTCAGGAGGGGCTAGAGACCCAAGATCAGCCATGCAAGCAGACGTTCTGACACCAAAGGCTCCATGAGTTTGCCTGATAGGGAGGTGTGTCCTGACCATGCATACTGTCACACACCATGACAGGGGAGTTAATACCATCATGACTCTATGGGGGGGACAACAAGAAGCTCCACGCTGCTGCCCTCTTAGATCCTGCCCCATGCATCTCCTCCTTTGCAGATTTTAATCTCTATAATAAACCTTAACAATGACTGTAGCTTTCCATGAGTTCTATGAGTCTTCTAGCAGATTGTGGAACCTTCAGATATTTAGAGAACCCATCTTCAACTTGGGATGGGTGTCCGAAGTGAGAGAGTGCCCTGGAGCACAGTGTTCTGTTCCCTGTAGATGGTAGGTTGGCCTAACGGTCCCACAGAAGGAGCTTGCAGAACCCATCCCACTCTGTAGGGGCCTCTCATTTCCACAGGGAAGTAAAAATCCCTTGAAGTCACCTGTGCACTCTGTTTCTTACATGTGATTGGCTGACAGCCACGCTTCCTGCTGGCACCTCCCTCTGTGCCATGCATCTTATATGAGATTGGCCAACCTTCCTGCTGGCCCCTCCCTCCCGTTCGGGCACATCAGGGAACCAAGTAGAAGCTCCAGGAGCTCCGAGAGATACATGCACCAAGGGCAAGGCCACCTGGGCTGAGAGAAAAGGACCCACTTCGGAGCCCTCTGCTGATGGCACCTGTTTCCTTGGGAGGCTGTGCCTTCTGCTGTGGGCCCCCCTCCCGGCCATCCTGACCCTCAGGACTGGTCTTCGGCAGCCTGCCCTGCACTGCCCACTTCCTACACCCTGGGCCTCCACTGCTCAGCTGGGACACCTGTCCTGTTTCCCCAATGTCACACCTGGCACCTGATTTCAGGTATCCATGTTTTGTATCACATCCTCTTCCCAGTAAGATTGCCCAAGTGATCAGCCCAAGCTGACCCATTTAACAGCCTCTCTCACAAATCACCTAAACATGGGCTAAAAAGAAATCATGTTTTCTAAAGCGACCATTTGAAAAATAATTTTAAAAAAGACAAACTTCTGATTTGCTTTCTTTGTCAAATGATGGAGGTTGAAAAGCTTATCTGAATTACTTTAACACATTATTTTAGTCAGACCATAAAATAAGGTCAGCTTAGGATTAGTGAATGGTCCTGTTTAGAGTTGAAGCATGCTGAATATTTGGTAATAGTCAAGTAAACGGTAACAGATTGTGTGTGTGTGTGTGTGTGTGTGTGTGTGTGTGTGTGTGTGTGTGTGTAGGGAGGAGGAAATAAAAATGGTGCTGCCTTATTTGGGAGGGCACTAGGAATGGTTAGTGACATCTTGTCACTAACCAAAATAAATATTGGGCCAGCAGATGGCGTGACGGTTAAAGTGCTGGACTCTTACATCCTTCCCACTGTTCAGGTCCTGGACCTGAGGGCTTGAAAATCACGCTGTGTGCATGCTCAGAATCCCAGGAGAAGGTATTGGGGCATGGCCATTCCCCGGAGGTGGGGAAGGAGGGTGATTTCTTACTTTCCCTCTCTCTATTTCTCTCTGGTAAGGACCTGAGCCCTATGGGGGGGGGGGGGGGGGAAGCCTCACATATGAACAATTTAGCAACGACCGGAAGGGGTTCGGCATTTGCTCATGTCAGCTACTTCAGCATTACTCCAGAAGCAACCTGGATGCTAGAAACCAACGAATCACAGATGCAGCTCTGCCCCTCACCCTGCAAAACAGTGGGAGCCCCAGGACTGAGCTGGGCTTGTCCAGGGGACCATGAACAGCAAATGCCACCAACTGGCTGTCATCTCTCTGGTCTGGTAGCAGGCAGCCAGAACTGGGCTCAGCGGACAGCCGGTGGCATGGGCTTTGTCCAGGAGAAGGCCTCAGCTCTTCGAGTCTGAGAGCCCGTGATGACATCAGGCAGCCCTGGGCCAGGACGTGCAGTTCCTGGCCTGACATCTGAGTCAGAGGAGTCCAAAACGCTTGATTGAGCTGATGAAGGTTTGCAGTCAGGAGGCCAACACCACAGCCTTGGCTCGAGCCGGCCAGTTCTGTCCCCTCTTCCCAGCCCCAGGCTGTGCACCACTGCCATCAGCCAGTTTCCCTACTGATGTCTGCTGCCCGTGAGAAACGGCGGACCAAAACTTGTGCAGTGGGCCAATCTGAGCGCAGCCCCCACCCAGCTGCTCACAGCTGGTTTCTGACATCACCCTCCTTGCAGTACAAGCTGTACTGTACTCTCGACCTTCCAACAGACAGCACGCTTCCCCGGCATCAACTTGTCCTCTGAATAATCTTGCAAGGGAAATATTATTTTTCAATTATAGGCGTTTGTCTCTCCACTTTACAATTGTGGAAAATGAAGGTCAGAATTCAAGGCATGCAGCTGTTAGGGGTGGGCCCACAGGCCCAGAGCTTCTCTGTCACCAGCGCCATACCCAGACCACCCTAGACACATTGCACTAGGACACCTTGAACACCGGACACCTGGCTGCTGATCCCGAGATGGGAGGCTGGCGCAGGAGCTGAGGTCTGCTCCTCTAATTGTGGACCGAGACGTCCCAGGGAGGAGATGTGAGTGTTGTGCTCTGTTCACACGACCAAACATGGGTTGGTTGCTGCGCAGTTGGCGTGGTATTGGGTACAAGCCGCGGCTATGTGGTCTGAGAGCCTGACAGACGAGGTGAGCACACCCAGAGCCTTGGAATGCTCATAGCCTGGAGAGGCAGAGACAGGGCGTTCCCTGCTCCGTGGTCCCTGCCCCAGGAGAGCTCTTTGTCCACAGGAAGAGCTCCAAAACCTGCTGAGCTCCCAGAGCCACAGGCTAGAGGCAAAACACAGACACTTATTCACGTTTGCCTTCGAAAACACACAATTCTCGTATCTGTCGGGAAATGTAAGGGCCCTGACTAGGGGAGGAACAAGCTGAGGTCCACCCAGGAGAATATCCAAAGCACAGATTGTTCTTTGAAGAAAACCAGTTCTAGTGTATTGATTCGTCAGATTACCTTAAGCAGTTTGCTTAACTACATTTGCCTATTCCACAAAAGGCTAAAGAAAGGATATGCCAGGCTGGCCTATGGCATGGGGGTTAAGGCGCAGGATCCAACATGGCCAACTATCCACTTCAAGTCCTGGGACTGGCAGCTTGTAAAACATACCAGGTGCATGTGCATGCATGCCCCAAATCCCGAAAGAATGGAGGAAAAGGGATTGTCTGTGGCCATCCCCTCGGAGCGTGATTTCTCACTTTCCCTCTCTGTCTCTTTCCAGCAAGTATGTGTGCCCTATAGCAATTTTTTTCCTTTCTTTCTTTTATTTTCTTATCTTTTTACATTTAATCACTGTGCATCTTTACACCATTCAAAATGAACTTTCCCAGCATGAATACACTGCATATATTTTTAAAACAAACAAACAAACAAAAACACAAAGGATATGCCTACACTAAACTCGAGCATGGACAACTCTCACATGGCATATATATATATCCCTCCTCATCTGAAGGGAGTCTTTCTGAGATTTGGAAGCTTATTCTCCCCAACAGGGCCAACATCATCTGCAATGTCCTTTCACTGTTACGTGAGGGGTCTTGAAAAAAAAAAAAAATCTTTGGAAAATGCATGAAAAAAACAGCAATGATTTCAAAAAATGTTTAAAGTTTTCAAAATGAACTCTCATTTCATTTTTCCACAAACTTTTTGATGTCCCCTTACATTGCTCAGAACATCTTTTTCTTAAAGATAGTGTGTTGGTAGAGATAAGCTCATTTTTTTGGTCCAACTCACCTAAATTCCGAGTTCTCAGAGTTCAAGCTAATGAAGTTTGTGTTATTGCAAATACAAGAAGAATCTGGCAAATGATCATAAAGTGGAGTGAGTGACAAGGAAGAGAGCCCGGCGAGGTAGGGCTGCTAAACTTTCCCCGTACTGAGCATATTTCCCACATGAAAAGAGAATCAGGTACTTACAAACAGGACCCACTTCTAAGAGATTGTCAAAGGAGCAGCAAGATGTGGTCCCCAGTGTCGCGACCACCTGGAGAGTAAAGAGCAGACATGTTATCCACATGTAACCCCCATACACCATTGCTCATGGGCCAGGCAAGGTCTAGAAATGAATATCTGCTCAATGGAGGTGTAAACCCATCAAGGCCCGTTCAGTAAACTGTAGGTGAGAGCATCAGAGTGGGTAAGAGAAATAGCTCTATATATAGGAAACTAAGCTGTGAGGCTAAAAGCAGGGAACTTGTGAAAGATTTTCCACAGTGCAGAAATGAAGCACTCAACTATGTGGAGAGCTAGTCCCCCACTCTACTTTCTTAGACATAAATACACATATTGACTATAAGATAATAGGTACTACTATGAAGTAGGCGGCCTGTTTTTTTTTTTCCATAGTGTGTGGTGTTGCGTGTATGCGTGTCTAGCACATAGAGCAAGCATATCAGAAATATTATGCACTGGAGCTGGCAGGTGGCTTGGTGGTTAAGGGCTCTGGACTCCCACATGACCAACTGTGGACCTGGCAGCTTGCTTTCTTACTCTCTCCCCCTTTTCTCTCACGCTATCACTCTCTGGTCAAATTAAGAAATAAAGTTAAATAAAAAATAATTCTTTAAAAAAATATATATATGTATATGTATATGTATATATATTACACACTGTAGTCCTGCTGGGATTGCTCAAGCCATTAGTGGGATGCTGTTTTTCAAGACCAACCTTTGGAAGCACAGCAGTAAAACATGACAGTCTGCCAGGGCATCACAATTAAGAAGGTTCCCTGTTCAAGTCCAGAGGCCTCCCTGAATATGGCAGGCATACAAGTGTCCACAGTCCAGGACTGGCTGAAGCTGGAAGTAGAGTGTGGCATAGAGACCCTATTGGGGGTACCTGCCTGTCTTTCTGTCTGACTCATAGAAGAAATAAATAAACTTGAGAAAGAAAAGGACTTTGAAGTCAGTGAGAGCCACCCCAGGAGCTGACCAAGAACATTCTATCATCACTAGCTTCACTCTGTCTCTCTCTCTCTGACTGAAGCCTCTCCCAGGGATTAACTTCAGCTCACAGAGGCTCATGAGAAAGCAGGACGTGTGTTGAAAATAGTCTAGAAGGGTGTGCTGGGAACATGTTGGAAGCCGTGGGTCCCAGGGCTGGAAAGGTGGAGTGTGTCCCTGAGCCCTCTCCTGTGCTCTGAGCACTTGGTGATGACCTTAGTGTAGCCTGACTCCTGTTACTCCCACACACAGATCTGGCTTTCCTTTCAGACCCAGAAAGCGCCTGAAACCATGGTCCATGTCTTATTTCTTCACATTGCTGGGAATTTGCACCTTGCTGGACATGAAAGGGGTGCTGTACCGTATTTGCTGAATTGAAACTATCTCCAAATGATCGAAAAGCATAGCATATTTACAAAACCAAAGAGCCTAACGGATTAGGAAACTCGTGTACTGTCTGGATAATGACATTTTTCCTTCAATGTGACAAAAGTATAAAATTTAACTCAACTTACAGAATCTTTACTGAGCTGCCACTCAGGACTCAGTAACACTACGTCCCTGAGGATGGAGATGGAGAGGTCAGAAATTCAGACATTAGAAGCCTTGTCTGAGGCCTTCCTGGTTCCATTTCCCTCAAAACTTCAGAAACTAAATTTGCTTCTTAGTGAGAGTCCAGCTGCTCTTGCCAGGTAACAGCATCTGCCCCATGAGTGACTCAGCAGAGGGCCCTGCCTGGTGCTCTCTGCTGCCTGGGTTCTCAGAGAGCTGACCCCTGTCAGGACCACCATTGTTCTGTGCCCAATTACAGCAGCAGGTTCTGGCTGGAGCCTGGTTAGGCTCACGGTATTCCTGAGCTCTGCCCAGGGCAGTCGATGCCCCAGGACTGCTGGGGCTGAGCAGAGGCAAATTGTTATAATATGTAGGTTTTATTACTAATCAGGTATGGAGAGCCCAGCAGAGCAGGAGCAACTGCCACAGAAGACAGTTTGTTACCCACAATGCCCTAAAGAAGGGGACGTACCACGCCGTGCATGGCTACCTGCAGAAGAACCAGAGGGGGTCAGGAGGTGGAGCGGTATGGGGTGAACATGGCCAGGGGCTTTTCTTGTGGTCTTCATGGAAGGAATAGGTGGACTTAGGGTTGACTAATTAGGGTGGACTTTAACAATTCCAGCAGGCTTAGGACAGAGAGAATGACTCTAGTTGTCTAGTGCCTGACTCTGGAGTAAACAGGACAGGTGGATAGTGGCTCAGAGGGTTGGAGCTCACATGAGAGTGATGGGGTGCCTGCTCTGGATGGAGTTGTTTGCATATGAAATCTATGCTTCATTGGAATCCCTGAATAGCTCCCGGACTGGTTCTCCTCTAGGGTTATAGCCCCAAAATAGCAAAACATCAGACACAGAAATAAAAAACAAAAATGCACAATTAACAAAGAGACAATTAAGCCACGTCCTTGGGGCAAACAGACTTGGGTTGGAGTCCAGCTCTGTCACATGGGCAGCTCACTGGGCTTTTATGTTTCACCTACTACACTAGGGAAATGGCTATGGGACCTGCCGGGTTTAAGGTGCCGGTGTGTGCTATTCAGGCCTCCATTCTTCCTTGGCACTCTCAGACACCTTTCTCTGAATGTCTACCTGTGCCCTCCTCATTTCATTTACTTCCTTTTGACAAGTGGAGTCATTTAATGGGAAGGCACGTCAGTGTGCCAGTTTTCCCTGGTATTTGTGGTTTCATCCTGGTACATAATGGAACATTAAAATGTTTTGTTCTGGGTATCCAGCTAGCTCAGTTGCTAGAGCAGGAGACTTTTTTTTTTTTTTTTTTTTTTTTGCCATAGGGCATGTGTACTTGCTAGAGAAAGTCAGGAAGAGACAAGAGAGAGATGGTAAGAGAGAAAGGGAGAAACACTGCTTGGGGGGAAGGCCATGCCACAATCTCTTCTCCTCTGTTTTCCTCCTGGGGTTTCAGGCACACACAAACACATGCCCAGTGTGATTTTCGAGACACTGGGTCCAGGACTCAAACTGTGGTCAGCCATGTGGGAATCCATCCCTTTAACCACCACACCACCTACTGGCCCTGCACGAGAATCTTAAAATGCTTATCTGTGTCATAAAAAAAAAAAAAAAAGAAAGTTATGTAGTACAAAAACACATAGAATGACTCAGCAATTCTAATACTGCTTATAACTTATTTTTCCAACTTTAAGAGTCTCTTAGAAATGATATATTTGGGGCCAGCAGATGGCATGGATGTTAGGATGCTGAATCTCGCACAGTTGACCTCGTAGTTTGAGTTCCAGGCCTGGTGACTTGAGAACCACACTGGGCTCATGTGCATGCATGTCCCAAATCCCAAGAGGAGAGTGAAGGAGAAGGGATCACGGTGTGGCCATTCTCCCCGGGGAGGGGGGTGATTTCTCACTTTCCCTCTTTCTCTTTCTCTCTCTGTCTCTCTCTCTCTGGTGAGTGCACACACCCTATAGCAAAAACTAACCAACAAAAGGGGGAAAAAATGACATATCTGTAGTTCAGCAATTCCTAGTTTCATCTCATTTCATTTTCCTTAGTTCATGCTAATCGAACTAAATGTCATAACGTCTGTTACTAAAATTACATAAACATTAAATATCCCCTTATGAAAATGATTTTTTATCTACTACTGTGTACATAGAAGAGACTCTATTAGATTGTCATCAAAGCAGTTTTCTATGCAAAAATGTGTCATGACTTTTATGACAACCTCATAGAATGATGTTCACAAAACAATACTACTTATCTCTCAAGATTAGACTGTGGATAATAGAAACTGTTATTCTTAAATTCTTCTGTAATTATTGATTTTGTTGTTGTTGTTCAGAACATGAAACATTTTTGTAGAAACAATAAAATCCTACGTCTCCTGAGTGGCCTCTGTGGAGATGAGAAAGAGTGGCATTACTGAGTGCAAGCCTTATGCCAGGCCTGAGGACGAGAGCTTTGCATATATCATGTTTCATCGTCACGGCATCCCTATGCGTTAGATTCACTCATGATCCCTACTTGATAGTTGACTTAAGTGAAGCCCCGAGCTGTGGCTGACTGTCCAAGGACACATGGACAGGCAGGGATGGCCCAGATATGGCTCCTAGACTTGGCTAACACTTGCCGCCCTGCCATGCCTTGGGAAGGCAGGACCTATAGTCACTGAACAGCCAGTTTAAGAAGCCAGTGCCCTGGGCCCTGCCAGGGGCTGGGCCAACAAACTCAGCACTTTGCACTGGAGAGGGAGGCCTGTGGTAGGCCAGGCTGTGGTGCAGCTATGCCATGGGGGCTGCGTGGGCAGTGTCCTGGATGGCTGTCTACGTGGCGCCGGGCTACAAGTCAGCTTGCCCTAATTCTCAGAAGCCACTTTAAAGTCAGCACCTGCTGCGCTCCAGGCTCTGATTACTCCAGCTCAGCACTGCTCAGTGACGCTAACCTGATTTCAGCCGGCTCTGCTGGGACGTAATCACATTTGTGCAGGGGGAGGGAGGGCAGGGCACAGCGCAAGGCTCTGTCTCGGGAGCCTGTCACCTTCCTGCTGGGAGAGAGCCCGCAGTGACCTCCTCTCCCGCTGTCTTTGCCCATCGACCAGCCAGCTGTCCTCATGTACGTGCCCCGCAGGCATGGCCTCTGTCTGCGCCTGACCTTATCAAGTTGGTTCTCATGGAAACAAAGCATCATAGGAAAGAAAGAGAAACTTTATTACAAGCCTAGTGGGTGGAGGGTTAGAGGTTCAAGCTCTTATGGTTTGAGTTCTGCCAAGGGTGCCCTTTGTTCTTAGCGGAGGGATTTGAATTCTTAGCGGTCCGCTCCCCCGTGGAGGACGGAGAGACTGCCATCCAGTATCTCTGCCTCCAAGAAGGCTGTGGAGAGTCTTTCCGCCTGTGCAGTTACAGCCATCAGGGAAGAGGTGGGCCGCAGGACACAGCTCAAGCTCCAGACCCTTCCAATCTGAGCCTGAACGGTCTCCAGCTTCGCCATGCCACAGCTGCCTGTTTAGATAAGAGAGTATTTGCATTGTCTTGACCATCCTGTGCTGTCACATCCCTGCACTTTGTAGGACTCCTTCCTGCAACAACCAGGTACTGTGTCCATGCACGCCTGTCGTTACAGATGCTCCTCAACCCACGACAATGAGGCTCCATCCTACAAACCCCGCATGAATGAAAGACGTGTTTAATAACACTTCACTTGCTGAACATCACAGCTTAGCCAAACCTTCAATGTGCTGAGAACACTTACATTAGCCTACAGCTAGGCAAAATTACCTAATACCAAACCTCCTTTATAGAAAAATGCTGAATACATCATGTACTCAATTGAATGCTGTACTGAAAATCAAAACCAGAAGGGTTATAGGGGTATTCGAAGTACGGTTTCTGCTGAATGCATATCACTTCCCACCATTGTGAAGTTGAAAAATCATAACTCGAGCCATTATAAGTTGGGAACCATCTATGCTCCAGGGCCCAGCTTCTGTATAGTCTCTTAGCAACAGGCTTCAGCGCTTTGCTCTGCAGAGTTCATCGCACCCTCTGCCTTTGTACACATGCAGAGTTCTCACCAATCAGTGCAATGACTGGGGAACACATTTGTCTTCCCACCAAGGAAAGGGACCACAGCTCATTTCCCATGTCCAGGGCTGATGCAGTGCCGGCACATGGATGGGACAGCCCACAGGGGACACATGTCTGATGGATGTGCAGATGTGTGCACAGGTGAACAGGGAACGCCCCTTGCTCTGAATAGATAAGACTGACCCAGGTCTGGGGTTGCCGTTGGCAAATGTCACACAGGCCTCCATGGTCCTTGGGATTTCAGTCTTAGAGCAAAATTCCAATGATGGCGTGTGTATTTCTCCCCCCCCCCCCCATCTTCTCTAGAAAAATAAAATTTGGTTTCATTCCTTGAATGAAATGTGTGTCTTTGCTTCAGGACTTCTATCTCTCAATTGGCTTTTTTGCACGAGCAAAACAAAAAACTCTATAATTTCACCAAATCCCCCATTAGCCCAACTTTCTCTCTGCAATTGTCTCATTCACTCTTCTTTCTTTCACAGATTTCTTTATGAAGGAAACCATTCACACGTTTTTCTTTTCCTCCTCAGGCCAAAGGAATCTAAATTCTATCCATAGACATTCTAGTGAATGTAGTCCTAAGAAAATCATAACCTGACTACAGTTCAAGTCCCAGGACTGTCAGTTTGAAATTTTTGCCAGGCATGTGTGTGTGTGCATGCCCAAAATCCCAGGAGGAGAACGGAGGAGAAGGGATTGCAGCATAGACACCCCTAGGTGTGATTTCTCACTTTTCCTCTCATTGTCTCTCTCTCTCTCTCAGGCATAGGCATGCACTCTATGGCAAAAACCTAAAGAAAAGACAGTTAAAGAAAATCATAGCTTACTTTCTCTTAGCTACACATGCAATACATGCATGTGTACATATGTACGTAAATATGTACATATATACCTACAAAATCATTCACACATACATGCACATGTGCATGCATACATGCAGCTTCTCAATCTCTCTATTCCTTGGCATCTTCAGCTTCTGGGTCTTGGCTTCTGTGATCTTGCTGGGTTCCCCTACCTCGCTGATTATTCTTTCTCAGTTTTCTTCATAGCCTTTTCTCTCTCTTGATCTAAGTTTGTGTGTTTATTGTTTGCTTGTTGTTGTTTTTTTGATTTTTTTCTTATTAATTTACTTTTTTAATTTATTTTAATTTGACCAGAGAGGTACAGAATGAGAGAGATGGAAAGTGAAACAGCAAGCCACCAGGTCCAGGACTTGAACTGTGGTTGGCCATGTGGGAGTTCAGCACCCTTAGCCACCATGCCACCTGCTGGTCTCTCTTTGCTTATTGTTAAGTTTACTTGTTTATTTTTCTCCTGAGTGAGATAGACTGACTTCTTATATTACGTTATCACCAAGACCTAAGACTTTCCTACTCATGAGTCTCAAATCCATTCCTTTCCTTTCATATTCTCTGCGATTCTTTTCTCTTTTTTTAGAGAGAGAGATTTTCACTATAGGGCACATATGCTTGCCAGAGAGACAGAGAAAGAGAAAACAAGAAATCACCTCTCAGGGAGGGTGGCCATGCCGCAATCCCTTCTCCTCCAGTCTCCCCTCGGGATCTTGGGCACACATGCACATATGCCCAGCATGAGTTTTAAGTCACCTGGTCTGGGACTCAAACCACGTGGGAGCTAAGCAATGTAATCATTACTTCATCTGTTCGTTCCATGATTATTTTCATTCACTCTCATGGCCCTCGACCACCTGTCCCAGAGACTGGATCTCCACATCTGTAGTCTTCCCTGCACTAGTCCATCCTTCATGCTGATCATTCTTAATTCTTTTTTGTGCCCTGACACACATGACAAATAACTTTTACATCACACTTCCAGGGGCAAACATAGGTTTTGATAGGTTTCAACGAATGCTTTACAGATAAGTAATGCTCTGAAATGACCTATACCCTCTACTCGTGTTTGCTAGTTAGTGGCCACTCAGTAATAGCTGAGGCACAGAAACAGGCCATGTGGATAACAGGTCACACTTGGTGGTAGCTTCACATCGCTCCCTTCTGTCCAAGTGAAGTCTTTGGAGTGTTTAGTTATTTTTATAGAATAGCTTTGAGCTCAGACTGACATAAATGGGCAAAATATCACCCTAGTTTAGGACTTGATTATAAAGGACACATTATTTGAGACGTACTCCACCACTATGCTCAACACATCTGTGCTTTATAGCTCCATGATAATGCCAGAGGGCAGGTGAGAGAGAGAGAGAGAGAGAGAAGCCCTCAATGGGGTATTGTCATACCACAATCCTTTCTCTTCTATTTCTCCATCCCATTATGATTTTGGACATGTGTTTTGGTCCAATGTGTTTTGCAAGCCACGAGGACTGGGATTCAAACCTTGGACGGCCATATGGGATCCACTTTTCATGCACAGCACTTAACTGCTGTGCTACAGAACAGGCCCAATCAGACAGGTTTTTGAAAATACAGATCTGATCATGTCACTCCCTAGTTTAAAAACTCCTTTTTGACTGCCTACTGCTCTTGGGAACAAGCTCGTGTTTCTGTGTGCAGGGCTCCCTCTCTGCTCTCCTCTCCTCACCCCTCCATTCACCTTGGACTCCAAGCATGAAAACCCTCTGTTTCTTAAAATCCCAGTAATTTTCTATATCATTATATTATGCAATACACTCATTTTAATTATTTACAAAGGTTAAGAAAAAATACTAAAAGAGATTAAAGCTATTCTTTTAGAGAGGGAACGTCACAGGTAAGAGAAAGGTATTTCACAGACCCTGTGTTTTGGTATTACTGACTATAAAGCTAGGTACATATATAACTTTAGTTAAATATAAGTTTATTTAAATAAGTACACAAATGGGCAAAAGGGGACATGGACTTTTTTCTCTCTTTTTAAAATTTTGTCAGAGGACACATGTTCTTGCTGGAAAGAAAGAAAGAAAGAGAGGTAAAGTGAGAACTCATCTCTCCCAGGAGACATGGCTATGGTGTAATTTCTTCTCCACTTCTCCCTCCTTTTGGGATTTTTGAGCAAACACACACACACGCCTGGTATGGTTTTCAAGTGGCCAGATCCAGGACTCAGCCTGCACTGATGGCCATGTGGGATCCACTCTCCTCATCCACATTCCCAGCTAGCCCAGAAAATTTCTAATAAATCACTTAGTACTCTCCTTTAAAACGATACCACCACTAGATTTCTTTCAGTCAAAGTTATTATTTTAACATTAACTGTATTTTAAATAATTCTGTTAAAAGACACTTTAGGTGTAATTTAGTATAGCTTTTCTGGAAAGGAATATGGCGTGTGTGTAAAAGCTTTGGGAAAACCATCCCTTTGTTCAGGTAATTCCAGTACCAGAGACTGTTCCCAAGATGTAAGATAAATAAATAAAAAATTTTAAATGCACTGTTTACTATAAGAAAGAACATAAGTAGCTATAAATAACCCAAATGTTTAACACTAGGATCTTGGTAGGTTTCATGTATGTATTTCTTTGAACACCTATAAAAGAAATTTATATGAATAAATTAGCATAATTCATTAAAATTAATATTATTCATTTATATTTACATTGTATACGCGTCTGGGTGGAAATATAGAAATATACAGGAGTACTATTCAACTTTTCAACATAATAACATTTTTATGTAATATATAAGTAGAAATGCTTACAATGTATGAGGTGAGAAAACAATGTCACAATTCAGGGATATGAAAAACATGTAAATAAATACATGTAAATGTGTGCAGAGAGGGGCAGGCAGGTTGTAAGGTGCTGGACTCCCATGTGGCTGATAACAGTTCAGAGTCCTGGACCTGGCAGCTTGCTTTTTCACTTTCTGTCTCTCTCTCTCTGGTGAGTGCATGTGCCCTATTACAAGTTTAAAAATAAAAATAATAATAATAGTGATACACATTTTTTAAATGTGTGCAGAGGAAGGGGCTAACAGGATAAAATCCAAAATGTTTAACATGTTTTTCTTTAATTCTGACCTGTCATTTTATACTTTCCTATGGTTATCAAATGTTACTTATAACTAAACACTTAAACCTAATACTAATGACTAATACTTATAATCAGTGAAGAGTGATTTTTTTTAAGAATTATTTTTATTTAACTTTATTTATTATTATTATCATTATTACTTTCCAGTTTGATCCCAGAGAGAGAGAGAGAGAGAGAGAGAGAGAGAGAGAAAGTGAGCAAGCAAGCCACCAGGTCTGAGACTTGAACCATGGTTGGCCATGTGGGAGTCCAGCGCCTTTAACCACCATGCCACTTGCCGGCCCCAGTGAGGAGTGATTTCTGACCACTTTACTGCTTTAAGTTTCCTCCAAAAGACCCGAGGAGAGTCACGCCAATAGACCTTAATCTCACTAAAGCAGACGTCTTTGGTTTAGTGGTTGTTGGCAAGCCCTCGCTCCCAGCCCTGGGACAGCATCACGTGAAGACTGGCAAGGCCTTCTTACTTACCTACCTTACAGTGAGACTCAGACATTCTTTTCTGGTGAAACAGAGCCTTGTGTAGTTAACCAATGACTAACCTAAGAATTTCTAAACTCACTTATGACCTGTAAGCCCTCGCTTCCAGATGTCACACCTTTTTGGGCCAAAAACAATGTAAAAACTCCTCATGTTGATATATAGTTGTGTTTGTATCTCCTGCTTTTGAAAAGTGTATTTAGGCATAAAAAAGCTAAATGCTCAGAACACTTTCTCAATGTTTACCTGAATCTTCATTTTCCAGGTCATTGTCACTCATATTTGCTAAGAATAAACCTCTTTAAATATTTTACAGAGTTTCATTATTTTCACCTACATTAAAAAGGCATAATATCACAAAGAGAACTTTTTTTAATGAATAATACACCACTATTTTAATTTGTATTTCCAGTTTAGCATCTAGCTATGATTGACTACCTTCTACCAAACTGACAGCTCCAGAACAGCTGAAAAATACCATCCCCATCACTGAGAAGGCACTGAAGAGCTTAGAGACAGCCAAGAATCCAGGCACCTAGATCCACAAGAGAAGAGGAATTTCTTGGTGAGTCCAGTATTCTCTTCATGTCCCCCACCCCCAGAGCCTGTGCTGATTCTTAGGTTCCCAAATTCTGAGAGGTTGCAACTGGAGACAGAAAGGTTTTTTGTAGATACTGAAAGTCAGCACAGGTTTCAAGAACCAGAGGAAAAGAAACACCTTATCTCCACAGGAACAAAGATAAGAATTGTATCAGGTTCCATTTTAGAACTTAGGCAAGCAAGAAGAAAGTGGAGTGAAATATTTAAAGTGTTGAAAGGAAAAAAAACCACCAACATGGAATCCTACATTTAATGAAAGTATATTCCAAAAGTGAAGGAGAAGAAAAACTTTTCACACAAACAGTAATTCAGAAAATTTGTCGCCAGTAGGCTTGGCTTGCAACAAATGTTAAAAGAAATTCTTGGAAGGGAAGAAAATTAAACACCTCAGAAACTTGAATCTACACCAAGAATGGAAAAACATTATAGAAGGAATAAGTGAAAATAAAGTAAAATATTTTATTTCTCTTATTCTTAATGCATCTAACAGATTACAGTGTTCAAAAGAAGGACAACGAGGTATCCATTGGCTATAGCCTATGGAAAGGTGAAAAGAATGTTAATAATGTGACAATGACAGCAGAGAGGGATGGAAAAGCTCTGTTTGAAGGAATCTGTGCTACCCATGAAGTGGTGTAGAACTACACCACAACTCATAGATGAGTTGTAAGTGTGTTCTACAAACTCAAGAGCAACTACTTAAAAAGTTAAAAAAAAAAAGAAGAAGAAAGAAAAAATGACATGCTAGAAGAGGAAAAAAATGAAATTACATAAAATGTTCAATTAAGAGGAGGCAAAGAAGAGTGGAAGATCAAAAAATGAAAATAAACAAGTACAGCAAATAGAAAATAGTAACCAATATGGTAGATATGAATCTAACTATACCAATAATCCCTTTAAATATTAATAGTCTAAACACATTAGTTAAAACACAGAGATTGTCAAAGTGAATAAAAAATATGTAACTATAATATGTATATCTGAAACCCACTTTAAATATTAAGACACAGACAGATGAAAAGTAAAGGGACAGTGGATGATAAACTATGCTAACACTAAACAAAATAAAGCAGAATTAGCTATATTGATTTCACACAAATTATCAAGAGAAACGTCGGGGATAAAGAGAAGCATTATGAGCAAAGGATTCTGAGAAGATGGCAGAGTGGGAAGCACCAAGAATCTGTCTACCCATTTAGAAAACAACAGCACAGGCAGAATCTGTCTGATGTAATTATTTTGGAACTATGATTTTTATTGTAGGATTGCAATGCCCAGGTATGTGTTGAATGGTAAGTTGCAATTAATTTCCATTGATTTCAGCTCTTAGCATGGTAGCAGCTACCCGTCTCCCTCCCTGGGCCATGGTAAGCAGTTGTGCATGCATTCCTAGCACAGCCTGCACAGAGCCTGTGGGAGGCTAGGTCAAGGTGAGAAAAGGTCCTGTCCTCCAAACATCATGGATCTGTGCTCTGATTGCTCATTGCTGCTTCTGATCCCAGAGGCACAAAGACTTGCTGAACACTGTAGTTACACCTCCTGTTCATCATCTTCACTATACCCTCTGCTCATTGCTGCAAGCCCTTCCCCACCTAGCTGCTTGATTTTTCTCTTTTTCCTTTTTGGAAGGCTTTAAAACAACTGTCTTAAGGATGCTCACAGAATGAAATGAACAATGTAGTCAAACTGAAAAGTATCATCAATCAACCAGATCTAATCTATATGTAATAGAATACTTCATCCAATGGGACCGGAAGACAGCATGGTGGTTAAGGCACTGGACTCCCACATGGCTAACCATGGTTCGAGTCCGGGACCTGGCAGCTTGCTTTCTCCTTTTCCCTCAGTCTCTCGCTGGTCAAGTTAAATAATGATGATGATGATGATGATGAAGAAAATTAAAGGAAATAATTTTTAAAAAGAACACTTCCTCCAATAACAAAATAATAAATATTCTTTTCAAGCTCATGTGGGATATTTACCAAGATAGACTACATTATGAACCATAAAACATACATCAACAAATTTGAAAGATTAGACAATGTGCAAAGTGTGCTCTCAGACCACAATAGAATTAAACTAGAAGTCAGTAACAACATAGTAACTGGAAATTCCCCAAACCCTTAGACAACAAGCAACATAGTTCTAAAGGTTAAAGACTAAGTATCAGGAGAAATTTACAACATTGAATGCATATTAGAGAAGAAAGAAAATCTAAAATCTCTGACCAACTTCCAAGGAAACTACAGAAGTGGATTAAATAAAAAGTAAGCAGAAGAAAAATAAGAATTAGAGCAGAAATCAATGAACTTGAAAACAGAAAATCAAAAGAGAAAAATAGCTGTTTTTTTGAAGATTAAAAATTCAACGAACCTTTAGGCAAATTAAGAAAAAAGAAAGGAGACAAGTTACTAATATTAGAAATGGAAGTGGAACTATCATTGATCACAGGGACATTAAAAGGAACATTGTGTATTGTGTGCCTACAGATTTGAAAACCTAAGTAAAACCAGCAGATTTCTGGAAAGTAATAATTAATCAAAACTCACACAAAGAGAAACAGATTACCTCAATAAGGTTACAGCTATTTAAAAATTGTGTTAGTAAATAATAACAGAAAGTTCTGTATCCAGTTGGGTTCCTTGTTTCTACAAAACAGTTGGGGAAGAATTCTCTACAATCTCTTCTAGAAAACAAAAACAATGCTTCCTCATTTATTCTATGAGGCTATTATTACCCTAATACCAAAATAAGACAAAGTAATTATCATAAAGGAAACTATAAGGCCGACCTGTGGCCTGGTGGTTATGTGAGCCAGATCCAACATGGCCAACCAGGGAGTTTAAGTCCTGGACCTAGTGGCTTAATAAACTGCTGGGCACATGTGCATCCATGCACAAATTCCCAAAAGGAGGGAGAATGGAGGGGAAAGGATAGTGGCATGACCATTTCCCATGACGAGTGCTTTCTCACTCGCTCTCTTTCTCTCCAGTGAATGTACAGAAATTCTGGCAAATAAAATTGCAAAAAAAAAATAGAAAGAAACTATAGACCTGTATCATTCATGAATACAGAAGCAAAAATTTTTAACAAAATATCAAATTAAGAGGCCAGCAGATGGCATGGTGGTTAAGGCACTGGATCCCACATGGATAACTGTGGTTCGAGTTCCAGACACAGCTGCTTGAAAAAAAAAAAAATGCCAGGCACATGTGCATGTGGGCCCAAAATCCTGGAAGGGAAAGGGAGAAGGGATTGTAGCATGGCCATCTTCTTTTGAGAGTGATTTCTCACTTTCTTCTCTTTCTCTCTGTCTTTGTCTTTCTCTGGCAAATACACAAACCCTATAGGAAAAAAAAATTTTTAAATAAAATAAAATAAAGCCTACTACTACCACCATATTTATGATCTGAAACAAACTATATTTCTGCAAATGTCAGGAATGAGCAAGAAAATCCTCACCACACCTATTCAACATTGTCCTGGGAGTTAGCTAACGTAATAACACATACACAGAGGAAATAAAAGATAGACCAATTGGGAAAGAACAAATAAAACTGTTTTTGTTTACAGATTACATGGTTGTCTATGCAGAAATCTCACAGAATTAACCAAAACCAAAACCAAAAACTCACCTAAATCTATTCTAATTATAGCAAGTAGCAGATAAACGGTTAGTAGATAAAAGTTAATTACTTATAATTACTTTTATACTTTTATAGTCTAGTAATAAAAAGTTAGAATTTTAAATTAAAAACACAATATCATTTATATATTGTAGCACCAAAAAAATAAAATAAAATAAAATACTTAGGTAAATATCTAACAAAAAATACAATATTAGGACTGACAGATGATCTCAACAGAAGTCATAAAAGAAAGGTCAGCGGGACCAGTTGTTAGCTTAATGGCTATGTCGCTGGCCTCCCATGTAAGTTGACTGTGGTTCACGTCCCGGACCCGGTGGCTTAAAACTCATGCCACACGCACCGAAGATCCCAAGAGAATGGAGGAGAAGGGATTGCGGCGTGGCCATCCCCCCTGAGGGGAAGATTTCTCGCTTTCTATCTCTATCTCTCTCTGTCTTTCTGGCAAGCGCACGTGCCCTATGGCAAAAATCTCTCCAAAAAAAAAAAAAAAAAAAAGAAAGAAAGAGGTCAATACACTTATATTTAAAGTACCAAAATAAAATAGCTACCACCCTAGAATTCTATACCCAGCAAAAATTCTTTCAAAAGTGAATACAAAAGAAAGACATTTTTTGAAAAACAAAATTGAGGTAATTTATTGTACTAGATTTATACAAAGATAATTTCTAAAGGGAATTTTTCAGACAGAAGAAAAGAGTGTCACATGGAAATAATAAAGGATGAAATGAAGATCAATGGAGAGAGAAACATAGACTTATCTGAATATATATTGCCAATATAAAATATCATTAATGTCTCATCAAGTGTTAAGCATATGTAGAATTAAAATATATGATACTAATAACATACAAGGTGATGGAAGGATAACAAAAGAATACATAACTAATAAGCTAAAAATAAAGAAAATGAAATATTAGATCATCAGGAAGTCATGATGCATTTTTGCATAGAAAAACATAGAAAAATACTTCATGACTTTCCTGACAACCTAATAATATAAAACACTTCATACAGGAAAAATCAAGAAAACAGAGAAAAAAAATCATAATAGATGGAACAAATAGAAAGATGGTTGATAACATTTAAATGTATTGATAATTAAGTGTAAATGGACAAATGGGTAACAATTGTTATTATGGATTTGAAAATAAATTTTAAAATAGGAAATAATTTTATGCTGCTCTCATAGGACATACTTTAAGTATAAGAGATCAGAAAAGTTGAAAGTAAAAGGATGAAAAATATATACCACACAATCTCTAACTAAAAGAAAATAAATGAATCATAGTGATGCTGGATGAAGTAGTCCACAGGACAAGAAATATTCCTGAAGATAAAGAGGGCTTTTTCTAATGATACACTGTCTTTCACCAGGAAAAACTAGCAATTCTGAATCTGCATGCACCCAATCACTAAGCTTCAAAACATATCTAAAATCCGACAACATAAACGTAGAAATAGATGTATCTATAATTCTAGTGTGAGATTTTGTTTGATTTTTGTTTTGTTTTAGCTTTTCTATGAGGAATGTGTGCTCTCCAAGGGGGGTGGGGAGTTAGAAATCACCCTCCAGGGGAGATGGCCGTGTTGTAAGCCACAGTCTCTTCTCCAATCTCCTCTTGGGATTTGGGGCACACATGCATATGTGTCCAATGGGATTTTCAAGACACTGAGTTAGGACTTGAACCATGTAGCTGGCCTTGTGGGATCCAGCACCTTAGCCTCTATGCCACCTGCTGGCCCCATAATGTGAGAGTTTAGCATACTTCTCTGGGCAACTAATTTACATTTCTTTGGTTATTAGAAGATGAGAACTGCTTTTACTGGGTTTTTATGATTACATTTGGAATTGACTTTTCACGTTTTCCCCCATTGGAATGCTGCCTTTTGCCTTTTGATATGTAAGCCCTCTTTTTACTGTAAAATATACTTTGTAATATATGCTATAAGTAGTTCTTACCAGAATTTGTCTTCTTATTTGTAAGTTCCATAATTTTTCTTAAGGATTTTTGCTTTAAGGCGTGTGCACTAGGCAGAGAGTGGCAGAGAGACAGTGAGAGGGAAAGTGAGAAATCACCCTCAATATTTTGAGTCCCAGAGTTAGTGGCTCGAAATCATGCCAGACACTTCTCTCTCTCTTTCTCTACCAAGCACTCATGTCCTATGACAAAAACCTAAAAAAAAACAAAACAAAACAAAAAAATCTATACAGACTTCTCCTCAAGGACTAATTTTTAAATGAAAAGTAGTGGATGTTATTAACGTGTGGCCCATACAAATACCCAATGTAGATTGTTCTAACAATTAAGAAATGCCCAGCAGATAGTGTAGTGGTTAAAGTATTGGACTCCCACATGGCCAAATGCAATTCAAACCCTGGACCTGGCAGCTTAAAAATCATTCTGGGGGCATGTGCGTGGATGGCCAAAACCCCAGGAGTCTCCAGGAGAAGGGATGGAGGCATGGCCATCTCCCCTGAGGGTGTGGGGGGGTGACTTCTCACTTTCCCTCTCGTTGACTCTCTCTTTCTCCAGCAAGTGCATACATCCTATAACAAAAACCTTGGGAAAAAAATGAAAGAAAACAAAAATAAGAAAGGAAGGAAGGAAGGAAGGAAGGAAGGAAGGAAGGAAGGAAGAAAGGAAGGGAGATAAAAGATAAAGGAAATGCCCAGGATCCAAGTGGGGCAGCAGTAACTCCACTGGACTCGCATGGGAAAGGTCCTGGGTCCGGGTCCCGGGTCTTCCCTGAGCACACCTGTCCACGTACATGTACCTCGATTTGGGCTGGCTGGGACTAGATGTGGATGAAAGCGTGCAAACCCTGTTGGGGATGTGTCACTCTGTTTCTCTCTCACACACAAGAAATAAATAAATAAATTTACAAAAAAAGAGAGGCATGCCCAGATGCTGACGAGCATCCATCAGAACCCATTTCTCAGTTCCAGATATATGTTAAGAATCTTAAGTTTTGGCAACATGTTGCCAGTACCTGGCTACATCCCTAGAGATTCTGGCAAAATGAATCAGGAATTAGTCCTGAGCATTGGTGTATTTTCAAAGCTCCCCTGGTGATTCTAATGTGGAGTCAGGCTGAATACCCCAAGGAACACCATGATCACATTTTTTTTGGTTTTGGAGAGGTTTTTGCTATAGGGTGCGTGCGCTCGCCAGACAGACAGAGAGAGACATAGAGACAGAAAGCGAGAAATCACCCCCCAGAGGGGATGGCCACGCCGCAATCCCTTCTCCTCCATTCTTCTCTCGAGATCTTGGGCACGCACGCACACGCACCCGGCGTGAGTTTTAAGCCACCAGGTCCAGGACTCGAACCGCGGTCGACTATGTGGGAGTCCAATGACATAGCCATTACACTAACTGCTGGTCCCCCATGATCACATTTTAATTGCCATCTCATGATGTATCAGTCCCAAACACAGCATTCTGCCATGGCTAGTGGGGGTTCCCACATGCTAGCTGCAAAGCCAAGTATTCCCCCAACCCAAATGCTTATCTGTACAAGAGAACCAGCGTTCTAACTGGTCAGGAAGATATTTGACCTATGGTTAGTATCTGCTTGTTTACAACACGCTTTTCGCAAATGATGCACCTTAGTAACGACTGAGAGCAACTGATCTGGACAACGAGGCCTCTTGTCTCTTGTTTTTTCATTTGCTTCACTCATCACACATTCCGCAATGCAGAGAGCATCTGCCATTGCATGGAGGCCGTCAAAGGATTATCATAGGGTGTCCCTTCAACAGGAAGCAGAAACAAGACTCTTTGGCTTAACAGACTCCTCTAGGCAGAATTATTCTGGTTATTTCTTTCTGAGATTAAAATATATAGAATGAAGGTACCTTATTTGTGTTGTTTTCAAATTCTGAAATATTTCTAAATGATTGTATACTAAGATGCAGAGATAAATTTATTGTATTTGTAAAAAAGCACAAATGACCATGTTGCAAAAAAAGCTTAGGAAAGTAAATAAAGTTTAAACACTGAAACCGCACACCCACACTCCTCTCCTGAGAGGAGAATGGAGGAGAAGGGAATGCGGCATGGCCATCCCCCCTGGAGGGTGAGTTCTTGCTTTCTGTCTCTCTGTCTCTCTCTATCTTTCTGGCAAGCACACGTGCCCTATAGAAAACATCTCTCCAAAAAAAAAAAAAAAAAAAAAAAAAAATAGAGCGAGAGAGAAAATAAAAACATGTTGGGTATGTGGGTATGCATGTCCAAAATTTAGAACAGGATGGAGAAATGGGGGAGAAGGGACTGTGGTGTAAGCAAGCCCCACTGGGGGCAAGGGTGCTTGCTTGTTCTCACAGGTGCATGTACATACCCACTGGCAATTAAAAAAAAAGTATATAGAAATAAAGAAACAGTCTTTCTCCAGCCTTCATCAAGGAGACAACGTATGTGTCACCAGGCCTGCAACCATCACACCAACCTTAAACGTGGCTTCAGCACTCCCAGGCCCTACCCCAGAGCAGGTTGGGAGACTCCCAGGGTGCCTATGCAGCAAGTGCTGCTGAACTTACAAAGAATGGGATGAGGCCAGCTGCCTTGTCTCTCTCCAGCGCCTCCTGCAGGGCAGACGCTCGCATGGCAAAGCTGCCATCTGAAGGGATGGCTTTCAACTTCACTCCACCAATTAAGCCGGCTCTTTCCACTGAGGAGTGTGCCTGAAAAATAGCAGCAGAGTTTGTGTGGGGGTGCTCCTACACCCTCATAGTCGCCTCCCTCTCTGCAGAGAGCACCCATCAGACACAGGGCTCTTTTGCACACGGTGATGGCCAAGCTGCTCTCTTTTCTTTCTCTTCTCCATACCTTCAGGAAAATCCCTTTTCTTGGAGCTATTTCAACTCATATGGAATCTTGATTTTAAGCTTAATGAATCAAGCACTATTAGGGAACAAGCACTATTAGGGAATCAAGCACCTTGGACCAGTAGTGGTGAGGATTTTCATTCATTCACTTGAATTCATGAGCAAGCGGCAAGCTCTGTGGGAGTGTGCAGCAGTAACGCTATGCCCTGCGATGCTGAGGCACATGGGAAGGTCCCAGGTTTGCATCCTGAGTTCTCTCTGTATGTACCAGGCACGTGTGTGCATGCCTGTGATGCTGACTGGCACTAGGGGTGGATTATGGCAAGAGGACCTTATTGGGAGTGACTCTTCCTCTTCAAAATGAGTGACCTGTGAGGCCCTGGAGAATACTGCCCAGAGGCAAACCAAGAAAGCACAGGTTCAAATTCAGTCCCTGGCTCTTCCTAAAGGGCCCTGGGCAGCTTGGTAGCCAAGCTCGCAAATGGTGTCTGAAGAGAGACCCCAAAGGCAAGGCACCGACACTGAATGGCAGATCCTCCCTCCTTGGGCAACCCAGCAAGGCAACTGTCCGCCATGCAGCCTTCTCCATCACTGTCTCTGGCTTGACACCATCCAGGGGCCTGTTATCACATGACATAGCAGAGCCAGGTTCGATGTTCTCACAGAGCTCTCTGAGGGCTGGCCAGCTGACCCCAACCTCAGTCCTTCTAGGAGAAATGGCAAAGGGCTGGTCGTGCAGCCTGTCAGAACAGTTCTCTTTTTTGATTGATCGCTCCAGTTCCGACCTGAATCTACCCTTCCGAAGAGTGCAATTCTCTATCTTAGTAATGCCCAAGAGACTGCTCCTGGATTTGAAATGATGCTGCATGGGTTTGTTTTGCTTTGTTCGAATTTGGCATAAAACAAAACATTGGAGCAGCAGGTGGCATGGTGGTTAAGGCAGCTGGATCCCACATAACTGACTCTGTGGTTAGAGTTCTGGACCTGGCAACTTGAAAAACCACACTGGGCTTTTGTGCATGCATGCCCAAAATTCTGAGAGGAGAGTGGAAAAAAAGGGAGTGCAGCATGGCCATCCTCCCTTAGGGAGTGATCTCTCTCTCTCTCTCTCTCTCTCTCTCTGTCTCTTTCTGGCAAGTTCATACACCCTACAGCAAAAACTGAAAATCAAACAAAACAAAGTTCGGGCCTGAGATTGGTGGGGCGTGGGGCCCATACCCCTACACTCACCTGGTCGGACGCATAGGCCACCAACTTCTCCAGAATGGCGGCCTGTGTCAGTGCCGGCGAGGCCGCCTGCAGCCTCTGAATTGCTTTGGTCCGAGCGGCCAGCAGAGCCATCAGAGTGGCCTCACTTGCACTCCCCTATATTCAAGAGAAAGGACCAGAATGAACTTCAACACACAGCATAGGAATCAGGGTCGGAACTTCTGGAGACATACCATTTTATGTCTGTATTTTTCTTAAGAGATGAATCTGAAGTTTCCAAGCTCACTCCTGACTGCACAGGGATAATCGCACCTGCAACTACCCTCTCAGCTCTTAAACCCATCTGACGTTGCTTCGCCTACTGTGTGTAGCAGTTATAGCGAGTGGGCCCAGCTGTGGGCATGCGCAGGTAGCACCACCACTTGGAAAGACTGAGCTTCATGAGACCTGAGTTTGGTTCCCAGGCCAACTTGAACACACTGGGTGTGGTTGTATGTGCCTGTATTCGAGCTAATTGGGATGCTGGGGTAAGGGGATTGCAACACAGCACAAAGACCCTGTCAAAAATACGAAAACTGGCTCCACTTCCCCCTGGCTCCCGCATAAAGGACAATAAATAGCTAACATTTCTGAGCACTTAGCACACACCAGGTCTTGTGAGTCCTACTTTGCAGGCATTGTTTCCTGGACTCCTCCTACCCTGGCCCAGGAAGTTCTGTTCAAATTTTTATCAGAGGAGGATGCTGGCCCAGTGGCTCCATTCTTAGAGTTACTCAGAGCAATTAGTATTTATCTACAAACTGGGAGTGCATTTTCCTCCAAGAGGCCTTGAAGGATTTTTTTTTTTTTTAATTTATTTACTGGGGACCAGCAGATGGCCTTGGAAGTCCATTGCTGCACTCTCACGTAGTTGACTGCACTTTGGGTCCTGGGCCCAGCAAATTAAAACTCATGCTGGGTGCGTGTGTGTGCATGTCCAAGATCCTGAGAGGAGACTGGAGGAGAAGGGAAGGCAGAGTGGCCATTCCCCCGGTGGCTCTGTCTCTCTCTGTCTCTCCGGCGAGCAAGTGTACCCTATTGCAACAATCTCTCAAAACAATTTACTTATTTTTTAAATGTATTATTTATTTCATATTTTAATAAAGTCCCCATCATACACACACACACACACACACACACACATATATATATATGAAATTCTGTTTTTTCAACAGAGAACTTAAATTTTTCCGTCTGTCAAATGCTTTCTTCCCTTGTACCTCGCACCCACCCCAGAGGATTTCTTTCAATCCCTAATGTTATAGGTTAGATTACATCTCCCCAAAATTTCAAAGAATGAAGCCTTAAACCACAGTACCTCAACTGTATCATATTCTGAGACTGGGTGTTTAAAAGATAAGTTAATGGTGTGGTGGTAAAGGCACTGGACTCCCACATGGCCAACCATGGTTCAAGTCCCTGGTGACTTGAAAATCATATCAGGCACATGTATGTATGTGCCCAAAATCTCCAGAGGAGAATGGAGGAAAAGGGGTTACAGTGTGGCCAACCCCTCTGGGGGGTGATTTTTTTCACTTTCCCTCTCTCTGCTTCTCTCTGGTGAGCACACATTCCCTATGGCAAAAACCTAAAAAAATAAAATAAAAAAGAAAGAAAGATAAGTTTAAAAGTTCTTTAGGGTGAACCCTTACCCCCCAACTTCTGTCCTGATGAGAAGAGGAAGCTTAGATCTCAGGCATGTGCATATGCAGAGGAAAGACCACCTGAGGACACAGGGAGAAGTAGAACTCAGCAGTCAAGGGGAGAGACCTCAGGAGAAACCCACCCTGCTGACACCTTGACCATGGGCTCCTAGTCTCCAAAACTGTGAGAAAACGCATGTCCGCTATTTAGTCCACCCACCACCCAGTCCATGGTCTTTTATTATGGAGGCCCTAGCAAATGGATACAACTGATTACAACAAATTATTTAATCAAAGCAGTAGACAGTTCAAAATCCACTGCTTTGAGTCTGGGAGTGGATGAAAGATATGCATAGGTTATACACAAATATCATGCCATTTTATATAAGGGACTTGAGCATCCATGGATGTGAATTTTGGTGTCATGGGAGGTATGGATCCTGGGATCAATCTCCCATGCATACTGAGGGATGACATCACATAAAATAACTAAGTAGTATTAACATTTTATCCTCCCTTCATCGATCCCGACTTCCCATTTGATTTGACCATTCATCTGCTCTACTTATTCTTTTGAGCTAATTCCCAACTTTTGGGGAGATGAGTAATACTAAAAGAAATACATTTATTTTGTTTCCGGAGCTCTAACATATGGGTTAAGCTACATAGATACCCAGACTTTGTCTTCTTTTTTCTTAAAGAATTATTTTATGTAACTTTATTTATTTTAATTTGACCAGAGAGGGACAGAGTGAGAGAGAGAAAGGGGGAGTGAGAAAGCAAGGCACCAGGTCCAGGACTCAAACTGCAGCCAACCATGTGGGAGTCCAGCACCTTTAACCACCATGCCACCTGCTGGCCCCATCACAGTCTTCTTAATTCAGCATCTAAAATGGGTATTACATTTCCTCCAGGCTATATTTTCATGAACGATGATTCGGATGTAATTTTAGACCAGGTTAAAGGAACAGGGCTGACAAAGCTAAGTCAGCTAGCTATCCCAGGATACCCAAGCTCCCTGGGGGCAGGCTCAGCATCTTGTACTGCTGGGCACCCCACCATTCCCCACACAGGCCAGATTTCCTCTAGTTTCTCCAACCTCCAGTTGGTTTGTCATGGGTCAGTCCATTGACTCATGAATTCTCATTAAAAATGTACAAGGGGGTCAGCCCTGTAACTTAGTGGGAAGGGCCAGATTCCATATGGCTGACTATAATTCAAATCTTGACCCTGTTGACTTGAAAAGCGCTTCTGGAGTGTGTGTGTGTGTGTGTGTGTTCCCAATCCTGACTGGACAGAGAAATGAAGAAGTGACTGTGGCATGACCATGCCCCATTGGGGGTGCTTTCTTCCTCTCTCTCTCTGTCTCTGATGAGTGCACATACTAACAATTAAAATATATGTACCATGAGAAGCTTATGTAAGGGATAGCTTCCGGCTCTCCTCCTCAGCACTCATTACATTGTAACTTTCCCTGTGTTAGAAGCCTTCCAAGTCAAAGGCTCCTTCTCTGGACCACATTCTAATGAAAGGCTTTGGATCTCTTTGCCACTTGCCTGTGGGCTTTCTATTAGGCGCTGCCCAGGTTCTGAGAGAAAAGTCCCCTCCTTCAGGGAACAAAAGCTGATAATTTTTTTTTTTTAAAACCAAAGAAACAAACTGGCAGGAGAGCATCTGGGATTCAGTGCTCCCACACAGCCAATGTGCTGTGGCAACCTCGACCATGAGGTCCAATGACTCCCTCTGCACTTTGTCGAGAGCAGATCTTTGCTGAGGGCAGAGGAAGGAGGGTGGCAGCCTCGTGGAGAGGGCGGTAATGATGCCTTTGTGTGATCATGGCAGACAAAGGTTGCCATGGCAAGCCCGTTCAGGGGGCAGGAGGGAGTGCTGGGAGATCTGTGCTGGGAGCTGCCAAGGCTGGGAGCAGACATGTCCTTTCATCTTGTGCTTTTTTCAAGCATCACCTTGTACACGGCGAGAAACTCGCTTTTCTCCTCAAGAGCTTTCAAACCCAATTAAGATACCATTTTCACAGGCCACATTAGCCCAGCCTCACAGCTTGACTTGCTATTTGACTCAGGTGTCTGTCACTGTGCAGACGGCCGCCAGCTATGATGACAGCCCTGGCTGGATCAATGGCGCAAGCTGGCTCGTGGGCTGTCGTCACACTCTGGTGTTCTTTGGGGCCTTGCAAATTACAGGCAATCAGCCCTGTCAGCTGCAAAGGGCGAGCTTCCGTCTGCAAACACAGGCCCCACTGCCTGCTTTGTCCAGCAAAAGCTGAGTGCCTGGGCTCACAGGGAAATTTTGTAGAGGCCTGGGCTGACAGATGTCAGGATAATTCCTACCAAATACTAGGACTTCCATGATCTCTCGACAATGGGATTGCCTTGAATGAAAAGGTTAAACTCATGGTAGCATAGACCTCTGCGGACACTGGTCTGTGGACAAAAGCCAATGGTCTGGGTTGAATTAGTGTAGAACTCACATCTCTAGTCCTCGGTCCTATAAGCCTTTAACTGTCTTTAACTAGCTTCTGCTCCTGAACACGCAAAACTACCTTTCTAAGCCTTGATTTTCTCATCTACAATGTGATCAATACTCAAACCAAAAAAAAATATAAAGGTACATACTTAGGTATTATTATCCAAATTGTGACACTTCATAGAAAACCATGCAGTCTCAAAGAATATTTCAGCAATGACAAATAATCACAATTAAATAGTAAAGTACCATACAAAAGTCTATATGCACTTTACCATCTCAATTTTGTACACATGTATGAACGTATATGTAAACACACGTACAAATGCAGTAATTGAAAAAATACTGGGGAAGAATAATGCCAGAAAAACGTTTCTGAATTCTTTTCCATTTTACCATGAATGTCCAGTTTCTATAAGTAGAAAGGGAAATATCGTTTTAAAAGTTGTAATAGTAGAACCAAGATTGGTATTGATGGCAATAAATCAGCAAAGCAGAAAATTAAACGATGTAGAGGAAACCGTGAGAAATTCCTACAGAGCACAGAAGAGGAAATAACCAGAAAGGAAAATGTCTAAAGAAAAGGGAGGAAGCATGGAAGAGGCGCCCAATCTGGGGAACACCACGACACCTGACATGCAGAGTAGATATGGCCCACGGTAGAAGAGAGAGAGTAGAAGACAAAACTCCCAAGATGGAGAGTGAGAGGAGTCTCATAAGATTTAGCAAAGGTTAGCGGAGTCAAATGAGCGGAGCACATTAAGAAGTAGATCTTGTATGAATTATAAGAAAAGGTCCCTATGTGAGCCTGGGCCAGGGTCAGATTAACCCTTGCCCAGAACTGAGCCTGGGCCAGGGTCAGAACTCAAAACTTTGCCCCCTGCTGGCAGCGGCTCTTGCTGCTGCTTCGTTTGTGGACAGATTCAGCTCTTGTTTTTTTTTCTTTTTTTCTTTTTTCTTTTGGAGAGGTTTTTGCTATAGGGCGCGTGCGCTCACCAGAAAGACACAGAGACACAGAGAGACAGAAAGCGAGAAATAACCCACTCCCCCCCCCCCCGGGGGAAATGGCCACGCCGCAATCCCTTCTCCTCCATTCTCCTCCCGGGATCTTGGGCACGTACGCACACGCGCCCAGCGTGAGTTTAAGCCACCAGGTCTGGGACGCGAACCGCCGTTGATTACATGGGAGTCCAGCGACATAGCCATTACGCTAAGCTCTTCTTTTTTAGAGCAGGAGAGCAGTGGTCTGCCCTGGAAAAGCAGGGCTAATGTGCCACTGGATAAGGGAAAGTCGCCTGCCTTCACCCAGGGCCAATTGGGCGCTATGCATAGCATGCCCCTCCCCAAGCAGCAGAGCACCTTTGATGTCCTGGGTTTGTTGTGATCTTGGCCAAGAAGTCATAAGCTCTGACAGGAGGGAAACTGTTCTGAGAACTGGAGAAACTTGCACTTGCTATGTCTTTGTTGCTGCTATGTCAGCTAAGTACAATTCAGAGCATCATATTTTAATTAAATTAAATTAATTAATTAATTAATTTTTGAGAGAGATTTTGGCTATCAGGTGCATGTGCTCACCAGAGAGGCAGAGAGTAACAGAGAATCAGAAAGCAAGAGATCACCCCCTGAGAGGATAGCCACACCACAATCCCTCCTCCTCCATTCTCCTCTCGGGAGTTTGAGCACACATGCACATACGCCCGGCATGAATTTCAAGCCGCCAGGTCTGGGACTCAAACTGCGGTCGGCCATGTGGTAGTCCAGTGACAAAACGTAACCATTATGCCATCTGCTGGTCCCTTTACTTCATTTTACTTTTAATTGCCAGAGGGTGTGTATGCTTACCCGAGGAAGAAAGAGAGAAGGGGAGAGGGAGAAAGTCCCCCAATGGGCATGGTCACTCTGCAATGTCTTCTCCTCCATGTCTCTATCCCGTCAGGATTTGGAGCATGCACGCGTATGCCCCTGCTGTGTTTTTCATGCTGCTGGGACTGGGATTCAAATTGCAGTTGGTCATGTGGGATCCAGCTTCCACTAGGCTCAGGGCCACCCCCATGGTATCATTTTTGAAGCTTTGCTTATAGCATAGCTAAGGTTTCATTTTCATCAGCCCTCTACTCAGAGTCACGGATGCGTGAAGCAAAGGATGCAAGGAATGAGCACACGGGAGAATGCTTCTGCGGCTGGCCATGGGGCCTGCTGGTCACAGAGATGTCAGAAACCGATATGACATGTACCTGGTCAGGGATCTCTGCACCAGAATAACCTGCCTCAGGTGAATTCAGGTTTATGCTCCCCAGATCTGTTGAAGAGGAATGGCTAATGATGAAATCTAGGAAACCACGTTGGACATGGCAGGCAGGATAACGCACCCTTACCCTCAAAGGTTCCAGGTCTTAGTCCCCAGAAACTGCGATTATTTCCTTTACAGGGGAAAAGTGATAATACTGGTGTGGTTCAATTGGAAGCCTTGACCTACAGAGATTATGCTGGAATATCTGGTGGAACCACTTGGGTTCTTAGAAGCAGAGAACCACTTTCTCATCTGCAGTCAGAGATGTGACCGTGAAGAGCAGGTCAGAGAGATGGATCAGAGACAGAGAGGGCCCTTGGCCATGCAATTCCAGAAGCTTCTCAGATCTAGAGAAGGCAAAGAAACAGATTCTTCCCCAGAGTCTCAAGGTATAAAGCTTGATTTTAGCCTCCCCAGTAAGATACAGGTCAGATTTGAGACCCACAAAACTGTAAGATAACAAATTTTTATTGTTTGAAGCCACTAACATTTGTTACAGTAGCAATAGAAAACAAATGCACAGGAGTTTAAAATCCATGGTCTTGGGGCCAGAAGGTGGCATGGTGGTTGGGACAGTGGACTCCCACATGACTGACCATGGTTCAAGTCTCAGACCTGGCAACTTGAGGATCACACTGGGTGTGTGTGTGTGCATGCCCAGAATCAGTGGAGGAGAACGGATTGTGGCATGGCTCTCCCCTCTGGGAGGTGACTTCTCACTTTTTCTCTCTCTGTCTCTTTGGCAAGTACACATGCCCTATGGCAAAAACCTTTAAAAAAAAAAAAACTTTTAAAAACACAAAAACAAAAACCTTGGCCTAGTTGAGTAGTCTCAGAACTGAAACTGGGAAACATGATGCCTAGTCTAATTCAACCCCACAAGCCAGGTGACCTCATGAAAGGTACACCCCAGTTTGTGCCCTAGTGTTATCAGTTTAAGGGGAAGGACAAAAATATCAGCCTTGGTGAAAAGAAATCCCCTTTCTTCCCAAGCTAACAGTGCTTGCCCAATGTTATTATAATGTACTTGATATGAAAAAGGAATATAAAGGAGGAATGGGAACAATACAGCTAATCTTTTGTGCTGGGAAATCTTGGTGAAAAAATATCAAGTCTAAATTGTCCCAGTGGCATTTGTCCTGCAAGTGCAGTAAAATAGAAATTCCACTCTGGCATCTGCTTTGTTCCCCATGTCAGCTCTACCGTAAATAGTCATCTCAACACATACAATGGGTCTTTGCCAAGTTTGTGGAAAATGCCTATTATGATTAAACTATGCATGAATTAAAACTATCGTGCACCACATAAACTCATAGTTTAATTGTTCCTGAAACTTTGTGAAGTCCCTGTACATGTGAAATAAAGACAGCAGATAACGTGAGTACACAGAAGCAGAAGCCCCTTCAACCAACTATTGGCTCACGACAAGTGGTGTGTACAGCCTTGGGTGTATATTATAGCTGTCCCTCCGGTGCTGAGGACAGGCCCATGTGGAGGGGAAGACCGTAGGCTCTGAGTCGCACTGATGTGGGTCCATAATTTACCAGCTAGAGGCCAGTGGGCACTAGTTTCCTCCCCTTAAAATAGGGGAATTAACGTGCTCTCTATGGACAGTGCTGTTGTGGGGCTTGAAAGAGCTGATGCCTAGAGCATGCTCAGGTATGGTGCCCGGCACTGGGAAACCAGCACACGTGCTAGTTGTTTTGATTTCCACGCACCCGCCATGTGCTAGCCATACTTGTATCCATCATAGCTAGGGATCTGGGCAAAGCAAGACCCAGCCAGATCCAGACCCTGCCAACTCTACTAAGACTGAGTTTTCCTGAGAGCTCAACTTGGTTTATTTTCCAAAAGAAATACAGGGGCACAGTGAGAAGTACACACACCTCTTCTTTTTCACTGTAGCTGTGGTCCTGGTGGAACCCAGAAATTCCAGAATACCCAGCCATTTCCGCTCACCCCGTACCTGGATCACGCCTCCACCTTCTCCAGCCTTCCCAGCCAGAAACACCTCCGGCAGCTCCAGCATCTTCCCGAGCCAGTCCATCATTACGGTCTCCAGCTCTGTGCAGGCGGGGCTCGCAGCCTGCCGTGGAGGGAGGGAGGCAGGGGTTAGCCTAGCCCTTGTGGCTTGTGATAGGGGTCGAAGAAGATCACTTTTATTTTATCAATTTAACTAAAGGCTTTACAGTTTTCACAAGGTCCGCGCTGGGTGGAAATGACTTTGATAGCGTACTGTCACATTGCAGAGTCTGAGTCCACCTGCAGCAGCCCCAGGAGGGGCAGGCAGTGCGGATCCGTGGTCCCCGCAGTGTGCACTCACAGCTGGGACCCAGCATGGAGGCCTCACACAGGGTGCTGCCCCTCCCTCGCTCTGACCCCACATCTGCCACAGGAAGCGATGTGCTAACTACGTGCAAGCTCTGGGTGATTCTTTGGGCCCTTCCATGCCATGGAGACCCTGCTGGCCTGTCTCCACCACTGACCGAGGTCTCAGAAGTGAGTGGTGACCTGTCACTGGAGACATCACCAGGGGGAAGCTGCAGGGTTCAGCTTTCCACTGACCCCAGATTAGAATCACCTGATCTTGTACGCAATTCAAATATCTGAACACTTTACAAACATGTGCTCCTTGACCTGGACTCAGCTGGGAGAACAGCAGGGAAAGAAGGCACCACCATAATAAAAATTACACTGCTATGCCTGCCACGCGACATGGTGTGCTTGCTCATTTTCCCATTTGCTTGTTTAGTGAAGGATCCAGAAAGGCCCACGGGTGGCCCCCTCCCCAAATGAATGGAGCGAGCAGAGTCAGATCGAGAAAGTGGGCACTGGCAGCTTCCGCTCTGTGGGAGCCTTGGGACAAGCTACTGATCTTGTCTTTTGAGCTCCTGGTGGCCTTGCCTTATGGGCTGTCCACTTTCACTGCATATACAAGGTGGCCAGTTGGCCTGGGACCCCACCTACACAACGTGGGCCTCCACCTTCACGCAGGCACCTGTGAGAGATCCCGTGTGGTGCTTGGTGTGCTCTCACGCCCAGACGTGCACACGGCCATCAGAAGCGTTGCTGGTCGGACTTTCTCTCTTCAAGTCAGCCCCGTCCAGATGGGCTCCTCCCCATCTGGGCTAAGCCTAACTCCATCCAGGGCCAGGATGCTACGCTTCCTGTTAGCAGCCACGGGTGGCAGGCAGTGCACCTCAGGGACAGCGTGGCATTTCTTCCAAGACCCAGGAGAAAGCAGACTGTCCCAGAAAATGATACACCTGGAGGTGGATGCCAAGTCACCCCTTAGGGACAGAATGACTTTGAACCTGCAGAGCTAAATGAATCCACTATCTCTGATGAGGGAAATGTCTTTCTGAAGAGGGTGTGCCCAGCCCAGGCTGCACCGATCATGCCATGCCAGCTCTGCCCAGGGAAAAGGGTGGCCGGGGCATCCAACAGAGGCACAGTTCAGATCTGGGGATCTGGGAGGATCACTTCCCCCTCCCCATCTGGTGGGTGACTCCTGACACCCCGGCCTGAACAACAGGAAGCATCAGGCACGTGAAGCAGGGTAGGGTCTATGAGCCCCACTGCTGGGCACTGCAGATCCATGCGCCACACCTCCTGGACGTAGCTCAGGGCCTCGTGCTGCGTGGGTCATCGCCCACGAGTCCACCCAGCTTCACAGCACAGATGAGATGGGCACTGTGCACCTACAAGGCCAGGACACACCCCGCCTCTGAAGAACTCCCCACACCGTGGCCAGCACTGGGTGCCTGGCGGTCAGCGGGCAGCTCTACTTCCGAGCTCTGGGCATTTGGGAGGAAGGAACTTTTCTATAGCACTGTGCATGGAGAGAGAGCCATGGGACTGCTGGCCCAGCCACCCTTCTGAGTCGGGCCCTTTATAGACCTTTTACCCTCAGAGCAGGGCCGGTGGTGTAGGCAGTTGCTGAGCCCATGCCCAGAGTCTCCTGCTCTGTGCAACTTGACACCTCTGTTGGGCTTCAGAGGGCATATAGAAATCCTCTGGTCTGGGACCAGCAGTTAGCATAATGGCTATGTCGCTGGACTCCCACGTAGTCGACTGCGGTTCACGTCCCGGACCCGGTGGCTTAAAACTCACGCCGGGCGCGTGTGCGTGCATGCCCAAGATCCCCAGAGGAGGATGGAGGAGAAGGGATTGCGGCGTGACCATCTCCCCTGGGGTGTGATTTCTCGCTTTCTGTCTCTCTGTCTCTTTCTGTCTGTCTGGCGAGCGCACGTGCCCTATAGCAAAAACCTCTCCAAAAAAAATTTAAAAAAATAAAAAAGAAAATCCTCTGGTCTGCGTGAGTGAAATGCTGATTCTCAGGCCTTGGACTGTGAATTTAACTCACACCCAGCTCTTCTAACACCTCGCTGTATGGAATTAACCTTGGGTCATCAAGGCCTTTCCAGAAAAGACACCCTTCTATTTCCCACCATCCTGAATCTCGCTCCCGTAGAGCACCCTCCCTAGGGCTGACTCCTTCTCCTCTCCCTGCCACAGTGCCCTGTGCCCACAGGTGGCACAGGTGTTGCTCATGTCTCAAAGGAGTTGCCACTCCCCAAAGGAGCCACCACTGTGGGGCCCTGTAGACTTACCCAGGAGAAGCCGATGCAACCGATGGCCCCACACAGCATGTCTGCCAGCATGGCGGGGTAGGAGCTGGCTGTGGGGAAGTAGGCGAAGAAGTAGGGGCTGTGCCAGTGGGTCACCTGCATGGGAGGACGGGACAGTCACTCGGGGGCAAGCAATGCCAGCTTGTGTGAGAACAAAGGACCTGGTCCCTCCCACTCCCAGCTGACAGGTGGGCCCAGACCTCAGCTTAGTGCCGTTTCCCATAATTCAGTGAGCACAGCAGTATTTCATAGCATCCGCCTATCATTCACTGTCCCTTTGCCACGTGACCCCCTTTCCTTTTACTGGGACCTTATTTGTGACTGAGGGGACATTTTATCCCTGAGCTAAGTGGAAAATCGTTGCCATTGGCTGCAACAATTAAGCCACCAGAAGCAAAGTCTCTACAAACATCTACATGGTTTTAGTTCTTACTAGGAGCGCTGGTCAGAAGATGCTGCCCCTAAAGCATCCTCTCTCACGGTAAAAATTCATTTTCCTGAAACTGCCCTAAAAAGTGAAGTCTAATTAAAAATAAAAGCAACAAACTAAAAGCAAAGTTTGATTTGTGAAGTTTCTTCAGCCAGGTCCTGAACATACAATGATCTTACGGCCACCTCCCTCTCTCCTGGAACTGTTTCCTCCAGCCACAGAGCTCTATTCTCCCCATCCATCTCTTGGCCTCTGTCCCTGCCCTCTGTCCCAGCTGGGAGCTGCTTACCCTTCTCTAGCCCAAAGGAACGAACTCGGAAGGGTTAGACCCAGAGGCAGGAGGTGCAGAAGCGGTACACGCGGGTATGTGAGTGGGTGCACAAGGGGATGGACTGGGGCCATAGGCCAGGGCAGCAGGGTTACCAGCCCAGGCCGGAAGGGGTGAGGTGTGAGTGAGTCTGTGGACAAGGGAACCCCAGTTCCACAGCCTCGCTGGGTGGTTAGACCTAGTGATGTGACCTGAAATCAGCCTCCAACAGCTGAGTTCGGGAGGATCAGAGCAGAGAGAATGGGGGTGTAGAGCCCAATTTGCTGCTTTAATCGGTTCCTGCCAATGGCATGCCTGCTCTGAGAGAACAGAATAGAGCCCCTAGGACACCCGGCCCCCAGGGCAGGGAGAAGGCACCAGACGTCCTCACTCAGACCCAGATCCCAGATCGGGCGCTGAAACCACTTCCTGGTGCCCGAGAGATCTTGTGGGTCCGACCCCACAACTTTGCTCTTTCACCCCGGACCTATGGGCTGCGGTGGGAAGCGGCCAGCTGCAAGGTGGACCGGCTCAGGGTTTCTGGCTTTCCAGAGGGGGCTCCCCGCTCAGGTGAATGGAAGCTCGTGCGCCAGTGTTGCCTGTGGCTCTAACTGGGGGAGTCCCAGGACTGCTCGGCGCCCGCCGGCTGGGGAGTGCCTGCCCACGCTGTGGCTATGCACTGTGTGTGTCCCCCTGGATTCACATGCTGAGACCTGAGCCCCAAGTGATGGTACTGGGAGTGGAACCTGGGGAGGTGAGGTCAGGTTGCAGTCGGCTGTGTGCAGGAAGGCCCAAGTCTCCAACAGAACGCATCGGACCGCTCACTCGTCATTACCAGGCCGCAGCCAGACCCCGGGGCCAAGTGGGGAAAAGCTGTGTTACTTTTACTACCTAAACTGTCATTAGAGGACAGGAGAACGTAACTTTCTTCCCTTCCCGCAGCAAAGCAGGTGTACACCGACACCCTCCCGGCTCTCCAACCGATATTTTACCCTTCTCTGAAGGAGCTTGACCAGTACCAGCAAAACCGTCCTATGCGCATGCTCACCTTTAATGTCCTCACTGGGCATGCGTATGACTTCCCCCTACTGGGCACTTGAGTTCCTTCTGCCAGGCAATAAGTGCACAAGTGCAACACAGGTTCACAAATGGGGCCAGCAGGTGGTGTGGCGGCTAAGATGCTGGGCTCCCACACAGTTGAGCATGGTTCAAATCCTGGACCTGGTAACTTAAAAATCACACCAGGGGGACCAGCAGTTGCCATAATGGCTATGTCGCTGGGCTTCCATGTAGGCGACCGCGGTTTGAGTCCCAGATCTGGTGGCTTAAACCCAAGCCAGGTGTGTGTGCGGTCCTGCCCAAGATCCCCAGAGGAGAATGGAGGAGAGGTAATTGTACAGTGGCCATCGTTCCTGGGAGGTGATTTCTCGCTTTCTGTCTCTCTGTATCTATCTAAGGTGAGCTCAAGCACCCTATACCAAAAAAGAAAAAAGAAAAAAAATCACAGCTGGCGTGTGTGTGTGTGTGTGTGTGTGTGTGGTGCCCAAAATCCCAGGAAGAGAATGGAGGAAAAGACGTTGCAGCATAGCCAGTCCCTCCCCTGGAGGATGATTTCTCACTTTCCCTTTCACTGTCTCTCTTTGTCTTTCTGTGGTGAGTGCACGTGCCCTATGGAAAAAAAAAAAAAAAAAAAAAAAACACAGACAACAACAGGGCTGACTACAGTGACAGACCTCCCCTTGTAAGTATTCATGAGAAGACCCGGAAATAAAAGCAACGCTTAACTCCAATCCTGGTGCAGTTACCACCTGGTAACCCAAGAGCTTGCTGCTCTTTTGAGTGTACTAATTAAACTTTCCTTTTTTACACTTTTCTTGCAGATGCGACTTCATTTGTGTCTTGGAATGGGTCTCCAACCTCAGGGATTACAGCCTAGGAACTGAGCATCTTACCAGGACATGAGGTGGGGCTTTCATGATAGATTAGAGCCCTTATAAAAGGGGCCAGAAAGTGCTCCAGTGTTTCTACGTGCTCTCTCTGCCACGTGAGAAATCAGCGAAAATTAGCTGTCTGTGAACCAGGAAGAGCATCCTCGCTTGAAACGGCACTTTTTTCTTTTTTTAGAGAGAGACTTTTTGCTATACGGCATGTGTGCTTGCTGGAGACCCAGAGAGAAAATGAGAAATCACTCTCCAAGGGGAAGGTCATTCCTCAATCCCCTCTCCTCCACTATCCCCTTGCGATGTTGGGCACATACACACACACACACACACACACACACACACACCCCAGTGTGAGTTACAAGCTGTCGGGTCTGGGACTCGAACCACCAGAGCCTTAAGCACTATACAATCGGATGGACCCTTAAACAAGACCTTTATTTCAGACTTCCAGCCTCCAGAACAGTGAGAAAGGATTGTTAACAAAGTCTACATTCTACATCTACAGCAGCCAAATCAAACCAAGACATCGTTTTTCCACATAGTCCAGGCAAAGATGCACACATTCCTTTCTTAGTAACACTAGTTATGGCCTCTCTTCACTTAATGACCCACTAATTTAACAGCTGCTTGGATTTATGAGCAGTTCTCCAGAGTGGGGAATCCTTTCTGCCCCTGTGTGAATCTCAGAATGGTTTTTCTCAGTCTTTGTCTTGTCCCCACAACCAGTTAGTGTTCACTCCACAAAGCACTCGCACTCACACCAGACTACATATTTCATTATAATTCTGTACTTTATTTTGCACCCAAAGTAGTATTTAGAATAATAAAAATGTTTATGATGGATTTATATTCTCGGGGTGTGATGTGTCCTGTCACTTTCTAAGGTGTCATAGGATAACTACCGAAAGTTATAGACCCTATGGTGCCACAACACACCACAAGACGTTTCTCTTAAGCTCCTCACTTACTCATCAATTCATTTAACCTGGTTGTAGGAATTGAACTCAGTCATTAGGAGAGGAGTGGTTGTATTAAGTTCCAAACCTGGCATGAGCAAGCTGCTGCTTGTGAGGCAACCAGGTAGCAGGACTCTCCAGGAACTGAGCATCTGGCTGGTTTATTGGAGACTGGGTCCCACTGCAACTGTGGCCACCCCTGGACTGCCAGGGCTTGGGGAGTGGTCATGAGTGAGGAGAGGTGCAGCCCCGCCGGGGACTCAGCACAGAGGCCAGAGGGGCCCTGCAGCTGGGCAGGCCAGGGGATACACCCTGGACAGTAGGCTCAAGACCTGGAACCCACATTTTCTTTTAAATCAGAAGAAAACTGTGAACTTGCAAGACAAAAGAAAAGAACAATGTCTAATGGTTCGTCTTTATGGCAATGCATTTGTAAAGGGTCGTTTTCTGTACTTCTAGGAGGGAGAGCCTGCAGAGGTGACAGTGCCCAGGCCCAGGAGAGCTAGTGTGCTCCTGGCCTTTCATTCTCTTCAGGCACCAGAGGGCTCACACTGCCCCTCCCTGTTCCCACCACACCCCTGCCTATGCCTGGGAAGCTAGGAAGGTCCTGGAGTGACTCTGTTGGGTCCACGCGCTCAGTTGCTTCACTACTGTTCACAGCCTTCAGGAGGGGCGGGCCTGCACTGGCCCTGCACTGGCCTGAGAGCTTACCCAGCTGTCTTAAAATCACCAGCTAGCAACCACCAGGCTGGAACAACCAGCAGGAACCTGCCCAAAGCCTGCTCCATGCCATGAGTGCCCCTGTCTAAATGAGTAGGAAGTCTTCAAATTCTGTCTCTTCTAAACCCCCTCCACCTGACATCTACCCACACCTAGCCCTGGGTTTTGTGCTCAGTTACTAAGCATGTTTGCACAACTTCTAGGTGGGAATTGCAATCTTGCACATCACTCCAAGCACAAATGCCGAGTGGACCCCCTGGGAGAGTAAACGGTGAGCAGCCCTAGGAGAGGTCTGCTGTGGAGGGACTGAGAGAGGTGGAGGGCCTAACGCCCAGGCCCACGCCACCTGCAATCCTGGGGCAGTGATGGACATTCACCTTCTCAAGGCCTCTTCCTGTTTAAAGTGAGGGAGCAAGTGGACAGTCCCAGATCCCTTCTGCTCTGAATATCACATGCTCGTTCCTAGACCCAGCAACCATGCTGGGTGGAGAGGCAAGGGGCCACCTCACCCAAGGCCAGGTGGGACTTGGCACGTTGGTGGCCAGTGCTAAATTAGTTCTGCCCGATGGCAGCTTTGACCGCTCTCATAAACGTGGCCACAATGGCCAGGCCAGCCTGCTCGTGGAGTCACCATAGTGGACAGGCGTTTAGGCGTGGTCTGCGGCAGGAAGGTCTCACTGTGGAGGCACACAGCTGAGGGAAGGCTTCCTTTGAAAGCCAGCACACTGCTCCCCGTGAGGTGAGTTGGGGAAGGCCAATGGCCCTGCTCCTTGCAGTCCTCAGCCCCTGCATGCACCACACACTGCAGTCACGCACTGCTTCATCAGTCAGCTCCAGGAAGGGCAGTTCCTTCGTGTTGCTCACCCTCAACAACAAAAATGACATAAAACATGGCTGCCACCCATGCGATTAGCCTGTGCTGAATGCAAGACCGGGAGTTTTATTTGGAGCAATTGATTTAAACTCGCCAGCAGCAGCGCGTGTGACGACAGGACGCTCCTGGTGCCAGTCCCTCGTGTCCCTCATGCCTTGGCACCCAGCAATCTGAGCTAGAATCCTGGCTCCCTCATTTACTGGCTGTGTGCCCTTTGACGGACCACTAACCTCTCTGAGCTTTGGTTGCCTCCGCTGTATAATAGAAAGGATAACGAGTTCTCTCTCACCTGATTGTTGGGAAGACTTGGTGAAAGAACAGGTGAGCTGCCTGGAGCCAATGGGCCCTGAGTACAGCCCCCGCCTCCCCACCTTAGACACGCGCTCACCCCTGGCATGATGACTCTTTCGATGTCATTGACGATGTCCTCAAATGTCTCTGGCTCCTGAGGGGCTGTGTCGGGGAGCAGCGGCCGCAGGTAGCCGGGCTCCACGTCGGGGTAGACCTGGCGTCCCTCGATGCCTTCCATGTAGTTGGCCACATAATCTACCATCTCCTTCCCCCTCCTTCGGAACTCACTCGCATTCATGCTGTCGGGGCTCCAGAGGTCAGAGGTGTCCGGGTCAGAGGTAAAGCTAGAGAGAAAGAACAAAGATTCAGATGGCAGATTTTACCTCTGACCTGGAGGGGTGACTCCAAGTAAGCTTTCAGTAGAGCGACCTGGGTGGGACCTCTGTGCCCGGGAGGCCTCTCCAATGCCAAGTCAGGACCACTGACCTCCCTTCTACGTCTGAAAGACATGGAAATGACTCAGCATTGGGAGACTATAGCAAAACGCCAATTCTACTGCTCACCAGCCATTGAACTGAAGTCAACGCAAGCTCTTGTTTTTTTGTATTTTTCTTTTCTTTTCTTTTTTTTTTTTTTTTTTTTTTTTGGAGAGGTTTTTGCTATAGGGCGCGTGCGCTCGCCAGACAGACAGAGAGAGACAGAGAGACAGAAAGCGAGAAATCACCCCCCGGGGGTGATGGTCATGCTGCAATCCCTTCTCCTCCATTCTCCTCTTGTGATCTTGGGCACGCATGCACACGCTCCCGGCATGAGTTTTAAGCCACCAGGTCTGGGACGCGAACCGCGGTCAACTACGTGGGAGTCCAGTGACATAGCCATTACGCTAACTGCTGGTTCCCCCTTATTTTCTTTTTTTAAGAGAGATTTTAGACACAGAAAGAGAAAATCACCCCCCTAGGGGGGATGGCCACGTTGCAATCCCTTCTCCTCTTGGGATTTTGGGCAGGCATGCACACACAACCTAAGTTTTAAGCCACCAGGTCCAGGACTCAAATCACAGTCTGCTATGTGGGAGTCCAGTGATGTAACCATTATACCACTTGCTGGTCCCCAGTGCAACCTCTTTTTATTTCATTTTCTGCATTGGTAAACAGCCTAGAGTAAGTACACTCTTGTTTTCGTGGTCCACCCCAACTTTAAGGACAAACACTGGTCCAAGCCTTACCTCTGCCCCCAAGAGGCGGCACTTCAAGCCACTCTCTTCATCTGAGGAATGAAGATGGCAAGACCGCCTCCCTGGGGGGGAGGGTGTGAACGGAAACTCAAGCAATGCACGAAACCTGGGACTGCATAATCCCTCAGAGCCAGAGCCTGGTCTTCCTCTTGATTCCATCACAAAATAGAATGGCACCACATACAACCTGCTTTTCAAAACAAATTCTCTTTTTTTCTCTCATTATGTAAGTAATATATGACCAGATGTTTAAGTTCATAGAAATGGAATTTAAGTACAAATATATTCTGGTACAAAAAAATTTAAATCCATGTGTAGCTTTTTCATAATACACATGTTCTGTCAACTTTTTAAAGACTCCTCACACAGGCACTTTTTGTTACTTATGGTTGTTATGTTCTACAAACATTTCTGGACCCAGTGGCTTGAAACTCACTCCAGGTACATGTGTGTGCATGTCCAAAATCCCAAGGGGAGAAGAGAGGAGAAGGGACTGCCATGTGGCCAGCACCTACACAGGAAAGGGAGGATTTCTCACTTTCTCTTTCTCTGTGGTGAGCACATGTGCCCTATGGCAAATAAATTTAAAAATATATTGCCATGAACATAGAATTAGTGAATATGAAAGGTCTTCAAAAAGTTCTTAGAGAATGCGTATTGTTGGTTTTTTTGTTGTTGTTCTGTTTTTTTGAAGAGAAAGACAGAGAGACAGAAAGCGAGAATGGCCATGCTGCAGTCCCTTCTCCTCTATTCTCCTCTTGGGATCTTGGGCACGCACGCACATGTGCCTAGCGTGAGTTTAAGCCATTGGGTCCGGGACTCAAACCACAGTCGACTGCCTAGGAGTCCAGTGACATAGCCATTACTGTATCTGCTGGTCCAGAGAATGCAAATTATAAACAAACAAACACATGGATTTCAAAAGTTTTTTGTTCCAAACATAAACTCATACTTTAATTCATTTTCCCATAAATAGTTTGACATAACCTTGTACTGAACCATTCCCTGTAAGGGAACTACAGGGTTACTTTAGGCCCCTGAAGAGTGATCATGATGTTCTTGTCAACCAATCAATACATAACCGTTTTTGCAGGTTTCTTCTTGAAGATACCTTATTTAATAGATATTGATCCACTAACATTGAACCTACAGCCACAGCACTATCGCTTGAGCCACGCTTCCCTCACACGTGGTTTTCTCTGTAAGATACATCAGAGCCTTTTACGCTTGGGAATACTGGACAGCAAGTCTGCATAATATTTGGGGGCCCTTTCAAACAGCAAGATCACTAAAAGAAAGCATAAAAATGCGATGAATGTGGCATCAAGTGCTAAGACAAGGACACTTGTTCATGTTTTAAGAGCGGAAGCAGAAAGGCTGGTTCGACCTCAGCTGGGAATGTGCACCGCTGGCGACTCGAATTTCTTACCATGCTGCACATTTGTACGTCACAGATGATCGCCAAAGCACCATGAGCATTGATTTTTAAGTTACAAATACATTTTAGCAAGTAGGAGAGTTTGCACATATGGAATCTGTAGGCAATAAGGATCAATTGCATTCTCAAAATCGGAAAGTTGGACAACACAAAGAATATTCACCTAGAATCCCAGCTCCCAAAATTCTGGTACTGTCCTTGTAAAACAGTGGTCCTTAAGCTTTTTGGCACCCGAGACTGGTTTCATGGAAGACAATTCTTCCACCACCAGTGGTGTGTGTGCATATATGTGTGTGTGTGGAGGGGGGAGCTTGGGGATGAATCACTGTATTACATTTATTCTGCACTAATTTGAATTATTATTACATTGTAATATAAAAACTGATTCTAGTCTGTGGCCCAGAGGTTGGGGATTCTTGTTCTAGAATGTTTCCTGCATTTATGGGACATGATTGCCTACTAAGCAAGGAGTGCATTTCTTTATTTTTATTTATTTATTTTTTTGGAGAGGTTTTTGCTATAGGGCGTGTGCGCTCGTCAGACAGAAAGAGACAGAAAGTGAGAAATCACCCCCCAGGGGGGATGGCCACGCCGCAATCCCTTCTCCTCCATTCTCCTCTCGGGATCTTGGGCACACACGCACACAAGCCCGGTGTGAGTTTTAAGCCACAGGTCTGGGATGCGAACTGCAGTCAACTACATGGGAGTCCAGCGACATAGCCATTACGCTAACTGCTGGTCCCAGCAAGGAGTGCATTTCTGACTTCCTCTCATAATCTAAAGCTTCACGTTCAAGATGAATTTTCATTTTCTTTTCTTTCTTCTTCTTCTTTTTTAATAAAAAGAGAGAGGTTCTGGCCTTAGGGTACCTGTGTTTGCCAGAGGAAAAGAGCCAGACACAGTGAGAGGGAAAGTGAGAAATCACACACACGCCCCCCCCGCGGCGGGGGGATGGCCACACCACAGTCCCTTCTCCTCCTTTCTCCTCTCGGAATCTTGGGTACACACACACACACCTGGCATGATTTTCTTTCTTTGTAAATTAATTAATTTATTTTACATTAATTCATTAAACATCATCACGGCATACAAAATGCAGTTTCCCATCTAGAATACACTGTATAGTGGCTTAGTCATACATGTTATCATCAACAAATAATTTTCCATTTCTTGTATCAAGTCACGGGTCTGGGACTTAAACTGCAGTCAGTCGGCCATGTGAGAGTCCAGCATCATAACTGCTGTGCCATCTGCTGGGCCCCAAGATGAATGCTCTCTTGGGGATGAGTGCTGAGCAGTGATCTGTTCACTGTGATCAGCACGGAGAGAACCTTGATAGTGTATTCCTTGCTCTTCTCCATTGTTTTTGTTGTCTATGTTGGTAGTTTTTGGCAGTATTTGTGAGGCTGAAGAGGCTGAAGAAAAATGATTCAGCAGATACTCATTAAAAATGGCAAGACAGGGGCCAGCCAGTGGCATGGTGATTGAGGCAACTGGATCTCACATTGCTGACTACATATTTGAATCCCAGACCTGGTATTTGAAAAACACACTGGGCACATGTGTGTGCATACCCAAAATCCTGAGGAGAATAGAGAAGAAGAGTTTGCGGATTGCGGTGGGGGTGGGGGTGGGGTGTGCTTTCTCACTTTCCTTTCCTCCATCTCTCTCTCTCTCTCTCTCCCATGAGTGCACATATAGCAAAATAAATAAAAAAAAAAAAAAAAAAAAAAAAAAAGCAAGACAGATTTTAGTAAAGACTACTGCAGTAGGGACAGATGGGGATTTCTAGCCAAACACCAGGTCAGTGGGTAGAAAATGGCTAAGAACTTGGTGAGAGATGCAGGGTGGAAAGGGAAAGAAGCTTGATTATATACCAAGGGTTGAAGCAGACAGGCTTGAAAGAACATCAGGGGTGGGGTTTCCTCAATATAATAGTTTAGAGGATTCTTTACTAAAACTGGTCTCAGTCGGCCAAGGAGGAGGCTGGTCATGAAGAGGGAGCAAAGCAGCATGATGAAGTTTGGTCAAGGAGAGAGTCTGTCAAAGGTGGGCCTCTTTTGGCCCAGCCATGGTGGCACAGGAGGTCAGGCATCACTGTGCGGTGCTGGAGGCCAGGGTTCCGACTCAGGGTTGACCTGAAAACACTTGGGCTCAGCTGCGGTCCTGGCTAGCTGGAAGGCTGTGGGGAAGTCTGTGGTGGGATGAGATCCTATTGAGGATCCCTCCACATCCTTCTCTTTTTCTTAATAAATGAAATTTAAAAATAAAAACTTGCACCTGTTAGAACATGCCTCTTTGCCCCTCGGCATTCTCTCTCGTGTCTTTTCTTCAGAATGTTCTCTGCTAAAGGAACAATGTATGGCTGTTTTGAAGTTCCTGGGTTGTCAGAAAATTCATGATGCCTTTTTACATAGAAAAACAAAAAAATACATCACGACTCTTTTGACGACCCAATATTTTAAGGCCTGTTAGGAGATCTGACCCCCATTTTAAGGTTATGGCTTGGGGGCCCATTTTCCAGGTAGTGAGTGCTTGAGTGATAATGATTGAGATGTTAAGATAAGACTCTGGGGTTCACCCTGTAGCCTCAGGGTTAAGGGAGCTGGATCCCACAGGGTCGACTGTAGTTCAAATCGCAGCCCTGGTGACTTGAAAAACAAACCAGGTACATATACATGAGTGCCTGAAATCCTTCCAGAATGGACAAATGAAAGGATTGCAGTGTAAACATGCCCCAATGGGGGCGCTTTTTCCCCCTGCCACCTCCTCACTTGTCTTTCTATTTCTCTGTCTCTCTCTAGCAAGCACACTCCCTCTGGAAATTTAAAAAAGAAAATGCAGGGACCAGCAGTTAGCGTAATGGCTATGTCGCTGGACTCCCACGTAGTAGACCGCGTTTCGAGTACTGGACCCAGTGGCTTAAACTCACTCTGGGCATGTGTGCGTGCGTGCCCAAGATCCCGAGGAGAATGGAGGAGAAGGGATTGTGGCATGTCCATCCCCTCTGGAGGGTGATTTCTTGCTTTCTGTCTCTCTGTCTCTCTCCGTCTCTCTGGCCTCTGGCAAGCGCACATGCCCTATAGCAAAAAAAAAAAAAAAAAAAAATGCAAAAAAAAAAAAAAGAGGTTAAATGATAGCAATAGTAAATGCTACAGAACAAACAGCCTGAAAAAAAACACAGTGACCATTTGAAGTTCCTCTGTACCTTGCCTTCATAAGCCAAGGGTGGAGGAGAAACCCGCTATCCGCCAAAGTACCATGGCCATGTGGTGAAGCATCTGGTTTACAAATTCCTGGACATCTACAGGCTTCAAAATTAATTTTTCATTCAATGTGATTATTTCAAATTTTAAACAGAAAGCAAAGCTTTGTTTTTACCTCAAATAGAAGCATTGCAAATTGACACAATTCAAATTCAGCCAAAACCATCAGACTGCAGATCTTTTTGCTGGCTGGCTTTTTTAACCAAGCAGTAACAGATACCTTTCCCACGTCAATACATACTTTTCTGTCACAATTACATGGCATTTCACGGGTGAATGTGCCGTATCACAGTGTGGGTCTCTATGGTTGAACATTTGCATCATTTCCAATGTTCACCTGCCCTGGTGGGGAGAGCCGAAGTGTCACAGTGGCCGGTGCTCCCAGACAGAGCCAAAGGCTGGGAATTTGGCTCGAACCTTCCCTCCTCCCATTTTTTGGGTAATTTCGGTAGGGTGTATGTGTTCAGCAGAGAGAGAGACACAGAGACAGGGGAGGGGAGAAAGCACTCCTTCATGGTACTGCTGGCCTCATCGCTATACTTTTTAGGCAGGCAAAAACCAAACTGCTTCTGCCATGTGGCCTCAGTCTGCCAAACAGCAGTGTCTACCAGTATATGCTACCAAAGGGCCTAAAATTGCTGTTTTTTTTTTTTTTTGTTTGTTTGTTTGTTTGATAGAGCAAGAGAAAAGAGAAAGAGCAAATACACCAGAAAGTAGAGAGACACACAGAAAGAGTTGTGACAGGGCCTCCCCACATCACAGTCCTGCCTGCCCCTGCATCCCAGCCACCTGGGACCACATGCACATACCCCCATGTCGACCTGTTTCAGGTTGGACTGGGAACCAGACTGGGACCTCCATGTGGCCTCAGCCACTGCACAGTGGCCTTTTCCTCCAGCGCCACCACGGCCGGCAGACATGCCTTTTTCTAGTTCTGTCCATGTGTAGCCTACTGAAGATAGCACTTGCTTTGGAGGAGCTGCAGATTCAGAATGAGGCGCTGGGCGTACTTTCAAAAGACGCTCAGCTTGGGAACCAGCAGTTAGCGTAATGGCTATGTCGCTGGACTCCCACGTAGTCGACCGCGGTTCGCGTCTCGGACCCGGTGGCTTACAACTCACACCGGGCGCGTGTGCGTGTGTGCCCAAGATCCCGAGAGGAGACTGGAGGAGAAGGGATTGTGGCGTGACCATCCCCCCTGGGGGGTGATTTCTCGCTTTCTGTCTCTATGTCTCTCTCTGTCTGTCTGGCGAGCGCACGCGCCCTATAGTGAAAAACCTCTCAAAAATAAAAAAAAAAAAAAAAGCTCAGCTTTGGGGCCGGCAGATGGAGTGGTGGTTAAGAATGCTGGACTCCCACATGGCTGACTGCAGTTCAAGTCCCGGACCTGGCAGCTTGCTTTGTTTCTCTCTCTCTCTCTCTCTCTCTCTCTCCCCTTTTTTCTCTGTCCCTCTCTGGTCAAAGTAAAATAAATGGATAAATAAAGTTAAGTAAAAATAATTCTTAAAAAAAAAATGATGCTCAGCTTCTCAGAGTATCAGCTGTTTCTTTCTGATGAGAATAAAATAGTACGACGGCCACAGCAGGATGCCTCGGGAAAAACACACACATTCCCCTTGCCGCCAAGAGAAATTTCCCCATCAGATTGTAAGTTATGACCTGGTTATTATTTTTAAGCCACGCTGTCATTTATTTGCACCTTTTCAGAAGGCTCTCAGGGTAAAGCCGTAGAACATCTTATGCTTACTTTGGAGCTGTTTGATATTTCAAGCCTGAAGCTGGGCAAATATTAGCTGGGAGATGAGGAGTGTGATAAAGGCTGCGGCTTATGCCTCGCCGGGCCCTTGAGCAGCTTCTGCTGACCTAATCGGATCAGCGTAGGGAGCCGGCGCCCACCCACTTCACACACGGCCCCTGGTGAGCACCGCGTGTGCCTGGCGAGCCGCTCGCCTCCCTGGCTTTCTGGCTGGACATCTCGTTACCTTAGCGATGGGCAGAGCGTGGAGGGCAGCACCCGCTCCACACGCTTAAGAAAGATATGCACTCCCCAGAGCTCCCTCAGAAATTTTCACGCAGCTCGGGGGAAGGGGTTAATCATTCCACTGAAACCCTTTCCTACCTGGGGGCTTCTCAAAGCAGGACCTTCAACTAGTTTATATTCATGTTCTCAGGGTCAGTCACAGGGCCTCGGACCACAAGAAACACTGCGGAGGGGTGTGGAGTGATGGAATGAAGGAAGGCAGGAATGAATGCTTTGGTCCTCTAAGCATTTCATGTGTGTGATGTGCTAAACTGGATTCTGCTCTCTAGCTTGAGGACAGTCCATCCACCAGCTCATCGCATGTCTGCCATAAAAAAAAAAAAAAAAAAAAAAAAAAAAAAAATTAAAAAAAAATCACAGGAGGGCCTACAGTGCAGTGATTAAAAACTGCATTGGAAGCACAGGTCCACTACATGGTCAACTATAGTTTAAATCCCAGCCCTGGCGGCTTGAAATGTGTGTGTGCAAGCACCCAAAATCCTGAAGGCATGGAGAAATGGAGGAGGGATTGCAGTGTGACCATGTTCCATGGGGATGCTTTCTCTCTCTGGCAGTCATATAAGCTCTCTGGCTTAATAAAATAAATAAAATGAAATAAAATATACTCTCCCTCTGGGACAGCAATGCCATAGATACATACACACACACACACACACACACACACACACACACACACATCCAAAGCTAACATGGCTGATTTTCCCTGAATTGACTAAACATGTTAACCCTCTCCTACATTTATCCATCTTTCGTGTTGTGAATACTTTGAACCCTGCAGTGAACTGTCATCCACTCTCTTACTGTGGAGTGCTGTAGTGACCTGACTGGTAAGTTTAAAAAAGCATAAATAAACCCAGCAGGAGAAATGCTTTCAGCCAAAACTATGAAGAAATTTCTCACCATGAGAGTTTTCTAAGAAGAAGAATGACTATCTAATAACTTGCAAATGAACAAACAAACAAAAACAACCTCTAAGTTATTTTTGAACTCTTAAGCAACACTGTATTGAAGGGCCTGGGTGCACATTCTTGTTGGTGCCTGGGAAGCCTATGAAGAGTAGAATCGGTTCGTAAGTGTCCTTGTGGTACACTAAGAAGTTCTCAGGTGGCCCTGAGGTCAAGGGTCAACCTCCAGCCCTCCTGAGCCTCTCAAAAGCATCACGTGTAAAAATACCTCCCTCAGGTGATGCTGGGAAGATGAAATGGGATCCTGAGTTAGCAAAGCTGTGCTCCGTAAAAACTTGCTTAACAATAGGGGAACTGCTATGTGGAGGGAGAGTGGAAATGTAGGAACTCCTTACTTTCTGCTCAGTTTTTATGCAAACCTGAAACTGCTCTAAACATTCACTCATTTTTTGAATTAAAAAAAAAAATTAACTGAGCAGAAGTACCTCATTTTGTGGCTTTATCAGCTCTTCTCTTTCTCCCTTAGTCTATTTTTGCTGCTATAACAATACACCATAGACTGGGTAATTTATAAAGAAAATTGTTTCTCACAGTTCTGTAGCCTAGGAAGTCCAATATGGAGAGACTGGCATTCAGTGAGGGTCTCCTTGCCTCACCATCCCACAGCACAAGGAGGAAGGACAAGAGGATGCCATTGAGAAGGGGAAAGGCCAAAGTCATCCTTCTATTCAGAACCCACTCTCACAACAACGGTATTTAGTCACCCGTGAGGGCAGAACCCTCATGACCTAATCACCTCTTAAAGGTGCCAACTCTCATATGGAAGATTTACTACTGAGTGAAGCAAGCCAGGCTATGAAGGAGAGACACTGTATGTCCCCACTTAATATAAACCGAGTGTCCACACTCTATAACTGAAACTGACGGGCTAAAGGATGTACAAACACAAGAGATGGGTGTGAATGCCAGATGTGGTGTGTGTGGAGGAGTGGGGCCTGGGGAAGAACATTTGGAGGAGGGATACGAAGACAGCATTGTTGAGACAGGGAGGTAGTGTTGTTATATTTTGATCAACTGGACTGGGGAGAAATGTTCACATATTGAAATGATCACCTTGTAAGCTAAATAATGTGATTGAATGTATTAAAAAATGTAAATAAAAATAAGAAAGAAAGGAAAGAAAGAAAGAAAGAAAGAAAGAAAGAAAGAAAAAGAGAAAGAAAGAAAGAAAGAAAGAAAGAAAGAAAGAGAAAGAAGGAAGGAAGGAAGGAAGGAAGGAAGGAAGGAAGGAAGGAAGGAAGGAAGGAAGAAAGAAAGAAAGAAAGAAAGAAAGAAAGAAAGAAAGAAAGAAAGAGAAAAGGTGCCAACTCTCAACCCAGAGTATTAGGTATTCATTTTCCAACACTGAACTTTGGGGGCCACATCCAAACCATAGCACTCCCCTTGCATGAAACATTATTCCACCTTTCTCTTCCACAGCTCTGGAGCTCATCTGTTTACAAAATGGAAATCCCGCCATTGTGCAACTGCTGGTTCTCTTTAATCGATGGGACCTAGCTCTCACTGATTCTCCTGATTCTTTAATGAAATAACAGGAAAATGGAGCAAGTGTTGGAGCTCAGATTCGTGTCCATACATAGCCGCTCTTCTTGGAGACTGTTTCTAAACCCAATTGCTCTATGCTCTGGACTCTAGGCTCCTATGGCGTTCTTCAGAAGATCAACCTATGAGTATTTGACGTCATGAAGGCCCTCAGGGCATGGGCTTTAAAACTATAGAATGAGAACATTGTGGACTCCCTCACATAGGTCATGTAGAAGGTTGGCATTGCAGGACCAGCAGTCAGTGTAATGGCTATGTCGCTGGACTCCCACGTAGTCGACTGCGGTTCGAGTCCCGGACCCGGTGGCTTAAAACTCACGCCGGGCATGTGTGCGTGCGTGCCCAAGATCCCAAGAGGAGAATGGAGGAGAATGGATTGCGGCGTGGCCATCCCCTCTGGGGGGTGATTTCTCGCTTTCTGTCTCTCTGTCTGTCTCTGTCTGTCTGGCGAGCGCACGCGCCCTATAGCAAAAACCTCTCCCAAAAAAAAGAAAAAAAAAAAAGAAGGTTGGCATTGTAGCAACATAGAGACAAAGTGTCCTGGAGGTGCCAGGTTACCGTAGGAGAGAGGAGTGGTCCCTGGATTCAGAGTCCTTGGTTTGTACGTTATCTTCACTGGTTACTAGTGGGTTTACGTTAGGTGACTGAAGAAGATTAGCTAACCTCTCTGAGCCTCTGTGCCCCACTCCTACCCCTAGATCAGAGGACAGGGAGCGGGCTATTCTCTTGGAGCCATGGACCAGTGCATTTGTGCAAAGCTACAAACCAGGAGGAGACTGAGCCAGTGTCATTCTGGGTAGGAGAAGCAAAAGGAGACAGATATCTCTGCCATCTGACCTCCCACCAGTCCTCCCATTGGCAAAACCCTACCTGTGAATCTGAATGACGTAGTCTATGAGGCTCAGGAAGGGAAAGAGATGGTAGTACATCTGTTCACAAAGAGATGCAAGGTGGGCTGATGATCTCACCTCATTTAATGCTTTCATAGAAAGATGCTACTACTATCATCATCTTATGGCCGAGGGGTTTGAAGCCCAGAGAGGGAAGAGCCTTCCCAGTGGGAAGCTGCTTGGTGCCCATGTTTTCTTTGTCTTTTATGCCAAAGCTCCCCTATTTGTAATTCAAATGATCAAATCTGTATACTTCACACTACATACTCCCCGTTTACAGTCGCACAATTACTTTATATAAATTTGGTCACTCTTGCTTAAATAGCAGTTCTCTCATTAGTTTAGAAAATGGTTAACTGTCATAGGAACTTATGTGGGCCAATTGCTACGTTAAGCTCTTTGATTATGTCTTATTTGATTTTCATAAAAACCTGTTAAGACTATCGTTAACAGATGAGAAGGCTGAGGCATAGAGAAACTAAGCAACTCAACCAAGACCCCACAGCTGGGAAGGTCAGGGCCACAGTGGAATTGGGGCTGACTCCTGACCCTGCACTTAACAAAATACACTGGACTCAAACACAGGCAAGAAGCATCTCACAGCTTGGCCAGGTGCCTAAAGGTTGACAAGCCCTGAAAAAGCATGGCTACAGTAGCTTCAGAAGTATAAACCTGAAAAACTAGTTTCTCACGAGTCTCAGGGATTGATTTTTCAAATCATTCCACATGGCAGCTTCCAGGTACCTGGGTGCTTAGATGGTGCTCATTATAAATGGCAAGGGGAAGAGTGTGTGCGCCTGGGCAACTCCTGGCTAGAGGCCTGGGTGGTCAAGCCAGCTGAGTTCTCCAAGCCCCCTGTCTCCACTCTTTCAGGCTGCTACAACAAAGGGCCATAGACTGGGTGGCTTGGAAACAGCAGACACGTATTCTCACAGTTCAGGAGGCTGGAAGTCCAAGATCCAGGTGCTGGCAAATTCTGTGTCTGCCCGTAAAGGAGGCATTCCTTGTAATACCTTCTCGCTGTGCCCTCACTTGGCGGAAGGGGGGCGTCTTTAATGAGGGCATTGTTTTAGTTTCCTCTCCTGTCACTAGCTGAATATCATGCCAGGTAATTTATATAGAACAGAGATTTATTTAGCTCACAGTTTTAAAGGTGCAAGGTCAAGGCCACATTTGGCAAGGGTCTTCTTGTTAGTGGAGCTCTCTGTAGGTCCCAAGGTAGCACAGGACCTCAGATGGCAAAGTCTGAGCAGAGCATGTTTCTGTGTCTGTCTGTGTCTATGTTCTTCTTAAAAAGCCATCAGGATCTGCCCCACCCTGATGCCCTTTGCTATTTTTTTTCTTTTTTTAAAAAATGAATTATTTTATTTAACTTATTTATTATTTATTCATTTATTTTTATTTGACCAGAGAGGGACAGAGAGAGAGAGAGAGAGAGAGAGAGAGAGAGAGAGAGAGAGGAAAAGTGAAAAAACAAGCCTCCAGGTCCGGGACTCAAACTACAGTTGATCATGTGGGAGTCCAGCGCCCTTAACCACCATGCCACCTGCTGGCCCCTATTTTTTATTTTTTTAAAGTTTTTTGCCATAGAGCGTGTGTACTTGCTGGAGACAGAGAGAGGCAGTGAGAGGGAAAGTGAGAAATCGCCCCTCAGGGAGTATGGCCATGATGCAATCCCTTCTCCTCCACTCTCCTCCTAGGATTTTTGGGCATGCACACACATTTGCCCAGTGTGATTTTTTAAGCCACTAAGTCCAGGACTTGAACTTGCCCAGGTGGAAGTCCAGCACCTTAACAACCACGTCACTTGCTGGCTCTCACCTTAGCTAATTTTATCACCTCTTGAAGGCCCCTCCTCTTAGTACCATATTCTAATTATGTTTTTAACTTCTTAAAGTGTATTTCTTTCTCTCTTCTGTGAGTGTGTGTCAGGGGGAGACACCCTCGAAAAGGTCTCTGTGTGGCAATCTACCCTAGCCCCAGCCACCCGGGACCATACACATGTGTGCTTACCCAGTGTACACAGGAAGACCTTGAGATGTAAATGTGGGACCTTCCCATGTGGCCTCAGCATTGCAGAGTGTTGTGTTACCGTCTATCATGACACCATGGAGGCCACTTACTACTCTCTTAATTCCTTCTCAATATAACCAAGTTTCCACACATGAATTTGGGGGACACAGCAAGACCCTGACTGCCTCTCTAATTCCATTCACCAGGGTGCCTGCTTAGGAGCTCAAGTAACTTGCAAAGGCCCTCCAACTTAACACCATCACAGAGGTTAGGTTTTTGTAGTTAGGGCTTTGACACTGAATTTGGGGAAAACACAAACATTCAGACCACTGCACCTCCATTTCCAGCCTGAGAGATGGCTGTGGTACTCAGCACCCCACAGAGCTGTGATGCAGGACATGATGCCTTCTATGGGAGAGGCTGAAGCTTGTCCTTCCTCTCTCCACACCATTCCACTGCGGGGTGGGACAGATCCACCAGCTCAGGGAGTGCACCATCCAGAGGGGAAATCCCATAAGGCCTGAGCACGAGGGTCCTGCTCTGGGCTCCCACCAAGCCTCCTCCTCTCCGGTGGCTTTGTCTGGTGGCAGGGCATCCTTGCCACAGTAGGTGGAGAGTACTTTGCAGTATCGTACTCCCATGGGCAACTGCAGTTCCCCCGCAAGGCTCTTCCTCTTTGCAACTATAGAGAGCAGAAAGAACTGTAGGTTTGGGCTCAGGAGCCTGGTGCTGCTGCCAGAGGCTGTGTAGCAGCCAGTGAATGTCTCAGCCTCTCTGTCTCCCTTTCCTCACTTGTAAAATGGGGCAGGGAAGTGATAAAGGTAGGAAACTCCTGGGACCGCGAGCCTAGCTGTCTAGTGTTTATTACGGTTGGTGTTATGGAAGAAAGACAGAAGCCTCCTTTCCTGGCCTGTCAGACTATTTGGCCACACTAGGGACACCTAAAGTGGCACGAGAGAAATGGAGAAAAAATTTTTGTCCCACAGTTGACAAAAAACAAAATTCAGTACAGTCGTCTACTACACCCTCCTGTTAACCTCAAGCCCATTATTCAGTCTGCTTGTGAGGTTTCCTGAAATCACCAGGTTGTGTCGTGGTGAAGGTGCTGGATTCATGGTCCACCGTGGTTCGAGTCCCGGACATGGTGGCTTGAAAATCACTCTGGACACATGTGCGTCCATCCCAAAATCCTGAGAGGAGAATGGAGAAGGGATTGCAGGGTGGTCATCCCCAGGTAGGTAATTTCTCACTCTCTCTCTCTCTCTGTCACTGTCTCTCTGGCACACATGCACATGCTCTATGAAAAAATCTTTTTTCTTAAAATGTATTTATTTAATTCCATTTGTTGTTATTATTGCTATTTTTAAAATTTGACCAGAGAGAGACAGAGAGAGAGAAAAAGGGAAAGCAAGAACACGAGCTGTCAGCTCCAAGACTTGAACCACGGTCAGCCATGTGGGAGTCTAGTGCCTTAACCACCATGCTACCTGCCGGCCACAGCAAAAAAAATCTTAAAAAAAAAAAAAATATCACAGGAAAGCTGGCTCCTCTGCTGATGAGAAAAAGTAAGGTGCCTGGTGCCTCCATTTGGTTTCATAAGCAATACTCGATCTAAGTATTTTCTTGGCTGCCAATTGTCTCTGGAAAGAAACCACGGGGGAGTTTCCGTGTGCTCGTCGGTTTTACTCCTGTGAGAAAACTGTTCTCTCCACTTACATCGCGTAGCATGGTGTCATCGCAGCTGGAGCTGACCAGGACGCTTCAGGACATGCGTGACTCCACAAGACTGTCAGGAACACTAAACTCATTCATGCTATTTATCCACATAGTGTCCACTTTTTTTCCGGCTGTAGATGATCGAATAGTTGGAAGGAGGATAGTCATTTTATTTGGGATCTTTTTTTTTCACTCCACACCTCCGCCATGATGCCTCATTATAATATGCATAATTACGTTAGCAGGAGGCACCTCTTTGTCCTGATTTAGGCCTGCTGGGTAGGGCTTTCAGGTTGCTGGCCCTCTTTGTTAGGACCAGCGCTGTGGGGCTGGGGGGTGGGGGTCAGCGGGTTTAGCTACACCATCATGACACAGGCCACACCTGCTGAAGGCGTCCCCTGTGAATTTAAGAGGTGGAGTCCGACAGTGGCGTTTACATGGTGCCAAATTTCCAGAAAAACTAAAATGACACTGAAATGTGATCTGCCTCGGAGGCCTGGGAAAAGTAAACAGCCATCTCCCCTTGCTCTTATTATTCGCTCCAATGTTAAGTACAATTGAACATTTTCATTTAAAACCATTCAAATTGTATTTTTATTTATGTTTGCCAGAAGGTGTCCGTGTTTGCCAGAAGGTGTCCGTACTTGCCAGAGAGAGAGAGAAACACCCCTCAACAGGTATGGTCATGCTACCATCCTTTTCCTCGTTTCTCCATGTGGTCAGGATTTGCACACATGCACGTACACCCGGTGTGTTCTGCAAACTGCCAAAACTGGGATTCAAAGCATGGTCAGATTGCAGGATCTGGTTCCCAAACACCCAGCACTTAACCACTGCTGCTATGGGGTCAGCTTTCCATGCTGTGACTTTAAATTTTATGTAAGAATCACTAAGCAATTGGAACATTTCTCCTTTGGGTCCATTTTATCCTAATGTTACTCCAGAAGAAACTTCCTAAATGGAAAGCATTCTCTCTCCTTAAAATAATTTTTTACTGGGGCCAGCAAGTGACATAATGGTCAACATGCTGGACTGTCACATAGCCAACCACAGTTCAAGTCCTGGACCCAGCAGCTTGACAATCATGCCACTGTACAAGCGTGCCCAAAATCCCAGCAGGAGAATGGAGAAGGGATTGCAGTGTGGCCACTCCCCCTCAGGGTGAGTTCTACCCCTCTCACTGTCTCTCTCACAAGCACACATGCCTTATTGGCAAAAACCCTAAAAAATAAAAATACATTTCTCCCTTATTTTTTCTCAATCCTTTTCCTCCTTTTTCTTATATTCTCAAAGTCACATGAATAGTTCCCAGAAGATGACCATCTGTCTTTTCTATAGATTTGAGACTGTTCAAATTCTGGTCCAATTGGTTGCATCTCTTCAAAGCGGTCAGCGTCCCGTGACCACAGCACACACTCGCATGTTGGTTTATGGTCCGTCTCAGATACGAGACACCTGGCACTGTGAATCCACTCCGTATACTCTGGCACACTTTTTGGGAAGTCTTTATTTTCTTTTATTTATTTTATTTACTTATTTTTTTATGAACCAGCTCAGGGTCAATATTGACTTCTTAATTCATTGTACATTTTTCATTATTCCCTGTAATTGCATGGTGGCTGGCTGTCACGGTGTTGCTAAGAAACCTACAAGGAGGGTCTCCCCTTGAAATCCTGAGGCTATCTTGGCACTCGGTTGCTACATTCTATTGTCTCAGAAACCAAACGATACTCTCCTCTCCTAACCTTCCAGGGATGCAGTGTGTATCATCTCATCTAACAGCTCAGCAAGACGGCCAGGGGGGTACTGCTGCTGCTATCGGACCTCGGCCACACGACAGGAGGAGGCGGTGGAGGAGCGGGACCTCGCCTTTTCCCATAATGCCTGCACTGTCAGTCCTTTGATCTCATCATAGCCTGGGAGGCAGAGATGAGCCCACAGTCCCCAGTACGGGTTCCTGTCTGGGCTGGTGGAAGCAGTGTCTGCAACCCAGAATGTGGCCCAAGGGTTCTGTTCATTCGCTGCACACAGAGCGTGTGGCTTCAGGTGAGAGGGTGAGCCCCCATCTGCCTGGGGAGATGAGTGGGCTAAACAAACTCTGCTCTCCTCGGTGTCTCCAGAGAAATGCCACTCCCCCGCAACCTCCAAAATATAGTAAATGCCGAATAGTCACGGCACGCTGGGCAGTGCCATGAGCACTTGTGCGTCTTCTCTCATCTTCCCATCGGCCCTGCAAACGTAGGCAACAGTACCCCTTTTGGAAAGAGGAAACAGGCGCAGGGAAGCAGGTAGCTTGGCTAAGCCCACATGGCTCAGGAGTGGTTCTTACATGTGGGTCTATGCAAGCCAGATGGACAGACTACTGCCCTCTGTCCAGGGCCCTGGTGTGGACAGGCGGGAGGCTGGCCTTCCTGTGGCGCTGTGTGCTGGCTGCTGTCCCTGTACACCTGCAAGGTGCTTTCGTGCTCTGAGCTTCTCCCTCTAGAATCGCCAACAGGCACCGAGAGGAACTTCTGGATGTTTCTTCTAACACATCCAGGGAGTCCAATTTTCCTCAAGCCTTTTCCCAAGCTTACTAGCAGATCATAGCTGAATTTCTGAGAGCAGAGTTAAACCCTCAGAATAATCACCATCTCAGAGAAAGGCAAACACATGTAACTACATCCCCCACCTAGTTCTCTGAATGCAGGGAGATTTGCAGGGGTATTGTCTTACTGACATTATTGTAATCACATGGCCATGGAGAGACCCACCCGTGTCATACCCAGGAGAGAAGAAGAGAATCAATTGCTTGGGAAGACGTGGTTTTGTCTCCTTTGAAAACCTCCATACTGCCCTCGACATGCTTCATTGTGGCTCCAGAATGCCTGCTGTCCTTGTCTGGGGACCCCACTGGTTGCCAGTGGGGCTCAGGGTGTCCCTCGGCAAAAAGAGTTGTTTTTGGCACCCGTCAAGCCAAAGAACTTCTAGGATTCATTGAGATAAAATTCACCTAACGTTAAATTCACCATTTTAGCCGTTGCCAGTTGTTCAGTAAAGTGGCTTTCAGCACATTCACCACTGTGTGATTGGGGAACATTCCCATCACCTCAGAGAGTCAGCTTTCGTACTGCCCTGCTCACCCTGCGTCAGTTCTGTTTTGGAGAGAGAATAGGGCTTGAATTATTTGCTGAAAACATGTATGTTGATGTGCTTGATTGAGCCAATACACAATGTATTTTGGATGGAAAATTCATTTGTATGCTGTAGTGATGTATAGTGAATTAATGTAAAAAATAAATTTAAAGAGAAAAAAAAAAGAGCAAAGCTACAGAGTCTTTAAGAGACAAGTATGATCAAAGGGGGACCTGGGGCACCTGCCTGCACTTCCCGTGGAAAGGAGAGCCCCGGCAGTCCAGGTGGCGCGGCCCTCCAGGCAGCCGGGCACACACACACCTGCAGTTGCTTGTTTGTTCCTAACAGAACTCCCATTTCCTGAGCACCTACTGTGTGCCCTATGTGCCCGGCCCCTGAGAAAATCAGACCTGACCTTGAGCACAGTCCTGTGGAAGGACACTGTGGCTTCCTCCTTCACCACAGGGAAGTGACACAGATGGAGTCTGTTGGACTGGCAGCCGCTGCGGGTCCTACCCCGTCGCAGCCTCTATGGCTACACCTGCACCTGACCCAGTCTGGAAAATAAACTCCACTCACTTGCTACCGTGCTGTTGTGGCTTGGAGAACACAGGCTAAAACCACCACAAGTTCCTGATTCTTTGCCTGACTTGTTGCTTAAAGACGACACAAACAGGCCAGCCGCCCCGGGTGCCTGTCTTTTCCAAAGTCCCCAGAGCACCCCCACTTGCAGACCCCGAATACGCAGCTATCCCCGTCGGCAGGGGCTGAGGCTCCTTCCTCCTGAAGCAGAGAAATCCACACACCAGAATCCCCAGGCAGACCTTGCCCCCAAGCCCAGGTCAGGGCCATCCAGGAACTGGACCCCTGAGGCAGGTCCCCAACCAGGAGGACAAAGAGCGGTACTCACAGGCAGCTGGGCGCTGCTTGCTCTCTGTCCTCTCTCTCTTCTCCTCGGTGACGGTTAAAAGGCACAGAGGATGCGAATGCCATTTATGTAGACAAGTGTCCGCCTCCCCGAAGCCAATCAGAGCAGCTCGTTCTGCATTATTTACCCTGCAGCATCTCCTGCTCTCCCAGCGCCTCCTGCCCCAGGATGTGAGCATTGATCTGAGCCCTGCAGGGCTGAGGGGTACAGGAAAGAGATAGGGAAATTGGGCCCCCTGCCCAGTCACTGTGTGGGACACAGGTGGGCCAGTGCTCCTGGGAGTCTCCTGCCAGCTCTGAGAAACCCCAGGCTCCATCCCAGGGTACAGAAAGGACTAGCCTGGCACATAAGAGATACTCACTTTGCAGGGCCTGCTCCTGACACGAGGTGGGGGGAACAGGAGGCTCAGGGTGCCGGGTTGAGTACCCCAGAAGAGAGGGTGAAGCTGGAGCAGGTGAAATTTTTTTTTTTTTTTGAGAGGTTTTTTCGCTATAGGGCGTGTGCACTTGCCAGACAGACAGAGAGAGACATAGAGACAGAAAGCGAGAAATCACCTCCCGGGGGGATGGTCACACCGCAATCCCTTCTCCTCCATTCTCCTCTCGGGATCTTGGGCACGCACGCACACGCACCCGGCGTGAGTTTAAGCCACCGGGTCCGGGACGCGAACTGCGGTCGACTCCATGGGAGTCCAGCGACATAGCCATTACGCTAACTGCTGGTTCCCAGATGAAATTTTTTAAAAAAAAGATTTTTGCTGTAGGGCACGTGTGCTCTCCAGAGAGACAGAAAGCATGAAATTATCCCCCGGGAGAATGGCCACACTGCCATTCCTTCTCCTCCATTCTTAGGATTTAGGGCACGCTCACACATGCACCCAGCATGAGATTTTTTTGTTTTTGTTTTTTGAGAGGTTTTTGCTATAGGGCGCGTGTGCTCGCCAGACAGACAGAGAGAGATAGATAGAAAGCGAGAAATCATCCCCCAGAGGGGATGGCCATGCTGCAATCCCTTCTCCTCCATTCTCCTCTCGGGATCTTGGGCACGCACGCACATGTGCCCGGCATGAGTTTTAAGCCACCGGGTCCGGGGCTCGAACCGCGGTCGACTACGTGGGAGTCCAGCGACATAGCCATTACGCTAACTGCTGGTCCCCACCCAGCATGAGTTTTAAGCTGCCGAGTCTGGGATCCGAACTGCTATCGATTATGGGGGAGTTCAGAAATATAACCACTGTGCCATTTGCTGATCTCCAGGTGAGCATTTGAACCCAGGTGGATCTCATTCAAAGTTCTGTTCCGTTACCCTTAACCTAACAGCATTGAAAACAGGTCTGGTCTCTGACTCTCCCACCCTACTGGTCAGCCACAAGGAAGAGCCCCACCCCTCAGTGCAATCCAAGGGGCACTGCTTCTCGTTTAAGGTGCATGGAATCGTGTGAAACTAGGCCAGGGGCCTGGGACCAGCCCCATGGCCTTGAGGTTAAGGGAGACAGATCTGCACGGGCAACATTAGTTTGAATTCTGAGCCTGGTGGCATAAAAACCATGCTGGACACCTGTGTGTGCGTGCCCAACATACCAACCAGATGGAGGAACGGAGAAGGGACTGTGGCATGACCACACCCCACTGTGGGGTGCTTTCTCCCTCTCTCTCTGTCTCTCTCTGCCAGCACACATGCCTTCTGGAAAGAAAAAGAAAAGGGACCTAGGCCATGCAGACGAGCAAGTTTGGAGAAGAGCGTCCACTCAGATGGGAAGCAGAATGCAGGCTCCTCTGCCCCGACCACGCATGCGTCCACACATGCTTGCAGAACACATGTGTGCACATGCACAAACTACACACGTGCATGCACACACATACATACAATGTACAAATACTCATGCATGCATACATGTATACACATGCACGCACACACACAAATGTATGCACAGCACATGCCACAGCACATGCCAGCCTCTGGCATTAAGCGGCGTCTCTTCAAGGAGCAATCATGCGTAGGCAGCAGAGGCTCCAGGGAGGGGACAGAGGCCAGGCTTCTATGAGGTCAGGGGCTGTTGAGGATCGGGGGACACCCTGGCTCAACCCGATAGGCATCTTCCTCCTAGTCACAGGAGGCAGAGAGATCAGGCCCCAGCCACAAGGGCAAGATGAGCTCATGGGGGCCATGGTGCTGGGAGGTCGGGGGAGGTCAGCTAGAGGATGGCTTATGGCCCCAAGCGCTGCAAGATCAGTGGCCACTGCAAGGGCCAGGCAGACCCTGCCCAGGAAGGCCAATTCCGTGGGAAGAAAGAGCTTTGAGCTCGAATGACATTTCCCGAGATGAAACATCTGTCAGCAGGGCAGGGGCCACCCTGTCCCACCCTCAGCAATGAGTGCACAGGGCCCTGGAGCAAGGACCCTGGTTGGGGAGGACGGCCAGGAGCTTGGGGTGCTGAGTGGGGTGACGGATACACCCCATGTGGGGGCTATACACTGGAGATACAGGTACTGTGAGGGGCTGGGCTCCCAGGCACAGACCTCTGGGGGAGCTGAAAAAAGCGAGTGAACCCAGAGCAATGTCGGCGTATGGGTTCAGCTGCAGGCATTTTCACGCAGGACCACCCTGTCCCTTGCAATGACTTTCTGTGGTTCTCGTCATCGTCACTCCCATGTCATAGATAACAGAGGCCCAGGGAGGTTAGGCAACCTGCCTAAGGTCACACAGCTGACCAGTGCTCAGCGAGCATCCCAGCTCTCCTTACCATCAGACCGTCGTGTGGCAGGACGGGGGCAGCCCCGGAAAGAGTAAAGGGAGAGAGAAATCTACCGCAGCCACCCGTGACGAGCGCCCAGGTAGGAGACCCAGGAGGCACAGCAGCACATAATCCTGCCTGGACACTTCAGGGAAAGTAACAGCACTGAGAATTGGGAAGCAGAGCACAGCTGCATCTACGGCATATTTAAAACTCATAGCAGCATAGGCCAGCTGATGGTGTAGTGGTCATGTTGCTGGACTCCCACATGGCTGACTGTGGTTCGAGTCCCAGACCTGGTGGCTTGATACTTACCCAGGGTGTGTGTGTGTGTGTGTGTGTGTGTGTGTGTGTGTGCCCACGATCCCAGGAGAAGAATGGAGGAGAAGGAATTCTGGTGTGGCCATTCCCCCTGGAAGGTGATTTTTCATTTTCCCTCCGTCTCTGTCTCTCTTTCTGGTGAGCACACGTGCTCTAAGACAAAAAACCTGTTTTAAAAAACCCAAAAACTTCACAGCAGCTCTTGGTCGGAGGTAAAGGGAGGCGCGGTGGGCACGAATGGAGAGAGTGGGCCAACCTGAGATTTATTCAAAGGCAGAAACATAAAGACGTGAAATGCAAGGCAAAGATGCAAACAGAGCGTGAGGACTGCAGGCTCCTGATCCAGGCTTGGACTTGCCATCGTCCCTCCGCAGTCACTCTACCCAGCTGTGACAATAATGGCAAGTTAGAGTTCATACGAGGGGTTGTGCAATAGGAGTGAGTCCAACAACAGATGCACAAGGCTTGCACGAGGAAACTTGGAAAAGTGTAGGGAGAGGCGTAAAGAAGACCCAAGTAGACGAACAAATACCCACGGTCTGCTTTTGCGCTGCTAACCAGAATCACTGAGCCTGGTGATTTTGTAGAGAGGACAGAAGCTTACCTGCAAATGCACGACTCTGGTGGCTGGGAAGTCCAAGATCCTAGGCCTACAATGTGGCTGAGGGACGCACAGAGGAGGGCGGGTACATGCAGAGGGAGAGAGAGAGAGTTCCTGCCTGATTTCTTGTAGAGCAGCTTGCTCTCGCGAGAGCTCATCCTCTCACAAGCACGAGAACGCATTCATTGGGGGTTGTGAAACCTCCATCTTCTCATGAGACTGTTGCCTCCAGGAGTCAATCACCATGAGCCAGTCAGCACCTATGAGCCTCCTGGGACTCCATGTTCCTGGGACATCAAGAAGGAAGGAAGTTTTCACTGAATGCCTTTATGGTACAGACAGTTCTGGGGACATAGTCACCATAGCATCCATGCATGCCCAGGAACACCCAATACTGTGACTATTTCAGCTTTTCTCAACCTGATGAATAGTTGTTTTTTTTTTAAAGGTTTTTTGGTTGTCGTTTTGTTTGTTTGTTTGTTTTATTGCCATAGGGTACATGCACTTGCTGGAGAGAGACAGAGAGAGTCAGAGAGAGGGAAAGTGAGAAATCAACCTCCAGGGGAGATGACCATGCTTCAATCCCTTCACCTCCACTCTGCTTCTGGGATTTGGGGCATACATACACAAGCACATGGCATGATTTTCAATCTACTGGATCTGGGATTTGAAATTGTGGAAGTCCAGTGATTAATCACCACGCCATCTGTTGGCCCTGATGAACAGCTTTAATACCATTCTAATCAAAACTCCAACATAGCTCTTTCACTCTGAAATATAAATGAAAAAGCAAAATAAAAATATTGGGAATAGTATACTCCCCAGAAAAAAGACTATTACAGAGCGTCTTGCTTTACAGGTATCAAGACAGGTGATGCTGTAAAAATTAATGTCTGATGTGGGAATAGACTTCTGACTAATTAAACAGAATAGACAGGCCAGAAAAAAAAAACATAAAACTATGGAAAATCGACATATGTGGCATTACAGATCAATAGAGAAAGAATAGATTAAAAGTGATGTTTGGGGCCAGCAGGTGGCATGGTGGTTAAGGTGCTGTATTCCCATAAGACCGACCACAGTTCAAATCCTGCACCTGATGACTTGGTTTCTCTCTCTCTCTCTCTCACTCCCTGCCCCTCTCTGGCAAGTGCACATGCCCTGTAGCAAAATTAAAATAATGATAAATAAAAATAATTCTTAAAAAAAAGTGATGTTAGAGGGCCAGCAAGTGGTGTGGTGGTAGGTTGCTGGGCTCTCACATGGCCAACCATGGCTCAAGTCCCAGACCTGGAGCCTTGCTTTCTGTCTTTCTCTCTCTCTCTCTTGTCTCTCTGGTGACTACACATGCCCTATAGCAAATATTTAAAAAAATAATAATGATAGGGACCAGCAGTTAGTGTAATGGCTATGTCGCTGGACTCCCACGTAGTCGACCGCGGTTCGAGTACCGGACCCGGCAGCTTAAACTCACGCTGGGCGTGTGTGCATGCATACCCAAGATCCTGAGAGGAGAATGGAGGAAAAGGAATTGTGGCATGGCCATCCCCCCGGGGGGGTGATTTCTCGCTTTCAGTCTCTCTGTCTCTCTCTGTCTTTCTGGCGAGCGCACGCGCCCTATAGCAAAATAAATAAATAAATAAACAAACAAAAAACTCTCCCCCCAAAAAATACTAATAATAATGATAGTAAATTGTGAGGGTATGCAGCCTAGATACAGGAGGCCATTATCAGTACGCCTCACTAATTACTCACTAAAACAGGCTGACACATACCTTAATGCCAGGGGCTCTGTGGATCTTATCTGATCTGCGGGGCACGGGAAATATCCTGACCCTGGTTAGGTCATGCGATGCCTGTTCTGTATAATGTTTATAGCTTACACATTATCCTCTTTGATGCATACTCAGACATAAGTAAACTGGCTTGATCTATGATGCATAATAGGACCACGCATGAGAGTAACAAGGTCGAAAAACGTCTACACTAAAGTCCTTATCTCTAACTGTAGAACTTCAACCATAATCTTGAAAGCTTGCAAACAGTTCACTGTGCCTGGTAAAATGTCTAAATAAAGAAGCTCAGCATGACTGGGCAGCACAGCTTGTCTGTGTTCACATGCATCTCTGCTTCTGCGTCTTTCTTTCCTTCCTTCTCTAGCTTTCTTCTTTCACAGGACCAAGCCCCAAGGGCAGACGCCGACAGTATTACTATCCAGAGAGATGTTACTCTTAAACTTGTTGGCAGACACTGGCAGTAAATAAAATTAAATAAGTAATAATTTTTTTTTTTTTAGAGAGAGATTTTTGTTATAGGGCACATGTGCTCGCTGGAGAGACAGAGAGACAGAATGGGAGAAATCACCTCCCAGGGGGATGGCCATGCCATAGTCTCTTCTCTTTCATTCTCCTTTTGTAATTTTGGGCATGCACACACACGTGCCTGGTGTGAGTTTTATGCTGCTGGGTCCAGCCATTTCTGGGAGTCCAGCAATGTAACCATTACACCATATGCTGGTCCCCAAATTAAATCTGTAATTCTTTAAAAAAAAAAAAAAAGAAAAGAAAAAAAAAGCTGTTGTTAGAACAACAGGTGACTCACTTGCAAACACATGGACTGGAATGTGTTTCTCAGTCTATATATAAAAATGAATTCCTGATGGATTAACTCCTTTACTATGAAAAGTAAATTTTTCAATAAAATGAAAAAAACATATTGCTATGACTTTGAAGTTTTCTTTTTTCTTTTTTTGGAGAGGTTTCCACTAAAGATCGCGTGCATTTGCCAGAAAGATAGAGAGAGACAGAGAAATTGGAAGCGAGAAATCACCCCCCAGGGGGGATGGCCACGCCACAATCCCTTCTCCTCCATCCTACTCTTGGGATCTTGGGCACGCACGCACACGCGCCTGGCGTGAGTTTAAGCCATCGGGTCTAGGACTCGAACCACGGTCGGCTACATGGGATTCAGCAACATAGCCATTATGCTAACTCCCAGATTTTAGAGTTTTCTTAAACTGTTCAATTAATTAGCAAACTATAAAAGACTGACAAATCTGATTACATTATTCTTTTTTTTTTTTTTTGGAGAGAGAAAGATTTTTGCTACGGGGCACGGGAACTTGCTGGAGAGACAGACAGTGAGACAGAAAGTGAGAAATCACCCCCCAGGGGGATGGCCACACCACAATCCCTTCTCCTCTATTCTCTTGGGATTTTGGGCACACACGCACATGCACCCTGTGTGAGTTTAGGCCTCCAGGCCCAGGACTTGAACCATGGTTGACCATGTGGGAGTCCAGTGACATAATCATTATGTCATCTGCTGGTCCCATGACTACATTATTCTTAAGAATATCTGTCTTTGAAACTATAGAAACTAGAAACTAAAAGAAGATATTTAAAATACATATTGCTAATTAGCGGTTGAGATCTGTGATAAATATATCTGTGTGTGTGTGTGTGTGTGTGTGTGTGTGTGTGTGTATAAAACCCTTCATAATAACAAAAAAAAAACTCCATAAGAAAATTATTTGTCAGAAATGGAAACAGGGACCAGCAGATGGTGTAATGGTTACATTGCTGGACTTCCATGTGGTTGACTATAGTTCAAGTCCTGGACCCGGTGACTTAAACTCACACTGGACACATGTGCACATGTGCCCAAAAGTCCCAAGAGGAAAATGGAGGAGAAGGGATTGTGGTGTGGCCATCCCTCCTGTGGAGTGATTTCTTGCTTTCTGTCTCTCTCTGTCTCTCTGGTGAGCATATGAGCCCTATAACAAAAATCTGTCCTCCTCAGAAAAAAAAAGAAATGAAAACAGAATTCCTCATAAATATATAAGAAGATATTTCTAATAAAAAGGATAACCATTTATTGCTAAAATATTAGAGTACTTCAAAAAGTTAATGGGGGAACCAGCAGTTAGCGTAATGGCTATGTTGCTGGACTCCCACGTAGTCGACCGCGGTTCGCGTCCTGGACCCGGTGGCTTAAAACTCACGCCGGGCGCGTGTGCGTGCGTGCCCAAGATCCCGAGAGGAGAATGGAGGAGAAGGGATTGCGGCGTGACCATCCCCCCTGGGGGGTGATTTCTCGCTTTCTGTCTCTATGTCTCTCTCTGTCTGTCTGGCGAGCGCACGCGCCCTATAGCGAAAAACCTCTACAAAAAAAAAAAAAAAAGAAAAAGAAAAAGTTAATGGAAAATGGAATTAAAGTATGAGTTTGTCTTGGTGCAAAAATTTTTGAAATTTATGCATCATTTTCTCATAATATGTATTTTCCATGAAAAATTTAAAGACCTCTCATGTAAAATTACTACTGAGAGTTTTATACGTTGATCCACTCCCTGGTCCCCTAAATAGATTCTTTTTTTTTTTTTTTTCATTTTTGTTATAGGGTATGTGCGCTCACTGGAGAGAAACAGAGACAGAGGCGAGGGGTGTTAGAAATCACTCCCCAGGAGGATGTCTACACTGCAGTCCCTTCTCCATTCTCCTCTCAGAATTTGGGGCATACAAGTACACATACCCAGCATGATTTTCAAGCTTCCAGGTCCAGGACTTGAACTGATTAGCTGACCATGTGGGACCCAGCCACTTGACCTCCATGCCTCCTTTTGACCTCATCGAATGCTTGTCTGTAGCAAAAATGATAAGGTTTTCCTCCTCTAAATTGTTACGTGATGGATGACATTAAGAAATTGTCTCATTTTCAAATACCTACTTTTTTCCTATGATAAAACATCTCATACATTTATTCATCTATAGTATGAGTAAAATTGTCATTTTTCTTTCTAAAGTTGACTCTCTAGATTTAGTGACACATTCTTACAGATGACCCCGAGGACAATCACTCCTTTTTTTGGTTCTCTGAAGCAGTTCACATAATTTCAAAATCTGACATTACTCAATCCCTAAGAAAGAGCTAGAAACCGTACATGAAGTTGTTTTTGCCCTTCCCCCATTTCTGAGGGAATGTGTTGAGGAATCGACGTATTCAATTATGATAGGACTATTCCAAATTCCGATTGCTCTGTAAACCCAATTAGATGTCCTGGCCATGTGGTGTTTAATGACGGGACTTGGTTCTGAGAAATGTATGTTAGGCAAGTTCATTGTCGTGCGAACATTGCAGAGTGGATTTACACGAACCTGGCACAGCCCAGTCTATCATACAGGACCTCTGGCACACACGCTGTCCATTGGTGACCAGAATACTTACACAGTGTATGACTATCTCACCACATTTTACAATTTAAAGTTTGTGTTTGTGTGTGTGTGTGTGTGTGTGTGTGTGTGCACGCACGCTAGAAGACACGTGCACTTACCACAAAGAGAGACAGAGAGAGGAGGGGAGGAGAAAGCACCCCGATGGGACGGTCATACCGAAATCCCTTCTCCTCCATCTCTCTCTCTCTCCTGTTGTGACTTTGGCCATGCCTGCCTGCGTGTGTCTCAAGCACCACAATTAGGACTCAAGCTGTGCTGTTGGCCATGTGGGATCTGGCTCCTTCAACCACCAAGTCATGAAGCTGACCCTATTTAGCAGTTCTTAAATGTCTGGAAGCTATGGTTAGGTTTTCAGCAGCATCCACCTCTTCCTGGCTTCAAATGTCATCATCATCCCTGTGAGGACACACGTTGTGAAAGCCCCATTGGCTGTGTCTGTCCTGCACTTCCTTCCAAATAAGCTGACGGCAAGGCTCCATGCTGGAGTGTTTTCCACTTGTACCTCGGATGGGAAACTGGCTTGCTGAGATGGTTCTGCAATCCAAGGGCATGAACCCAGGGCAGAGGCCTTTCTGGATAGCAGGTCATTCAGGGCTCAGCCTGCTCTGCTGACAGCATCTCAGGATTGGGAGCAATGGGACCCCTAAGGCTGTGTTGGGGGAGACTTGCCTAGGAGACAGCACCAGTTTTAGTTGGCCTATGATGGTCGCTGTGCCCTTGTGTCACCCTGGAAGCCCCGTCTTCCACCCTGTACTTCACCTCCACCTCTGACACTCCCACCTCCCTCCTGCAGATTCTCCTCCTATCCATAGTTCTCTTTACCTTCTAGATCCTGCTCCCTGATCTCCCAGGCCTCCAATGAACACTTCATCTGATGTCACACGTAGACCTAGCCAGTGCTTAGAAATGTACTTCCCCAAAATGTCAGAGTTGAGACTGACAGACTGCGAAGTAAGAGGAGCTTAAGTTCTATTGTCTTCTCCACTGGCTGTGTGACAACACAACTTCCTCTTCTGTCTTAGTTTGCTCATTTGTGAAATGAGGAGATGATTAGAGATAAAGAATATGCATTGATTTCTTTCTTTCTTTTTTTTAATTGCCAGGAGGTCCATGTGCTACCAGAGAGAGAGAGAGAGAGAGAGAGAGAGAGAGAGAGAGAGAAGGAGAGAGGAAGCACTCCCAGTAGAGTGTGATTACACAACAAGCAATCCCTCCTCCTTAATTTCTCACCACTTTGGGATTTAGGGCATGCATGCACATGTTACTGGCATACTTTTCAAGCCACTGGGTCTGGGACTTGAACCATGTGGTCATCCAGCTCCCTTAACCACTGGGCTACAGGGCTGGCCTAAAAGTACAGCCCTTTCTAGACAGAGCCTGGCACAAACACTCACGAGGTACTGTTTTAACTCATGCCTGATAGAATGCAATGATCTCTTCTCAAGAATTCTCTTTTGATGAGAACTGGAATCAGCCTGCCAAGTTGGCAGTAAGATCTTGTAGTTCTCAAATCTCACTGCATAGGTAGAGGTCCATTTACCTGAGTAGCTGACAAAAAGAGAAGAGCCCTTCACAGAGCCCCAGAGATAAATGGAAGGAAAGAGTTCATGTCCATTAATCTCCCATGTGTTGACCATCTTTCATAATTATGGGATTTAATTTTCACAAGCATGTGATAAGTGAGATACTATTTTTTTTCCTTTCATGAGTGAGAGAAATAAAGACAGAAAGAGAGAGAGAGAGAGAGAGAGAGAGAGAGAGATAGCATCTCACAATCCACCACGTGTCCCAGATCGTGGGCACATGCACACCTGGTGTGTTCAGGGAAGTGTCCAGATGTGAACCTGGAACCTTCCAATGTAGGCCAGCCTTGAAGAGCATCGCCTCACCATTGCACCACAGTCTGACCCCAAGGTCGATACTATTAAAACCCCCATTTTACTGAGAAAGATTCAGAGGCTCAGGGAATAAAGTGCCAAGCCCCATGTTGGGGTAGGTGGTTGAAAAGAAGCCTTGCCTGGTCTGCATTTGCTACTGAGCCACAGTCATGAAACCATTCCTGCACCTCATTTAATCCCAGTTACACGTGTGAGCAACCAAGTAGACAAGACCCACAGACCTGTCCATGCTGCTAGCCAACAGAAGAAGAGAAAACAGCAGGCTAGCACAGATGCCTGTTCCCCCAGCGAGTTAATCTGTAAGCAAACATTTCTCATGTGGGACCAGAGAGTCAAGGTACACATGCCCCCATTCCCGACGACTGTACCCCAATTAAGTACAAAGCCAGAAACGTACTTACTGGCAATTCTAATTTCTTATGGGTCTGCTCTCCTCGATGGGGTTCTCCAACTTTGGGAATGAAGAAGGTGTGGAGAAGCAGCTGCAGAAGTGGGCTCAGACACGGCACTCTTCTTGCAACTTTGAACCTACATTTCCCTGTCCTTGCATTTTCAGCCCCATCTGCTGGTTAAACATTAACTGTGACCGTGATAAAGGTGGAGGAAATCTTGAGAAACCTACAGGGAATCGCTCACCTTTGGGGAACCTAAGATTGATCATTTTTACCCTAAACCCTGGCAGCTCGGATCTTCCTTACTCCACCATGCTATGTACGTCCTTCACTTTCCCAAACAGCTCTGATTTCAACTTTTCAGCCCCACTAGGTCATACCGCAATTCCAGCCCTGTGACAGTGAAGCCTGTCTGGCCCACAGCCTCCTGTCATTGCAGGCAGCTTCTGAAACTAGGCCTGCACGTCCCAGAGTTGCCCTCGGAAGGTAATGTTGAGATTTCCAGGTTGGAGAATCCTCAGGACCCTTCCTAAACCCATTGAAATGATAGTTGAGATGCATGAAACAGTACTAAAAGAGGGATTTTGACAACTTCCTGGTAAGAGCGAGGTTGAGAACATTTTAGTAGAGTGTGAAGCAGGGCTGAAAAGGCAGTACGAAAACTTCCACAGGCAAAAATCTGCAGGGAGCTCAGATGGTTTTTCTGGTAGAACTGCAGTCGCTCCAAGCCTGGGACTTGGAGTTTGGCAAGTTCGAAGAGCAGAGTGCTCGTGAGGCTGTGCCCAGGGCAGCTCATTAAAGGACTGGGTACAAGGCGGTAGGGACAGAGTGCTTTCACCAGAAGCATTTGTCACAGCCTGGGTGCTGGGAACATGCTTTACTCTAGGGGTGCAAAGCGGGGGGCAGTGCAGGAACAGGCTAGGGTGCGGCTGGCAGCTAAAGTGCATTCTGCCAATGATGGGGCCTGAGAGGACAGCAGAATGACACTGTGGTGCCCCTAATCCTCCAAGGGCCATTGGGAGAAAGAGAGAAAAGAGAAGGAAGAGCAAGTCTCCACCCTGTAGTGACATACGCTACTCTACTCCACACCCAGAGTCTCACAGAAGCTGGTGAGACAAAAGTTAGATCCTGTTTGCAGGTAATAGGACAGCTCTCCCCACCCCAGAGGAAGGTCACTGTACTGTCAGTGCCCCTAACTGTTAAATCCTCCCTGCTACCTTCTTTGGCCCTAATTCCTTTCCTCTCCCAGTCACCATATTCCTTTGCCATTAGACATTACTTCTTGTTCTTAAAGAATTCATGTCCCCTTGCAATGGGACTTAATTAGACAAAGACCAAAAGGTCAGGCAGACATAGTCCAGGACACGAAGATAATATAAAAGGATTATCACAAAAACTGGTATGGGGCAAGGCATTCCCTGACGGGTGGGACTGTCCCTCATTCTGGGGTATGAATTCCAAGATATGGATCATCGGGCCCTCAAAGTTAACTGAGATAATGACCTTTTCCAAATTAACGAGCTCTGAACAAACCAGTTTCCAACTAACCGTGATTACGTAGGGTCCTATGACTCTGAGACCACCCTAAGGGATAGCATAACCTATAGGACATGTGACCCCTATCACGAGGAGATGCATGCACAAGAAGCCCAAACAAAGCCCCTCACCTCAGTTCCTCTTCAGCCACTCATTTTCTGAGGCCCACTCCCTACTTAGGAGCTCTGTTCTTCCTTCCCTCTCTTAATAAACTCCACTTGCTATTCCCTCTCTGTGTCCATGTCTCTAATTCTTTGTGAGTATGAGACAAGAACTTGTGTCCCACTGCGGGTACTGGGCCTGATCACCATGTCCCTGTGTCGTAATTTGGAAATCCATCTCGACTCTCCTTGTTCACACAGAAAAGGTATGCAGACTTTATCCCTTTCCTTTTCCTGTGGACAGTTCTCTTATCCTTGCTTGTTGAGAAGCTTTCAGTCAATTCCTCGTTACTAGTTTTAGTGGCAAGAATGTTGGCTGCCTGGTGACTTGGTTTTATTTCTGGGATCCCTACTGTCACACGGAGAGGTGAAAGCTCTTGGGACAAAGAGTCTGACAAAGCCCAGGACTAATCTCTGGTGCATCCTGAAGGTTCCAGGAGTAGCAGCCACCTCCCAACTGCCCAGCTGGATATCAGAACAGACTCTACTCTGTCCTTCCTTCAGGTTTTCCCCACACCCATGGGCAAGGAAGTGCTGCTGCTCAGACCCTCTCAGTTTCCAGGACTGACAATCAGAACAGAGCATTTCCAGTAGCTTGCCTGGATGATGTTGAAGTGGGTCAAACTACTCTTTGTGTACTTGGTGGGTCTACCAGGTCCAGAGGTTAGGAACTCCACCCGTCACATGGAAAGGACAACATGTCTCAGAGCAACTGAAAATGCTTGCGTAGGTCCACACTAAAAGGCTCCAGGATTGTGGAGTTCTCCCCATCTGCCCAGCTGGATGTCAGAAGGGTTTCCCTTGCTCTCTCGCCATCAAGTCCACACAGACTTACTTCTTCTTCTCCATAAAGGTTTAGCCGAAATGAGCTGGAGACCCTCTTTCTCTATGGGCTCTGAAATCTCTGCTGCAAAATCCTCCTTGGTTTCTCTCACACTGCCCAACCAATACTCAGTGCCTCCACGTCCTTCACCTATGCCCCCACTTCCTCGGTCTCCTCCACCTGTGCCTCCACCTCCTCCATCTGTGCCCTTACCTCCTCTACCTGTGCCCCCACCTCTTCCACCTGTGCCTCCACCTCCTCCACCTGTGCCCCCACCTCTTCCACCTGTGCCTCCACTTCTTCAACCTGTACTGTTGCTTCTCTCTCCAGATTCAGTTTACTCAAAGCTACTCTTGAAACGGACTTCATCCAATAATCAAACCCAACCCAGATAGCACCCCAGTGCCTTTTATCCACCATTTTACAACAATTTTCTCACCCTTGGACCATCTTAACTAACAGATTCCCCATCTCTATTTCAAACAAGCCTCTGTCCACTGGCATCATAAAGATTCTGTGGAAAGGTTTCTTTTTTTTCCTCATGTGAGGGAATACATAACACTCTTGGTCTTCATAAGAATATACATAGATAAGCTGACTATTCCTTGTGAAATAGAAGTTAGACCCACTCATAGATAGAGTAAGGGCCCTGAAAGGAAGTCAGTGTGTGTGTGTGTGTGTGTGTGTGTGTGTGAATACACACACACAATGACGTCTCTGTGTTTTTCCTCTATGGTCTGATTACTGTATAATATACACCCTTTTACATGTCTCTAAGGAATTTATGACTCCTTACTGATAAAGCAGAAGGTAGGGATATTGAGTACACAGACAGGGACAAGACCCAAAATGGAGTCACAGTGGCTAGATTTTCACAGCCCAAATCTGGCTGTGTTGAGACTCAAAGCAACTGTAGCTAAGGGCAACCGTTTCTAAATATTTAGTAGCTGTAGTCTAACAATTAGTACAGAATGCTATGGTCTGTTGACCACATGAAGGATAGGGTAATAAATCACTCTGGGGACTGGCAGTTAGCGTAATGGCTATGTTGCTGAACTCCCATGTAGTTGACCGTGGTTCGAGCCCCGGACCCGGTGGCTTAAACTCACACCAGGTGTGTGTGCATGCGTGCACAAGATTCCGAGAGGAGAATGGAGGAGAAGGGATTGCGGTGTGACCATTCCTCCTGGGGGGTGATTTCTCACTTTCTGCCTCTCTGTCTCTCTCTGTCTTCCTGGCAAGTGCACATGCACTATAGCACAAAAAAAAAAAAAAAAAAAAAAAAAAAAATCACTCTGACTACCATGTACCATTTTCTAAAGCCCACTTCCTTATCAGAGAGTCCATCGCCCTTACTTCTAGATAAAAACTCTTCACCTCCAGCTGCTCTTCAATAATCTGTTTGAGCCCCCTTAACACTGATTGCAAGCTTTTTCTACTTCTCTAATAAACTCCACTTTTCTCTCCTCTCTGTGCCCACATCTCAAATTCTTCAAGAGCATCAAAGAAAAACCAGCACCTGTGTTGGGTCTGATCACCCAGCACTCCTGCGTCACTTGCTGTTTGCCCTACTGGCCCTACGGCTATTGGTCAGAATGTCCAGGTCCACTCGATTCTCCTGTGGCAACTTTCCAAACAGCTTGTACTTCTTATCAAAGGACCCTGTCTCAGGCCATCACACCCGAGTGGGCCATTCAACTGCACATAGGGTTTTTAACCTGTGTTTGAAAGCTTGCCACTGTATCACTCCTTCTACAAAGGCCTCATCAAAGTAGTGTAGCCTGCAGCTAAGGGGAATCTTAAAAGAGCTATTTTTGCCTCTCATAATTTTTAGAATTAAGACAAGAAAGAAAACAAACATTTTGACCTCGTCATAATGGAATTCTTGAAGCACTCCTTGGTACATGAGGTCAATAACCCATTGTTCAATATCCTCCTGAAGAAGATGGAGGATAGAACCGAGTAATATTCTCCAAGAGGGTGTGGAGAAAAAGAAGCAAAACAACAGAAAAGGCAGGAAAAAAACCATAGAAGTCCCAAAATTTCCAGGAATTCAAACCCTGCCAGGGCCCCCAGCCCTGAGTCTTCTCAAACCATCTAAGGGCCAAACTTCTAGCCCCCAGATTCCAAGCACGTCCAGTGGAACCTAAGTAGGAGTTCTATAAATGCGTCCGGTCAGCCCTGAATCCTAGCCACCTGCAGAAGGGCAAATGGCCCCTCGACCCAGGTCGGACTTCAGGGGGCCTCTCAGGGAATCAAACTCTGCCTGGGACTCTCACTCAGACTCGTGGCCAACCCCTTACTCACTGGTTTGTCTCCACAGAAGCAAACGGAACAGGACAGGAGCACTTAAAGAAATGCCTCCGGAGGTCTTACAGTAAAACTCCACAACTTTTTGGAGGAGCAGTCAGGGTCTCTTGTCAGCTATCAACAATCCTGAGAAGAGCTCTGGGGCCCTGGGAAGTCCCAGGTGGCGCCTCCCCTAGAGCAGTCTCTGGGTAGTTGGTAGCTGGGCCAAGTGAGGCCGCTCTCCCTAGGATGCCTCACCCACATACCAGACAGTACAGATCTCACTGGGGCCTCCAAATGTTATAGTCTACTCAGAGAGAAATGAGAGAACATCCAGACATAGCCAAATTTATTGGAATTTATTGATTAAGCCGGCGGCTTGAGGAGGGGACTCATGTCTCTCAAAACCCTGCAGCCCTGAGGATAAGGTGAGGGTCGCTTAGAAAGGTGAAGAATGTACAGTCATGTCCAGGATGACGTGATGATTCAGAGGGTAAGGTGCAGTGGGCTCGAATGGGGGAAAAGGGTAGGAGGTAGGGTTTTAACAATGTAAGAGCAAAAACAGTACAGAAGCAAGAAAAGCAGGTTAATCATTCTTCAGGGTATGTTCTGTCTCTGCCTAAGCAAGATAGAATCTTAATGTTCTTCATGGCTCAGGGCAAGGGGCCTGGCTGATGATCACATCACTGGGGAACATTTTAGGGCAGTTAGGAGGAGTGGGGGTTAAAGACAATAGGAATGTTAATTACTCTGCTTACTCTTAAGCACAGAGGAGAAGGCAAGTTTCTAGTCACAGGAATCTAACAGTTTATAATGGAGGTGCTCCTCCAAGATGGAGTCATGCCTGCTTCATCATTTCTCAGGAAAAGAGACAAAAGGCAGGCAAGGGTCAACTGCCTTGGCACAGGTAAGCCTGGACGATCCTGTTGTGGCCCACTTACTCTTGAATTACATGCCGAGAGGTAACTCACAGAGCTACCTGGTCCATGTGGCAGGGGGAAACATTCCCAATATTTCAAGAGGATTGGAGGAGATATTTTTTTAAGTTTTCAAGCCATCTTTTTTTGTCTCTAGATGGGACACCTCCCATCAGCACCCCTTTGCAATGAATCCTGAAACATTGGGACTCCTCTGACCCACAGTCTCTAAAGAAGAAGCTCTTCATCTTCTTTTACACCCAAGCTTAAACTCAAGCAGAGGTGTGCCCACCCCTCCCACATTAATAGAAACAAACTTGACCCCAAGAAATAAAATTTTTTTTTGAGAGGTTTTCGCTATAGGGTGCGTGCGCTTGCCAGAAAAACAGAGAAAGGCAGAGAGATAGAAAGCAAGAAATCACCCCCCAGGGGGGATGGCCATGCTGCAATCCCTTCTGCTCCATTCTCTTCTTGGGATCTTGGGTACGCACGCACACGTGCCTGGCGTGAGTTTAAGCCGCCAGGTCCAGGACTTGAACCGCGGTCAACTACATGGGAGTCCAGCGACATAGCCATTACGCTAACTGCTGATCCCAAGAAATAAATATTGATTGCAATACTATTCAGCAGTAAGATCTTTTTGTAAGTGCCTTGGAAAATTAAGAAAAATTCCAGATGTACATGCTTTTCTGCTGGCTCAGAGCCTGCCAGGCTCCTCAGACTGATAGGAGATAAGATCTTAACACTCTCAGCCCTGCTAGCTCCTCAGAGACTGCCTCACCTATTCTCGCTCTGTATTCAATTCTACCTGTTTATACAGGAGCCCTAGAATGAACTATCCCTATAATTAGTCCTTCATTTGAGTCAGGAAAAAAAAAAATCAGTCCTATGCAAGTTCACAAGGCTTTTTCTCTTACTGAGCTTAAACTCTGGCTTTTAAATAGATACTAAACAAGAGTAATCCAAGACCTGCAACTAAAGAGTTAAAGGACCCCCTCTGGTTGCTAAGAGTATTCAAGTTTGTTTAGAAACTATTCTCAGATAAGCAAAACCTGAAAGAATTTACCAACACCAGACCAACTCTTCAAGAAATTCTGAAGAGAGTACTATACCAGGAACACTAAAAAGAGACAGACAGAAATAAGAGAATAACAAACAACTAAGAAAATGGTCAAATTAATGGTAGGGACAAGTCCAGAACTATAGATAATAATGTTGAATGTTAATGGATTAAATTCTCCAATCAAGAGACATAGATTGGTTGAATGGATAATAAGACAGAAACCCTCTATCTGTTGCCTACAAGAGACACATCTCATGGATAAAGCATACATACACTAAAATGAAGGGCTGGAAATAGGTATTTCATGCAAATGGGAACCAAAAAAAGAGCTGGAGTCATGATACCAATTTCAGACAAAATAGGTTTTAAGACAAAAACTGTAAGAAGAGACAAAGAAGGACATTATATAGAAGCAAAAGACTTAATTCATCAAGAAGATATAACTCTTATAAATATCTATGCACTCAGGAGCACCCAAATATGTGAGGGAAAGACTGTTAGATCTAAAAGGAGAGAGACTGCAACACACTAATTGTTGGGGATTGCAAAACCCCACTCTCTCCTTTGAACTGATCACCTATACAAAAAATAAGCAAAGAGATACAGGATCTAAATTATATCATAAATCAAATGGACTTGACAGACATCTATAGAAACTTCCACCCAAAAACCACAAAATAAACATTTTTCTCATCCCCATATAGAACCTTTTCAAAGATGACTATAGGATAGGGCACAAATCAAACCTTTACAGATTCAAAGGCATAGAAACTATATCTAACATATTTTCTGATCACAATAGAATTAAACTTGATATTAATTTCAGAAATAAAACATGTAAATACACAATCATATGGAAACTAAATAACCTACTCCTGAATGACTTTATAACTACTGAAGAAGTTAAGACTGAAATAAAAAGATTCATGGAAACCAATAACAATGCATACACAAGTTTCCATAATCTATGGGACACAGCAAAAGCAGTCATAAGAGGGAAGTTAATAGCAATTAGTGTACATAAGAAACAGATGGAAAGGTGGCAAATGGACAATGAACATCATGCCTCAAATAATTGGAAAAACAACAATCAAAAAAAATCCAAATGCCAGGAGAAGAGAAATAATAAAGATTTGAGCAGAAATAAATGAAATAGAAAATAAATGAACTATACAAAAAATAAATGAAAGCAAAAGCTGGTTCGTTGAAAAGATAAACAAAATCAACATACTGCTAGATAGACTAATTTTAAAAAAGAGAGAAAGGAACCAGATAAATCAAATTTACAAAGAAACAGGCAATATTGCAACAGACACACGATAAATACAAACATTATTAAAGGATACTATGAGCAACTGTATGCCAACAAACAATAAAATTTGGATGAGATGGACAAATTTCTGGACACATATAATCTACCAAGATTGAATCAGGAGGACACAGAAAGCCTGAACAGACCCATAACAAGCAATGAAATTGAATCAGTATAAATAACTTCCCTACAAAGAAAAGTCCTGGTCCTGATGCCATCACTTTTGACTTCTATAAAACTTTTAAATAAGAGTTATTTTAAAGATCCAAAAGGAAGGAACCCTCCCAAATTTCATTCATTCATCCATCACCCTCATCCCAAACACAGACAAGGACATGGCAAGGAAGGAAAACTACAAACCAATATCTCTGATGAATAAGATGCAAAAATTCTCAGCAAGATACTAGCAAATTGTATCCCAAAACATATAAAAAAGATTATACATCACGACCTGGTAGGCTTTATTCCAGGGATGCAAGGGTGGTTCAACATATGCAAAACCAATACACCATATTAACAGAAAAAATGATAATGTGGACCAGCAGTTAGCATAATGGCTATGACGCTGGACTCCTATGTAGTCAACCGCGGTTCAAGTCCCAGACCTGGCGGCTTAAACTCACGCCGGGTATGTGTGCATGTGTGCTCAAGATCCTGAGAGGAGAATGGAGGAGAAGGGCTTGCGGTGTGACCGTACCCCCAGGGGGTGATTTCTCGCTTTCTGTCTCTCTGTCTCTCTCTGTCTTTCTGGCAAGCACATACAACCTACAGTAAAAACTTCTCCAAAATAAATAAATAAAATAAAGATAATAACCATATGACCATATCAACTGATACAGAAAAGCATTTGATAAAATACAACATCCCTTCATGATTAAGACTCAGCAAAATTGGCTGAGTGGAAGGGACATTCCTCAACACAATAAAAGTCAACTATGAAAAACCCATAGGTAACATCAAACTGAATGAGGAAAAGCTGAAAGCTTTCCCACTAAAAACTGGAACAAGATAAGGCTGCCTACTTTCTCCATTCCTTTTCAATACAGTGCTGAAAGTTCTAGCCAGTGCAATCAGAAAAAAGAATGAAAAGGCATTCAAATAGGGAAAGAATAGGTGAAATTATCTCTATTTGCTGATGACATGATTGTATACATAGAAAACCCAAGGTTATCCATGATTAAAACTTCTGGAAGTAATAAATGAATAGAGAAAAGTGGCAGGATACAAAATCAACATATAAAAATCTATAACATTTCTATATACAAACAACAAGCACACTGAGATAGAATTGATAAAAGTAATCCCATTGCCATAGACACAAAAGTATAAGATATCTGGGAATAAATCTAACTGAAGAAATCCAAGACTCTACAAGGAAAACTATGAAAATCTAAAAGAAAGAAATTGAAAATGACACAAAAAATTGGAAGGACATCCCATGTTCTTGGATTGGAAGAATTAATATAATAAAAATGACAATTGTACTCAAATTTATCTACACATTTAACACAAACTCAATCACAAACCCAATACCAGAGACATTCTTCACAGATTTAGAAAAGACAATCATAGGATTTGTCTGGAATCATAAAAGACCTGTATTGCCAAAGCAATCCTTTGCAAGAAAAGTGGAGTGGGAGGCATCTCACTTCCTGACCCCAAAATATATTACAAAGCTGTGATAATCAAAACAACATGATTTTGGCACAAAAACAGACAGGTGGATCAATGAAACAGAATAGAGTCCCCAGAAATAAACCCCAAAACATACAGCCAACTGATTTTTGACAAAGGATACCAGTCAATCTAGAAAAAGAAAACTTCTTTAGCAAATGGTGCTGGAAAAACTGGGTATCCACCTGCAGAAAGATAAATCTGGACCCCTGTCACTCACCATCAACAAAAATCAACACAAAGTGGATCAAAGATCTAAACCTAAGACCTCAAACTATAAAACTACAGGAGGAAAATATTGAGGAAACTCTGATAGACATTGGGGTAGGCAAAGACTTTTTAAATAAGACCCCCAAGGCAATGGTCTCAGAAATAGACACATGGCATTACATCAGATTAAGAAGTTTCTGCATAGCAAAAGACACAGTAATTAATCAGTGTGAAATGACAACCCTTGGGATGGGAGAATATTTTTGCAAACTATGCCTCAGATAAGTGTCTGATAACCAGAATACATGGGGAACTCAAGTGGCTTACCCACCCACAAAAAGATCAACCCAATTGAAAGATGGAAAAATGAGCAAACAATTCTCTAAGGAAGGCACATGAACCTCCAAAAAGCATATGAAAATATGCTCAATAACCCTCATCATAAGGGAGATACATAACCACCTGACCCCAGTTAGAATGGAGAAGATTTAAAAAATAATAATTATAAGTGCTGGTGGGGCTCTGGTGAAAGGGGAATTCTCCTACCCTGCTGGTGGGAATGTAAACTGTTCTAGCGACTGTGGAGAACAATATGGAGATTCCTCTAAGATCTACAAATAGAACTACCATTTGATTCAGCCATCCCACTCCTGGGTATTTACCCTAAGTACTGGAGATTTAGTGCTGAGTGAAGCAAGCCAGGCTATGAAAGAGAGACATGTATATCTCCACTTAATATATACCAACTATACACATTCTATGGTGGAAACGGACAAATTAGAAGATATACACGCGTGGAAAATGGTTATGATTACTGGAGACAGTGTAGGAAGAGGGTGGGAGAAGAAAGTGTGAGGAAAGAAATTAAGGGAAAAAATAAAAAGGCAAGACATTTATGGGACACGGAAATGGATTATCTGTTGATGATAATGTATATAGTATCCTCACCTGGACTGGGGTGAAGTGTATTCATGTTGGGTAAATTCACTTTGCAAGCTAAGTGAAAAATAGTGATTAAATGTGTAAAACTTAAAAAAAAAGGCAAGAAAAGAAAAGAAACAATTTGCTTTCTAGCAGGGTCTAAGAAAAGACATAAGCATACAAGGGCTAACCTCTGTAGCTTCTTAAAAAGAGACAAAAGTGTGCACCAGCAGATGGCATAATGGTGACGTCGCTGGACTCCCACGTAGTCGACCATAATTTGAATCCCAGACCTGGTGGCTTAAAACTCACACCAGGCGTGTGTACACGCATGCCAAAATTCCTGAGAGGAGGATCGAGGAGAAGGCATTGTGGCATGGCCATCTCTCTTGGAAGGTGATTTCTTGTTTTCTGCCTCTCTGTGTCTGTGGAGAGCACACCTGTCCTATAGCAAAAACCTTTCTCTCTCTCTCTCAAAAAAAAAAAAAAAAAAAAAAAAAAAAAAAAAAAAAAAAAGAGAAACAAAAAGGGACAAAAGAAAAAGGCATGTTTTATCTGAGTTTTTAGTCACATGTAGCAGGCTGACTTCATCCCAGACAGTCACATCCTGGTCTTGTGTTTTGGTTGTTCAGTCCCCTACTGGGCATGTTTGCTTGATATGTTCCATACTTTTAAGTGTCTGTCTGAGACGCAGCCATGGGCATGAGCCATTAATGATCTCTTACTGGGCCAGGGGAACTGTAGGTCACAGACGGAGTTCACTGCACAGCCAGAAAAGCAGAGATTTCCCTTCCTCTGGTTTTATGGTTGTATCTTTCCCTTGAATTATTCTATTAAACAGTTACACAATACTTTTTAATTTCCCTCAACTCATCAATGTATGTCACAAGCTCTGTCACAAGGCCGAGTTAACAGAGACACCATCACCACAGAAATGAAAACAGGGCCACAAAGGCCTTTGTGACAAAGGTTGCACAGCTGTGAGTCGGTCTGATGCATTTTGAGTATCCAGCCATATAGGCAGGCGCTTTGGCGCCTTTACCCACTGCCATTTTCTAGCTTTCTTCCTGACTCAGTTGATAGATGACAGATAGATGGTGATAGATGAGGATGATAGATAGATAGATATAGATAGATGGTAGATAAATAGATGATAGCTAGACAGATAATAGTCGGTAGGTAGAAAGATGATAGCTGACAGATGTTTGATAGGGAGATGGCAGATAGATACATGATAGGTGGGAGAGAGATGGTGATAGATGGTAGGTAGATGGTAAATAAATGATTGATGGATGGTAGGTAGATGGTAAACAGATGATAGATATCAGTACAATAGATAAATAATAGATGGTAGGTAGATAGATGATAAATAGATGGTAGGTTGATGGTATATAGATAGATGACAGTTGCTAGGCATGATAGATGGGTGGTATGTAGATAGATGATAGATGGTGGATAGATAGAGGACAGAGTGAGAGACAGGTAAGAGGAGATTTATCACAGGAATTGACTCACGTTGATTATGGAGGAAGTTCCACGATCTGCCATTGATAAGCTGGGGACCAGGAAAGACACTGATAAATTCAGTCTGATCCAAGGGCTTCAGAACCAGGAACTCCAATGTCTGAGAGCAGAAGATGGTTGTCCCAGCTCAAGGGAGAGAACTCACCCTCCTCTGCCTTTCTGTTCTGTCTGGAGTTCCACAGATTGCTGTCCCCTCCCTCTTGGTGAGGGCGATCTTCTTTTCTAAATCTACAGAGTCAAATGTTAATCTCTCTAGAAACGCTCTCCCAGACACGCCCAGAAAACTTGCTTCACCAGCTCTCAGTGCATCTCTGAGCCCAGTCTTGGTGATCCAGAAAACTAGTCCTCCTAGCACTATGGGTGTGTGGCCAGATCTCTCTCTGGTCTTGTGCGTTATGGGGTGTTCACAGCATCCAGACCTTCACTCATTAGATGCCAGTGTTCCCTGCTGTGGTGACCAAGAATGTTTCAGTTTTGCACAAGTTTCCTGGGGGCAAATTTGCTCCTGCTTGGGAGTCACTGGTTTGTGTGACCTGCCTCAGGGCAGAGGAAGGTGGTGTGAGCTGCCCCAGTGAAGCTCCCTGAAGAGGGTGGCTGCCCAGCAGGAGCTGCTAGTGGCCACCCTGCTGAGGTTAGAATGCCTCCGAGTCAGCCACAGCACTGAGTGCACGCAGGAGAGGGAGGCAAGCTCAGGAGAGAGATTCTCGTGAGCACATGGAGTGCTGTTCCTGGGGGGAGAAGGAAGATGTGCTAGGAATCCTTAGAAAATCCAATTTGTGGGACCAGCAGGTAGTGCAGTGGTTAAGGCGCTGGACTCCTATGCAGTTGACGGCAGTTCGAGTCCTGGACCCGGCAGCTGAAACTCAAGCCAGGCATGTGTGCATGTGTGTTCAGAATCCCAAGAGGAGAATGTAGGAGAAGGAAATCCCGAGAGGAGAAAGGAGGAGAAGGAATTGTGGTGTGGCCATTCCCCCAGGGGGTGATTTCTTGCTTTCTGTTTCTCTGTCTCTGTGGCAACCATACGTGCCCTATTGCAAAAAAATCTCTCTCAAAATAAAAAAGAAAAGAAAAGAAGAGCTAACAGATGGCTTCTGCCAGGTTCTGAGTGTTTTGGACAAAGAATGGAAGGAAACATGCCAATAGTGAAAGGAAAAGGTAGCTTTGTAAGCACAAGTGAAAATACACTCCTGAGGGGTAGCAGCAGGTCTGAGTGGACGGAGTGCCTCAAAGGCCCCAAGAGTTACATTCTGTGAGGTTTATAATTTTTAAATCATGTCAATTGATCATTGGCTGTGCCCACCGATTCATCTCATCGTCTGTATGAAAAGTGGCTTAATCAACTAGACGTCCCCCACATATCTCTTGCCTGCATTACTTGGGCAGGGGAATTTTTTTTTTTTTTTTTTTTTGAGAGATTTTTGCTATAGGGCACGTGCGCTTGCCAGAAACACAGAGAGAGACAGAGAGACAGAAAGCAAGAAATCACTCCCCAGGGGAATGATCACATTGCAATCCCTTCTCCTCCATTTTCCTCTCGGGATCTTGGGCACGCACGCACATGCAGCTGGTGTGAGTTTAAGCCACTGGGTCTGGGACTTAAACCACCGTTGACTACATGGGAGTCCAGTGACACAGCCATTTTGCCAACTGTTGGTCCCAGGCAGGGGATTTTCTATCTAGCCACACTGGTAGATGGTCCAACCCTCTTAGTACCCGCTTCTGTTTTCGAGCTTTCTTCTGCCTCACTTTCGAGTTGGTGAGATTATCAATTCAATGTTTTTTGCAGAACAGATTTCTTTCTTTTTTTTTTTTTTTTTGGAGAGGTTTTCGCTATAGGGCGCGTGCACTCGCCAGACAGACAGAGAGAGACATAGAGACAGAAAGCGAGAAATCACCCCCCCGCAGGGGGGATGGTCACGCCGCAATCCCTTCTCCTCCATTCTCCTCTCGGGATCTTGGGCACGCACGCACACGCGCCCGGTGTGAGTTTTAAGCCACCGGGTCCGGGACACGAACCGCGATCGACTACGTGGGAGTCCAGCAACATAGCCATTACGCTAACTGCTGGTTCCCAGAACAGATTTCTTAAAGAAGCCCAATTTATTGTTTCTTTCCCCTTCAAGGGTCATGCCTCTGCTATTGTATCTAAAAGTTATCATTAAACCCAATGTTACCTAGATTTTGTCTTGAGTTATCTTCTAGGATATTATGTTTCTGCATTTTACCATTAAGTCTATGAGCCGTTTTGAGTTAATTTTTGTGAAGGATGTAACATCTAGATCATTATTATTATTTTATTGCCAAATGGTGCCTGTACTCACCAGAGAAAGACAGACAGACACAGAGGGAGGAAGCACCCGCCAGTGGGGCACGGTAGTATCACAATCTCTCCTCCTCCGTTTCTTCATCCTATCAGGATTTTAGGCATGCCCATGTGCCTGGTGTGCTTTTCAAGCTGCTGGGGCCAGAATTGAAACCATGGTTAGTCATGTGGGATCTGGCTCCTAAAACCACTAAGCTAGGAGGCCAGCCCCAGCTTCTTTCTTTCTCTTTGTTTCTTTTTTCATTCATAAATCAATCAAAATTAATGCAGATTCCCTGTCACTAAGACAATGTATGTCTGGTTTGTACATACATTGCTTGAAGGTGACAGTAAAGGTTTGTGTATTGATGAACAGAATCAGCAGGGTATGTTTAGGATCTAGTGACTCTAATCTTGGAATATTAATGGGAGAGGGATGTGCATGCTTCTGGAATGACCCTGGCCATAGGTCAATTACATGAGGTAAAGGTCATGGCCACAAGATGTTCAGAAGGTCCAGCTGCCCCAGTGGCTGAGTCTAAGGGGGATAGGATGGTGGTGGTGGTGGGGGGGAACTCAATGTATGGAGCGTCTCTCAAAGGTATTAAGATGGACCATCCAACTCACTCCTCTCCAAGCCTTTGCAAGAAATCACCTCCCAGAGGGGATGGCCAAACTACAATCCCTTCTCCTCTCAGGATCTTGGGCATGCATGCACACGTCTGGCATGTTTTTCAGGCCACAGAGTCAGGGACTTGAACTTGCGGATTTGGCCATGTGGGATCCAGCATCTTAACTACCATGCCACCTGCTGGTGCAACCCCCTGTCTTCTTCCCCCAACCCCCACCACAAACTCCTTACAAACATCTGGTCCAAGATGAGTGGACTTTTGCCTTCACCTTGTACTCTCACACACCTGTCAGGTTAATCTCCAAATATGACATCTGATAAGTGTATGGCAGGGCTGTGGGCCTCTATCTCTCCCTCTTGCCAGCCTGTACACCCCAGAAGGACATGCCCTCCAGCTCTGCCCCTTATCTTAGCATAATCTCCTTACTTGCAAAATGAGGTCCCTAATACCAGTGCTCTCTCCATCTCTCAGGCCAGGAGCAAACCAGAGAACACGTGTGAAATGCAAGTCCAATGCATTAAAGCTCTGTTAAGGGAAGGCTGATTACAATGAACTTAAAAGTAGATGAGCGGATCACTTTGTCTTTGATCAGGTATCAAAGCTGCTGAAGAGAGTGCTGGGCCAGTCATCCCCAGGCAGGGGGTCAGGTCTTCCTGGCACATCAGGGCTGGTCTCCTGACAGGCTAGAAACAATATAAGAAATGGAAGCAGGAAATTCACAGAAAGCCGTGCATCGCTTGGAAGTATTTGGATATATGGGTAGATGATAGATAGATAGAGTCCTGCTATGTTGCAATCCTGCCTTGGCCTCTCAAGTAGCCAGGACTATGGGTGCATACCACCAAAAATGGCTATTTCAGGTATGCTGGCTATTGAACAACTGAACCCGAGGCCTCCCATGTTGCCTCAGCCTACTGAGTAGCAGCATCAGCTAGTGTATGCTACTACAGCTGGGCCTGATTATAATTATTTATGTTAAATTAAAAATACAGAAGTAGGTGGTTGTTGGTAAGAGTTGCCTTGTGTAGTTTTTAATTACCATATTTTAACCTTCTCTTTTGGATTTTGAAAATTTTAAGCTATTGTATTCCTGTTGAAAAAGATAATCTCTCTCTTGAGGAGCATGATGCAATAAGAAATGCATTTTGGGTTAGCTCCATGGCACAGAGGTAATGCATTGCTCAAGAGAAGCTGAATACCACATGGTGACCACAGTTCGAATCCTGACCAAGTCAACCCCAAACATACCGGGTATATGTGTGACTGCCCACAATCTGATGGGCTGGAGGGTGACAGGAAGTGATCACAGTGTGAGTACACTGTCTCACTCCATTACTGCATTGCTTACAGAAATAGCTGAGGTGGGGTGAATTTCAGAGAAATACAGGTTTACTGAAACAGTTCTGGGGGCTGGAAAGACCAAGTCATCACGAAATGGCAGATACAGAACTTTGAGCAGAGTGGAACATTTGTCTGCTTCATTTCCTCTATTTACAAAACAAAACACAATAAAACTCTTTTTCTTTATTCATGATGGAGTGTGTGTGTGTGTGTACATGAGAAGGAGAGAGAGAGAATCCTCCACAACGACTGGTCACATCATGACCCCTAACTCTACTGCCTGAGCCCATCGGATCTTGGGCACTCATACAGTGTTTCAAGTTGACCAGGTTAGGGATTAGAACCATGGTTGTTGTGTGGGATCCAGCTTCTCTTGAACAGCACGTCACTTGCACCACAGAGCCAGCCCCACGTTTTCTTTCCCTATAAACCTACTAAGACTCAGTCATGGGGGCTGAGAGTAGGCTCCATACATCAGCTCTCCTCCCACTTCCCTCTTCACCCCATCTCCCTAAGACCTAGCTGCTGATCCAGCTGGACAGTTTCTGAACATCTTGCGACAGTGACCTTCCCGTCATGGAAATACTCTACTGCGGGGGTCATTCCAGAGGCACCCCTCCCATGTTAACATCACAAGATTGGGGCACTAAACCCGAAACATACTCTGCTGATTCTGTTAATTGCTATATTAGCCTTTACCAACCAGACCCGTCTTAGTGACAGTGAACCCTGCGTTGATCTTTACTTGATTTATGAATGCTTTATTCTTTTTTTAGAATTATTTCATTTCATTACTATTGTTACTTTTTAATTTGCTATAGAGCACATGCGTTCACCAGAGAGAGACAGGGGAGGGGGGATGAGAAAGCAAGCCATCAGGTCCAGGACTTGGAGAGTTCAGTACCTTAACCATCATGCCACCCGTTGGCCCTATACTTTGTTCTAATTGCATAAAACTTGAGCCTGTGCACATGACAGTGTGGGCCATTCCCTGCCCAGCTGTCAGTAGGACCTTGTTTCCTCAACACCAGCAAACTCATGTCTTCTCCTGCTGGACCTCCAGGTGTGTTCTTTGGAATTGGTAAACATTATGGGCAAGCCCTTTCAGATTTGGGGCTCCCCTGGGACCTTTTATGGTCAAATTCTCAAACTTCTCATGTGCAGCCATTGTTCATTTTTGTCCCACTAGCATCAACATAGTCTTTGTCTTCTTCCCCATACAAATGTTCTGTAAATGTTTCGTCCAAGAAGAACTTACCTTCTTCAAAGAACCAGCACAGATCCATGAAGATAACCAAGATAAAAGGAACAAACCCACAGAGGCCAGGCAGTGGTGCAGAGGTAGCACATCTGGACCCCCGGCCAAGGACCTGGGTTTGCATCTCAGGACCTCCCTGATCATGCTGGGCCAGCAGGGCTGGCTAAGGCTGGGGCTGGATTGTGGATGAACACCCTGGGGTGTTGGGGGTGCTGTCTATCTCTGTCTCTCTATCGTGGGAGAAATAAATCTTTTTAAAAATTGTATTATAGTAAAGAGCATTTGCCAGAAAAACATTGCCATGGAGTGGGCTAAAATTGCAACCAAATGTATTATCGTGAACATGAAAACAAAAACAACAAAATAGAAACCAAGCAATCACTTCACCACAAAGCAATACACAAATAAGAGTATACGTAAAGAGAAGACACAGAGCAAGCCTGCATAGCTCTGGAGAGATACAGAGCTTTCTCCAAAGAGAAAAGAGGAGCCAGCTAGCAGTGAGGGCCACAGGGAAAGCTGCAGCATTAAGAGCTGAGACCCCACCGAGACACCATTACTGACAAGGACCCAACGGCACAGAATGGAATGGAAGTCAGGGCTAAAGTTGCAGAACAAGTGATATAAGCGGGACCCAACACAGAGAACTGCCTTTAAAAAAAGATGGGAAAAAAATTTAAAAACGCATTTAGAAAATTCATGAAGCATTTCCAGGAATCAGTTGAGACTTTGATCTGCACATGTGAAATTTACATAGCTTCCAGGGGGTAGGGGGGAGGGGAGAAAGATAGCAGTCAGTATCAACTCATGTATTCTCCTGTTCCAGAAAAGGATCAGAGTTCCCCCAGGGTGTGACATTTGTCTTAAATCACTCTTGGCTAGCTGTGCTAAGCTCTGCAAGCTATGATCCCCTCTCATTTTGTACTTGTGCTTGCTTGGTAGTCAGGGAGCCAGCTGGTGGCCTGATGGTTAAGGCAGCTGCATTCCACATGGCCAACTCTGTGGTTTGAACCCTGGACCTAGCATCTTGAGATACATGTCAGGCATGTGCATGTGTATGTGTGCCTAAGGTCCCAAGAAGAAAATGGATTTCTTCATGGCCATCCCACCTGGGGAATTGATTTTTCACTTTCTCTCTTCCTGTCTCTCTGAGGAACACAAACCCATCCATGAAACAAACAAACAAACAAAATAAAAAAAAAAAACAAAAGGTGGTTGGGGATGGCAGGTGAAACCCCTCTAAGACTGATTTTCTATTCTTGTTTTATGTCTTTATCAATAATGTCTGATTTCTAATTTTTCACTTTATCATTCTAAAAACAAAAGTTGTAGAATATATTACTTGTTACATTTAACAAATGAATGGTTTCATCATTCAAAAAAAACTTATAATTTTACTAATCACTGAAAATATGTTCTCCCCTCTCCCCCCCATAGGGTGTATGTACTCACAGGAGAGACAGTGAGAGGGAAAGTGAACAATCACAGTCTGGGGGATGGCCACATCCCTTCTCCATCCTCCTACTAGGATCCTGGAATCCTGGGCATACGCGCACACACACACACACACCGTGTTATTCTCAAGCCACCAGGTCTGGGACTCGAATTGTGGTCAGCCATGTGGGAGTCCAGTGCCTTAATCACCACGCCACCTATAGGCCCCAAAAATGTGTTTTCAAATCCAACAAAAGAGCTCTATGGGGCAGCAGTAACATGTTGCTCAGAAAACCTGTATCACATGAAAACTGTGGTTTAAGCCCAAATTCCCAGCCTGGCCAACCTGAATGCATACTAGGCAAACACAGGAGTGTTCAAGATCTGATGGGCTGGAGGAGGGGGACCTCGGTATGACCAGACCCTGTGGAGGGTACTCGGCTCTCTCTCTGACTCTCTCTCTCGTGTGCATATGCATATACCCTATCATGAATAAAGAAAATAGTAAGAATGTGATCAAGACAGCGGGGTCAAGTTGGAAGCTGTGCTTGCTAGCAGCTGGTCTTGGGACTCCACCCCCTTCTCTGTGTGACTGCCTGTACACTTCATTTGGAGTTACCACCCAAATCCATGTTTGGATCCCAGCAGTGGTTTCTCACCCACGCTGGGCTCTACTAACCATGGAACTATCGGGTTTGGGGGCTGGTCCAGACCATGATGAGGAGTTAGGACTGCCTGCTGTTCTCCATAGGTCTGCCCTCCTTCTTGGGGTGAGCTACTAGAAACTGAGGATTCAGATTCTGAAAATGACACATGGGTATCCTCTTGCTGATGGATGCTGGCACGTGACAATATACATTTTTTCTGGCTGACGGCTGGAGCAGGGGCAAGTGTAAGATGGTGGGTCAGGCCCCAAGGTAAGTAAAATAGGTACACCAGGGCCCCCAGGTGAGTGCCCTGGAAGCCAGGAGAGTGGACATCCATTTTCTCAATCATTCTGCCCATTTATTTTCTTTTTAATTGCCCAAGGGCACACACACTCGCCAGATAGGCAGAAAGTACCCCCCAATAAGGCGTGGTCATGCTGCCATCCCTTCTCTTGCATTCTTCATCCTGTTGGGAATTTAAGCATGCACACCCTTGTGCCTGATTTCTCCCAAGCTACCAGGGCCAGGATTCAAACCACAACTGGCCAAGTCGGATCTGGCTCCTTTAACCACTAGGCTACGCGCTGACCTCTACCAACTGCTTAACTAGGAAATCCAGGTTCCTGTCACATGGACTGTCCTGCTGCAGTGGAAAAAAATGCCACTGAACTTGTCACATCTGAATGTTTGTTTTCTGGAGTCTTGTGAAAGCTGTGAAGACACGTGACTTTCTCTGGAACCTTCTAAAGTCTATGATTCATGGGGAGGAGGAAGGAGGCGGAGGCCAGCAGACTTTCCTCACTCCAGTGGGAAGTGTGACTGAACTGAACCAGGTCCCAGAGAGCTTGTGCAAGGACATCTCCTGAACGGCTCCCGGGTCTTTGGGCCAAGTAACCAATGGTCAGAGCGTGGATTTGAGATTCCAAGTCATTAGCGGATGGGCAACCGGAAGTTTCAAAATACAGACACAGACATTACGAGCAATGGAAAATGAAGAACACTGTATTAATGTTTATTTCTAATTACAAGAAACAGAACATCAGTCCCTTATTTGTACAAAAATACCTGAAAGTTTACAATTAGGTTCACGAGCCAAACAGCTATGTACAGAGTACAGCAAAGCACACGGAATAAAGGTTTTGTCTCTCAGTTAATACCTTCTGCATACCCTGAAAACGTCGACACGTCAGGCCATTTCACAGTCACGCAGTTCACACGGTGACATCACAAATCCACAAGGAGCTAGCCCCACCCCCAGGAAGGCGCAGCGATGGGTCCAGCGGTCAGGTATTAGGCGCAGAAAACAGAAGACAAAACACCTAGGCTGAGGCACATGTTTCTTCAAGGTTTAGCAAACAAAAAAACGTCCTGGAACTCGAACACCGAACGTAACAGAGCTCACCTATTAAACTCGAACACTCAGAGCATTTGGCGTTTTCCTTCTCAACTTAGTCTAGGTTGCTACATGGAGTTTTCATAGAAAAGAAAATCACAGGCAGAGATAAAAAGTCAACAGGCTCCAAAACAACCCTGAGCTGTCCCCTTTACATTCATGTCAATTAAATACAAAAATAAAAGTCAAATGTCCTTCAGTCCCTGCGCAGCGGGGCGGACGCCCGCGGCTCCAGGGACCGTGTGCAGGTGGAATCCCCACACACCCTGCGCCAAGGCCGGCGAGCTAGGGCTGCGGGAGGTCTGGCGCCACCGCGGGCAGAGGCGGCTGCGTCTCCGACAATTCACTTCGGCTGGGCAAATACAAAAGACTACGTCAAACCAGCTACATACAAAATTGTGAGTCAGAGTCAAGCTTCTGTTCTCCTTTTAAATAAAATGCACGTTTATAAATAGGAAATACTGCAAAGACTAGCTGTCTATCAGAGAGAGGGACGATGCACGGACGGGACTGGTCTACGTAAACAAGGAGATCCTAGAGTTGTTTTTCTTGGAACGGTCTGACCTTAAACTGGTGAAGAGAGAAAGGTGTCAAGGGGTCCCTACAGCGGAGCTCCAGGGAGGGAAGCTGACGGCTACGAACGCGAGAGTTACTTCATTGTCAATGGTTCCGAAGATGAACTGGCTGCGAAAGGAAGAAAATGCGATGGAGCATTTATGGTTAAAAACACATTTTACAAAGAAAAAAAAAAAGAAAACTTCATTGCGTGGTAGACCTTTGAAGGGAACACCCAGGGTGTGGTCTGTAAACTAAAATACAGTGTTTCTATACCGTGGACATAATTATAGCTCATCTGGCTGAAGCTCATTACATGCCTGTCCTAAACCAGAGAACCCAACTAGGAGCAGAGAAACGCTGTTCTTTTGGGGGCACTTCAGTGGGTCGGATTTGGGGCAATCCAGTGGCTAGCACAGATTCAAAGGAGCCAGTCAGGTGAAGTCTTGGGAAAAAAAAAAAGTCTTTTGCTCACCACAGTAGTCTGTCTGCTTGTCAGGAGATCAAAGGTAAAGAAGTGACCACTTTCACACCTGGTAACAGCTACATGGACGTGGCCAAGGGCTGCCCACCATGGGGCGGAAGGGACAACTCAAGCCACTGGCCATCTCCCAGCATGGGGAGCCATTGTGTTCATAAAACTCTTTGATGTCCACAGGCACTGACCCCGGCAGCAAAAGGGGCCTCAACTGCCTTGCGCTTGCTGGCTTGTGGGCTTTCAGCAGGATGGGGAGGGCATCAAGAAAGACCTTTAAATGTCAGACTGCACCTGTGCCCCTGGCAGCGTTTGCCTTGTCTTTATCACCATGGAAACCCATGGACACAGCACAAAGTCTACCCGGTGCCATTTCGAGACCCTCTGATTCTCCAAGGGAGATCAGCCACGAATGATTCTTGCCACTGCAGAGAGGATAAGGCAGAGGTCATTCTAGAATAGGCTGGGGTCCGTGGCAATGCAAGGCGGAGGGCCCTGGAGGGCCCCAGAGGGCCATGGGCACCATCACGGGCAGACACTGGGGACTACCACGTCTCAAGCAGGCTGCCTCCATCAACCTAACGGCAAGGCCAGTCTTTGTGCAGAACAGTGAATTTCCCAGAGAAATACAGTCTCCTGCACAGTGGCAAACAAGACAGACCCATAACGAAAGGACTGGACATCTGTGCAGAGAAGAGTGATGAACACACTGTGGTTGCTAGACTGAGTCACAAAATACGCCAAGTGCCTACCACAGTGGACACCTTCTATTTAAAAAAAAAAATCTTTTCAAGTATATTGGGAAGAGCTGGGGTGCTATGTAATTTGGGAGCCGAGTCCACACTGTGGCGACCTGCAGAGGGTCTGGAACACCCTCTGAAAACATCTGGGGACCCACGTTCAGTTTGAAATCTGCCCGTTAAAAACTCGTCACGTCTTGTCTGACTTTGAACAGCCACATCCCCTCCTACCATAGGCTGAGTACAATATCGAAAACAAAGAGGAGTGCAAAAAAGTGATCGATACAAAAAAAGTAAACATCTCAGTTTTAATTGTCAAGATTATTCCAGGGCAAGAGTTCGTTTCCAATGACTTCTCTCCGGTTCTTGTTCCTACGCAGCCCAGCCAAGATCGGTCCAGTTTACTCTCCAATTTGTGCCGGATCTCTTGTGCCCTCCCAATCGGGCCGACGCAGAGGAAGGAAACCCTGCTGGATTCACAGCAGCAAGTCGTCGTGAAGTCCACCAGACTAGTCAGTCTCTGCTGGCGGGCACCGGACATACCCATCTCCCTTGGAGTTCCAAGGTGCAGGAGAAACGCGCATTTCTGACCGTGTACAGACCTCGCTTCGTTCCAGTGTTAACTCCCCAAGGCTTCGGCCGTGAGCGCCTCTGAGGTCATAAGGCCACCCGGATGCAGTGGTGCTTGAGTTTGCAAGGCAGAACTCCTTTGTTCAGCTGGTAAAAGTCAACCAGCTGAATCAGGTCAGAGAATTTGGTGTTCCCGTCATCCAGGCTGAAGAAGGTCTGCCCGTCGTCCTCGCACTGGGGAAACACAAGAACACGTGCCGTGTTACAGGCCACGCTGCCGGGGGCAAGACGGTGCCATTTCAGTTATAGCTACGAACTAGAAACCCTGGAAGGTTTCTCACCTGAGCTTGAAAATGTCTGTGCACTTGATAATTAGCCATCAATAGACTTGTTAGTTTATAACTGGAAAATTGCATTAAGAAATAAATCAGAAAAAAGACACAAAGATCAGAATCAAAACATCAATACTTACAGGTAAGATCTGGAAATTTTTTATCTTCTGGTGATGACACAGTGTGAGTACAAATGCCTTTGGATTGCTCTGACTGTCACGGAGGAGGAAAAGCCTGCAGAAGGGAAAACAATCAATTGGTTGTTAGCAATTTTTAAAATCCAGAACCAACACCCACACATATACTCCCCAGCCCCGCCCCTGACAGGATGGGCTCGGAGCCATGAAACTTTAGTGCTCTGACATCCGAGTGGCCTTTGTTGGCAACCGCACACCTGGCACCCAGACAGTAATTTCACAATGTCATTCTCTAATGAAAGGAACTAGAGTTTCTTGGGGATTGGGCAGACTCAGGGCTACCGTGGCACATGACAACATGATGCTGTAGCACCTTCTGTCAAAAAGTCACGAACGTTCTTGTGCTCAAAGAATGATGGAGAACTGTCAAAACGACCCAGGAGGCAGGCTGGCTAAATCTGAGCATGACAGTGAACAGCAGAAGTGATGACTACACCCCATAAAATAAAACCAGAGTACGTGAGGCCACGAAGGCATTATGTATAACGTGAGCAAATTAGTTACTAGGACAGAAGGAAGTGCTCTTCAGTAGAGAAGAATGTCGGCTGGTCATGGAAGACCAGCATTTGGGAGCCAGCTGGTGGGGCAGTGGTAGCACCAGGCTCTGTGAGAATGGACCCCTGGGGGAAGGCTCTGGGTTCACATCCTGAGGTTTCCCTGTGCATGCTGTATAGACCTTATTGAGGATGACTGTCTCTGTGTCTGTGTCTCTCACAGAATAAATAAAATTTCAGAAAAGGAGGAAGAAAGAAAGAAAACCACCATCGAGCAATTGCCATAGCAGCAACTGATTAAGGAGATCTTCAGTGGATGTTAAAACCAGCAGACAAAGTTTGAGGAAAATATTTTTATAATCTCAAAATATCTTAGCTCTTGTACTTTTTTTTTTTTTTTTTTTTTTTAACAGGGAATAAAAGAATAATTTTCTAGTACAGAAATCCGGAAGAGACTATCTTTTTTTTTTTTTTTTTGGAGATATTTTTGCTATAGGGCATGTGTGCTCGCCAGAAAGACAGAGACAGAGAGACAGAAAGCGAGAAATCACTCCCCGGGCGGATGCCCACGCTGCAATCTCTTCTCCTCCATTCTCCTCTCGGGATCTTGGGCATGCACGTACACGTGCCTGGCGTGTGTTTAAGCCGCTGGGTCTGGGACGCGAACCGCGGTCAACTATGTGGGAGTCCAGCGACATAGCCATTACGCTAACTGCTGGTCCCACGGAAGAGACTATCTTCATCTTTGAATAGCCACCACCAGGAGAGAGGCCCATGGTCCTCCTGCTAGGGAGCGCTGAGGATGACATGATGTCACTTTTCTGGGCTCATCCAGGGAAAAATGTGTAACAGAATCGAACTGTCAGTAAACAGCCTAGCCCAAACTGAGGCACTTTCTCTAAGAACTGGCTTTTCCTCATAGTAAGTATTAGGATTAGAATGAAGAATTTCTAAGTTTTTTTTGCTATAAGGCTCATGTGCTCCCCAGAGAGGTAGAGAGATGAAAAGTGAGAAATCCCCACAGGGAGAAACCCACACTGTAGTCCCTTCTCCTCCATTCTCCTCTCAGGATTTTGGGGAAGCACGCACACATGCACCCAGCGTGATTTTCAAGCTGCAGGTCTGGAACTCGAACTGTAAGGTCGGCCATGTCAGATCCAGTACCTTTACCTCTATACTACCTGCTGGCCTCTAAGAATCTGTTTCTTCTGCTAAAAGAACACAATTAAAACTACTGATGCAAGTGTGCAGAGCAGCATCAATATTAATGTCCTGATTTTTATAATAGCACTGTGGTCAACGTAAAAGAAGTCCTTATTTTCAGACATCTTGAAATTACTTCAAAATATAAATATGTAAAAGAAATTAGAATAGCATGAAGAAGCACAAAATCATTGTGGTGTAAATAAAACTGAGTTGGATAATAAAACCAACAATTACATGCTATTAGAAAGGAAGAGATGGGCCAGCAGGTGTCATGGTGGTTAAGGTGCCAGATCCCACATGACTGACTGTGCCATTTGAGTTCTGGACCTGGCGGCTTGAAAAACACACAGGCACATGGGCGTGTGTGCTAAAAATTCCAAGAAGAGAATGGAAGAGGAGGGACTGTGGTATGGCCAAGCCCCCTGGGATTGTGTTCTCACTTTCCCCCTCTCTCTCTCTCTGTCTCCTGGAAATGCATGTACCCTGTAGACAAGTTGAAAAAAAAAAAAAAGGAAGAGAAAAAGGTCTCAAAGCCCTTGTCCAAGTTACAAAGAATGAATGGCCTGAGGAGAACATGTTTTAAAGATACTAGAAACCAAACTATAAAAATCACTGGTTTCTAGATTGTAAGGTTAAATTGGAAAGTAGTTAAGCAAGAATGAAAAATGCTGTACCCAAAGGTCAAGCCAGCTCAGCTGCTCTGGTGCAGGCAGCGGGGGGCCCTGCCGGGCACTGGGGCCACAGAGGCAGCCCGGGCGTGGATTCCAGGTCTAGCTGAGCACACAGCGCCAGGTGCGCCTGGGATCCAGGCTGGCTGGAAGGCTGCGGTGTGTATGTGTGAGTAAGGGAGGTACAGGGTGATTATAGCATGATGAGACGTGCTGAGGATGCCTTTCTCTCGTGAAAAAAGAAAGAAAAGTCAAAGAAAGAAAGATGAAATGGATTTATTTTACTATATGACTTTTTCAGAGCCGTTAAAATGCAATATTAATTATGCACTTCCATTTGGGATGTCCCAGAAACTTTAAAATGAGAATACTCATCATGGCTGTCTAAGGGGCTCCAGTGTTAAAGAGTTTTCCAATTTTTTTTTTTAGAATTTTGCTATAGGGTAAATGTGCTCACCAGAGATAGAGCGAGAGGGTAGGTGAGAAATCACTCCCCAGGGGGGATGGCCGCATTGCAATCGCTTCTCCTCCCTGGGCATGCACGCACATGCACCCAGCATGTTTTACAAGTCACAAACTGTGGACTCGAACTGTGGAGTTGGCCGTATGGGATCAGTGCCTTATCTACCACATCTCTTGCCAGACCAGAGTTTTCCAGTCTTTCCTGACTATACAACCATCTACCCCCCACCCCCCCACACACACCTTTTTTCATTAATGGCCAGAGAGTACATACAGGTACCAGAGAAAGAGAAACATGCCCCTCTCCCATGTCCCCACCATGGGGCATGGTCATGCCACAATTCCCTTTTCTCCATTGTGCTGGGACGTTAGGCACATAAGCGTCCTTGTCCGGTGCGTTTTTCATGCTGCTGGGGCTGGGCTTTGAACTGTGGTCAGCTATGTGGAATCCAGTTCCCTATGCACAGCACTCAATCACTGCAGTACGGGCTGGCCCCAGCCCGCTTTTACAGCATTCTGCAGGACTCCTGTTCTCAGAATTCACTCTGGGAAACTCTGACCAGGAGGGATCCTAGTTTGGGTCACTCAGGCTGTAGGGGACAGTGCTAAGATCGATGCACCCAGGTGTGGAACATGCTCCAGGGCAGAGAACCAGAAGACCAGTTCCTCCCCGGGCAGCGGGGCATGCCAGGCCCCTCCGTCCACTTCCCAAACCTGGTTTCTTTTCTCAGAGTCACATCAAATAGAACACCCCCACTCCCTGAAACCCAGGAGTCTGTATGCCTCAGGCTCTGACTGGAGGCAGAGCTAGGGCTGCCCCCGCTCATCTGCTACCTGGACCATCTAATGCTTTCTGCAGCCAGGAAGCTACAGTGAACACCACCAGGGCCAGGGCCTGCTCATCCCTGACAGAGCGGGCTCAATCTGGAAAACCCTGACAGCCCCCCATTCCCGCCCCAGGCGTGCGTTTCACAGGTGACGTCTGGAAGCTGTCAGCGCCAAAGGATCGCTAGTACAGGGGAGCAGAGGAGCGAGAGGTGACAAGGGCAGGGCACAGAACTTAGCAGGAACCTCAGATTGCACTGAGCAGCCTGAGGATCCCCAGCAAATGACTCCCCGGCTGCAGGTTCCTCTGTAAAAGGAGACCGACTTCTGTCCTGCAGGGCTGTTAGAAGGCTGTGGTGGATGCATGCAAGAGCTGTGCCCTAATGCCTGCGACGTATGGTGGCCTGAGGTCACTGGACTCCCACGTAGTTGACCGTGGTTCGAGTCCCAGACCCAGTGGCTTGAAATTCATGCCGGGTGTGTTTGTGTACACCCAAGATCCCGAGAGGAGAATGGGGGAGAAAGGATTGTGGTGTGGCCATCCCTGCTGGGGAGTGATTTCTTGCTTTCTCTCTCTCTGTCTCGCTTGCTCTCTCTCTCCAGCAAGCACACGCACCTTATAGCAAAAATCTCTCTTAAAGAAAAAAAATAAGAAAGAAAGAAAAATTGCCAGGTCTGTAGCTTGCTGAGGATATGACTGTCTGATGTCTGTCTTTCTCTGTTTTATTTAGCTGCCAGCAGGTGTGTGCTTGCCAGAAGAGGGACCCAACGGGGCACAGTCACACTGCAATCCCTTCTCCTCCAGCTCTTCCTCCTGTCAGGATTTTGGGCACATGTGCACGCACGCAATGTGTTTTTCACGCTGCCAGGGCTGGCATTTGCACCACGGTCAGTCATGTGGGATTTGGCTCCCTTAACTCGTACTACACAGCTGGCCCTTGGAGTTTCTTTCTCGCCCCGCTCTCTAACTTTAACAGATCATTTGCTGTTAAAGCTGTAGAAAATGCTGTTTTATACCATCTGCCAACTCAGTCTTTAGCAGCTGTTTTCGTTATTGTTTGACTCTTCAAATTAGATGGCTCTATTCTCTCTGCAAGGATCAGTGAAAATTAGAGATGGGTTATTTAATTTACTTCATTTTGCAAAAGCATTTCCTCCCTAAGCCCAGGAGTTGGCATAGATGACCCATCACTGTCCTAGGCCTACCCCGGCCTCACAGTCTGTGTCTCGGTTTCTCTCAGCACCCTGCAGAAGGGAAAAGTATGGCCTCAGCGGTGATGAGGGACCCAGGGAGGGCAGGGAGAAACTCCCAGCCATCACACGGAACCCTCTTCGGATACGTGAGGAAACAGGAGCTTGGGTCTGTTTTCTTTCATCCCTCCAAACAAAGAGTTTATTTTTATTTTTGAGTTTGTTTTTAGGTTTTTGCCATAGGGCGTGCACTTGCCAGAGACAGAAAGAGGGAAAATGAGAAATCACCTCCCCTCCTCGGGAGTTGGGGGCAATGGCCACTCTGCAATCCCATCTCCGTCATTCTCCTTTCAGGATTTTGGGCACACACACACACACGGGCATGTGGGCCCAGCATGATATTTAAGCCACCAGTCCAGGTCTCGAACCATGATCAGCCATGTGGAAGTTCAGTGCTTTAATTATGTGCCACCTGCTGGTCGCTAAATAAAGGGTTTACTACAGAGGTGATGCTGCCCCATCTCCTTATGAATGCGGGACAATGGAAACTTCACCAACTGAGGCTCCTCTCCAGGAAACGGTGGAAGACGACAGGGCTGGGGAAAACAGGAGCTGACACACACTTCGCCTGGCCGAGCTGTGCCCAACTGCAATGCAGATGCTACCCCCAAAGGAGCTGGAGTGTGCCCAAGTGGGCTGGGTGGGGCCTGTCTCAGACTCACTCTGGAAGCTACTTCAAACATACACCAACTCCCATGCCCTCTTCCCTGAGATCCGGCAGCCCCTGCCCCTTGGGGTTCAAATGTTATTAGAACTGTCTCGGGCCTGGCTGCTGGGGCCACAGAGGGACATGACTTTAAGAAATAGATTATAGGGTCAGCGGATGGCACGGAGGTTAAGGAACTAGATCCCACCAAGTGTGGGGTCTGAGTCCCAGACCCAGCGGCTTATAAAACACACCAAACACGTGTGTATGCGTGGTCAAAAATCCTTAGAGGAGAACAGAGAAGAAAGGACTGCAGCATGGCCATCCCCCCTAGGAAGTGATTTCTCACTCTCCCTCTCTCTGTGGCTGGTGAGTACACACACCCTAGAGAGAAAAGAAATGCAAGTCCTGGTTTTAACAAATGCTCTGGGTGTGTGTGCATGCCCCAAATCCGAAGGGAAGGCGAGAGGAGAAAGGACTATGGCATGACCATCCCCCCCATAGGGGGCTTTCTTACTTCCCCCCTTTCTGTCCCTGTCATACATACACTCTCTGGCAAATTAAAACAACAGAAACAAGAAAACAAGACATAGTAACCAAAACACCCTCCGTGGCTAGTTGTGGAAGAGGGTCGACCACCAACTTGTTACACTGAAAACTTACAAGTAAAGGGAGAGGAAGGGAAACATAGAGCTGCCTTTCCTAGGAAACCAAATATTTCATGAGGAAAAGAATGTCAGCTAACACGAAGGAATACTAAAGTTAGAAAATGGCGGCGCTGGAACCCCTAATGAAACGATGAACTGGACGAGCTTACCAATGACCGCTGGCACCGCTGGGTGGATAATGGGGGAGGGGAGCATTACTAGGGAAGCCTGGGGCTGGGTCACTGGAGCAATGAGTAAGTGCTGCATCATGACCTGACCACCTGGATGGCTAGCCTAGACAGCTTCTTCCTGTCAATTGAAATAACCAACTGCAGAAATAATAATGAATGTGGTTTATATCTTGTCTTTTTTTTATAATTTTTTCTTAAAAATTATTTTATTTAACTTCATTTTATGAATTCATTTATTTTTAATTTGACTAGAGAGGAACAGAATGAGTGAGTGAAAGAGAGAGAAAGAGAGAGAGAAAACAAGCTGCCAGGTCTAGGACTTAAACCACAGTTGACCATGTGGGAGTCCAGTGCCCTTAACCACCACACCACCTGCCAGCCCCTCTTTTCTTTCTGTAGAGATTTTTGTCTTAGGTCGAGTGCACTCACTTGTTGGGCGGAGGGGTGGTGGAGGAGGAAGAGACAGAGACAGTAAGAGAAAGTGAGAAATCACCTCCCAGGGGGGGAATGACCATGCTGCAATCCCTTCTTTTCCATTCTCCCCCTGGGATCTTGGGCACACATACGCAAGCTCCCAGCATACTTTTCAAACCACTAGGTCCAGGACTCGAAATGCAGTTGCCATGTGGGAGTCCAGTGACGTAATCGCTACGCCTCTGCTGGCCCCACAGTGGTTTATTTCTTTTCTTTTTTGGAGAGGTTTTTGCTATAGGGCACGTGCACTCGCCAGAAAGAGAGAGAGAGGCAGAGAAATAGAAAGTGAGAAATCACCCCCCAGGGGGAATGGCCATGCCACAATCCCTTCTCCTCCATTCTCCTCTCGGGATCTTGGACATGCATGTACTCGCGCCCGGCATGAGTTTAAGCCACCGGGTCCGGGACTCGAACTGCGGTCGGCTACATGGGAGTCCAGCGACATAGCCATTACGCTAACTGCTGGTCCCACAGTGGTTTACTTCTAAGCACAAGATTAAGTAACCAGGTCCAGAGAAAGCAAGCATGTTTCTCAGGATGCTGACACAGTGGTTCCTTGTACAGTTCTGAGAGCAGGAGAGCCGTCAGTCAGCATAAGGAGCTCTGCACACTGGCCTGGTCCTAGGCATCTGGAAGTGGAGGCTCGTAGGGTTATAGATAAGCTTGAAATGCTTAGATTAGTAACTGGTTAAAGAAAAACCCAACTGTCTGTTCCTGAAAGAAATCAGCCAAAGAATGTGCTTACTAAGACACAGGAAAGCTTACTATGCATCATAAAAACGCTGGGCCTGGAACAGGATGGAGCACCCCACTATCAATGGACCAGAGGGGTCTGTTACGTCTGTTAGGTGCTTAGGCTTCTGCTAATGTTTGTAGGTGTGACTCTCTCAGGCCAAGAAAACGTAGTAAGAATTCTGTCTTCACTCCCTTGAGGTGACAGGAGAGCAGGCCACCAGCCCTGAAGGACTCACCCCAGAAGAATCTGCAGCCAACTGCGCTCCTGACCACTACTTCCAGGAAGAAAGAAGACAGAGCACAGCGGTAAAACAAACCACTAGAATGCAATTAGCCAATGCTCCACTTCTTGGAAAAGAAGCAGCAAAAGCTAGAAAAAAAAGAAATATGGAGTGGAGGGAAGGACTTTCTATGTATTTAAAGAGACTTCCTGCACTTGATTTCCCAATCAAGTATGACTTGTGGATCCTGGTTTAAATACACAAAATCTAATTGAAAGGACTTTTAGGGTGACAGTTGGGGAAATTTATGCAAGGACTGGATTTTAGATGAACTTCAAAAGGTTCATGGAAAAGTGGAATTGAAATGCGAGTTTATTTTGGTGCAAATTTTGAAATCCATTCATGGTTTTTTTTTTTTTTTTTTTTTCTGGACAGTATGCATTTTCCATGGGCTTTCTGAAGACCTCTCATATTTACTGGTAAAAATTTAGGATATCTAGGATTTCCTTTAAAATAGATGAGGAGGTAGAAGTGGAAGAGGAGGGGGTAAGGGAAGAGGTGGAGGAAAAAGGGAGAAGATGAAGAAAAAATGTGGGCAGGGTCTAGATAAAGTAAGATTAACAAAGTGTTGAAGCTGGGCCATGGGTTAATGAGGGTTCATTACACTTTCTTATGTAAATTTAAAAATTTACATAAGAAAATGTAAAATGAAGAGAAAAGAACTGCTCTTTGAGCTTAGCAGCCTCTCTGTGTTTTGAGCAGACTGACCTCCTGAGGACAGCTCTGACAAGGAAATGGCAAGGAAATGGCCATTAATCTACTCCCTGCTGGAGCAAAACCAGCCCATGTCTCTTTCTGGGAGGAAGGAATGCTGAGGACTCCCAGACCAAGGATCACAGGACCCTGGACCCACCCCGCTAAGTCCTCTCCGCAGTCTGTTGGACCTAGCCTTGGGATTTGCTCCAGCGAGCAGGGCAAACGCAATGCAAACAGAGACCTGAAAGGTGCCTGTGAAGACACACACAGGGCCACCGGGAGCCCGTGACGCCACTGTGGGAAGGACTGGACCAGGAAAGGCAGCTCGGAGCTGCCAATGAAAGGCAAGGCCCTCAGTGCGGGACAGGTGTGAGCAGAGGCCTTGGTTATGTCCTGTGCCCAAGGAGGTCATTCCCCAGAAGGCCCGTATGTGGTAACCAGAGTTTACAGCCAAGGAGCAGAGGTAGCTCAGGTTACAGATGTACAGTGTGACTCTCTCTGCATCTCAGGGTTCCTGAAACCCACCATGGAAAGAAGACTGTCAGTCACTCAGCTGCCTGTGATCCTTCAAGTGAACCACCATGAATTCTTGACGATCACCTTGTAAAAGCTCCTCTTCCTGCCCTTTGTTACACGAACCAGCCTTCTTGGAAGCCATGGCAGTGCACACATTCTAGGCAGCCAGAATCCACGTCACTGGCTGATTCTTCTGGAGCCCCTGGTTCAAATAAATGTCCTCCACTTCCCTTGACGTGCCTTGGCCCTCTTTCCAGGCCCACAGAGTACAGGCTACCTCCTGTAAATGTGCCAGTCACGCGGGACAACTGTGCTCCAAACACAAAGGACACACCCTGATTTGCAGCCCCAGCTGAGCTGGCCCAGGTGAGATGCCACGGCTGAGAGAGGGAATGTATCTTTGTTGTTTTATGTCACTGAGGTTTAGAACTGTTTGTTCTCAGCCAAAGGTAACTGATACAGTACATGAACCAAAAGGTGAGGGCAAAAAACTTTTCCATCTGTTTACCTCCTTACGAAGTAAAAATAACTAGCTCGTGTCCATCTGTTCCCATGTCACCTAAGAGGAAGAGGGTAATTATAGACAGTCTGGACAGCTGTGGATTCGAATCCCTTCCTGCCCTTGTTGGCTGGCACCCTGCACACTGGAGGCACGAACCTCTAGGCCTGCATTCTTTCCTCTTTAAAATGAAGACACAGGCTGGCCGCTATGCAGCAGTTAATCCCTGTACACAGAAAGCCAGATCCCACACACTGACTGTGGTTAGAACCCCAGCCCTGGCAGCTTAAAAACACACCAGACACATATGTGTTCCCCAAATCCCGACAGGATAGAGAAATGGAGGAAAAGGTATTACAGTGTTACCACACCCCATGTGGGGGAGCTTTCTCTCTGTCCATCTTTCTCTCTCTAGTAAGTGCACGTGCCTTCTGGCAAGAATAGAAATAATAAATGTAAGTACACGCCGACTGCCCACCCTGCAAGGATGGCTGAGGAGTTAAACAGAAACACGCCTGCTCAGTAAGAGCTCCAGAGCCCAGCTCTGGCCAGCAGGGCTCCTTACCCGTCCACGAGCCCTTGCTGCTTAATGATCCTGTGGGATTCCTCCCTGGAGATCCGCCCGTGAAACCAGTGCTGTGTCCTGTGAATCACTGCGGGGAAGAGAAGGGGTAGAGTCGAGGCTCTGCGGATGGCTGCCCGGAAATCATAGCTGACTACTCCACGTGGCGCCCCTGCCCCATGGCTACACCCGTCACAATGCCCCTGGGGTACAGGCAGCATTGGAAGGTGTACGGAGGTGCAGGGGTAGAGGCCGCTCTGCTTTCTTTACCTACGCAAACATCAGGCCACAGGCTGGTTTACCTGTGCTCAGGGTAGAAGGGTGGAGGGGACTTTGGCTGCCTAGGACGTTCATCCGCGTGCTCCGCTTCTGCAAGAGAGAGCCCCACATCAGCACGACAGAAGCTCTGACAAGTCACCAGCGTGTCAGCCCTCAGGCAGGCTGGGACCCTCAATCTCCCGGAAGCCCACCTGGCCACGGACAATGAAGGACTTATGAGCCACAGTCATTAAAATAATCATAGCATCCTGGCAGCTTTCCACCCCCGTACTGAGGTGGAGATGCCGTGTCTAGCACAGAAGACATACAGTGAAGAGGTCATGAAAATTAGGGTAAATCTTTGGAGAAAAGCAGGAGTCTTTCTGTTGAACTCAAGCAGGTCTCTGGACTCCCCGGCTGGCATCCTCTTCCTCCCCATACTCCAAAGCTCACGTCGTAATGCTTTCCTAGCCAGAGTCGCAGCTCCATTTCACACACGGTCTCCAAGTCTCAGGAAAGCGCAGGAGCTGGTTGACCCCTTCCCTCCCTGAAGACTAAGAACCTGGGCCTGGGAGGTGCAGGAGCTGTGCAGGCCTTAGAGCAAGTCAGGGGAGAGCCAGGACGTGAGTGCCTGCTGCCCGGGCTCTGCATGCCTACGGCCCCTGAAAATGCAGCAGCAGAACTAGTCCTGCCCATGAACCCGAGTTCGGCTTCTCACCTGCCCTTTCCAGGGGAGCAGCGGACAGGAGGCAGTGGGAAAGGGCTGGGTGCTGGGGACAGAGAGGTGCCCTGAGTGCCCACAGCCTCCTGCAGCTATGCTCTCCCGTGTCCCCACAACATCCCACACCCTTGACAACTCCCACTAAGCCATCCTTCCAGAAGGCCATGTGGGGGGCTACCACCCACGAGGGAGCCTCTTGGACAGGGCACGGCCATGGCCTTACCCTCCAGGCATGCCCTTCTTCCAGGGCTGCGCTCTGGGCTTCCGCGGGATTCTCGATCACTCTTCCTGTCTGCCCAGAAAAATCCATCGCCACGAGGGAGTTCTCAGAGACACTGCGCTGGAAAGGAAAGGACACAAGTTCTCACAAGGTCAGGAAAGAAGCCAGAACAGCGCAGTGGGGTGTCCTGGTGTGAAGTAATCACGATGACGGCTGGGAAGAGTAGGAACACTTCGACCTCCCTCTCTTAACTCCCCAAGTTTCATGTTGAAATTCACTGGTTCAGGTTGAAAATTCACACAGCAGGAGATCCTTAAGCCAAGTGAGCTCAGAATAAGACATGTTCCGGTCCTCGGAAAGCTGGGAGGCCATCTGGCAACTACGGGCATTGAACTGTGTGGTCCACCCTTGGCTCCCTGACCTGTGCTATGACACGTTAAGGCCATGCCACTGTGGCGCAGGAGGTAGGGGCCCACTGTGTGACGCTGCTGGTCACAAGGGAGCCCTGGGCTCACCCCGCAAGTCTACCTGAGTATGCAGGATCTGCTCAGAACCCTGGCTGGCTGCAGGGCTGAGGCAGGATCATGGCATGAAGACCCCGTTGAGGTGCCCTCCAGCCCTTGATTATATGAGGGAAACAAGTAACTTTGAAGAGAGGTAAAAAATAGGAACACAAGGGTGAGCCTGGTCCTCACTACGCATGGCTCCCTTGGGCACTTCAGTTCAGGAAAATACGGGGACTCCTGTGGGAGCCTCTGTTCTCGCACAGGGGCTGACAAGGAAGAGGTTTTAAGATTGTGAGGAATGAAGTGCTCCTCACCTTTAGGCAGTGAGATAAACACTGCCAACTCGAGTAGTGACTGGAATCTCTAAAGCTCACCAGGCAAGGACCAGAGCACACTGGACCTCAGAGCCAGGGGCCCCTGACCTCAGGAACGAAAACCTAGGCCCCCAGGAAAGCCCAGAGTGCTGTTGTCTTTTGGAGCACCTCAAGGAGAGTCATCTACCTCAACAGCCTTGGGGGGAGTGCAGGGACCAGGGTGTGGGGAGGAGCATGGACGGTAGAGGGATTTGCTCCCACGGTTACATTGTGGGGTCTGCACAACTCTCACCTCCTGTGAAATGGAACCAGGTGGGATAGGCAGGCTTCCCTGACAGGAGCATGCTCTTTCCAGAGCTTCCCTTGGCCACTCTGTGTGAAAAGGGAGACTGGGAGCATGGCAGCAGAAAGGCAGGTGACATTTGAAGGTCATGTCTCTACTCACCACCGGCGTCGAGAAGGGGGAGAGTGAGGCTTTCCTCTGCTGAGGGATTCGGTAGTTCTGGTAAAGGAGCATTCCATACTGAGGAGGAAAACAATCAGTCACCAGGGCCCCAGGGCACCCGAGGCCCAGTAAAGGCCACAGCAGGAGGGTAATGCCAAGTACCAGGCAATGAAGGACACCCTGTGATCGGAAGCACATTCAATATGGTGCCCTCCTCTCCTTGCCCCGTAAGATAAGGAAGGACCCAGGAGCTTTGGAATGCTGGGAGGGGGCAAGCGGACGGTGACACCCTTCAGAATGACAACAAGAATGATGAACCTTCCTGAGCTTGGCTATGGGTCAAGAAGTGTTGTAAGAGTTTTATGTTATTACTTCATTTAATCTTTCCTACTGTATGAGCTATTGGGTCATTGGGGAAGTCATGACACAGTTTTGTATAGAAAAATATATTATGAGTTTACTCATGAACCAATAGTATAGTTATCCCCATTTTACAGATAACAAAACTGAAGCACAAAGGTTGTGAGAAAGTACAGATTTAGGATCTGAATAGACATGGCCCATTTCAAAACCACCAGGCTTACTGCCTGACCAGTTTAGGTGTCTGTGCTTATGTGCTCTGGCACTAAAGATGAAGGGATCTGCAAAGTCTCATACACATGCAATACTCCAACTACACTCCCAAATTATCCACTCAAATCAGAGAAGAAAAAAACAGAGCAGAGGAGAGAAAGCAAAGTTATCAAGATGTATCTTCCTCATGACCTTCCTCCATGGGATGTAGCTCAGTGTGAGCTCTAGTTCCTACATATGTACTCCTAAAACAGAAATATTCCAACATGATGGAAGGTCTAACATAGGTACAACTGCACTCCTCTAAGGAGGAGTGAGAATGGGTCAGAAGAAATGTTGGTGAGATAATGGCCAAGAATTTTCTAAGAGACAAAATGACTCCAAATTACAGAGTCAGGATAAATAAACCATACCCTAAGCACATTGTAGAAAGACTGCTTAAAAACAGAAACAAAGAAAGAAAAAAAAAAACATCAAAGGCAACCAGACAAAAATATATTGGGTTGTTGGAAATGTCATGATGCACTTTTGCATAGAAAAACAGAAAAAGTATATCATGACTTTTCTGACAACTCAATATATCACTTTCATAGAAACAACTAAAACACAACTGATAATGTGTAAGTGATAAGACCCAAGGAGACGATGGACCAGGTGAAACTGCAAAACAAAATACTGTGAACCTGGCATTCCATATGTTCCTTTAATAAAGATCTAGGGCCAGATAGTGGTGCAGTAGTAATGCAACTGGGTCTGCAAGGGAAGGTTCTGAGTTCATGCCCCTTGGACTCTTTATACAAGCCGGATGCACGTGTAGTACCCGTGATCTGGGCTGTCTTGGGCGGGAGGGTGGATTATGGTGTGAGGATCCTATAGGGTATGCTTGTCTCTCTGTGTGTCTATTTCTCTCTCTCTGCATGTCTCTCTCATGAAAAAATGAAATAAAATGAAGGTAAAATAAAAATTCAGAAAATTTCTTAGGCCTTCACTAAAAGAATTGCTAAGTTGAGTTCTTCTAGTCCCAGAGAGAGAAATGCAAATATGGGAAAAACTAAACTATAAACATGTAGATGATTAAAACAAAAATCGACTTAAAACAATAGCAACATATCTTAAGGGGTTTAAAACATGAAACAGAGACTTCAAAAGGGCTGATGGGCTAATGGCATGAAAAGGGCCCTCATTCTGGCACCCAAGTGCTAAAAGGACTAAGCTAGGGCATTTGAGTAAGTTAGAGATTCCTGTTGTGGTATCGAGGGTATCTACTAAACAGCAGTAAATAAATATAAACGTAATGCATTAACAGAGTGCAAAAATACAAATAAGTAATGAATACAAAATATTAAGAGAAAAAGGAAAATAGGAAGGTGGAACAAACTGAAAAAAAAAAACCCAGCAACTGATAAATTCAAATAAAATATTCATGGTCATGCCAAATAACACAATTTGATCACAATAAGTACTCCAATGAAAAGATGATCAAGATTAAAAATATTAATTTGTTTATCCTTATAAGAAATATCACTTAAACATATACAGAGGTAGAAAAATGATGATTAAAAACATTATATTCCAATACTAATCAAAATGAAGCTGAGGCAGCTATACTATACTAGACACCTTAGACTTTAAGGCAAGAGGCATGACTAGCGACAATGAACCACGTTCAAAATGACGTAGGATTGACATACCAGCAAGATGGAAGTGCTCTAAATGCTTGGACAGCTAACGACACACACACTTTAATTATTTATTTATTTGCATATATGTGTATATATTTGTGTATGTGTGTGTGTGTGTTCGGAGAGATTTTTTTTCTGTAGGGCATGTGCACTTGCTGGAAAGACAGAGACAAAAAGCGAGAAATCACCCTCTGGGGGGACGGCTAGGCTGCAATTCCTTCTCCTCCATTCTCTTCTTGGGATTTTGGGCATGCACACACATGTGCCTGGCGTGAGTTTCAAGCCGCTGGGTCTGGGGCTCAAACTGCAGTTGACTATATGAGAGTCCAGTGATATAACCATTACGCCATCTGCTGGTCCCATATGTGTATATATTTGTATACATGACTGTGTGTAGGTGCAGACTGGCAGACAGAGAGGTAAACAGAAAGAAGCAAGGTGTTAAACTTGCACAAAGAAGGCATACCCTGGTGCCTGTGAAGCAACCTCTAAGTCCTTGGAAGGTTCTGCCTAATGTGTCAAAGCCCAGGGGCTTTGGGCCAGGCCATGTGGTCTGGGCTAAGAATGTACTCTCTGACGGGGGTGTTCAGCCATGTTTGTCACCCCAGTCTGCAGAGGGGCGAGACTAAGTCCATTGTACCTGTAAAGACTAGATGCTAAGACCCAGGTGCACCATGCTCTGGGCACACTGTTGCACCTGGTGCTGGGTGGAGTCTGGGCTTGCACAGGACTCCCTTGGGAGAGGACAGCCTGACATTCCCACCTGGGAACACCTCTTCCTGTTGCGGATTGCAATTTGTAACTTTTTGCTATAATAAACTGTAACCAGGAATCAAGAACTTTACTGAATTCTGAATTCTACCAAATTAATGAACCTGAGGGTGATTCCAGGGCCTTCTCAAACTTGGATGCACACAGACACACAGATCTCTATATAAGCACACACACACACACACACACACACACACACACACACATTGTGTATGAAAGGGGATATTCAAAAAGTTATGGAAAATGTGTAGTATTAAAAAACTGTGGTGGGGGAATCAGCAGTTAGCGTAATGGCTATGTCGCTGGACTCCCACGTAGTCGACCGCGGTTCGCGTCCTGGACCCGGTGGCTTAAAACTCACGCCGGGCACGTGTGCGTACGTGCCCAAGATCCCAAGAGGAGAATGGAGGGGAAGGGATTGCGGCGTGACCACCCCCCCGGGGGGTGATTTCTCGCTTTCTGTCTCTATGTCTCTGTCTGTCTGGCGAGCGCACGTGCCCTATAGCGAAAACCTCTCCAAAAAAAAAAGAAAAGAAAAAAAAAAAAAAAACAACTGTGGTGGGAACCAGCAGTTACCATAATGGTTATGTCGCTAGACTCCCACGTAGTCGACCGCGGTTCGAGTCCCAGACCCAGTGGCTTAAAACTCACGCCAGGTGCTTGTGCATGCGTGCCCAAGATCCCAAGAAGAGAATGGAGGAGAAGGGATTGCGGCGTGACCATCCCCCCGGGGGGTGATTTCTCGCTTTCTGTCTCTCTGTCTCTCTCTGTCTGTCTGGCGAGTGCATGCGCCCTATAGCAAAAACCTCTCCAAAAAAAACCCAACCAACCAAACAAACAAACAAAAAACCAAAAAACTGTGGAGATTTTTAAAAAATTCTTCTTACACCAAAACCAACTCGTATTTTTTCCCATGAACTTTGAAGCCCTCTTTCCCATATACTATTTTCCCCTTCCTTTCTCTTTCTTTGGTTTTGCTTAGATCACTGATTTTAAGGCTTCTTTTCTTTTTTTTTTTCTTCTTAGAGAACATGGGAACTTGTGGGGCTGGTGGGGGAGACCCAAGTGGGCTATGATCATGCGGCAACCTCTTTCCCTTCATTTCTCCATCCTGGAAGGGTTTGGGGTATGCACACATATATGCCTGGAGTGTTTTCCAAGTTGCCAGGGCCAGGATTCGAACCACAGTCAAGCACGTGGGATCTGGCTCCCTACGCACAGCGCTAAACCACCATGCTATGAGGCTGGTCCCTGAATGTCTAATTGAATTGCCTTTTCAATATTAGTACGTTTAAAAGCAAAGCAACCACTACTATAGAATTTTGTAGTGAAGAAACAGGATACCTCTTTTGGGGAAGAACTCTGGCAACAGTTTTGAAAACTTTTACAAGAGAAGACACAGAGATCTCTGTAAATAACTGTTACCAGGTTCTGATACTCACTGCACAGCCCCTGTAGTAGAGTGGCTAAGAATTACTTAACAAACAACATAACAGGAATGAATGGGCACAAGCACGTTACTGCCTGGTAGCACTGTCCACTAGACCATCTGTCTGTGAAGCTGAGTACAGCAAGTCTGAGTCACTCCGAGTAGACCCAAGTTCTCAGATCTGCTTACTTTTAAAGAAAGTATAGCTATGTGGGTGAGGATAAAAGAAGGTCCTACTTTAATGTAAAATAGCAAGGCTTTTCTTTCAAAAATGGCCTCAGATTTTAATGTAATCAACATTATGATTTCAAGACTGTTGGCACTGGTTCACTATCCTCTTTATAGAAATAATCCAAAAATCCAAACTTTCTGAGGACCCACAGGTATGGAAAATGCCACACCTGACCTCTTGGAACAGGTCTTAGTCAAAACGTTGTAAGAAAGAAAAAAAAAGGCATAAAATTAGCTTCAAACTCTGTGTTCAAGGCACATGTGAAATGTAAATGACTTGGGTTAGGACTTGGGGCCCATCTCCAAGATTCTCATGAGGTACATGCAAATACTGTAGAATCTGAAAAAAAAAAAAAAAATCCTATATCCAAAGCACTCTGGTCACAAGCACTTTGGATAAGGGATATTGAGCCATACGAAGCCTCTGTTGGAAGTTTCTGAGATTTTGGGGGACCGTCAGGTGGCGTGGTGGTTAAGGGAGCTGGATCGCAGTTAGAATCCCAAACCTGGCAGCTTGCTTTCTCATTTTCCCTCTCTCTCTCACTCTGTCCTTCTTCAGTCAAATTTAAATAAATAAATAAAACTAAAACAAACAAATTTTTAAAAATGTTTCTGAGATTTTATTTAGAAATACGTAAAACTGGGCCAGCCAGTGGCATGGTGGTTAAGATGGCTGGATCCCATGTGGCCAACTACACAGTTCAAATCCTAGCTCTAGCAGCTTGAAAAATATGCCAGGTGTGTATGCATGCCCAAAATCCCAAAAGGAGGGAGATGTGAGAGAAGGGATTGTGGCATGACTATGCCACATGGGGTGATTTCTCACTTTCTGTTTCTCTCTCATGAGTGCATACACCCTGCCCTGTGACAAAATTAAAAAGACAGACAGACTACGCTTGATAAATAATTGACAGAGCAGTGGAAAGGGGGGGCATTCCCTTGCTAAACCAAACCCACACCTCTCACGACACTGGAAACGGGGACGTGGACTACCTTGAGGAGTCTGAAGGCCGTCATCCAGCAGGTCCTGCTCTGCTCGTCCTCTGCACAGAGCAGCCTCAGCTCCTTAGTTTCGTTCCTCACTTTGTTTGGCTAGAGAAGGTGAGGAAAGTCCAATCAGTGTCACACAGGGAGTCGGAAACCCTTCTATGCCACGGTAGCACTGCCTCACAAGCCAGAGATGACTGCGGGAGACCATCCAGCAAGGTGCAGGGCAGGGACACACACACCCGGGCAGTGAGGGCTCAGCCACACGGCCACCTGACACTCCCCTACAGAGTGGCTCCTGTGGCCTGGTCCGGGACGCGTGCAGTTACTTAGCACTTTGCTGGAGAATAAGCCATCCTCTGGCCGGAAGTGCAGAGGAGTCAAACAGGAAGTCAAACCTTCACAAGAAGACATGGTGGGCATGACAGAACATGGAGAGGCACCTGACTGTGGAGGTCTTCTGTGGGAGGAGTGTCTGCTTCCTGAATTATGGGGGGGGGGGGGGGGGTGGTCCTCAGAGCAAGCTCGCAGGGAAACTGAGAGTAGGACAGAGGGAGGCACTGGTGGGGGAGCTGGCAGGGGAGGTGCCCTCAGGGGCCCAGGGCTGTCTGAGTATCTCCAAAGCCAGATCCCAAATGGAAGGTGCAGAGAACAAGACCACTGTGGCCACTGGAGGACAGGAGGGACAAGAAGGACACAGCAGCCCAAGGCAGGTGGGGGTGCCATCCTGGCCCTGCAGCCCGACAGAGGCAGGGCTGCTGGGGAGTGAGGGGTTGACTACAGGAAGAACTGACCACAGGATGATCTGACCTGGGCCCCCAGGCTTGTGGGACAGAGCTGAGCCAAGTCTCCACTTCAGGAGTCTGGAGGGTCTGGGGACACCAGTGACAGCCCTTGCCCTCAGCTGGCAGGACAGGAGGAGCAGTGACAGCCCTTGACCTCAGCTGGTGGGACAGGAAGGGCACTGGCTGCCTGGTTCCCACCTCCTGCCCCTCCTGACACCTCCTCAGGCCCCCGCTGGTTTGAACTGGACTCCCATTACTTGCCACCAAGAGCCTTCATGGAGCCAGGCAGGCCATGGCATTTCAGGAGGGACTTTTCTGCCTGCCACAGTCCAGGGAAAGGCTCCCCTGCTGCGGTCCCCCTGGGATGGGGCTTAAGCTCTGGCTCGGAAGGGAGCCCACTGAGTGAACTCTAGGCACCACGACTCACTGGCCACTTGGTGCAAGAGCGACAGCTGACTATCTTCCCCCCAAGCATCGATGAAGACTGAACCGCATGACGATGTGAACCTGCCAGCAGAACCCCTGGTGCTCAGCAAGCTCCCAGGAGATGCCGCTATCTCCATGACCAGTGATGTCCACAACCTCACCAGGGCAGAAGAGCAGGCCCTGCCCGAGGGTATGTGCACGTGTGTATGAGCATGTGCATCTGTTTGTGCACACGTGTGCACAGCTGGGCTCACCCTCATACATGTGCAGAGGATAGGCAAGGCTGTGGTCATTCCTATCCAGTGTTCTGTGACCAGGAGCCCACAGAGCAGGCACCTGCTCTCTCAGGATGCCGAATGCCCCCAGGTGACAGGCGGGAGGCTCCTTGTCTCCTCTGCCTTCTGTGTCACTGCTACGCCTATGGCCACAGCTGGGCCCCGGATGTCAAAAGCTATTAGCCCACCAAGTAGCATCTCCATCATGTGTCTATCTGTCTCTGAGCTACACAAGGGCCAAAACACAGAACACGCAGTCGATGTTTATATACAAATGAATCAATCCAGCGTGAAACTGTGCTTCTGTTCAAAATGAATGCGGCAACAACCAAACCCCAGGCAAGCGAAGAATCTGCTGTTTTACTCGAAGTTCACAGATGGGGCTAACTGCCTGTTGCCAGTCTGGCTGCAGGGAGACTGGGTGGAGCACCCACCTTGATGCAGAGCCCGTGGTCCGTGGGGGCACTGTACTGCTTCTTCCCGGCGATCAGGGAGAAGATGTTGCTGTCCTCCAGGTCGGCCAGCAGCTGCAAGTGTCTGGGTTCCTGCAAAAGCATCGCAGGTGTGAGTGGGGCGGGCCCGGCTCAGGCTGCCAAGAGCAGAAGCTTTCACGTGGTCGTCCACAGAGGCTACCTGTGCAGACACACGCACCTTCTCGCCCTGACCTTTCAGAGGCTGTAACCACTTTAACCCCAAGTTAGGGCCAGCCGGGAGCTGAGTGGTTAAGGGAACTGGATCCCACACGGCTGACCGTGGTTCACACACCAGCCCCGGTGGCTTAAAAACACCCCAGGCACATATGCGAGCTGACTCCCCATCAGGATGGAGGAAAAATGGGAGAAGGGATGGCAGCATGATTATGCCCGACAGCGGTGTGCTTTTTCTCTCTCTCCCTCTCTGTCTTCTCTCTCTGTCTCTGTCTGGGATGCACGTGAGCCCTCTAGCAATTAAGAAAAACAAACACAGAAATGCCAAATTAAAACCAAACCCATCTGGCCCTCACTCCAAAGCCCATAGCCCAAGTTCTCAGATGAAGGACTCCTGGAAAGAATTTGACACCTCTGCCAAACCAGAGCCCTGTCCCCAAATCTTCAAGACCTAAGTGCAGGGCACCCTCACACATGCAGGGCCTGGCACGCTGTGTGTTCAGAGTCAGATTATGTCCTCGACTTCCCTCTAATACTGTCACACGTGTCCTTTTCTTCAACTCTCCTGCCCAGTTCTACTTCCTGCTCCAGGCTACAAACTGCCCTGGAGTCAGTGTGTGAGGACGATGCATAAGCCATGAATCAGAGCGGTGATGTCAGGATGTCACCTTGCCCTGCCCTGTGTCGGATCAAAGCCCCTCTCTGAAGATGACCCCCTCTCTCTGGCACGTGTCTGGCAGCTGCTAACTTCCCACTAGGTCAGCCTGGTGCTCAGTAGCCAGCCTGGGGGCCACCGGCTCCTTCCTCCTCTCTCCTGGCAACAGCAGAAGAGGCTACAACGCTTGGAAGGCAGATGCTTGGCCAGCATTAGCCAGACAGGGCTCCCCCTGCTGGGCGTACCTGGGACATCAGAAGGTAAGAACATGCAAGACACCAGAAAGGATCCTGGGCCAAGGCCATTGGCTGGCTACCTGCTCTCTTTTGAGGCCTGCAGATGTTTCCCACCTCTCACCTCTTCTTCCCATTGGAGATGCACATAAAATTGCAATTTAATCCAAAAAGAAGCTATGGCAACACAGGTTAGGTTGGCAACGGGGCGGCAATAACGTAGCAAATGTTCTTATTGTTAACTTGGATGTCAACTTCCAAATTATGAAAACTTAGTCTTTAAAGTGGCTGAGGCAGCTGGGAGGGTCTGCTCCTTGTCCATGGCGGGGGCTGAGGTTGGGCCTGGGCCTTTCCCGTTCTGCATTACGTTTCTGACAAAAACCAGAGGCCAGGAACTCCAAGCTAGCAGTTAACACGACCAGCTTACTAAGTTATGAACCTGGAGAAGTCTATAGTATTTTTTTAGGTTTATGCCATAGGGCCTACACACTTGCTGGAGAAAGACAGAGAGAGGGAAAGTGACAAATCACGCCCGGGGGCAGATGGCCACACCACAATCCCTTTTCCATTCTCCTCTCAGGATTCTAGGCACATGCACACACATACCCAGCATGATTTTCAAGCCACCAAGTCTAGGACTCGAACCGTGGTTGGCCATGTGGGAGTCCAGCGCCTCAACCATCATGCCACCTCCTGGTTCCTAAGGTCCGTTTTTAAATGAAGCCCAAGTGCAGGGGGCAGGATTGGTGCTGGTGATGATGGGTTGAACTCACCTTTGACGTTCCCTTTGTGGAGCAGTAAAGACCTGATCTCCGCAAACAAACGTACAGCTTTTTCCACGATTTTCTCCCCAGCTCTTTCACATGCAAAAACCCTTGAATTTCAGGACAGCTACTGGAGTTTAGAAAGTTCTGTTGAAGATCAAAATTTAAAAATCAAGTAACACCGACATAAAATAACCACAGTGGATATTATTAGTTGACTTTTTCTGAATTATTAAAATCTTTTTTATTTTTTGGTCAAACAGAGCTTTTTCGTTTCAAAAATCAAAATGCTGTTCAAATTGGGGGTGCACAGAGCACAGTATTCAAGTACACCCAGGCAAACGGACCATTGCCAACCCAATGCTGGTGAGCGGGAAATGTCACACATTTCCTCTCAGGACGGCATGTGGAAGGGGTCCACCCTTACTCCAGCTTGCTGTTCAGTGTCCAGTCTGATCGTCAGAGACAGGGCGAGAGTGCGCACTGGGGGCAACTGACTAGGAGCGCTGCAGATGGAGAGTAAGTGCCTCCGTGTCCACCTGCTCACGGTGGGTCCGGGATGCTTTGTGACAGCCCTCGGTGACTGTCCTGGCTAATTTCTTCTGAGGAACAAAGCCTCTGCTACAACGAAGTCAACAGCCTGCCTTGCCTGCCTGCCTGCCTTCTTTCCTTTCTCTCTCTCATTATCTTTCTTTAAGAGATTTTTGCTATAGGATGTGTGTGCTTGCCAGAGAGACAAGACAGAAATCACCTGCCCCCAGGGGAGATGGCCATATCTTAATCCCTTTTCCTCCCTTCTCTTTGAGATTTTGGGCACGCATGCCCACTGCCTAGCATGCTAGGTGTGAGTTTCAAGCAGCTGGGTCCGGGACTCGAATCACAGTCTGCCATGTGAGAGTCGAGCACCTTAACCACTATGCCACCTGCTGGTCCCTCAACATACTTTTCCGTGCATGAAAAAGAAAGGCCAATGCCCGGTCCTGATCAAAGTAAGGGTGATGAGACTGCAGGGTTGGGGGAGGGTCTTTCCCGGTGGCCTGAGAGGGGACCAAGCTCCTCCTTAATAGGGTGCTGGGCAAGGTGTGCAGAGGGATGGTGAGCTTGGGTCTGGCTCTTCCAGGGTCTTAAAGGATCACTGCACACCACCTCAAAGCCAAGGCAGTTCAAGTGGCAATTCGCCATTTCACTGTCACTGTGCACGAGTGACAACCAGAACAGACAAACACTGTGGTCAGGAGGGCTCCTAAAGAGACCACTAGGACAGCCTCTGAAGATTTTCTCTTTTTGGTGGTAGAAAGAAATGTGGTGAGCAACAGGGCAGAAAAAGAAGGGCCTAAAGGCAGAATTTGGTAGGAACTAAATTTCAGTAGTTTCTCTATGGGATGCTGAGATATTGTTGCTTACCCTAGGGAATGTTTCCTTCTGTCACTTCTTCACATACACATGGACATCTTATAGGGGTGCACCTGTAATACTCCCTTCCCCCATACCCACCGACCCCAGGGGGAGTAGGACTCAGAGCAGTAAGCACAGAGGTCTCAGTCAGAGCCACTGGAAGGGAAGGTGTAGAAAGAACAGGTCTGCTTGGAACGGACTTTAGAAGTCAAGACAATTAAAATGGGTACCTTTAATTCCTTTTAAGGTTTATTGAGTTATTTCCTCCAAAAGAGCACATGCATGTGAGAAAGTTAAAAGATAAAAAGAAACGGAGACAGAAAGAGTATCTACAATAGGGTCCTGATGCCACAGTCCACCCCCAGACCTCAGCCAGCCGGATCATGGGCACACACCCGCCTGGAGTACTCAGGAGGTCTCCAGATGCAAATCTGGAACCTGCCCCTGTGTTGTGCTTCAGCGCTGCACCACCATCCGGCCTCCTCCTTACTTTCCATGACCCGTCATGAACTTGGTGCAATGCAGGTGGACTTAGTACTTCCGCAGAGGTTTCCAGGTGGCTAAGCAGTGGCTGGCCTTGGGACCCTGTTCAGAGATGTGACCTCAGCTTCTCCCTTCAGCCTCCAGCCCGTGCTCAGCGATCTGTCACTCAGATTGCTGCCAAGTCAGGGCACGCTCACCCAGTTTGTAAGTGTCCATTTTGCTAGAGGGACACATGGACTCCCCACGTAAACTCATTTCTGGTTACTCTAAACCCTATGAGGAGTCAAGGATGGTACAAATTAGGGCCTGGCCGTGTCAGTGCAGTAATGTGACTGGACCCACAGGGGAAGGTCCCAGGTTTGTGTCCTGAGGTCTCTCTGTACATACTGGGTGCATGCGACCCTGTGATGTGGGCTAGCTGAGGCTGGATGGCAGCAAGAGGACCCAGGCAGGGGCATCTGTCTGTCTGTCTCTTTCTGTTTCTCTCTCTCTCTCACTCTCTACTGGCAGGAATAAATATATACACTTACTATTATTTTTTTAAAGGATGCAACCTCTTTGAATTTCTACAATGCCACCATCAGAGTTCCCAGAGGACTACCATCAGAAACTCTATTTCAGCAGAGGTCTAATTTTGCCTTGTACCTGCAAAAGCTGGGTTTGACCGCCGTTCGACTGCTGGCACCAGGTAACCATCTGTTCTGGGAAGAAATTCTAAGGAAATGGAGAAAAATCAGAATATTAAAACTTAGCGTCAAAACAGGGAAAGTCCACTTATTTATCTGTCAGTATGTCTATCAGGATGACAGGTACGATGGAGTGCGTATGTATCTCACAGCACAGTCCTCTGTATTCCTGGCCACCCGTGGAAACACCTGTCACGAAGGCCGCGGGCAGCTTCCTGTGTGGGTACACGCTTTGACTGTCTAGTGTGTTTAATGCAGAGCTCACGCTACACGGTGGGCACCTGGGCGCAAAGGGAGACCAGCGCCGTAATCCAGGGCCATGGAACTGGACGGGAGAGAAATGACTCCTGGCACTAAAAGGTGCATCCAGTCCCGCTGAAAGCCTTTCTTGCTGCACTACCAAAAGACAGATACCAAATTTCTCACTTTTAAATGTAAAAAGCTGCTAAATTACCACAGCTATCAGTGGGCCTAAACGTCTCCCCCAGGTCCCAAGTTCTGTCCCTTGACCTGGGGTGGGAGTGAGCGAGTGCCATGGGAGCTCCTGCCCGGAGAGCTGATGAGACAGGTGCTTCCCCGGCCAGCAGAGGAGACCAGCTCTACTGCCAATCAGCCCTCTGGATCCGCCCTCATACTTCCACATAGAATCACAAAATATTTACTATCTTCCATCGAGCACTGGAGCGATTTGTTCTAAGAACTTTCCAAACATCTGGGAAAACCTGGCTTCTCCACTCTCTCCACCTAACTCCGTCTCCCCTCCTTCACTGTTTCTATTTGAGGAGACCGCTGCCTTCGGTCAGTCACAAGGCACTTGGCCGAGCACCGGGGACCAGGTTTGGAGCAAGGACTGTTTGGGTAAACAGCACCTCAGAGCCTTCCGCCCTTCCCGGCTCACCTCCCCGTACACCAGGCAGTTACTCTGCCATCTCAGACTTCTCAGCACGAGTGTAAACGTCAAGACATCCAAAGTCCCGAGCCCCAAGTCTGAGAGTGAAGACTCACCGTAGGGTTTTTGAAAAACTCATACTTTGCGTAATTCTTTCTGAACACAAATCTGCTCTCGCTGCTCATGGTGCTCTCCACTTGGGCCACCAGCTCGTGGTCTTCCAGGCATCGCTCTGCACGGAAAAGCATCAGGTATGAGGGGGAATAGCCAGGCATTTCCGGGCAGCTTCTCAGACAACCGCTGAATCTGACTTTCTGTCTTCTTTACTCATCTGACCGAAGCTGAGGTCAGGAACTAGGTATTCCGAACCCTCGCCTGAAAGCACCTCCAGATGCAGAAGAGGTCTCCAAATGCACAGAATGAAGGATTCAGGGCACTGCTCACTCACTGCTATGACAGATTACCTTTAAGCACAATATCAATGAAATGTTAAGGAGAATCAATGAGACGCTGAGCAGCTGGTTGTGCCCTTAAATGAAGAAATTTCAACTTCCTGTAAGAAACATATACAACTGGGAAAATATTCAAAGACAATGAGGTGGGCTGGGTCAGAAAAGAGAGGTCAGAGGGGAGGCAACGAAAGCATTTGGATTCCATGAAGTCTGGTCGCCGGGAGCCATGGGGGGATGTGATGTAGGATGCTGGTCAGACAGTAGCTCCACACACGCGTCCTGCACGCATGCGCACACGCTGAGCACAGCACGGTAGAGTCCTTGTTAGTTGGCCTGCATCCAAAGGCAGAGGAGCCGCGCTACATAGGGGAGTTCTCGTCCATGCGAGGACATATGCATGTACACACACACACACACACACGCACACACACACTCTCACTCACTCACTCAAGGCCAAGCGTCTTATTAAGCAGTGTCACCACCCTAGAAAGACCATTTCCTCACTGTCTTGGCACTGGTGTGTGTGGCGCAGGAACTGGGCGTACTCCCAAACCATGCCACTCTGCTCGATGGTGACCATGCCACCGTGTCTCCTCCCACATTGGGCAGATAGGGGCGGGCCAGGGACCAGCCGTGCTGAACAGTGGAACAGACAACCCGAGCACAGATCAGGCCGGGCCGTGTGCGTATTGGTGCCTGCACGCGGAGCTCACGCAGGCAGTTCTGGCCTTAAGCATCTTCTTCCTTCCGTGCAGCCAGAGCTGAGCTCTATAACAGGCTCCACATGGAAGGAAGGGAGAAGTGTGTGCAGAGCGTTTCTGAGTGCGAGTGATCTCAGAGCTCAGAAAAAGAATTTCTGTCCGCAAGGACAACTATCACCATGGGGCCTCTCAGACGTGGAAGCAGTCTGGGGCTGATCTGGCTCAGCCTTGGTTTTGATGTTACGAGGAACACTGGTAAAAATGCATGTAAAGCCAGAGTTTGTGCAGGAAAGGAATTTTCTCCCCAGGGCTGCCAGACAGCTTGCAGTGCGTCAGAGGCGGGCCGGGCCTGGCACCTCCAGCAAACGTGGAACAGTTCCAACCTGCCTGCCTGGGGAGGAAAACCGAACACTGTCTTTGAGTCTCTCCATGATAGAAAAAAAGGAAAACCGTGAACAATCTGAGCTTCAACTAAAATGGATAATTTGTTTTCAAAAAGAGGTTGGGGACCGACTGCAGTGGCAGGGGTGGCAGGGCAGGGTTAGGCTGCGTATCGCTGGAGCTACACAGGAGGTCTGGGTTTGGAGTCCACGCAAACCAGAACATGCTGTGCGCACCCATGATCCTGGCTGGCTGGGGCAGACCTGGTCAAGGCTGTCTGTTGCTCATGAAATAAAGTAGCTTTAAAAAAAAAAAAAAAAAAAAAGGTTAGCCTCAAGGTTGTTCATTAAAAATGACTTCTGTAGCTTTTTTTTTTTTTTTTCTTAAATTTTCCAGAGGGTGTGTGAGCTTCAAGGAAGAGAGACAGAGAGATGGAGAGAGGGAAAGCGAAAAAGCACCCTCCACGGGGTGTGGTCATGCCACAATATTTTTCCATTTTTCCTTTTGGGACTTTGGGCTCACACGCACATGTGCCTGGTGTGTTTTTCAAGATGCCAGCTTGGAAATTTGAATCATGCAATTGGCCACGTGGGATGCGGCCATCGTAACCACAGGCCATGGGATGGCCCAACTTCTATTGATATTTTTTCAGAGGAAAACGTCTTTCTGTAGTTCAAGGAAAAAAAAAAAAAAAAAAAAACCCAATAACCAAATAACATGTTGACAACTGGTATACAGAATTAAAAAACAAAAAACAAAAAAAACCAAAAAACTTTTAAGAGCCAAAGAGGACCGACTTGAGAGAGTTCCTGTCCTAAGGGGCACATGGTTAAGGTGCCTGTAGGCTCCTGTCCTCGCCATACCCCCTGCCCGTCCTGCCCCTGCCTGAAAGACACTCTGGGAAAGCTGCGACCACAGGACACACTCACAGAGGGCAGAGGACTTGAGGTAGATCTAAGGTGGATGGGCGGCAGCTTGGTGCCCTGCAAGGGAGGGCAGAAGACTCAGAGTAGACTCCAGCTGGACAGGGAAGGACTTGGTGTCTTGTAAGGGAAGCCGGGGGACTTCGGGTACATGGTCTTGGGTGGACTGTCAACCCAGGGTGGGACCAGGAAGGAGGGTGCTTCTCCAGCTTTGTCATTCTGGGGTCCTGAGGTGGGCCCCAACATAAACCAGCCCTGCTGCCTGATCCCCATCTCCTCACTGCCAGGACAGCTCCCTTTCTCAGAGCGCCCAGAGCTGTGGCCCAATGTCCACGGGCACTAATGCCCCTGGGTGTCGGTGTCCACAGCAGCTGGCTGACTGAACGCATGGGTCCACAGCTCCTTCCTTCAGTTCTGCTCTTTTCCACGGTTCTAAAGACCTGTATGTTCGAAGGGCCTCTGATGACTACATTAAACACTCAAACCTGCAACTTTCCGACTGTTACCCGCCCTGAATACAATGGGAATGTCATTTTTCACTCTGGTATTCCAAAGTTCTTTGTGCAAGCATAGAGGAGGCAAAAGTCCTTTGAAGGCCATTAGTATTTTTCAGATTTCTTAAACGAAGTCCAGCATCTCTGCCACTACTCGATCCCCCCCAAAAAATTCTTAAATATTAGACAACTTCAAAAAGAGGATTCGACTTCTTTTCCTTAACACATGCAGCTAACACATGAGAAGCCCTGGGCTATGGGGTGGCCACAGCAGAGTCAGGGCAGGTGGCGTGGGTGGCACAGCCTTAGCCGACAGCTGGCTGCTGCCCTGGGCCCCGCACAAACTAGTCTCTGGGTGCACCCAGCACACTGCCCCTAGCAGCCCACCCAGGGAGGACCATGTGCTGCCACCAAGCTCAGGGCTGAGGCCGTGGGACACTGTGAACGAAGCTGTCAGGAAGAGGTCTAAGAAAACCAGCCTGGGCCAGCCAGCGATGTGGTGGTTGGAGTGGCTAGATTCCATATGGCTGACTCTGTGGTTCAAGTCCCACACCTGGCGGCTTGAGGAACATGCACGGCGTGTGCTCCAAATCCCCAAAGAATGGAAAATGGAGATTGTAGCATGGCCATCCCCCTAAGGGGTGATTTCTCACTTTCCCTCTCTCTCTGTCCTCTCTCTGGCGAGCACGTGGGCCCTATGGCAAAAACCAAAAAAATAGAAAAATAAAGAAAGAAGAAAATTAGCCTAACACAAGTCGGCTTTCCATTTGCAGGTTTCAGGGAGGACAGCGCAGAATTGTAGCTTTTTAGATTTAATAGATAAAACGTAGCCTGCAAGAGGCCCCTCTGAGTACCCAGGTCCATCTGGGCTGGTCTGTCCCAGATACCTCTCTACCAGTCCAGATGCCAGCACGCAAAAGCACAGCTGCCACGTGGCCCCAAGCAGGACCCGGCTGAATGCCTCCTCTCCTCGCCACCCCAGGCTCCAGGGTTATCTGACCTGAGTCTCTCTGCCGATGGCCATGGCCATTGGGTGCTGGGTTCGAGAGGCCCGCACAGCAGGTACCCGGTAGGGTAGGGTTTACCTGCAATCCCATTTTCAGGTTCAGGCAGGCACCAAGATGCCGTTTTGTGCATTTCAATTCCTATTTCTCAAAATTCCTTTAAAAGATAGTTTGCTTGACATGTCTGCAGGCTGAGCTGAGTCCCTGCATCCTCTGCGTGTGATACTGTCTGGTCAAAACAAACCTTCGAGAGACATGTGGCTCATGTGCTTGGGACACAAGGGGCAGGGCACTTTCCATAGGACGCGCCCCCTCCTGGGACCCCCAGCTGGACTTAGCACCAGCTGTGTCGTGGCCTTGGTTGAGGACAGTATTTCCCTGGCTCAGGGTTCTACCCCTAGATAGAGGCCAAGACTCCCCAGCCCGCAGGAAGTGTGGGAAGAGCTAAGACAGCAGAGGTCATTTCAAGGGGAGGCGGACTGGAGCAGAAGTCTCCACAATTGCAAAGCCTAAGCTCCCCAAGACCGTCGATCACTAAGGGCTCCGCCCACCAAGGCAAGAGTTCTCACTGATTGCTGAAGGTGTCTCAAAGGGCAAATATCCTTAGGAGCTGACGCTGGGGCCCTGGAAGGGACACTGGCCTGGCTCTGGGCACAGTGTCCCCTTTGCTCCCCCAGCAGCATAGTCAGAGACGGTGGGACGAAGGCCCACCTGCAGAGATGCTGTCCTACTGCTCTTGTGGTGGGTGACCAGCACCCTGAGGGGTGGTCGCAGGCTGCAGACACCACATACCTGCCCGCCTTTCTCAGGGTAAAGGACACTACCTCCCACCTCAGGTGGGCAACTGGGGGCATTTGCCACTTTTCTGAAGTCATCACTCCCTTCTGGGCATGGAAAGGGTTTAACGTTACTAAGGATTCAGTATTTCAGCTGCTAAGACTGGCAGAGTGATTGTGCTTTGAAATCCTCAACTTTTAAGGCTATATCTAGCCATTCCCCGGAATCCAGGGGAACTGGTTCCAAGACCCCAGCAGATACCAAAATCTGGTGCTCTAGTCCCTTGTACAAAATGGCATGGTACTTGTATATGACCTATGCACTCCTCTCATCGGCTCTAAGTCAGCCCTAGGTCATGCAGGATTCCTAATACAATGCAAATACTACGTAAATGGTTGTTATACGTTACTACTTAACGTGTATTACTTTTAGTTACATTGGTAGGTTTTATTGTTTTTCCTCCAAGTATTTTTGATCCGCTGTTGGTTGAATCTGTGGATGCAGAAGCCATGGGTGCAGAACTGGGTATGGAAGCCAGACCATATGTCTAAACACGTAGTCAGAATTAGGTACCTTAGTCTGCCATGGGCCTTGTGCATGTCTGTGTCCTATGAGGAGACCCAACGTGTAACCTAAAAAAGTTCCCCTGAGATTGCACTGCCTGGAGACACGGGGGTGGGGAGGGGGATGGCTGTGTCCTGAGAACAGCAAATCCTGACTCCGTGGGCCAGCCAGGCCCAGAGATACAACCCAGGACATTGCCCACTAGAAAGGACTCTGAGAGGCTCCTGGCCTCCACATCTCATTCCACGATGTTCCAAGCTGAGACCCCAAAGGGCTCTCCGAAGGGCACCCTCAGCCTGCGCTTTCCCTCCAGTGTCCTTGTGACCTCTGAATGAAACGAGATCATGACAGAAATAGAATTTTTGCCTGCAGATCAACTTAACTGACCTTTAAAAAATTAAATGATAGGCTTGGATCACAAAAAAGGAGTAGCAGGGAGGAGAATGCTGAAGCTCCCTGTGTGTGCGCAGTGCACATGTCTGGGCTCACGTACAGGAGCATCCTGGTGCTTGTACAGACTCGAAAAATCCTCGAAAGACCCAGCCAACAGGGAAGCATGTTTCCTGGTCCCAGCAAGAAAGGAACCGGTGGCAGTGACAAAACAGAGGAGAAACGTTTTAACAGATTTCACCTAGCTAAACTCTGGCTGTGTGAGCTTTGTTAATTTCTCTGTGTCACATACAACCTCCAATTTGATACAAATAGTCTTATTTTTAAAAATCATTTCGCTTGTTCCCCTTCTTTTTCTGCCCTTTTCACTTGATTTTAAAAATAAAGGTGTAAGTCCATCTGTAAATTAGAGAAAGAACTGAGAATAAGATAGCAATCAATACTGTATCCCTAAGAATACTGTGTGTGTGTGTGTGGGGGGGGGGGGTTTCTTTATCATCATCATAATCTTGTTTGTGGGGGGATTTTTCTACTCCCTCCCAGTACACTGCTCTTCATTTGGTTGATTATTCCAGAAGTTTAAGCATAAAATTTATGTGCTGTATAATGTTCTAGAAAAGAAGGACTATTGCCAGAAATATTTAAATCAAAGTTTCTGAAATATTCCTATATTTCAATTCTCTTTCTTTTTTTTTTTTTTTTTTTTCCTTTTTTGGCCATAGGGTGCATGCACTTGCCAGAGACACATAGAGACAAAGAGAGAGAGAATGAGAAATTACCCCCTGGGGGATGGCCACAGCACAATCCCTTCTCTTCCATTCTCCTCTCGGGATTTGGGGCACATATGTTTGGTGTGTTTTTCAAGCAGCTGGGTCCGGGACTCTCAACTGCGGAGTTGGCCATGTGGGATGCAGCACCATAACCACCATGCCACCTGCTGGCCTCCTGAATGTTAGAAATTTTACGTGTATCCAGGACCAGCAGATGGCATAATAGTTATTTTGCTGGACTCCCACATAGTTGACCATGGTTCGAGTCCTGGACCTGGCACATGTGCATGTGTACCCAAAATCCCGGGAAGAGAATGGAGAAGGGATGGCAGCATGGCCATCCTCCCCAGGGGGTGATTTCTCGCTTTCTCTCTCACTGTCTCTTTGGTGAGCACACATGCCCTATAGAAAAAAATCTCTCTTAAAAAAAAACAGAAATGTTATGTGTATCCATTTCCTGTGTCCTTAAGTATGTTTAATTACATTAATGTGCTAAAGATCTGCAGAGACTCTTCCATAGTTCCCTTCAAATGAAAACAATGTTCAGAGTTTTGAATGGGCTCTCAACAGTAATCATTATAATACTTGGATCCAACTTTTTAGATTTTAGTTATACATAAATGCTTTCACATACATACAAGGAGTCTTCATAAAGTTCATGGAAAATGCACGTTATGACATAAAAGTGCATGGATCTCAAATTTTTTGCACCAAAATAAACTTGTACTTCAATCCCATTTCTCCATGAACTTTTTGGCGTACCCCTGCACAGACAGGCACACACATACATGCACAGCGCAGGCTTCCTACTACTGCTAAATTTCCAAGTTATCTGCCTGTTAACAGATGTTGCAGACAGCCTCTCAGGCCACGGTGGCATCCACTCAAGGATGTCCTACACTGGAGCTAGACAGGACAGTCGGTCTCTATGGGAACAGCTGGGCCATCACAGTCACTACTGTGGACCTGGCAGGAAAAGGTGTTAGTGGCAACGGTGAGGGCTTCTGTTGTCACACGAATATTTGGCAATGAGTAGAGATGAGGAAGAGGTGAACAAGTGTGCTACTTACTTGCTTTAGAAAGCACATTACGTATCTGAAAACACAGGGACCCGGAAAGTGGCTTACAGTAAGACCGACTCACAGGACACAGCATTACTTAGGTTTAAATTGTACAGTATGAGTTGGAGGAATGAATATTCCATATTTAGACTTTTAAGTTTAATTTATCAGTCTTTCAGAAAGGTTCATGAGAAGAATTTAGAATGGAGAAACACTGGCAATTTGCATTGTTTTTCTTTCCTTGGAGACATGGAGAAAATAAAGCTGTTGATTTAGAGAACATTCTGGTGCTCAGTACTTGCCTAAGATTTTGTATGAGTACCACATTTTAGCCAATCAGAATTCAAACAAGACTGAAAAGCTTTACCTGAAATAGGGTACATAATGAATAAACTGCAGCAAAACAGCTCGAAACATTCTGAAAACAGGATATGTGCTCAAATACTTCATGAAATTAAATATTCTCTTGCTCCCTCTGCACAACACACATGCATGTGCATACACATACACAGGCATGCGTGCACACACACACAAACATGTGCGCACACATACATGCACGTACACACAGTCCAGGCATTACTAATGAGCTCAGAGTTGCTGAGCAAGACTGACACGTGGCTGGAACCACTGTCAAGTGCTCCAATTCTCAGTGGGCTCCCTGCACCTGCCTGAATCTGGAACCAGGACTCCCTCTTCCTCGGGGCTGAGAGCTGCTCTCTGAACGGTGGCAGCTGCAAGCTTGTGAGCAGTCGGCTCTCCCCAGGGCACCTTGAGACCACCTCCCTCCCGCCCCCAGGCCATAGGAGTGTGCACACCCCTGTGGCTCTGACACCTGGCAGGGGAGCCACATCACAGGGGACCTCATTGCTGTGCCTGAGCCCATGGGAAGTTTTGCTCCCACCATTCAAAGCAAGAGTCCTAACGCATCAAAGAGGAGAGGTCTGGGAGGAAGGAAAGAACATTCCAGGAGAAAGAAGAGGCAGCATGGGGAGGCGACAGGGACCGCCTGCCCTTCTGGCGGGGACACCTCATCCCGTCGGCACTCGGCAGTGGCAGTCTTTGCTGGCTTGCACCCCAACTGTCCCCCATGCCAATCCCGCCCCGGACTGCTCCCTACCTAGTCCTAGGTGCGGGTGGTGCTCCACCAGTGTCCAGCTGTTGTCATCCACACAATGACTTTTGTAAACCAGCAATTGGCACAGGTCCCTGGCAGTCACATCTGCCAGAATCTCCACCACTTTGCTCGTCCCATCTTCACTAAAGACTTTAACATCCTGCAACATACAAAGGGAACACTTACAATAAATGACTTTGGGTTTACAAGAAATAAAAATCGCAACAGAACACAACAGAAGGAAAAACGCCAGTGCTCCAACATGTATGTGGACAAGTGTTTTCCCAAGCTATGGTCGCCGCTGCCACAGGGTTGCAGGACGAGAGTCAACCGTTTCCCCTTCCCACCCCCGTGGATGGAGCAGGTAGGATTAAGATGTGACATGTCCACAGCGTCCAGGCACCTTGTGGGGAAGCACAGTGCACAGCCAGACCACCAGTGACCAGTCCGAGGAAGCAACAGGATTCATTAAAATCCTGCCGGGGTCTCAGGGTCAAGCATTTCACAGCTGAACCAACCGCCAACACAAGCTGAGCAACAAAACATCCTGAAGGTCTCCCTTCCTGTCATTGCATTTGCTGACCCCACCCGCTCTGTCCCCAGAGCACAGTGTCCCATGCCAGCTCCCACGGTCAGTCCTATAGCAGCCCACCCACCACGTGCTCTAAGCCCTAGGGTGAGGTGGTGGCAAACTAACGTGAACATGCTCCTGAAACTTCACATAACTAAAAGGGTATGGGGAGAAAAGCCACACAACTCTGTGGTCCATGTCCCTTACCAAATTACAAAAACTTTGTTTTCCTGGGACTGCTCGAATCCACGAGCACAGAACAGCTCCCAGGCCAAGGGACGGTTCTGAGAAACCCTGACAATTATAAACATTTTCTGCCGCAGCTGCAAGGCGGGCAGGGATGCGCCTCTCCATGGGAAATACTTGAAAATAAACCTTACCTCAACTGCATGGAAAAAGCAGTCAGGGGAACAGGATGGCATTTTAAATCGCGACTGCTTCTTGCCAGGGAGTTTGTTCAGGCCTCTCCTCTCAGCCCAGGCAGGCGGAGCTCCCCTCCAGGATGCCCACCCAGCCCTCCTGTGCCCCAGCGGGCGTGGAAGCAGGAGGCAGGCTATCTCTGGGCAGCCGTGGGGCAGGAGCCAGCTCCCTCCCAGGCTGCCTCCACCTCGGGTCCCTTAGGCAAGCCAATCGCGTCTTTCGGTGCTGATGCAATCACCCGGGCTGCTCTCCCACCTCTGTGCACATGGGGTGGGGTGGGCGTGAGGACGAGAATGCTCCAAGCCAATCACACGGTGTTTTCCCGCAGCAGAGAAAGCAGGGAAACCACGCATAGGTCGCTCAGAGCCTGAAGCCCCTGCATTCTCCGAACCCAGACCCATCTATTGGCCTCCCTGTCGTCTTTGTCCTGACCCTGATGCGGCCAGAGCTGACTGCAGAGCAGGGCGATCGGCTTGTCCTGACAAACTCCGCCAACTCTGCTGCTCCCTCAGCTCCTTTCCTGTTGCTCTCGGAACCCAGTGCACACTTCAACTGTGATGACCTCAGAGAGGAGAGTGGCAGCTGAGGGCCGTGGTAGTGAATGGCCCCTCGCATCCGGTGCTACCAAGCTGGAACCAGGAGTGTGCCGTCCTACCAGGACGGTCCTCAGCCCTCTTACAGTTGCCAGTCAATTGTCACCTTGTAGCCTTGCCATTAAAGTCACTGCAGCCCTGAGTTTCCTGGTCGGGGGCTCCAGTGACCATAGAAGCCCCTTCCCTGAGCAGCAGGCTAGGTTCTGGGGGGACACAGGACTAGCCTTGGGGAGGAGCTATGGGGGGGTCACCAGCCCTGCCTGCCACCTCTCTGCCTTCCCTGACTCAGAGAAATCCTGGAGCTGGATCAGGACAAGGGGCCTGCTGTCAGCTCACCCTTCTCTGAAACGCACACTGCGCTAAATGTAAGCAGCTTCACATAACAAGTTAAATATTCAGATAGCGGACACGACTGAGTCTAAAGAAACAGTTCAACGGAAATGAAAAAGCCATCTCTGGTCTCTAGGTAAGAACTTTTTTTTACTGAAAGGCATCGACATAAAAGAAAAACAGAAGTTTGGGAAGAGCACATGAACCCCAGCAATGCCCTAGAAACAGCCCGCCGACTTCTCCCCTGGCTGCTTTCTGCTGTCCACACCTGGATGCTCAGTACGCCTTCCTCAGTTTTTCAGTGAGTCTAGCTGCGATTACAACGAGCATGGCCTTCTCTAGAAAACGTTACGTTGGAGTGTATGGTGTTCCGGGCCTCTCCATCTGCGCTTTTCCTGCCCAACTCGGCCGCCACACCAGCTTTCCGCTGTTCTGTCCAGCCTCCTGCATTCCTGCTGGCAGCGAGCCTCACCCCTGCGGCCCAGGCCCTCCCCGCAGGGCTATATATAGTCTGAGTATCAGGGCAGACATGTGCTCTGTCACGCGTCCACCTCCACTGCTCTTAGATTCCCCAGAAGGGCTGGTGGGACCATGAGGGGAGGGGTGGGCCTGCAGGAGACGGAACCCCCCTCACACGGAGGTTGGCATGAACACAACTCACGTGCAACTTCAGTTTGGGGCCCTGGGATCCTGCTCACTCTGCCCTGGGCACAGCGCTCTCTGGGGACCTCCCCAAACTCACCACAGCCCACTGACCCCCACCAGCACAAGCCCCAAGGTAGAGCCCCAAGACCTACCAGAGTTATACCACGCTGGGTGCATGCCTGGGGCTACGAATGAGCTTGGTAACTGGTGTGCGAGGCAGACAGGCTGAGGTCCCAGAAGCGCAGCCCCACGGTGGGGCCTTTCCGGGCCTCAGGTCTGGCAGGTGCGTGGTGCTCCAGGCTAGCCACCGCCTGAGCAGTGCTGGGTGCACTCTGGAAGCACTGCAGTGACAGCCCAGCCAGTGCTCTGGGGAAGGGGGGCCCTGGTCCCCAGGTTCACTGAGTGCTCAAGCACCTTGCACAGAACAGGATGCAGGGGGTTCAGCAAGAGGCTCGGATCCCCACACCCCGAGAACTCCCCATTCAGCAGGGAGACGGACACATGGGCCGTTACTCCCAGGGAATATAATATCTAGGCAGTACCAGGAGTGGCGGAGACGCTGGGGACCTGCGGTTCCAATGCATAGTTACCTGCCTGCGATGCACTTTCCTGGCTGGCCTGGGGGCTGCTCCGAGAACCAGCGGCACACACACAAAGTGCCGTCCTGGCTCTATGGATGCCACAGCACCAGCAGCAACTTTGCTGGGCCTGGCACAGGGGCTGAGCAGAGCTCTGGGAGCAGACTGGCTGCAGCCCTGCTCATTACCACTGAGCTGTGCACCTCTGGCCGGGTTTCCCAGCTCGCTGTGCCTCAGTTCCCTCATCTGGACAACGGGGTCTAGAGGTGGTACGGCCTCGCGTGTGGGTACGGCACGGGTGTGAGTTTCTGAGCTGCTCTCAGAATAAGCTCCAGCCACCTATGCCTGCCCTCCCCGGGATGTGCACGGATTTAACATGGATCTGGGGACCAGACAGACTCCAGCCAAAGAGCTGCGCCCACCTAGGAAAGGATGCGGGGGAGGGGAACAGGACCCTGCAGCCACTTCTGCCTCAGGATTCCCATCCGAGACGGCAAACCTGGCGAGGACGCAGCAGGAACGATTCGGCCAGACAGGCCAACCCTCAAGGCCGCACTCCCCTTTCCTCCACCACAAAGGCAACTAAATAGCAAACTGCTTTTTAAAACTAAAGCAGTAATACAGAGAAGGGCATAATTATGTCAACAGCACGAAGCGCTTTCTTCTCAGAGCCGGCGGGGGAGGAGCGCCCTGCCAGGCCGCCCGGCCCTCCCTGCCTTGGCACGGCCTGTCAGAAAGCCCTGAAGTGCTAATAGAACGTTCCTTTGTTCCTAGACTCTCTGCTGTCACTTCCTGTATGTTCACCGTCTAGAGGGAGAAGAACTTTTTTCTTTGCAGACTTAAAGAAAGGAGTTTGAGGACAATCAGAACTGAGGACCTGTCACCTCTGCAGCCCCAGACCCCGTTCGGGGAGCCTGTTTTTTTTCTCCTGGTGGCGCCTACCAGGAGCATGGTGGAAGGCCACCCAGCACCCTCCACCCCTCACGGCTGCTTTATGGAAGACCCTACTGCCGTGGGCTGAGCACAGGCTCTGTGACGATCACCTGTGAACACAGGAAATGGGCACTCTCAGAGCACCGTCCCGCTCAGAACCACCCGCCCTGGAAGGAGGGCCTGCATGAACAGCCAACCTCTGGGGTCCACAGGCTGACCGAAGCCTCCACCCTCCCGACCTTCACACAGGCGCTACCAAGACCTCGGAGGGGGTCTTCGCCAGCAGCTCTAGGGTCCAATAGCTCTCTGAGGAGGTTAGCAGGGATTTCTGTAATGCCTTGAGCCTCTTGTAAACACTGGTGGGTAAACACTTCTGGAGAAGCCAGGTTGTCATCGAAGGGCAACCACCACAGAAAGAACATGAGAGCCTAAACACGTGCAGTGCTGATGGAATCCCTTTCTAGGTGGGTGGCCCTGTCCTACCATGGTGCTGCATGGCCTTAGGCAGAGAAGGTGGGAAGAGCTGAGCCCTTAACTCCAAGGTCGAAGCCACTGTCCCCCAACCCCCCCCATCAGATGAATTTTTCCTGGAAAGCAGAAAGCTTGCCCAATGTCAAAAAGATGGAGCCAGGACTTGAACCCACGGCTACCACATGCTGTCTTTCTTTTCCATGAACAAGCTGCCTCTGGGATTGCTCCTGCCCTGAGGATCTGAGGATTTACACAAAATGGTGCTTGATTCCAGGGGGCCCTTGAAGCCCAGGGAGGCTTGGGGTAAATTACATTTACTTCAAACTAGAGCAGAACCAACCGGGAAGGCTAACTTAACTCCAGTGAGAAAGAATGCATTTCTACCACACGTCCTTAGCTCTGCTCTAAATTAAGCTGTTACTTTGTGATATGGGGACAATAACGGAAGCACCGCGTGTAATTATACAGACGCTCTATTCACTAGGGTGGGAACATGCAGTCACCCCGTCCAATCATGCCGACTCAAACTTAGTTCAGTTTTTTTTTTTTTAAAGATTTATTTATTTGTAATTTTATTTATTATCATTATTCTTCGTTTTTGACCAAAGAGAGACAGACAGAGAGAAAGGGAGAGTGAGAAAGCAAACCGCCAGGTCCAGGACTTGAACCGTGGTCAGCCATGTGGGAATCCAGCGCCTCAACCACCATGCCACCTGCTGGTCCCACAAACTTAGTTCAGTTTTAAAACCTGGTGACTTTGTTTTCCAAGAATCCCAACTATATTTGAAAGGAGACAAAGTTCGGCCAGCTGCAGTGGCACGGGTGGTAGAGGCACTGCTGAGCAAGGCAGGAGGCCACACGGGAGGCTCTGGGTTCGCGACCCGGGTGTACCTGAACATATCAGGTGTGCTCAGGTGCTAGCCCATGACCCTGGCTGGCCGAAGGGCTGAGGGAGGACCACAGCATGAAGGCCCTGTGGAAGCGGCCTCTCTCTCTCTATCCCTGTCTCTCTCTTTCATGAAATGAATAAGCTTTAGAAAAATAAAGAAGAGGGCCAGCAGATGGCATGGTGGTTAAGACGGCGGGAAACCACATGGCCAACTGTGCGGTTCAAGTCTGGGACATGGAAGCCTGAAAAATACCGTGTGTGTGTGTGTGTGTGTGTGTGTGTGTGTGTGTGTGTACACGCACACGTGCCCAAAACCCCAAGAAGAGAATGGAGAAGGGACTGTGGTGTGACCATCCCCTGGGGGGGGTGATTCCTCACTTTCCCTCTCTCTCTGGCGAGTGTGCATGCCCCAAAGCAAGAATTTTCAGAAGAAGGAAAGAAGATAAAGTCCTGAAGATGAGTTTAAAAACAGTTCTTATTTTTAAACTTGAAACAGTTAACCTTGAAACAGTTCTTGTTTAAAGTCACGCCCAACTTTTCCAAGCGCCTAGCAGAACTCCCCTCAATGAACAGGCCTCGCTGGCTGCGGGACTCTACGGCAGCCGTCTCCACGTTGCTCTGTACCACGAGGGCAGGTTTATCTGTAGACTCAGTTCTGATGTGCTCATCTATGTATATGTTTTTTAACTTTTCTAAAATGAGAATGCACAGTCTGTTATTTTCACAAACATGATTTTTATAAAATGGCATTGTTTAATAGAAAACAACATTGAAAGATACTTAAAAAAAAATCTTTGTTAGGGGATCAGCAGGTGGTGTAGTGGTTAAGGTACTGGACACCCACATGGCCAACTATGGTTCGAGTCCCAGATGCATTGGCCTGAAAATCACGCAGGGCATGTGTGCATGTGTGCCCAAAATCTCAGGAAGAGAAGGGATTGCGGCGTTGCCATTCCCCGCCCTCGGGGCGGGCGGGTGGTGGTTATTTCTTACTTTCCCTCTCAATGTCTCTCTCTGGCAACTGTACATACCCTATGTCAAAAAAAAAAAACAAAAAAAAAACAAAAACCCAAAAACCTCTTTAGTGGTGGACTATAATGTATATTACGAGAGGCTTGTGAGCTGGGGTCACTAACACCAGGGTCCTCACCATCAGGCTCAGTCTTATTTCCACAAAGGTCTGATCCACTGCCTCAGGGCTCTTCCCAGAAAGTGTCAGGGCCCTCTCGCATGTGCTGTCCCCGAAGCCCGGGCCCCAGCAGGTGCGTAGTTACTGTTGTAATCTGTTCTCTGTTGCTCTCGTGGAATGCCATGGGCTGGGTAACACAGGAACAGCACAAGTCCCTCAGCTCATGGTTCTGGAGGTGGGCGTGTCCAATCGTTTGATGCCAGTCCTCACCGAAGGTCATCCCGTGCGGGGTAGGCAGAAGTGAGCGCGACAGACACTGCGAGGGCAGCTGGGCTTGCCTTTCTAACAACCCACCCTCGCAAGAATGCACTCTTCCCCAAGAGAAGGAAACCATTCCCATGGTGGGGGGGTTCTCACGACCCTCCTCCCCTGTGGCCCCGATGACAGGGTGGCATCATGTCGCTACTCTGGCTCTGCAGGGCCCCCTGCTGGCCTACTTGGTGAATGACTGGCGGAACCCCTACCACACTTGGCTTTTCTTCCTCATCAGAACACATTCAGCTGTGGCTTCCATCAGGACCCACACCTCTCCCGCTCTCAGCCAGACGCATTTGCTGGAAACTCATCAAACCTTCCCTCTAGTCCTACAAAAAGACATCCTTGTCTGAACGGCTTCCTCTCGTTTCCAGTACGCGATTTCACCAGCTGGGACTGTCAGGACACACAGGGCACTCCAGCCTCTCTGAAGGGCACCGAGGAACAAGGCCACATTCACAGGAGGTGGGGGTAGGAGGGAAAGGACTTCATTCAGGGTGCAGGCTGCTCAAGGAGCTCAGCTTCCGTGGGTGAGGCTGGCTGGGAGGGGGAACACCCGTGCTCCAGCAGGAGGCAGGCAGCCACCAACGGCTGTGACCTTGGCTGGGGCAGGGGTCTCCCTCTGCAACCGGCTATGCTCTGCCAAGGTGTGCCGGCGTGAAGGATGCATCGAACACTGGTCACGAGCTGGCACTGGGGCTCGTGCTGGGGCTGAGGGGTTACTGCGAGTGAGTGGCGGAGTCGGCGTGGTCTGCTGACTCGGCAAGTTTCAGCCAGGGACGGGGCGGAACAGCAGGGCTACACAGACTGGCAGCTGCTCCACAGAGGAGCCAGGACGGGGTGGAGGGGTGTGGGCGATGGAGTGTCTCTGCTGGGGGTGCTGAGGCTGCTCTCAGACACCTGCTCTTGCCTGCTCTTGCATCAGCCATTCTCAGAACCACCACGCTCCCTTCCCTGTCCCCTGCTCTTCCGCCTCAGAAGCCCGAGGCAGGAGGCAGAGATGAGGAGAGGGCACTGGGGAGGTGGTCAGCAGGAGCAGGAGAGTCCGGCCACGCAGGACAGGCAGTCCAGATCGTCTAGCCAGAGATGGTGCAGGCCGGGTCACACACACTCGCGCGCGCGCACACGCACACACACACACACACACACACACACAAACATGCATGCACACGATACATGACTACAAGTATGCAAAATATGTGTTCACATGTATAAACACACATGTACACATGTGTGTGAAAAAGAAGACACACAAACATATATATAGTATGTGAATATATACTCATATGCCAGCTTACACATACATATGCACACACAAGCACCCATGTACACACACATACATGAAAAGTATACGTACACCACCATAAGCATCTATACACACAAACACATTTATACACATACATGTAAATATATAGATATACACATATAGGCACACACATGCACATACATACACACAAACAAGTGTATATACATGTATACAATGTGCACATGCATGAAGACACATAAATATACATACATGTAGAGAAATACACATATATTTGTTGTATTATGAAAATGTGCTTATTTTAACACATATGGGAAATAAAACAATGGGACCAGCAGTTGGCATAATGGCTATGTCACTGAACTCCCATGTAGTTGACTGTGGTTCAAGTCCCGGACCCAGTGGCTTACACTCACACTGAGTGAGTGTGCGTGCGTGCCCAAGATCCCAAGAGGAGAATAGAGGAGAAGGGACTGCGGTGTGGCCATCCCCCTTGGGGGGTGATTTCTTGCTTTCTGTCTCTCTCTCTCTCTCTGTCTTTCTGGCGCGTGCACGCGCCCTATAGCAAAAACCTCTGGAAAAAAAAAGAGAAAAGAAAACATGAGGAGCGAAGGGAAAAGAAAACCTGACAATTGCCGGCAGTTCTTAGATTCCCAGCACAGCGGATACCATCCATCAGTGTTCTTTTGCACAGATGTTTAAAATATAAATAGACACATTGACTAACTGCAGTCATCCAGGCTTAGGTAGCTCCCGCTGCACCATAAACACTTCCCAGATTGTTACATTTCTGAGGTCTTATAGCCAGCAAGATATTCCTTCAGGTAAGTGTAGCAAAGTGCAAGAACTTTCCACTGCTGTCTGGTAATTTTGTTAGTTTGTCTAGTTTTTCTTTCTTATCGCACTTTGGAATGTCTTGATACATGAGTCTGTGTGTGTGTGTGTGTGTGTGTGTGTCTATTTCCTTTGGCTGGATCACTAGACGTCAGGCGTCATTAAGATACATCTCTAGTAAGGACAGCCTTTCCAGGAACGGGAGGGCCACATGGGTGTTTGGAAGGACAGTGTGCCTTCAAGGTAAACCCGTTAGGAACTGGATAAACTGCGGCCCGCCCATGCAGCATCTCTGGATCCTCCGTTTCCCATCTGTTAACGTTTATCAAGCAAAGTCTCTATGTGGTCCCACTTCCCTGGATGTCCCGGTCCATCACTGCCCACCCACAACCTAACCATGTCTAAAAGCATCGACTCCAGGGAACATTCTGGCCCAGCACCAAGAGTGCAGACTGAGGCTGTCAGTCTTGGGTTCGAGCTCCTGCTCTGCAGCTTGCTGCATATGTTGGCCCCTCAACGGTGAAAGGGAGGTAGCCCGTAGACTCGTACTGTGTGTCAAACAGGCTATGACAGAAGTACCTAGCGCCGATGAGTGGCCATGCCAGACGATCCTCTTCCTCGCCTCTCCTGCAGGTGGGGAAGAGCACCATGGGCCTAAAGGCAACCTAGCACAACCTGCAGGATCAGGATCCCTGCAGCACCAGCTGAGACATTCAGGACTTGGGCAGACAGCACAAGCCCATCCTGAACTTGTGCTCATAGGCATTTACAGGGCTTTCAGCAGCTGAAAATCCTGTATTTAGGCGTTATTTTCTGGTTAAAGACACCAGAAAAGTATCAACTGTCTTTAAGGAAAGGAAATGGTGCCTCCCATCATGCACTGACCACTGCGCTGAGGCAACACGGGGTGCAGAGCTGGAGACTTGGCTGTCAGGGGGTGTGAAAACACCACAGAGGGGCTCCCCACTATAGAAACAAGCTTGACCAGATGAACCCAGAAGAGCTTGGCTGGATAATCCCTGCAGGATCTGAGAACTCAGATTCAGCTGCATTCCTGCTAATGACAGCAACAGCTTCTGGGGGTCACGGACTTCTGCAGCATGAATAATCTGGGGTGCACCCTGCAGCACAGCCCAGAGCCTGGCCTTTTCCTCAAGACCAGAGCCTTCACTGAGTGCAAATTCCTACAGCCAAGCCCCTCCTGGGGTGGCAGCAACTTTCAGCAGAATGCACTGTGTGCTCGGGGACTGCCAGGGTCCAGTTAAACACAGCTCTCTGTGGATGGTGCTAGTCCATGTGCTACAGAGAAGGTAGGTATAAACATGGCACTGAGGTTCTGATAAGAGAATGGCAGTATCTTACAGAAACTTACTAAGACACTTACAGACACACACCAGAACAATGCAGAAGGTTGGGACCAGCAGGTGGCATGGTGGTTAAGATGGCTGGATTCCTACATGGCCAACCACAATTTGAGTCCCAGACCCAGTGGCTTGAAACTCATGCCAGGCATGTGTGTATGCATGCCCAAAATCCCTAGAGGAGAATGGAGGAGATGGGACTGCAGCATTGCCAATCTCCCTGGGGGATGATTTCTCATTTCCCCTCTCTCTGTTTCTCTCCTTTATAACGAGTACACATGCCCTATGTCGAACACTTAAAAACAGGGAAAAAAGAGAACGCTGCAGAAGGTAGAAGCTGGGGCTGTGGCTGTGACAAGGATGCCATAGTTCACAATGCAGAGCTGCATGTGGGACACACGGGCTTCATCCCACTGTTCTATTTTCGTGTAGGCTCTAAATTCTCTGCAGAAAAAAGCCTAAAAGCTCCTTCCTCCCTTTATTCTTGTGCTACTAGAATAAAGCGTGTTCTAAGACCTGTCTAATCTCACTGGAAGACCTGAACCAAGGCATTTCTTACCAAACGTGAAATTCAGTACAGAAAGCAACCCTCCTTTGCTCCCTTTTTCTAGAACAGGGGTTCTCAGAGGGAGTTGGCTAGGGTAGGGTAGGGTGGATGCATTTTGAACCTCCATCCCCGACCTTTGGTAGTGCCTGAGGCATTTCTGGTGGTGAGAACTAGCGTGTGTGGCACTACTGTCACCTAGCAGTGGATGCCTGAGAAGCTGCTATACCTATGATGCACGGGACAGCCCCTAGAACCAAGTACTGTCCACCTCTGATGTCAATGATGGGGCCTTGGAGCAGGGAAGATCTGTGCTGGGGGATAAGGAAGCAGTCTGATGGCGACACATCACGGGGAAGTAGAGGCAGGCTTGCAAGGGGCTTCCACCAGCACCACCAGGGACAACATAAAAACGAGTGATAGGAATGAGTTACCGGCCACTGAATATAATGACGACTGTCTTTACTGAGGGAATAAATGCACACGCAGTGGAAAGAAGGTGTTCGTACAGTATGCCAGCTCAAAAATGCAGGATGATAGAGCCAGAGAAACCAGACAAAAATCATCAATCCACGACAAAACTAGCTGATGAAAGTCTGCTGGGAGCAGAGTGCAACAATCTTATATGATCTTCCTTCAATTACTTCTTTTAAAAATTTTTTTATTTATCTGTTTATTTGTTGTGATTTTCAACCCATCAGGTCCAGGACTTGAACCATGGTTGGCCATGTAGGAATCCAGCACCTTAACCACTACAACACCTGCTGGCCCCAATTACTTCTTAATTACGAAGGAAAAACAGTAACATTGCAACGAGAAACTTAGCAGAGGAGCACCCTACCCGATGAATGAATACCATCACTGGTCGAAACTGGACAAACCAGCGCTATGAGTTTGCTGAAATGACGCATGGACAGGACCCCACCCTCCTTTGTGGGCCCCAAGGGACCCTGACGAACTGCCACACATACCAAAGAGATCCTTTATGGAATAACTGAGATGTGGAAAAGTGAGGAACATTCCGTACTAGGGGAAGTTAGAGGTGTGAGAAAAAATGCAGCTGGCTTGTGACGCAGAAATAAGGAATACCATAGGTTGAACACTGTACCTGGTAACATTAAATACCCCAGTTTTGAGAGCTGTGCTGTGCCGTGCTATCTGAGTGAATAACCCTGACTTGAAGAAACAGATCTCAGGTATTCAGGGGTGAAGGAACTCGAAGTCTATAAATTAGTTTCAAATGGTTGAGAGAAAGGAAAACTGAGATGTGTATATATATGTACACGATCATGTATGTATTTCTCCCTACATATACCTAGGCATAAGAAAAGTGATTTAAAATGTAGCAAAATGTTAGTGATTTTGCAAACATGGTAATGGGTATATGAAGGCCCATTATTAGTTCTCTGTGGGCTTAAAATTATTCCAAAATAAAAAGTTAAAAGCACATTATTTGGAAATAGTACAAAGATTTCGAGTGGCTTCACACTGCCAACAGTTCTTGCCAGAACGAGAAGGTACAGCGTGAACGGCGGAGGGTCATGTTAGCTGCCGTTTCACCAGGAGCATCTCGGCCCTCTCCTCTGGCAGCTGCCTTCACTCTCCTGAGTACTTAAGATCCTAAATATGCAGCAACCGTGTGGCTCCTTCACGGCTTCATGTGTCACTGGGTTCAATCAAACATCCCGAGTGTGAGGGCAGTGCTTTGAGAACTCAGAGCCAGATGGGGGGCCTGCAGGTGGGTGTCTGTACCTGCCCAGCCGACCACCACAGCCCCTCACCCATGCCTGTGCTCAGACTTAGAGACAGTAAGTGACGCCCCATTACCTTCTCTTCCATCTTTTATTGGAGGGGGAGCCCCTCCAGGGAGTTGGTGTCACAGTGCTAACACACTGCTCAAGGGAGGCTGGACCCACATAAACGATCAGGTGGTGGGCTTCCCGGTCAACCTGTACCGGCCAGGTGTACACCCATGATTCCCCAGCTGGCTGGGGAGGCTGGGGCTGGGGCAGAAGGTGGTGTATAACCCTGTTGAGAGGGCCACTCTTTCTTTGTCTCTCTTATGAAACAGACAGGCAATTTTTTGTTTGCTTTTTTTTTTTTTTTAAACAATGTGAAACTCATCAAACATAATGAGTCTGCTTTTAAGGTAATGTCTTGTCTTCATCAGGACAATCTGACCTCACATCTCATTTCAAAGTGTGCAATTGCTCATGGTCATTTAGCTTCAGAAAAGGTCTGGCCCGGGCCCATCTGTATGCAGGACAGTTCTGACCGTTAGTTTCTGAGAAAGGAAAACCAGCGGCAGCCTCCTTAGAACCAGCTGTGCTAGTAGCGCCCTGGGACGGCAAAACAATAGACAGTCTCTGTGCAGCCCACGGCCCACCACCGCCTGGCCAAGGGTGGGCTCACAGCTGGACAGAGGGACAGCAGCAGACAGGTGGGGGCTGGGTCTGAGATGGGGAGCTCCTGGTAAACGAAGACCGGCAAGTTTACAGAAGTTTAGAAATTCAAGGGGACGCACAGGTGCTCAGAACACAGAGGCCGTGAGGAGGCTGCAGCCCTCAGACCCTCCTCAGTTCTAGACAACACGAATGAGGAGCTGTGACCCAGAGTTCACAGACGGGGCTGCTGCATAGGGCTGTGATTTTATTTAATGAGGATAATCAAAAAATTTTTTTCCTTAGGTTTTTGCCATAGGGTATATATACTCACCAGAGAGAGATAGAGAAAGGGAGAGTGAGAAATCAGCCCCTCCGGGGTTCGATTTGTCGATGGCCAATGCCACAATCTCTTTTCTTCCATCTCTTCCTAGGATTTTGGTTATGCACACACACACACACACACACACACGTGCACGCACACATGCTTGGAGTGATTTTCAAGCCACAGGGTCTGGGACTCAAACTGTGGTTGGTCATGTGGGAATCCAGTGCCTTAACCACTATATCACCTGCTGGCCCCCCAACCTATACAGTGTTCACCCTCAAGCTCCCAATTCATTTTCAAAACACATCTGCTACAAATATGGTTTGCAGTCATTATCTTTACACTACCTGTATTAACTCATTTTTTTTGAAAGCAAACTTATATACCATTAAAATGAAGACTATATAATAAAAAAACGTATTGACAACCGATACAAGCTGGTCAAACTAAATTCTCACTGTTTGTCTGGAAAAAAACAGAAAGAATTCACTGGCCCAGAGGCTTCACGGTTTGCCATTTCTCCAGCCCAAATTCAGGCAATCCAAGCAAAAATCATAGGCAGTGATGACCAAGGACAGTGCCCGGCCCACTGCACAGGCGTGTCTGTCCACGAGGTGGGGAGAAGTGAGAGCCCAGCGCTGCCCTGTGGGCACGAACTCCTCTACAACCAGAACACTAAAGGGTTCTACTAAACACAAGCTCAGAAGGTCTAACGCCAAAAAGAATAAGTACCTGAAATTGACTGTGCACATCTTACCCCCATCCTCCAATCGCCCGGAGTTCTCAGGCCCAGAGAGGTTTCCAGGGCAGATATAAAAGCAAATGCCATTGCGTCACTCCCCTTTGGTTTGTCCCTCTGCTCCCAGACAGGCTCAGTAAACATCTAGAGTTTCTTGAAACTATAGAAACAGCCAATCACAATGATGGATGGCCTGGGACGCTGCCTTCACCACTCCCCAGGGCGCTGTCACTTGAGTCCCAGGGGTCCAGGCTCCTGGACAGTGAGTGTGTCCAAAGGCACACAGCACTGAATAGAAGAGTCGCGGCTGGTGGCCAGTCCCAGAGTGACAGGCCTTCACCGCTGTGTGATGGGGCCAGCCCGCTCAGAAACTGCTTGACGCAGCAATGACACCGCTGGGACTCAACCTATCCGTCCACGCACCCACCCACGCACCAGTGGTGACCAAAGTAAGTGACCAAAGCCCTACATACTGGAGCGCTCACTTCAGCCCTGCTTACACAAAGAAATGCAAACAATGGCACTGTCCGCCAGCAGGGGATTTGGTGAAATCAATCCCGACACATTACACCATGAAGCATTAGAGGGAAAGGTAAAAATGCTCGTAACTTCTATGAAAGATACACACGAGACCTTCCACAAGGCTCACCTCTGAAGAACAAGACTAGACTTGGGAACTGAGGAGAACAGGAACATCACTTTTAACATAGGCTTTTTCGTAGTGTTTAATTTTTTGCTTTCATTATGAACAAATATTGCTTTAATGATATATTTTTTTTTTTTTTTGCAGGGAGTGTGTGTGTGTGTGTGTGTGTGTGTGTGTGTGTGAGAGAGGGGTGTTAGTTTTGTGTTTTTGCCTCCGGGATAGACAGAGATAGCTTGGTGATAAACCATGGCCAGTTATTCCTCACTCTGGATCCTGTCTGCATGTCCATAGTTTACCAACTGTCATGAACTAACTTCTTGGGAAGGAGATGGCATGCAGGCCTGGCGGGAAGAACATTTTGGGACGAACACCGTGGGAAGAAACAAGCCTCTACTGCATTCATTTCACCGGGGGCCTTTTCTTTCAGAGGGGGTGGCTCTCAGCCCAGGCGCTGTCAAGTTTCAAAGGCTAAAGCTAGGTCTCACGTCCACAGCTATCACACCTCCCCGCTGCCCTTGGGTACCTGGCTGGGCCAGTGAGACGAGAGGGCAGTGCTGGGGCAGAGCCCAGCTCCCAGACTCCCTCACTGACCCTGGCCACAAGGTCAGCCGCCCTGGGCATCGCTACCTGGGTTTAAAAGTGCCATCGAAATGCCCAGAAGATAAAAGGAAGTCCTTCCATGCAAGGATGAGGCATAAAGAGTACATTTCTCTCCCAAAAGCAATCACAGCATTCTCAGCAAATCAAAACGAGCAAACAAACCAAAGTCTCACTTACGCTCTCTCAGCTTCCAGAGGGAAAGCTGGATTAGACAGACACAGTGTCTTCAAGAAGTTTGTGGAAAACGCATATTATGAAAAACCTATGCACGGATTTCAAAATTTCATGCCCAAATAAGCATACGGTAATTCCACTTTCCACCAACTTTTGAAGTCTCCTCATTACAACATGCAGTCACAACATTTTGTAACTTGAAAAGTTTATCTCAATAAACATTGCTACAGAATTAGAAGTGGGATTACCAGACGCACATCATCTCTGTGAGGAAAATTTTTTTTTTCAGTGTAATCACACTTCATACGAAACATTAAACCTAAAATGTAATCTGTAATTAAAAAAATAGTTTAAGATTTGAGTTAGATTGGGTCCAACTTGTCAATGTATTCTGAGTACACTTGCATGAGGACGGGTTGGGTGCCCCCTCATCGTCATACACTCAGCAGATATGCCCTGAGGACCCCAATGCTGGGGATCTGGTTCCTGGAATACCACCCACCAAGGAGTACCCGATGATGGAAGGTGCCAGAAGGCAAAGAACTGGTCAGCAGGAATTTGCAGGTGAAGGAACCCTGGTAGGCAGCAAGGAGGACCCCAGCTTTTACCCTGAAATGAGAAGTTATTTCACAGAGATGCCACGACCACCAGCTGGATTTCAAAGGGCTGTGTGCTGGGGGTGGGGGGAGAGAAGGGGCAGAAGTTAGAGAGCAGCAGAGTGAAGAGGAGGCTTCTGTGAGGAGGGCGTCCGGACGGGGCAGGGAAGCTGGACGCGGGTCCCCATGGCAGAGGCAACGAAAGGTGGCCCAGCCTTGGATCTGTGTGCCGAGAAGGTGTGGAACACAACGGAACAGGAGTGAAGTGAGCCATGGGGATCCTGGCCTGGGTGGCTGTGGGGCTCGGGAGCCATACACTGAGACAGGATTCTTGGAAGGGCAGGCTTTGAAGGGAGGTTCGGACAGACACCACCGGCTGTGGCCACACTGGGTCTGACGTGCCTTTTGGTCGTGCACGTGGAGAGCTGGAAACACAGGTCAGGACTTGGGGAAGAGCCTGGATGAGAATGTAGTTAACCGCCTAAAATGGGGTACAAAGCAAGGGGCTGGCTGGGACCCCCTCAGGGGTGATGCAGAGGTGGGAGGGAGGCCTGGCACCAAGGCCTGTGAGCCCAAGGTGTTGAGACCACAACAAAGAGGAAGTCCCCACTAAAACATCAGAAGGAACGGCTGGAAAAGGGAGTGGAAAGCCAGACAGACTCACAGAAAATACGAGCACGCTGAAAGATCTGTGCACGCAGAGCGCATTTTTGGTTTTATACAAGGCTTTTCTCTGTCGGCATTTCTTAAAAATAATTTCAGAGCTACTGAAAATGTGTAAAAAATAGTATGAAGACTCGGACTTGTCTTTATCTAGGTTCCCCATATATTAACATTTTGCACTGATGTTTGCAATAGCATATTCCGTACTCTCTTCAAGGCCACCTTGCAGTGTCCCACAGTTCTGGTTTGACTGACACCACTTGTGACTGGCTGCAGTGACCGTCTTGGGGAGAAGCATCCGCCTCAGTATCAGCTCTTAGGAGGCATGCGATGCTGTCTGGTCTCTTCCTAGTGAGGTCGGTGTGGCATACTTGGTCCGAGATCTGCCAGGCACCTATACTTCCATAAATTATTATATTTCTAAGCTCTTCCACCAGCTCCTGCATCCTTGTGATATACCCTTTTGTCTTTTTGTTTTGGGTTTTTATTGCCAGAGGGTGCATGCACTCGCCAGAGAGAGAGAGAGAAAGAGAAAGAGAGAGAGAGACGGAGAGGGACAAGGCGCCTCCAGTTCTCTCTCCTGCTGGTGCTGGGATCTGGGGCACACATGCACAAGCATCCAGCATGCTTTGCAAGCTGCTGGGGCAGAGAATCGAACCATGGTTGGCCATGCGGCCGACCACTTCGCCATCGCTCTTGAAGCACCTTCTAGGCAGCCCTGACTCCTTTAGAAACCAAGATCTGAGCATTAGGTTGAACCTATTTTTTAAGAATGAGGAAAAACAGTACCACAAGTAGAATCAGGCACCATAAAAACTCTGGGAGAGCCGTAAGTCTCTAAATGCTATCTGTTTGCTCAAATCCACTCCACACTCTCTTTGCACCCCTGCCCTAGTCCAGAAAGCCTGTCGGTTCTCCTGTGTCCACAGCCTGACTGCTGTCCCCGCACTCCTCCAGTCTCGTCTTTCTTCACAAGACAAACCAGGGGGGACATTTCAAGTTGCAAATCTGCTTTGCATTCCTCTGACACTGGCGGCAGTTTCTTCTGTAGTTAGGACCGGACTCGGCCCTGCACAGAAGGCCCTGGCCTCTAGGCCCTGTCTGTCTCTCCTTTCTCGCCACCTCCTGAGGGGCCTATGCCTCTGGTCTACTCCCTCTTTCTGGAGCACTCTCTGTTCTCTGAACCAGTCAAGGACTTCTCTCTCAGCTCTGCTGACAGCTCCCCCTGCACGACGGCCCATCCTGAAGGCACGTTCAAACTGGCCACGACTAGGCTCCTCGGACCCGAGCAGCAAAGGTCTCTCAGCGGACTCCAGGACCCCAGGTGCCCGGTGTCCAGGTAGTGCCTGCTTGTGTAAGGTGCCCTGGACACAGAAGAAAACAGGCATGTGAGAGAGAGAGAGAGCGGAAGGCCATGGCTCTGTGTCCTTGCTGTGGCCTGGTGGGAAAAGTTGGGACACGCAGACCTGGGGTCCATGCTAGGTACTGGCCACTCTGGTCTTCCCTCCTGGGTGAGCCTCCAGGCTGGAGGACACACAGGAGAGGCAGGCAGTGGGCTGCACAGCTGCAAAGGATGGGGTGCACAGCTGTTAGTGCAGTGTAGCACAGAGACCTCTGAGCTCTCATGGCCACACATTCATCAAGGAGCGTACGTGGTGGGTAGCCTTCTATGCAAGTGGTAATCTGCTGTCACCGCGAGGCAATGTGGCCTGATGTGATGTAATCACTGTGCCCCCAGAATACTGTGGCAAGGCCAGGCGACTTCCGAAGGCCTCTGAAGACACAGAGGCTGGAGTTCCCTGGGCCTTGGAGACCCGCGCCGCCCTGCTGGGGAGCGCAGGTTTCTCAGGCAGCCTTGTGCTTCCACAAGGGCCCTCAGGGCCACTCTCTCACCACAGAGAAGGCTCCAGGCACAGAGTCGGGGCTCAGAGGTCATAAACTCACTCCACTCTGAACATGGGCTTGAGCTAAGTAGAGACCCTTGTAGACAGAGCGATACATCTGGACTACGGAGCAGTCAGCACCACGGAGGAGGAATCTGGTGCCAGGGCCTACTCTGGGGCAAGAATTCGACACGTGATAGCAGCGACATCGGAGGCTCCATGTGGCGTTATTTACGGCACAGAGAACCCGACGACCATGCAAACACCCATTCCAGCCAAGTGGACAGCAAGGGACCAATCAACGCTCATCAATACCGTTCTCAGGTCTGGAGAGTGCTCTTTAAGAAGACATGTTCAGGAACACACAAAATACTTCTGGGATATCAACTCAAAAGCCATAGGGAACCAGCAGTTAGCGTAATGACTATGTCGCTGGACTCCCACGTAGTCGACCGCGGTTCGTGTCTCGGACCTGGTGGCTTACAACTCACGCCGGGCACATGTGCGTGCGTGCCCAAGATCCCGAGAGGAGAATGGAGGAGAAGGGATTGCGGTGTGACCATCCCCCCTGGGGGGTGATTTCTCGCTTTCTGTCTCTATGTCTCTCTCTGTCTGTCTGGCGAGCGCACGCGCCCTATAGCGAAAAACCTCTCCAAAAAAAAAAAAAAAAAAGAAAAAGCCATATAAAAGTACAAGGGTGAATCCTTGACTGGTGGGTTACATCCTGAGAAATGCACTGCTCGGTGCCTTGGTTGTTGCTCACACAACCTAGAGTACCACCAACCACACACCTGCAGCTCAGGCTGCACGGAGCAGCCTGTGAACGTCTATGACGGACCTGGGCCCACCACCATACACATGGCCGCCGCTGACCAGCACGTCATGCGGCAGTGTCCGACGGCATCGCGGCCTTGACGGACGCCTCGTCACTCACGGAGGGGCAGGAACTGAACCAAACCATGGGCAGAGGAAAACAGCTCTGTTCCTTTGTTTTTTTAAATCACACACGCCTAGCTCTTTTTAGACAAGGGTCTCGCCCTGTTGCCCAGGCCAGCCTCGAGCACTTGCCCCTCCTGCCTCAGCCTCCGAAGTCGCTGGGAGACACACACCACCATGCCCGAATGGTTCAGGATGGGCCAGGAACCCACGCCTGGCCTCCCATGTGGCCTAGACCTGGGGAGCGGTAGCATCTGAGCAGGACAGCCCACTGTGGCTGGGCCGACGTGGCCTTTTCACATGTTAAAATATATTTTTTTGTGATGGTTCAGTGGTCAGGGCCGTAAGAGTCATTCCACTTACAATCCAACGTTAAATAAAAAAGAAAGTGAAATTACTTCCTACTTGCTCAAGTATCTGTGGTGCTCCTGCCATCCTTGGCAGGCCCAACACCCCCAGGGGACCTTCTCAGGGCTCCGTGGAGACAGGGACTGCAGTGACAAAAATGCTCCCTATGCAGAAAAAGCAGAGGAAGGTGCTTTGTCCCGTGGCGTTTCCACCGATGCCTTTTCAGGGTTTTCCTCCTACAAAGGAAATGGAAGATGCCGGAATTCTATAAATAGGGCTAGAAACGGCTGCCTCAAGTCCAGAGAATCCCATCATGGGGTTACGAAGAGGAAATGACCGTGGGGAGGAAAAGACAAAGCACGTCAGTCATCAGTGGTCGGCTCTCCCGGGAGCCGAGAAGAGCACCAGCAGAGCGTCTGCCCTTGTGAGCCTCTGCGGTGGGGCCAACGTCTGTCTCCTCTTTCCTAGAAGCGCAGGGACTTGGCACGGCTGTCCTGGGAGGAGGGTGTTTACCAAGTTCTCTGTCTGCAGGCTCTCAAAACAGCCTCGCATGGATTTCTCTAGGGAGTCCTTTTTCAATGCTTTTAGTACTGAGATTACTTCTCTTTCATGCTAATTGAGAGACTAAGATGACAGCCTATGGGGGGAGGAGGAAGATACAGGGAAAAAGAGTAACTGAGGGTCCAGGCAGCTGCTACGTTGGTAATAAAGGTGGGACAGAGGACACTACTGAGGTGGGGCAGAGCGAGGCCTGGCAGGAGCAGGTGCAGAGACCATGGAAAGGTGACACCTGGCCCTGGGGCTGTGCTCCTCAGGGTTCTGCACAGTGTTCTCCATAATACTTTGATCTAACACTTGAGATGATGTTAGAAGTCCTGCAACCAAGACCCAATGGTTTAGCAGACACCAATGGTCCAGTGTGTAATTTTCTAACACATCTCATCCCAAGCTCAGGTGTATAGCCTCGGATAAAGCTCACTGCTCACGTTCAGCGGTCAGAACAGGCTGCGTCTCCACGCAGTGCCTTGTAGACTCCAATACCAACACCAACACCAACACCAACACCAACAGAAAAGAGGGGGGCATCTGACCACATGCGTCATAGCAGAAGCTGCCCTCTGGGCTAATCAGGGGAAAGTTCGTGGTCTAGTGATTTCTCTTTTCCCAATGAAATTTCAAATCGGAACAACACTTAGAACTAGCACATTAGTTTGCGAGGAAAATCATTTCTTTTCCTAAGAAAAGACGCATTCCTATTTGCTACATTTAGGAACTATCAGTGCCTAGATGCCCCTTTGTGCTCTGAACTCTGGTTCTGCATCCAAGCCTCACCTAGAGGCAAAGCCCAGATTTAGATTTTCGCCAAAGCATGGTGATTATTCCTGGGAAAGATGTAGATGCACTCAGTGATGACAGTTACAGTGCTCCTGCCAACTACAGATAGCAAGAGGTACTTGGCACTGGAGGAAGGGACCGGTCTTAGGCCCCTCGCACTTAGAGCAGTTACACTTTAAGAGGTATTTATAGTCCAGACTAACGCAGGGTTGGGATTTCACATGAGATTCCTGCGACGGCTTCCTGCCTAACGCATGGCCTGCGCCAGGTCATGAGATTGCATCACTCACTCAGAGGCGGACATGAAACACGAAGACACTGTCACGTTGGGGCTTTAGAGATTATTCTTAGGCTGGGGAGGCTGCAATCCAAGAGGCTCTTAGACACCTTGGTTCTAGCAACAACACCGGAGAAACCAAGCAAGGAGTGGCATGCGCCATACTGAAATTAATCATGGACAAGTCATTAGGTCACCGGGAAAGTCATGACTTGTTTTTCCATGTCTTTCTCTGCAAAAGTGTATCCTGACTTTCCCAGTGACCCTATAGCACCCTTTCCCAAAGTGGGTTTTGTGGGAAATTTCTAGATGCTGTATATGAAGTGGTTCTCTGATCAAACAAGCTTGAGAAGCTTTAGGTTAACTCAAGTCAAACAGATTTTCTTCCCTGTAGGATTTTTCAGATTCTCCAACAGCAAGGAAATGTGAATTTCCAGAAGAAGCAGAGGATGTATAATTGTCCAAGCTTACTGGACCACCGCCTCCCAACCCCCCGCATCTCCACCACCAACTGAAGTCCTGGGATTCCTTTAGACAGACTGAGAAACACAGGCGCAAAGCTCAGTCAGCTCGGCAGTGGGAAACCAACAATGCCAGACACTTGTGGCTCACGTAGTGGAGGACGGAGGGAGAAGCCCAGCAAGCCCCACTCAGAATGGACCCTTCACAGCCGCCCTGCTAGTAAAACCTAGGTTGATACGCAAGGACCTCAGCCACTGTGGCTGCCAGGAACTTGGGACACTCGGCCCAGGGTCACCCATAGGTTCCTCTGGTTCTATGGGTCCTGCATGTGTTCCTGATACCAAGCTATTCAGCTGTGTTGTAACAATGGGTTAACATGTCGCCCCCTCCCCGCCCCCAGTCCTGAGTCCTTGAAGGCGAGCAGTGTCATACCCTCCTCTCTGTCCCAGAGCCTGCCCAACAAATGCACGGCCGAGGAGCACCCGGTCACGGATACACGGTTAGACCCCCATCCTTTCAGGGCGGCATGCACGATGGCAAAAACAGGGAGTGACACAAGAATCTATTTTGCTCGTGGCGTTCGCTGCTTGCAAGGTTCAGATGGCCCTCCACGGTAATTAAATGCTGTGTACACACGTACTGCAGTCTACCAAGATGCACTTCTGCTTTTCGGAGCATGGCTGTGGCATACTGGGAGGACAGAGGCCTTGGAGCTCGGGTTCTGGGTCTAAGCCCCATTTTTTCCATTCATGCTATTGACAATGGGACATGATTTTATCTTCCCCAAGCCTCAGGTTCCTCATGCGTATCTCAGAAGGACTCGTCCTCCACAGAGGTGGAATGGGCACCGCTGCGGGATGGCCAGAGACAGCAGGTGCTTAGTCGGGCCAGGGCCTCCCCAGGAAAGACGTGAGCAGTTGGGCGTGAAAAGAAACAAGAAAAAGGATGGCAGCTTGAGGGATGCTGAGTAAAGAGGACTTTAACTCAAGCAGCCTCCTCTCAACTCCATTCTGTCACGGCCCAAAGACTGCTCTGAGCAGCCAGTCTGCACAACCAGTGGCCAACCGTGTCCCCAGGATGTGGGTTAAACTCCAGTTAGGCCCAGGTTTTAACGTCTTCAGATCTCAGAAGGCACCAGAAAAGAGCACACCAGCCAGTCGTGGATGTGCTAAAAGGCTTGTTCAGGGGCGCGGCGATGTCTCTAGACTGCTGGGAGTCCCAGTACCTACGCTGAGACAGTCTAACCAGGCGGGAGGCAGTGACTTCTTCACATGACACGTTCTGTAAAACAAACCACACCTGGCACCACGACTCGTTTTTCTGGCCGAAGATGGAGTAACGTCAAGGCACATCCGTCTTATGGTAGGTACAGCCTCAGAGACCTAATTGTGATCATTAGCAAATGTGTGTGCAAAATGCCACACAAGTCAACCCACTCAGCTCTGGACATTAATTTTTAAAACTAAGCAAAGGCAGAAGGGCTGATTGGAGCTAAGGCAATATTTACGCCTACCGATAACAGGGTCAGATGATATGACTAATCGTGTTTGCCTAGCAAATGGGAAAGCGTGCTGTAATGAGTCATAAGTGGCCACGTGAAGGTCTTTATTGGCCGAGCCAAGGGGACGTGCCCTAATCTGAAAGTCCCAAATAAAGATGGGCCTATTAGCAGCACCGTCCTCCTCCTTAGCCAGAGAGTTCTCGAGGCTTCTCCCGCCTCCCGTCCCCTTCCCCAAATCCCTGCATCCTGGTCGTACAGTCATTTCCACTCCCTTATGTAGACCTGTTCTGTGTCCCACACACTGCCTTCATGTCCTCTTCTCAGTACCTGGCTTACCAGCCAGAGTATGGAATGCTTCGCTTCTAGGTAACAAGCACAACTTCAGTCTCACCAGCTCCTGGGTGCAGAGAGGATGCCAAGTTCTGCGACAGAGAACAAGGCTATGAAGGCTGCCGTCCACTGCCCTAGACCCCTGGTGTGCCAAAGTTAAGTCTGCTTATGGTGGAAGGCCATCGGTTTGGTTTTGATTCTTGCAGCCAAATGACAAAGTGGGTGACACACAGAGTTCAGGACCCCTACATCCCAGTGGCCAGTGTTGCTGTTCTTTCCTGCAAGGGTGCAGTGGAGCTGAGTCTGGCCCAGCCTAGGTGCCTCATCCTTCTTAGTCCAAAGAGAGCTGTTCAGTCCTATGTGGGTGTCTGCAGGAGTAGCGGCTTCCTGACAAAGCGTCCTGGAGGGCCCTCGGGTCTCCTTCTCAGACAGATCATCAAGGAAGAGTAGAGCCAAGACAAGGCTCCCCAGCAAGTGAAGTAAAACCTTCCCGGCCCCTCGGGGAGCAGAGGGCCATTCAGTGCATGGGTACTGAGCTCTCACCGTATCCCAGACACAAAGACATCTTCCTTGAGCAGCAAAGGCTGCTGTGTGCTGCCTCTGGGGGTGATGCTTCTGCCCCAGGCAGGAGGCCGGATGCACTCAGGGTTTCTCCAAACCCAGCCAGGGCTGACCGGGGAGGCCCGAGGGGCAGAAGACTAGAGCCTGGAACCATCTAGGCAAGTGCACTTCCTGTCCGATTTCATACTGCTGGGCCTCGTGGCCTCAGTTTCCCCGGATGGAAATAGTCTCTCCCTCTCTCATGAAAAGTCGATCTGCGGGAATGACCACATGAAGCATCAGGATCCCCCTGACAGATTTCTCAGAAGCTGAAATGCCATTATCAGTCTAGTGCCATCCAAGTCACTGCAAGCCTCTCCCCTACATGCCACGGGGTGCAGAGATTCTTATTTACACTTTCCTGTGACTCGTACAGAAAAATGAGCCAGCCTCTTAAAGGGATCTCATTCAGCCTTTATCCCCCACTCCTTCCTATTCTGCCAACATCCACGGACTCATTCAGTTCTCACGTACCCACTTACAGCCATTTTTGTTTAAGGGCCTGCGTGCTGCCCCTTCCCCAAGGGTGAGGATGAAAGAGAAGAGCCCAGAGTCAGTCCACAGGGCTGACGTGAGGGAAGGAGGACGGGGCACCCCTGATGCTGAGCACGTGGAGAGGCCATGGGGAGACCTCAAGACAGGAGCTGGGTCCTGGAGCAGCCCCCCACTACCCCCACAAGGATGCTGACAGGAAAGGGGCCCCCCTCAAGGGCTCAGCATCTCCCTGCACGGTCTCTGGCGCTCGCCCCAGCCTCTGGACCCCATAGGAGTAGAGCTGCCCAAAGGACAGCCACTGTGTCCTGGTGACCTCAGGCCACTTTCATTTCCTTCCCCTTCTCTCCCACGGCCTGTCACCACCTGGCCCCTCCTCCTGAATGTATCCAGGTAATGAGGGTCATTTCAGAGGGACAGCAGCCTAAGACACACCCCGGCAATGCAGCTAACTTGTAGAAGCCTTATTTCAGTCAGGGCTGAGTGGTCAAACTAGCAGTTCTCGAGAGGTGGCAGTGACACCCCCCCCCCCCCCCCCGAGTCCAGCGGCCTCTCTGTGCAAGGCATCACTCTGAAACCCTGACGAAAACACTTCTCTGAGATCCGCCCCGGCTCCAGCTTGTGGAAGCCTATCTGGACACCTGCCCCAGAGGTCCTCAGGGAGTGTCCAGCAGACACGGGGCTCCCCACGCAGAGGCATTGCTGCATGTCCACCGAGCCCCGGTGACGTGCCTGCAGGCCAGAGTGCCTGCGAGGGATTCTAGACCACTCTGGCTACAATCCTCAGCAAGAATGAGCTCTCCTTCGTATGGGGGTTGAAACATCTCCACGTTTTCGTCCTGGCCCCTCCTCCATCGTGAACCTCACTGGGGAACACAGCGATGTGATCACGTTCCCACTGTCTTCTGACCTCACGGACTGAGTTCTACCCAGAAAATGAAGTGGCTTCGCATAGACCTGACACCCAGGGCACACTTCCTCTGTCCTCACGCTACTTCAGACCCTTGGCCAGACACCAGTCCAAGATGATGTCCCTGACTTGGTATGAGAAGAGGAACATCATCCAATTCCTTCTTCCTTCAGGCATGTGATACAGAGAGGCCCAAACATACTTGCCCCATGGCACCTTCCACCACCAGGCAGCGGGAGGAGGCCGGCCAGGGAGGTGCACACTGCTCACGACACCGGATGTCAGAATCGGGCATCGATGTGGAAATGCCCCTTGACCAGCTTAGGAACACCGACAGGTGGCTGTCTCCAAGTCGTGTGGAGTGAGATACACCCTCGAGCTCCACGGTCCGTTCTGCAGGGATGTGGGTGACAAACACAGACACCCCTGCTGGCTTCTTCTGGGATCTAACCCAGATCGCCCCAATAGACACCAGCAGCAAGCAGCATTCCCGGTCTCCTCCTAATGCTTGCAAAGTTGGACAATCTGTCGGGGGGAAGCTGGTGTTCTTGCCAGTCCCTGAGAGGGACAGACGATATTTTCATGGTCTTTTTTTAGGGTTGTAACTTTGTAAACAACCTCTGTGACAAATCCACAGACAGCTTGTCTGGGTCCTTATTTGACGCAGAAGGTCACCAGGGAGAGAGGCGTCCCGGCTTTACTTGAGGCACGTGACGAAGCGCGAAGCCCAGCCAGCACTGGCTCCCGAAGGGGGAGGCTGACCTCACCTTCTAAGTTTTGACGGTGTACTAATGCGGCCAGTCCCAGAGGCGCGTGTCAGAAAGGGAGCCGCCAGCAAACACTAGAAAAAAGGGATCCCGAGGGCATAGACCAGCAGATCCCCAGAGAAAGGGGACGGGCAACTGATTGTGCTTGGAATCGCAAAGGCGGGGAAGGGAGAGCGAGGGAGAAGAGAACGGCTCTGTGGGAACGGCAAAGATATTTCTAAACTACATTTGTTTTTGTTTGTAAAAGCCCAGGTCTCAGGCAGCTCAATAGTATCAAGACTACAACCACAGGTTCTGGATTCTGATGCTGGGTCACCCCCGCTCTTCACCCACGCTGGGCCTCAGTTTTTTCCACTACAGATGACTAGAGACAACATTTGTACCTAGTTCACAGGGTTGGTTTGAGGAATAAATGAATATATAACTAGACAGAGTGCTGAGAGCAACGCCTGGCACACAGAAACCACTCGATCAACATCAGGTGATGCCATGCACCGTCGTTATTATCACTGCATGGCCGCCACCCCTCATGGGCACATAACCGGGTCCTTCCTTCAGAGCCAGTAACCCATCTGGACTCCAGGCCCCGCCATCCAGGCAAGAGGAGCCGTCGACCTTTTTCTCTGCCAAGTTCTCTGGTAACCTGGCTTTCTGGCTATTTGACCATCTCCTCACATGGGGACAATGGCTGCTCAATGTCTCCTTCATAGATCTGTCTTAAAGTAGATGCTATAAATACACCAAGATGGCTCTCACCTTCGGGGTTAAGCGAAAACCCTTCTACCTTGAGCAACGCCATTCTAAGCCAGAACTGCAGCGCGGGCACCTCGGCAGCGCTGCCCTGAAGCCGGGTGCCAGGTCAGTTAAGAGTTTTCTTACCTAGAATTACAGAGTAACCAGGATGATCTGGTGCTGAAATATTTTTCAAAAATGAAAACTCATTTTTAAGACCAGATTTGTCATTTTTTAACCACAGTTATGACTCATTCTAAAACATTTAGATACATCCATAACATTATTAACAAGTGGAATTTTGGCCAATGAATTCAAAATCCTCGTTAGACTAGAACTAAAAACAAAGAATTCACAGTTTCCTTCCCTCCCCAAACAAATGAGCCCGCACATCTGCCCAGACCCAATGACCAAGCAGCCTGGGACTCACCTGCTTTGTGACAGCCTGGCTTGGGGGTAGGGAGCCAGGTGTGAGTGCAGGGGGACTGCCGGGGCCGCAGAGCTCAGGGAAAGGGTTGGGGATGGCCGGCAGTGACGAGGTCCTGAACTGCTGATCTTCTTCCTGAAGGCGTCTGTGGGGACAGAGAGGAATATGGTTAAAGCTGCCTTCCCCACATGATGCAGCATCACCCCGAGACACCGGGACACCCGTGTTCACGGTAGCACAACACACCATAGCTAAGAGGGGCATGGACACATGAATGGAGAAATCAACGTGCTTTCCACACAGGAGCGTACTTGTCAGCCTGGAAGAGGAAGGAGATTCTGACACGTGACGCGTGCTGGACAGGGATAAACCTTGAGGACCCGGGCAGAGTGAACTACGCCAGTCAGAAAAAAACAAGCACCGTCTGAGTCTACTCACGGGAGCTATGCCAAGGAATCGGACTCACAGAAAGTGTAATGGTGTTGCCAGGAGTTAGGGGAAAGGGAATGGGGAGCTGCTATTCGATGGGTACAGGAGCCTTCCTTATCCCTGAGGAATGTGCCCTAAGGCCTGGCAGGGCACTACTAAACTCCATCTATGGGGGGTCTTTAAAAAGTTGATGGATGATGCCAATTCCTCCGATTCTCCATCCTACCAGGATCCTGGGCATACATGTATATTCATAGCTCATTGCTGCAGGAGGCGGGTTTGAACCCCAGGAAGCCATGTGGGATCTGGCTTACTCTGCACAGTGCCTAGCCACTGTGCTATGCGGCTGCCCTGTACTTCAGTGTTAGTAAATTACGGAAGTAATTTGAGGAAAGGTCTCTCCAAATTTAGGAGCACATTTGCTTTTAAATACCAGATCATGCTGATGTTCAGGGAAAGAAATCCAAATGATAACATAATTGTCTATAAAATATTAGAATGAGCCACGGAAGGAAAGCTGCAGTAAACCAGAAAGGACATGGTGAAGTACAGGAACATGGTAAGTTGATGGGAAAATGTGTATGAAAAATGTATGCATGTGTTGCAATCTTTTTGTACAGAATAAACTTTAATTCCATCCCCACAAACTTAAAAAAATAAATATTTATTCTGTGAGTAAGAAGGACAGAGAGAGTGAGTCAGACAGAGAGATAGCACCTCTGTCTGTTCCTGACGCCACGATCCGCCCCCAGTCTCAGCTAGCCCGGGTCACGGGCACGTGAGTTCCCAGTGTACTCAGGGAGGCCTCCGGACATGAACCGGCAACCTTCCCATATGGGTCAGCCTCCGAGAACATCACGTTTAACTGCTGCACCACCATCTAAGCACCTCCACAAACTTTTGGAACACCCCTCATGTACGTGTGTCTACAGACACATACCTATGATGAGTTCGCTTCATTAAAATGGTTAATAAACCATGGTGAAAGATGAACTAGTCATCCATAATAAGACAATGATAACAATACGCTGTGATAAACGTTATGTGAATGTGCCTATTCTTCCTCTAAGCACCCCACTGTACTGTCCTGGCCCTTCCTGTGGTGATGAGATGATGATGAACTATCTGTATGACAGATGAAGCAAGGTGGGAAACAGAGCATTTGGATACCGTGTCAGCTCCCACTGACCCACCAATGGTTTTCTGGACTGCAGTTGAGTAATTTAAATTATGGAATGTGAAGCCCTGGAGATGGGGCCTACGTTATAGCTTCAGTTTTGCAAGGGAGGTAACAAAAACATGGTGAGTCTGCACCAACACTCTCAAACTACACTTGAGATGGTAAACTTAATGTTGGATGTATCTTTCCACAATTAAAGATAAAAAAATGAAAAGTTGCCATTCTTGGACCCAAAGGGAATCGAATCTCTTCTTTGTCAACTATTCAGGGGGCCCAGGAAGCCCCAGTCTGGTGGACTCACGTGTGTGTGTGGCCCTTCAAATGAGGCTCAATGCCTGGTAGGAGCTGGCATTTGCTCCAAATACCTCATGGGTTTTGTCCAGTGAATACTATAACAGGTGAAAAGGGTCTGTGGATGAGAGCATTTTTGTGAGAGCAAGCGTTTTTTAATGTCCTTTAAATGAATATTGTACTAAACAGGTGAAAATACCAGAAGGCTTTGCGTGTCCGCATCAGAACTGTGGATTAATTGATATAAAATGTTTGTTGGTATTGAATTAATTGGAATAGATTCATATGCTGACCCTCTGTCAGCTCAGATACTCCTGCATCACTGCCACCTCTCTAGTCCTCAGCACCTCTCCAAGGCCACCCCCTCCTTCTCTGAAAAGCACGAAACTCACTTATCATACAACTAAGCTAACCACGCATGGGGAGATGAATCCAATGCAGTTACGCAAGCAGCAGAGCAGTCAAGTTCAAAGTCAGAGCAGAAACAAGGCCAAGTATTCTGTGCTTCCATGGCTGAGGGTCTTGCTGACTGATTCCTGCCCACAGCTCCAGGACCTTCCGGGGAACATGGCCTCTGCCATCTATTGGGAGGCTGGCCCTGTCCCGTACAGACTCCACAAAGGGATGTGAGCCTGGAGCTGCTGTTTGCTCCCTGGTCTTTGCTCAGCATTCCTGATCCTTCGTGTTTAAATGCACCCCAGGGGGCTGGCCATGTAGCCTAATGGTTAAGGGAGCCGGATCCCATATAGCTGACTGCTGTTTGAATCCCAGTGAGTGGCTTGTAAAACAATCAGGCGAGCCCAGAATCTCAACAGGATGGAGAAATGGAGAAGGGATTGTAGCACGACCATGCCCCATTGGGAGGTATCGTTCGTTCTCTCTCTCATGAGTGAGTGCACTCCCTGGCAACTGAAAATAAATAAATGCACCTCTGAAAGCCTCACATGTACAGTGTGTCTTCAATTGGCTTATGAGAATTTTTTTTTTAAGAGAGATTTTTGCTGTACGGCATGTGTGCTCGCCAGAGACAGAGAAAGAGAGACAGAGAGTGAGAAATCACCCCCTGGGGATAGCCACACTGCAATCCCTTTTTTTCTCAGGACCTTAGGCACACAGGCACACACACCTGGCATGAATTTTAAGCCGCAGGGTCCAGTGGCTATGCCAAACATTTTGACCATGTTTTAAAACATGGTTGACTACATGGGAGTCCAGCGACATAACCCTTATGCAATCTGCTGGTCCTTGTTTTTTGACAGTTTTGATAGTTTGTCCAAATTAATGATCCAGTAGCTTTCCTGGGAGGTTGGCCATGAGGAAAATGTACTCTGGGACCATTTTACTTTTACTTTTTTTACCATCTGACCCTGATTTTAAAGGAAGACCTTCCTTGTGGACCAGGAAATGATACCCTGGTTTAAAAACACGAGCACTCACACGGCATGAAGGAAATCAGAGCTGTGAACTACAAAAGGCTTGATGGCATGCTGGAAAGTTTATGTTTACTGTTCACAAATCCCACTCTTTCCGTAACACTTCAGGTTTGGCACAGCGACCGAGAGAAGCATCTGACCGTCGTCATGTAGAACAAGACAGGACAGAGATACAGCCGGGACTACCTTCAGAACACGCTGGCCCAGCTCCTCGGACCAGTGCCTGACCCCACAGAATGGGGTAATTTAATTTCTTAAATAGAAGGCCTTTATTAACAGGTGCTTGCAGTTTGTTGACTTTTTGAAAAAAGTTAATTTGTAAACTTTTATTACAAATTTCAAATAAACTTTTATTTTTTAAGAGAAATTTTTGCTCTGGGGCATGTACAATCACCAGAGACACAGAGGGAAAGAAAGTGATGGTCATGCTGCAATCCCTTCTCCTCTTGGGATTCTGGGCACACACACACCTGGCATGTTTCAAGCAGTCAGGTCTGGAACTCGAACCACAGTTGACCATGCAAGTCCAGCGCCTCAACCACTATGCCACCTGCTGACCTCCAAAACGAACTTCTCAAAAAAAAATCTCAACTCGACTGTTATCTGAAACCATTTAAAACTCTTTAAAGCTGTACTGAGGGAAAAAAAAATAATAATTAAAAAAAAAACACACACACACACACAAACACATCTGTCATTACTAAAAAAAAAAAAAAAAACAAAAAAACACATTTCATTAAAAATAAAAACTCCCTCCTACACAGATAATGAAAGCATGCTAGTTATTTGGCCAATGGGCAAAAAGCAAGAACTTCAGGTCTTCAGCTCAAGTATCTATTTTTTAAGAATTTTCTAATTATTATTATATTTTAATTTGACCAGAGAGAAACAGAGGGAAGGAAAGTAAGAAAGCATGCGGAAGTGAGAAAGCAAGCTGCTAGGTCCAGGACTCAAACTCCATGTAGCGGTCAGCTACATGGGAGTCCAGCACCTTAAATACCATGCCACCTGCCAGCCCCTTTCGTTCATTTCTCATGGCTGGAATTTCCACATCCCCTTCTTGTTGGCTGACTAAACTGGATGATGGTAGAGGTAAGTCGGCATTTATTTAGTCCCCTTTGCTCAGTTTCAGGAATGGGCAGGTTCTTAACTGGTAGATCATCTGCTTCTGTCTCTTTGCCATCTTGTGGTTTAGGGTTCCCTGGCATCTGCACCGATAACTGAAGTTGTGGCAGTACTGATGTGGAGGTGCTTACGGCGTCCCATCTCCTTGTTTTTCCTCATCCTCTTCATTGCCGTCCTCTATGGACTGTCTTTGGCGGGAGGGCCTCTGCAAAATTGTGGTTGGTAACCCTGATACATATCCTGCCTTCCTCATCTCCCTTGTCCCCGGCACCCTGGTTGTCAGCACCCTCCATCACTTCTCCCTGTGTAGGAAGACTGGAACACTGGGTCCACGCCCACAGGGTCCGCATGGAGTAAGGGGGAGCCTTCGCCTGCAGTTGGACTTGCCCATCGGGAGCGCTCTCTGATCCCTCATTCTTTTCCTCACTCTCACTGTTCTGGTGATTTTGCTAATAACTGGGTGGACAACCCGTAGGACATGGGTAGTGTCTATAATGCTTCTTACACTGGAACATTTTGTTGTCCCCAAAACCTTCACCGTAATGGACAAGTGCAGCCAATGTGAGGCCACCCAGGCCCCTGCTTCCTGAGCCACTGCCCGTGGTACCAGGCTTGGGGCTGGCTGTGCTGTGGGCGGGACAGTGGAGGAGGCCGTGGCCACTGCTGGATCTCGGCCTCGCTGCTCTTGGTTATGGCAGTGGTGACAAGGCAGCTCCTCCCAGGGTGTGTCAGTAACCAGGCCAGAGGTGGCAGTGCGGCTACTCAGGGCTTTCTCGGATCTGATTTCCGCTCTTGCTACCAAAAGAACTGAACAGCTTTACTTCTGTTTTGACTTACGTAACAAGATACGGGCATTCTGATGTTGTAGTCATTTATAGAAGCATCTGTCTTTATGGAGTTGTTTTGAGCATTTAAAAAAATTCTTTGTTAACTTTACAGAAGTTCACATATCACCTGAAGCAACACTAGAGACTGTCCACAGATGAGACGACTCCCACCAGTGAGACCTCCAACAACAGTGAGGGTCTTGGGGGCCTCGGGGACCACACCAAGACAGTGGGACCTGGGGCTGGAGAGCAGACCCACTCCTCTGGGCCTTCCCCCCCTCGTCCATCAGCCCAGGATGGAACACATCTAACTTGGGCCCTTCTGCTCTCAGCTGAGACCCTCTTTTCAAGAATCAGGACAGCTGCTAGGGTATCTACCAAGTCTTCTCTACCTTCTCCAGGGTCCTGCACAGGCTCCGCCTGTCTCTAACCCGCTCTCATCCCGGGACCTCCTCTGCCCTGTAGACTCTGGTGTCCACTACATGGGGGCGTTTTTCACCCAGGCTATAGGGTCCCTAAACCTGAGACTGAAGCCAGCTTCCCCACTTGCCCACGATGGAACCAGTTATCTCTCTTATGTGCCATGGTTTTCTTTCCTGGGACTCAATGGTAGCCCCCGCCATCCACCTCATGGGGCCTCACACCGCGGGTGGCCACTAGAGCCATCACACAGGGTTGCCCAGTGGAGCCATCACACAGGGGCGCCCAGTGGAGCCGTCACACAGGGTTGCCCATACATAGGGAGTCTTAGTGGAGCATACACATAGGAAGCCTCCCAGTGAGCCTTCATACAGACGTGCCCAGCAGGTGTCTCACTTCATAAAACGAATCTTGGGCGATCCTCTCCATTTTTTTTTAATCTACCTTAAGGTCAGAAACATGGCTACTCATCTGGGAAGAGTCACTGAGAAGATGCTGGGCCAGGGGCCAGTGTCTGCAGTACTACAGGGATAGTTTGGCAGTTCTCTAGAGCAGGCTTGCCCCAGCCACCCAGGGACTTGGTGCAGGCAGCCCAGAACACGCGCAGCTAAGCTCAGCCACGCCGGGCCTGGGATCTTGGGTACTCAGCTCTAGCAAGGGACCAGGCCCTCTGGAGCCGTCAGCCTCTACCTCCCACTCCTTTGAGGTGCTCTAGATCACCATGAATGGGCAGCCAACGGGCGCCCAGAGAAGCTGACAGGAGAGTATTTCTCTCTACAGGAAGAACTCAGCAGGGTCAAGAACCAGGGGGGAGCTCTTGGGAAAAGGCTGGCAGATGCTGTGAGTTTTCAGTGGTGAACACAGCAAAACAAGGAGCTGGAGCCAGATGGCCCTTCTCCACAGACCCTCTGTAACCGCTCTGCCTCTGTCAGAGAGAACTGGCCACCTGGGCAAGACACGACCCAGGCTGCAGAAAGGCCAACCTGTCAGGCTGGAAAGAAAGCTCTTAGAGTTTCTGGAAAAAAAAGAGGCCCCCACCAAAAGAATGCAGTACTAAAAGGGCAGCCACCCGGCCCAACAAAGGCTGAGGGCACAGGCCACCTCAGGTAGAAGCCAGGGTCCTGAGACCCCAGAGGGTGGGTGTGGCCTGTGTCAGTCCCTGGCTCATCCTCACCTGCCATCCTTTCCCCAACACCCAGTGGTGTTTGGAGTGGACTTTCGGTGTCTCATCGCCACCCAGTCCCTCAGCTCGAGTTCACAAAGGTCTTCTTCCAACACATCTCAGGTGCGCTCAGTATCCCCTGCCCCAATCCTCTGAGCTAGAATCTGAGCCCTATGCTCTCTCCCCCCATCCTTTCCCTGTGAAATTCACGTGCTGACACAGTATGCTGCCCCTTTCCCCATGGCAACCTCATGCCAATCTTTCTCCATCCTTTGGTCACACTGTTGTCTTCGTCTACTGAGATCCTGGGACAGCTTACAAGTCAGCAACTGCTCTGCCAGCCTGGTTGCCCTCACCCCTGCTGCCCTCTGACTACAGGCAACCAGAATTACTTTGCCAAAACCCAGATCTAATCCCTTCACTTATTCGCTCAAAATCCTTCCCCATCTTGCCCCTGGGAAGGGCACACAAAACCCTTCACACCTGCCCTTTACCTCCCTCACCATGGTCTTAAAAAACCTCTCTCTCTCCATCTACCTGTCCACCCTTTGACAGTCCAGACAGAGACCTGCCCTGCTCTTCAATCTGCCCATCCACACAGAGATGTACCGCTAGCTTCATCCCCTGGGGAACGTTACAAGGCGATCCTGGGTGGGGCTGAGGCTGTGCTTCTAACAAGCCCCTGGGGGCACTGCTGCTGCTGGTCTCCAGATCCCACCCAGGGAAGTGGCACAGAAGGCAGTCCACTAACTGCACCAGCATTCCTTCATTCTCCCAGAGCATTTTTCCTCTGATGATTTTCCCACCTAGACCCCTACCAGGCACAGTGTCCAGTAAAAGAGGATGGGGGTGGGGTGGTGGTGCAGTAGTAATACAACCAGACCCATCTGGAAAGGTCCTGGGTTCACATCCCAGGGTCTCTCTACATATACTGGACCCGTGTCCATGATCTGGGCCAGCTGAGATGGGATGGACCTGAAGTGAAGACCCTATCAGGGTACTTCTCACCACTTTCTCCATCCCCCATTCTCACGGAAGAAATAAACTCTTACAGAAAGGTGTTGGGACTGAACCAGGCACCAGGTCCAAACCAAGTGCTGCCCCGCTAGACAACACACGCATGTCTACCTGTTATCACGTAACAGGACCGGAGCACCTCCTCCCTCCACCACAGGCGAGCAGAGAGCTGAGCCCTGTCTCTGTGGACAGCTCTTGCCCTCAGAGGCTCAGCCCTAGGTCTGGGGCCCACCTGACAGCGAGGATGTGTACGGGCTGGGAACGCTGCAGCCTCTGCCTCGGGGACACTTGTGGCTGGAGGGACCGGGCTCCCGAGGTGGGCGGCTGGCCGCGGGCGTGCTGGCCGTTCTGCAGGAGGGGCACCGTGTCCGACTGCATGCTGCAGGCCGAGTACAAGCTCTCCAGCGACGCGTTCATGTCGTTCACCAGAGCCTCCAGGTCCACATCATCCTCTGCAAGTCACAGAGAAAAGCAAAAGAGAACGTTAGCCACAGCGAGGCCTCCTCACATGCACGTCTTAGTGACCAGGCTGAAGTTTAAACAGCTTTAAATAGTACGTAAGGGGAGAAGGAGCCTAATGGAGAGACAGAGAGACATCTGCAAGGAACCAGGGGTATTACATTTACCAAGAGCTACCGACATCCCAGAGGCCTGCGTTTGGACCCATCTGGGCCAAGAGGGCACAGGAGGAGGAGAGCCGTTGCACAGCTCAGGTCCAGACTGGGCAAATGTCAATCCAATCCCATGGCCAGACAGTAAAAGGACCAAAGTGCCAATCCATTCTTCATACTTACCACAGAATCAGTAATTAATGTATCACAGGGAAAGCCAGTCAGCTGACAGAACTACTGCTTACAGCTGGGTGAGGCAGGGGGTTGCAGAGGAAGGGTTGGTGAGGAAGGGCTGGTTGACAGAAAATTCACTCCTTTGGAGAGGCGAGCAAATGGGGACTTTAAACAGTTTGTGGAAAAATGGAATCAAAGTATGAGTTTATTTTGGTGCAAAATTTTTTTGAAATCTACGCATAGTTTTTTGGTACATGCATCTCCCAAGAGCTTTCTGAAGACTGCTGGGGGAGACGCCTATAACTCCCAGCTGACCAGGTGTGGCTGTGTGGCCTTAGAGAAAGTCCCATGTGTAAACTATAAGACTTGGCAAAGATGACAACTGTGGAAAACACCTAAGTGATTTTCTCTCCAGAGAAAACTGACTGCTAAATAAGGGAGGTCAGTTTTGTATTTCCTGAGACCTCAGGGTGTTCACTGTCGGGAAAGAGGACTGTTACACTAGAAGGTGCAAATCTGGGGCTTCAGGAAAGCTCTAGAAGATATGCATCTTGACCATCACTTGTCTCCTTCACTCATATCTACTGGACATTTAATAGTTGCTTAAACTCTGTAAAACAATTAAGAATAATGCTGTTCTTAGCTCACCATATTAACACTTCAGTATTTTTATCTTTGTGGGCCATTTACAAATCAATACTGAATGAAATGCACAGTTCACCACAGTACACTCCAAGGCTAGAGGCTGGCTAAGGGGGCCTGCAGACCTGGTGGTCTTGTGGCAGAGCATTCTCTATATTTATAATCAGGAGAAACCCTGGATGAATACAAAGGCTTATTTCCCTCTCTTCTATCCTGCTTTTGAAATAAAAAAGAAATACAAAATTTTGAATTGGGATGAGCACTGTATTTGCTTAGATAATAAAATTATTATACTTGTGGTTATCTAACTTTATTTCTACTTTACTAAATTGTAACATGGACCAAAAATTCAATCTTCCAAACAGAGGGTTTTTTTTTTTTTTTCTGCTTTTCTTTTTTAGTTTTGTTTTTAGTTCAATTTTGTTTGATTTTGTTTATTTTTGTTTTCTTTTTCCCCATAGGGCACATGTGCTTGAGTACGAAAGAGAGGAGGAGACTGAGAAATGGCCTCCCAAGGGGATGGCCACACCGCAGTCTGTTCTCTTCCATTTTCCTCTGGGGTTTTGGGTACACACGTCTGGAATGATTTTCAAGTCACTGGGTATGGGATTTGAACCACAGTCAGCCACTGGGGAGTCAGCTACCTGCTGATTCCTCAAACAGAGGTTTCAAGGAGCTGATTGTCAGTAGGTGGTTAGAGGTTAAGGTACTGGAGCGATTACACGGCGGAGTCCCAGACCTGGTGGCTTAAAATTTTCACTTTTCTCTCTCTCTCTCTCTCTGGAGCGTGCACACACCCTATAGCAAAAATTGAAAGAAAAATAAATAAATAAAGGGCTAATTCTAAAGAATTCACTAGATCAAGTTTTGCCAATGTTACTATATGAAAATATGACCACAATCACATTCGGTTCTTCACACAATTCCGTACAGCTTGTATTTCCTCAGCTAGCCTATTTCAGAGAGGACTCTGCCTCTTCTACGTGTGTCACCACCTACTCAATTCTCTTGTGGTCCCACGAATCTAAGTGGATCAATAGCCTCTGTCTGTGAAAGGCTTTCTGCCAGGTAACATAAGTGGGAAAATCAGACCCACAGAAGCTTCTGGAATGAATGCTCAGATTAAATGTCTATTTGATGCTGAAATATCTTCTGTGAGGCTGCCCTCTGAATGGAATACTAGAAGGGGAAAGGAAGATGATTTTATGTAATAAATTTTACTTCACACCAATTTATAACATAGTTACTACACAGATATAGGTCAAACAACATGGGTGTCAATCAAGATACTAAAACAGTTTCCTTCCTTAAATAACCCAGTTCTAAACTGGACATTCACTTTGCCCCAAATGTTGGAGCAGCCCACCTGATCTCAAATTCATCTCTCACCTATGACTAGCTTCACTATCATTAACAAACGGAGGCTAGTTTTGTTCTAAAATAAATTCAGAAAAAACGAATTCGCATTTGGTTGATAAACTATAAAAAAGAGAATGTCTTCCATAAAAAGGTGTGAGGACCAGAAAAAGGCAAGCAGGACAAGGACGTAAGTGAGCCGAGAACTAAATGCCTTTTCCTAATTACCCCGTGACTACTTCAATGCCTGGTTTATAGCACCATCTAGTGTCTTCTCCACATTAATTAGAGAGGAGAGAGAACATGGGATTCGCTGTCCTCAATCATCATCCCTCCCTGCCCACGGCACTTCCTCTCCTTTCGGACTCTACAACTAGCTACCTTTGTGGCTGAGGGATGGGGAAACGTCCTAGAGGGCAGGAGGAATTCCAGGTCTCTTGAGAAGGAATCGTAGTGCACCCCCCAAAAAACAAACAAAAAAACACAAAAAAAAAGCAAAACACACTTGGACACCTGGCTAGTGAGAGAGATTTTAGCAATTGCTGGCCCCTCTGCCCAGTGTGTTGTGAGAGCCACACCAGCAACGCCGAGGGTGTGGTAGGTGCAGATGATGTCAGGTCAGTTGGGGTAGATGGTCAGACTTTGTTCATTTTGGCCTAAACCTTTGCTAAACCTTTCCCCAGGCTCTGGGACACAGGTGGGAAAAGACACTTAAGTCCCCTCCTACAGGGTCAAAGACTTAGGTGCTGCTACTTGGTCATTCGGGCTCAGTGTGTAAAAAGGATGAGAAGTGACATTTCAAAAACGACCTCACATAGGCTCGACATCACCTTAACAAAAGAAACAGTCACACTTTTACGTCACATCATTCGGGTCTATTCTGATCCCAGTAAGTTTTTTCAGATAGTTAAAAATAAATATATATGCTACTTTATTTCTGTATTTGAGACTTGTCATTTTATAGCAGTGACACAAAAATTAGGAAAAATATATTTGAAGAGTATGACTCTGGGCCGTGGGCATGCTTGCACTCTTCCGCCACGGTTTTCTCAAATAACGCTGGCATAGTGGTTACACCGCTGGACTCCAACATAGTGGTCTGTGGTTCGGGTCTCAGACCTGATGGCTTGAAAATCACTCCAGGCACATGTGCATGCATGTCCAAGATTCCGGAAGGAAAAAGGAAGAGAAGGGATTACAGCATGGCCATCCCCCAGGGAGATGATTTCTCACTTTCCTGTTTATTGTATCTGTCTGTCTGTTTGTCTCTCTATCTCTGGTGAATGTACACACCCTACGGCAAAAAACCTCTTAAAAAAAATTAAACACATCTCAAAGAAGCAGAAAAACAATGACAACAAAAACCCCGAAGTACTGAAAGAAAAATAAATAAAAATTAGAGCATAAATAAATAAAATTGAGAATAAAAGAATAAAAAAAAGAAACAAAAAGCTAGTTCTTAGAGGATAACCAAAATTGACACGTCACTAGCTAGACCATGAAAATGAAAGAACTCAGATAAATAAAACCAGTAATGAAAAAGGCAATATTACAAGAGATACACGGAAACAAAAATTGTGAGAGGCTACAACAACCGATTACGTGCCAGCAAGTTCAAAAACAGAGATGAAATGGACAAATTTCTGGACACATACAATATATCTAGATTGACCAGAAAGAAAAAGAAAGCCTGAATAGAACAATAACAAGTAATGAAATTCAACCAATAATAAACAGTCTCCCTAAAAGGAAAAGCCCAGGTTTCAAGGCTTCGCTTCTGAATTTTATAAAACTTTTCATTTTTAGGTTTTTGCCACAGGTGTGCACACTTGCTGGAGAAAGACAGAGGCAGTGAGAGGGAAAATGAGAAATTACTCACTGGGGGGATGGCCATGCTGCAATCACTTCTCTTCCTTTCTCCTCCTGGGACTTCGGGGATGTATGCACATGTGCCTGGTATAATTTTCAAGTTACCAGTTCTGGGACCCAAACCATGGTTGGCCATGTGAAAGTCCAGTGCTTTAACCACTCTACCCCCTGCTGGACCCTCTACAAAACTTCTGAAGAAGATTTAATCCCAACTTTCCTCAAACTATTTATAAAAATCCACATGGAAAGAACCTTCCCAAACACGTACCACGAAGCCTCCATCACCTTGATACCAAAAGCAGACAAGGGCATAACGAAAACAGAAACCACGGACCAACATTTCTAATGAATACAGATGCAAAAATTCTCAACAAAATACTACTAAATTGAATCCAACAGCGCATTAAAAAGATTGTACAGCATGACCAAGTAGGCTTTACCCCAGGGATGCAAGGATGGTTCAACATATGTAGAATAATAAGGGGCCAGCAGGTGGCACAGAGGTTAAGGCACTGGATCCCACATAGGTGGCTAAACGGTTCAAGCCCTGGGCCCAGCAGCTTGAAAATCACACTAGGAACTAGTGCATGAGTGCCCAAAATTCTGAGAGGAGACTGAAAGAGAAAGGACTGTAGCATGGTTATTCCCTTGGGGGTGATTTCTCACTGCACGTGTACCCTATAGCATAAAACAAACCCCCCCAAACAAAGAAAGTCGTAAATATAATACAGCGCATTAACAGAAGGAAAGATAAAAACCACATTATCATATCAATTGATGTAGAAAAAAGCACTTGATAAAATCTAACATCTCTTCATGATTAAGACTCTCAACAAAATAGGTATAGAGGGACATATTTCAACAGAATAAAAGCCACGTATGACAAACCCACAGCTAATAGTACACTGAATGGTGAAAAGCTGAAAGCTTTCCCGCTAATAACTAAAAGAAGACAAGATTCTCCACTTTCTCGACTCCTTTTTCAACACAGTACTGGGAGTCCTAGCCGATGCAAATCAGACAAAAGGGCAAAATAAAAGGCATCCAAATAGCAAAGGAAGAGGTGAAATTGTCGCTATTTGCAGACAATGTGACTTTATACCTAGGACATCCTATAGAATCCACAAAAAAGTCCTGTAAGTGATAAATGAATTCAGTAAAGTGGTAGGATACAAAATGATTACAGAAAAGGCTATAGCATGTTTATATAAACAATGGACAGACTGAGCAGAACTGAAAAAAGCAATTCCATTTACAATAGCCACACAGAAAAATAATATAACTAAGAATAAACCTACCCTAACGGGGGAAAGTATTTCCAAACTATGTTTCTGTTAAGCAAATGATAATTAGAATAATTAAGGAACTCACGCAGCTTACCCACAAAAAAATAATAATCCAATTTTAAAAATTGGACAAATGGGCTGAAAGACAACTCTTAAAGGAAGATTGTGAATGGTCAAAAAGAACATGAAAAATGATCAGCATCTCTTATCATAAGGGAAATACAAATCAAAATCACATTGAGACCTAATCCTAGTCAGAATGGCTATGATCAAAAAAGCAAAGAATGAGGCTGTGATGAAAAGGGAACCCCCTTCTACTGCTGGTGAAAATTTAAATTGGTATAGCTGCTGTGGAAAACAATATGTAGGTTCCTCAAATTTTTACAAATAGATCATGACCCAGTAATTCTACTCCTTGGTATTTACCCAAAGGACAGGCCAACAGACAGGAAGACACTTGTACATCTATGTTTACTGCAACATTATTCATCGTTGCTAAGAAATGAAATCAACCTAAGTGCCCAACAACTGATAACTGGACAGAGAAACTCTGTCGTTTGATACAAAGTGGAAGAATATAGGAAATTTAATGCAAAGTGAAATAAGTGAGACTATGAAAAACAACATTGTATTTCCCTGAATGTACACTGAAGATCTGAGCTCTATGAAAGAAATGGAAAGATTCTAACACATAATAATAGAGGGGGAAAGTATAGATACCAAAGTCTATATGGGAGAGAGGTGAGGTGTGAGGGGTGGGTGGAAGGGACTCCTTAACCAAATATTTATCAGATAAAAGAATGTAAGTTTCTCAGCTGAAAATGATGACTATGGTAATATCCTTGATTTGATTATCACAGACTACATGCAGGCTTTGTAAAGCCATCTTGTATGCCATAAAGATGTACAACAATTCAATGTAAATACATTATAAAATAAAATAAAATAGGAGGGAAAAAAGAAAATACACGTGAGGGCCAACCCCATAATGCAGTGGTTAAGCACTGTGTATATAAACCCAGATCTCACATGGCCTACTGTAGTTCAAAAAGTCCAATCTTGGGGACTTAAAAAACACATGTGGTGTGTCTACAAGCGTGCCAAAATTCTGACAGGATGGAGAAGTGGAGGAAAAGGATTGCGGTGTGACCCTTCCCCATTATGGGATGTATTTCTCCATGGCAAATACATGTGCACTCTAGCAATTAAAAAAAAGAAAGATCATATATTTAAATCTGAGAACAGGTAGCTTAAGGAACCGGTTTTTGGGGCCAGCAGATGGCATAGTGGTTATGTTGCTGGACTCCAACATGGTTGACTGTGGTTCAAGCCTGGACACGGTGGCTTCAAAATCATGCTGGACGTGTGTGCATGCATGCCCAATATCCCAGGAGGGGAATGGAGAAGGGACTGGGGAGTGGTCATCCACCCTGGGGGTGATTTCTCACTTTACTTCTTATTGTCTCTGTCTCTCTCTTCAGTGAGCACACATACCCTCAGGAAAACCTCTGAAAAAAAGGGAATTAAAAAATTTCACCATTTTAGAAAATGATTTTTGTTAATTAGCAACAACTGGACCAACAATCCAGTTCTTGGTCCAACCCAAAAGGGGAAGGAAACACAAACAAATCTGTTCGATCTTGATGCTCTTAATGAAAGAATGCAACGGAAAATTTAATTTATTAATAATTAATTATTAATATCTTGATGGGACCAATAGATGGCACAGCAATTATGTCATTGGACTCACACATGGCTGACTGCAGTTTGAGTCCTGGACCCAGTGTCTACAAACTCACGCCCAATGCTGCCCAAGATCCCAGGGGGAGAACAGAGAAGAGATTAACAGCGTGACCATCCCCCCGGGGGGTGATTTTTCACTTTCTGTCTCTCTGGAGAGTCCACATGCCCTATATAACAAACATCTCTTCACAAAAACGAAAATCTTGAATTAGATGAAAAAAATAAGATACAGACTAGTTTTTCTTTTCTTTCTCTCTCTCTTTTTTTAAGTAAAAGCAGGTTTTAGCAGAGACCGAAGAGACAAGAGCATATACCTGTGTTCATAACAACCAAAAGATAGCAACATTCCCAGTGTCCCTCAGTAAATGAATGGATGAAGAACTATGGTATATACACACAATTTACTATTATCCAGCATCAGAAAGGAGGGGGCTTCTGACACATGGAGCTTTGACATGGATTCAACTTGAGGACATCTCACAATAAAATGGACCAGTCACAGAAGGGTAAATATTATTATGATCCCTTATAGGAGGAATCCAGCCAAATTCATAGACTGAAAGTAGAATGGGGATGGGCAGGGGGCAGAGGTAGGGGTGGAGGCAGCATGGAATTGTTGTTTGATGGAAACAGAGTTTTAGTTTTGCAAAATAACAAACACTCTGTAGATGGATGGTAGCGATGGATCCACAACCATGTGAATGTTGTTAATGCCACTAAACTTAAAAAAGGATGAGATGGCAAATTTTATGATGTGCGTTTTCCCACACTTAAAAAGTAATAACAAATCCAAGCGGTTTTGGGGGTTAGGCTGGCACAGCGGTAACATGACTAGACCCATCAGGGAGATCCTGGGCCACATCTGGGGACTTCGCTCTACACACGTGTGCTCACGATCTCGGCTGGCTAGAGCTGGGTGTGGATCATGGCGTGAAGACCCTTTTGGGGGTGCCTCTGTCTTTCTCTCCCTCTCATAAAAGATACAGACTTTTAAGTTTATTTAAAATTTAAAAAGCCATTTTGGATTGTTTACTGTTCTCCAGTGTAGGCAAGCAGGATCTCTGTCGAGCAAATCCATTAATACTTGGGACCTAAGGAAAGCCCGTCCTGACCCATGCCTGGATGGAGCTCACATTGGACAACAGCTTAACTTTCTCACCCATGCTGACCCTGTCTGCCTCTTGCATTGCCCCTCCTGGTGGGTAGATGATCAGTCTTACTTGAAGCCCAGATACTGCTCAGGTTCAGCCAATACCAGGGGGCGGGGGGCTGTTCTTCTCAGAACAACTTCATAACTGGCAAGAAATTCCCCTCACACCACTCCTCTTCATCTTTGACGGAGCCAGCAAGCGCAGGAAATCTGGCATCCTCCATTGTTGAGATGAAGCAAGCCAGGCTGGCCAGGAGAGGACTGGGTTCCCTCAAGTCAGATGGCAATGTGGCCAGGGAGGCCAGGGGCAACACAGGTCTACTGTGGAAAAGAGTCAAGGGTCACTTCCAGAAAAAAAATTTCTCAATCTAAGACCTGGGACCTGGTCAGGAGGCAAAATAAGATTAGGGAAACCCCCAGGCCTTGGAGGCTGAGGAGGTTCAACACAGAGACTGAAGACAGCACCAGAAAATCTGGGACAGGCTTTGGCAGTTAGCCCACAGGTGACCCGAGCAGGCTGGTGTGTTCTAGGACCAGAACAAAGCTGTCTACTTCCTGACTATGTTGTACTAAGCATGGGTTCCTCTTCCTAACAAAAATCAGAATTTCCATGACAAACTCGTAAGATTTTCCACCCATCCTCTGGACTGCAGCAAGCAGTTAGTTTAAACTGTTCGTCTTTAATGGCTAGTGCAGTGCTCCACCATCAACGCAGGCTCGATAAACAGAATTCAGAAAAAGGTAGAAAGCTTCTGCACCCTTGCAGACAGCTGGGCCAACAGCCCTTCACCCATTTCCCCAGGGTGGACTAGTGGCAAAGGTTAAAGTCTAGGGCAAATTTCAGAATCAACTGTGGATCTCCTGGTGGCCAGGCAACTCCACTTGTAACCCTACCACCACCACCACCGCCATCCCTCCCCCCACATACACGCGCAGTAAGATAATGATTAATCACTCTGTACTTTGATTTCAGTGAGATTTTTTTTTAATCTATGTTTTAGGGAATTGTACAATAATGATATAAAGAAAATAAGGAAAGTCACACATTTTACTCAATGACTTCATGAAAATGTAAGATCAGACAACTAATGTTGGGCATGTTCAGTGGGTGTTACCTAGAAAAGCATGGAACGTATCCTTCCTTCTTGGATTTTATCCACCTGGTTGTAAGGAAGTAGAGGACATTGATAAGTCTCTGTAGGTCCTCTCAGACTGTTTATCTTCTGCACCGTGGAGCCTATACAATTCAGAAATGGTATTTTCTACTACCAAAAGATTACAGCTTGCCAAGCAAGGATCGAGGACCTACACTCCAAAAACATTCTAAAAGCACAGATTAAACTACATACTTTCTATTTGTACTACTAGAAGACACGGGTGGGGGGTGGGGGAGGGAGAAAAGACACATACCCACCAAATATCACTTGCAAAGGCAAAAGATTAGCTGCTTCCTTCTCAAGTCTTCTACCTGTTTCTTCTCAGTCTTCTGATGTCAATTCCTTATTTTGACATCATGAATGTAACAGAAGCTGGGGTACTACAAACTACATAATAACTTGCCATTCAGGAAGGTTCTCGTTTTCCGGCAACCCTACAAATATTAGTCCAAGAAAACTGGAATTGGGAGGCAAAATGTAGGTCATGAAACAAGTCTATCACTCACTAGCACCATACTTGCAAAAAGGACTTCTTTTCAAGGTAAATTAGACACCAGGGAAATCTTTATTACCATATTCCATGTTAACGCTTTACGATTCCATGAATTTAACTCCATAAATTTTAAAATCCATTCATTTAACCAATATTTTTCTTCATTAGACAAATATTTACTGAGCAGTGACGACATGGCCAACATTGCTACAAGTATTGGAAATACAGACATTAATGAATCAGACAACAACTCCTGTCACCTACACGTAATGAGGTTTTTTAAGCAATAAGCTTTGGGAAAGGATTACAGTGCTAAACATAAAGTAGCAAGGAAGGATGTGAAACTTCTTTTACCGCCTCTGAAAAACAATCCTTTCTATGAAGAAGCTACAACTGGCCCCAGTATGGTAGCAATTCATGGAGAGAAAAGGAAGTGGATATATCCTTTAGAACAGAAAGAGAGGGCTCCCAACTAAAAGGGGTCACCACAAACCAATGGGAAGGATCCCAAGACAGCATTTTGCAGGACAGGTTAGGAATGAGTGGAAGTGCAAGGACAGAGCACAGTTTGTATCCTCAGGTGAAGAGAATCTTGGCAGAGTTTGGAGTTCCCAGTTTATAAAAGTACCACAGAGGCCAGAAATTCTCCTACCAAGGTTACACTCACTGCCCGGCAGAGAGGAGAGTCTAAAATAAAATCTCTGTTTACTGGGAGGACAGTCAACGAGAGGGCATTCAGCTCTACGAAGAGCCTAAATTCCAAGGCATCAGGATGAAGAAAGTCAGCCCAGAACAGTACCAGGCAATTCCAAGAAATGGCATCGCTCCCAAAACTGAAATGCCCCGGAGACAAGAGCCAGCTTTTCAAGATGTGATGAAAATGCAGTTTAACTGGAAAGACGGGACATTCAGTATAGGGCACAAAAGCGGCATAAGCTAGAGCTGTCCCTCTCAAACTTGCCTGGTGTGTGAAACAGGTTCCTGGGACACACCTGCGCTGTCAATTCCAATCTCTGGGGATGGGCCAGAAAACAAACATGTCTCCTGCAATGGTCTCAAGGTTTGTGACCCTCCCTGCTCCCAAAGTTGTGTTTTAACATCTTAAACCCCAAGGTGATGGTAAGAGGAGGTGCAGGTCTTTGGAGGGTGATCAGGTCATACGAGTAGAGTCCTCATGATGGGATTAGTGGCTTTATAAAAGAGATGGATTGATCCTCCCTTTTCTACCATGTGAAGACACAGAAAGATGTTTTATTCTGATTTCTATAAACCAAAATGCAGACCCTCTCCAGACGCTGAGTCTTCCAAGGCCTTGATCCTGGACTTTGGGCCTCCAGAACTGTGAGACATACTTTTCTGTTGTTCCTAACCCACCCAGTTTACGGTATTTTGTTATAACAACCTGAATGGACTAAGAGAGTTTCTAGTTAAGTGCCTGTTATTTTTACAATAATTATTAGGTCGTAAAAAAGTCAGGATGTATTTTTGCATAGAAAAATATATTAAAATAATGTCATGTCTTTTCTGCTGACCCCATATTTTTCAGTCATAAGAAATCAAAACACAAGTATAATTGGCACCTCCCAAAACAACAGTCCAGACCGACTTAGAGATGCTCCCAGGGAAGTCTCTTTCAGAATCTGGGTTCTGACGGACACTTACTCTGGGGGAAAAAACATAAGGGGAGAGATGAGACTTGTGAGACACATGATTTTCAGTCTCTCTCTACAAAACTCTGCAATTACAATGGTGACGAGGAACAACCGCTACCCTTTTCTGAGCACCTACAAGGTAAGGTGCCATATTCTATGCCAGGCATATCTCCTAGCTCAAGCTGTTTCTCCTGCTCTTTTTAATCTTCCTACCAAAGCAACTAAAGAAGCACTTTTATACCTTTTAGATGGAGAAAGTGGCAGAACTGCTCAGCTACCAAGATAAAGAGTAACCTACACGATTCCACAGTTGGACATATTGCTTTCCTCTCACATTTTAACAATTTTTTCTTTCTCACTAGTTAATACAACTATTCTCTATTTGCATATCTTCCTTTGCACTGAGGTTGAGATTATAAAAGACTGGGGCTGGGCAACAGGTGGTGTGGAGGTTAAGGCTCTGGAACTCACACAGCTAACTATGTGGATTGAGTTCTATACACGGTGGCTTGAAAATCACACTGAGTGCGTGTGCGTGCATGCCCAAAATCCTGAGAGGAGACTGGAGGAGACAGGACTGTGGCATGGCCATCCCTCCAGGGAGCGAGTTCTTAGCCCCCCCCACCCCCCCGCCCTGGCGAGCACACAGGCACTACATTCGAAGAAGAAAGAAGAAGAAAAGGCTGGAGCTTCATGCTCTCTCACCTTTGCTTCATCACCTAACCTGGAATCTGGCACATAGTAGGTACTCAGGAAATGTTAGTTGAATAAGTGGCAAATGGACTCACCAGCCCCCATCAATCAAACTGTAAATTTTCCAGAAAGACAGATGCCCAGAAAGAGTTCCCAACTCAATAGAGGTGGCAGTATCTCTAGTCTTCTCATTTCTTGGAAAAATACCCACAGGGTAGGCCAGCAGGTGGCTAAATGCCAGTTTGTCTAATTCCAAAAAGGGATGGCACCTGTCCCAAAGGAAGACTGTTTTTGTTTTTGTTTGTTTGGGTTTTTTTGGGAGAGGTTTTAGCTATAGGGCGCGTGCGCTTGCCAGAAAGACATAGAGAAACAGAGAGACAGAAAGCAAGAAATCACCCCCTGGGGGGATGGCCACGCCGCAATCCCTTCTCCTCCATTCTCCTCTCGGGATCTTGGGCACGCATGCACACGCGTGAGTTTAAGCCACCGTCCGGGATCTGAACCACAGTCAACTACATGGGAGTTCAGCAACATAGTCATTACGCCAACTGCTAGTCCCCTAAAGGAGGACTGTTATAGGCCCAAGAACCTGTTTGCAGGATGCATTCCCCAGCAGGTCAGACTCATGCCTTTGTGAGTCTGAGCACGCCAGGCTTCCCTGCTTGTCCCAGGCTCACAGGAGCAACACCCAACAATTCTGCTCTACAGCGAGCCTCCATGCTTCCTCCTGACTGCTGGCTTGCCCATCTCAGCACAGGTCCCCTCCAGGAAGTAAGGGCAAGACAACCCTTGCCTCAGACATTTCCAATCTGGAAAACTCTGCTCCCCTGCATGCTCATTCTCCTGTCTCTCATGCCCAGGCCTTTCACCTCTTTTTACTTTTTTTAATTGCCAGAGGGCACATGGGCTTGCTAATGGGAGGAGGGAGGGACAGAGAGGGAGAAAGCACCCTCCCAATGGGGTGTGGTCATGTCATAATCCCTCCTCCTCCATTTCTCTATCCTGTTGGCATTTGGGGTAAACACATGTGCCTTCGTGTGTGTTTTTTAAGCTGCCAAGCCAGGATTCGAATCATTATGGGGCCAGCCCCCTTTCAATTCTTAAATCAGCCATGACTACAGCTCCACGCCATGAGGATTCTTTGGATGAAGACGACACTTCACACATCACTGCCTTCTCATCTCTCCCACCTGGGATCTAAAAACTGGCAAATGTGGGGCTGGAGGGTGATGCAGTGACAACACTGCAAGACTGTCTCACAGGAGACGTTTCTGGGTCTGCATCTGGAGACAACTCTGAGTGCACATTAAGACCAGCATTAAGACCTGACTGGCGGTGCTGTCACTCTGTCTCATGGAAGAAATAAAACAAATAAATGAACTTTAGATAAACAAAATGACAATCTGCCATCCCTTTAGGTGACAGGAGCAGTGCATTATGTAAGATCAGTCTCTCATACCCCCAGCACAGACCAGAATGGTGCATGGGAAGGCAGTGCCTGCCAGGGTACGAGGCACAGTGGGGGAAGGGCTCCATTTGCACAAGGCAGGTGACAAGAAGGTGCATTGTACAAGTCATTTATCCACTGCTCTCGTCTCAAAGGAGCACAGATGCACTCAGCACTCAGCAGAGCTGAAGTCGGTGTTAATTATACAGAATTCCTTGTCCAGGGCCAGCTGGTGGCGTGGCGGCTAAGGCAGCTGGAGCCCACATGGCCAACTGCACAGTTCAAGTCCTGGACCCAAAGGCCTGAAATATATACTGGACATGTGTGTGTGTGTGTGTCCATGTCCTGAAAGGGGGGAAGAGATGGAGACAGTGAGGAGGAGTACTTCCTCACATTCCCTTTCACTGCCTCTCTCCAGTGAGTGTGCACACCCTCTGGCAAATTCTTGTCTGCTCTATTAAATGCTATATATGCTAGTCAAAGGGATTAACACAGCTAGAGACAGGGGTAGTAGGGCAAGAACATAACACTATGCAGAATAGCCACACACAGCAGCCCGTACGCCTTACACCATACAGATGAATTAATGCTATTGCTCCCAATTCTCAGATGAGAAAACCAAGGTTAAATAAAGTGAAAACTCACGCCTGGCATCACACAGCTACTGACGGAACCTTGATTCCTACTTTGGTTTAACTTCAAATCCAGCATTCTTTCACCTACAGATTACAAACTGATAATAATGAAACAAAAACGTGAATCCTGAGACTGAAGAAACCTAGAAATAGAAAGATGGACACATATTTGGCATACATAAAACAGGGTGAAGTGTGATTAGTTCTGGGGAGAAGTGAAAAGCCACAGGGACCTGCAAAGGACAAGTAGCATGTGGAAGTGGTGCAGGCAGAGGCATCTGAGGAGGGGCCAAAGGATGAGGAGAATTAAATACACAGGAGGGTGAAGTTATATGCGGGGCTGTGCATGTACAAAGTAGGAAAAGATCAAACTAAATGGCAAGGGGCTGGCCTCATAGCACAGGGTAAAGCACTGTGCATCGGGAGCTGGATCCCACATGGCTGAATGCAATTTGAATCCTGCCCCGCCAACTTGAGAAACAGGTTGGGTGCTTTGTGTGCTCAAAATCCCAACAGGATGGGGACCAGCAGTTAGCGTAATGGCTATATCACTGGACTCCCATGTAGTCGACCGCAGTTCGCGTCCCGGACCCGGTGGCTTAAAACTCATGCCGGGCGCGTGTGCGTGCGTGCCCAAGATCCCAAGAGGAGAATGGAGGAGAAGGGACTGTGGCGTGGCCATCCCCCTGGGGGGTGATTTCTCGCTTTCTGTCTCTCTGTCTGGTGAGCGCACGCGCCCTATGGCAAAAACCTCTCAAAAAAAATAATCCCAACATCACCACACCCCTTTGGGAGGTGTTTTCTCCCTCTCTTTGGCAAGTATTCATGCCCTCTGGCAATCAATCAATCATTCAATGGCAGGATCCAGAAAGGCATGTGGTCTACAGGTGATGCGTGTGGTTATGACCAAGAAGAAGCAGGAGGTAGAGTGAGGCCTTGAATCAGGCCACTGAATCCCATCCTCAGAAAAACGGAATGGTGTGTGTAGACTGAGCTTCAAGAAGAGAACTCCGGGGGCCAGGCAGTGGCACAGTGATAATACAACAGGACCACACAGGAAAGATCCTAGGTTCTCAACCTCGGACTTGCCTGAGTACATGAGGCACATAGACACGGGCCTTTGATCTGGGCCGGATGAGAGCTGAGGGGGATCGCAACACAGAGACCCCACTGAGGGTTTCTCTCTCTCTCATGGAAGAAATGAAAACACTAGAAAATTCCAGGCCCAGCTGTGGCAGTACAGGCTGTAGGGGTGTTGCTGCACAATGCTGGGGGCCATCTGGGAGGGTTCTGGGTTTACGTCTGGGGTCTACCTCAGCACACCGGGCGCACTTGGGGGCCTGGCTGGCCCAAGGCTGGGAAGAGGATGGTAGTGTGAAGATCGCACTGAGGGCGCCTTCCTTTGCCTGTCTATCTCTTTCTCCGAAAATAAATACACTTTTTTTAAAAGAATTATTTTATTTAACTTTATTTATTATTATTATCATTATTATTTTCCAGTTTGATCAGAGAGAGACAGAGAGAGAGAGGGGAAGTGAGAAAGCAAGCTACCAGGTCTGAGAATTGAACCGTGCTCGGCCATGTGGGAGTCCAGCGCCTTTAACCACCATGCCACTTGCCAGCCCCAATAAATACACTTTTTTTTATAAACAAAGAATAAAGGAAAAGGAAGCAGCAGCAGCTCTAGCAACCACATCAGGAGTGACCAGAAGTGCAGGCGGTGAGAAGACACCGGGCCGGGAAGAGAAGCTGTGAGAGCCCGCGAGTGATACCCGGGGGACCCCGCTGGCCGCCTGCAGCAGCTCAACACAGACTCTAGCTCATCCACACATGGACCAGAAGCAGGCCGGGGGGGACCCAAAAGCTTCATCAGTACGTGTCTGCAACACCAGGGAGAGCTGGCCCGGACAGCACCTGCTGCCATGGGAGGGAGGAGGCCAGTGACAGTAAGTGTCCAATCAGGCAAACTGCCTTTATCTCCGAGATCACCCCCTGCTTCAAATAATCCGGGAGGCTTAGTTCAGTCATCACAGAGAACTAGTGACACTGGGAAATGCCCATGTGTTCTGAGGTAGGTAAAACCATTTTGCTATGACACGGGAACCAAGCTGGCCCTCCATCAGCAGTTGGGGTACAAGGAGGTTAGCCCCCAACAGGATGCTTGACTTGTGTACAGGTGCTTTTAACCCTGTAACATGCGAGGAGATGAGGAGTTTGCAGGATGGAAACATTTAACACTGATTTTCAGGAGCTAGAGCAGCCTCGTTTTCTACTTAGGGGAACTCTAAAGACACTCTTTCATCACTGATCTTAAATGAAAGAATTACCAATGTCTTAAGCTGTACCCTGTCACTTCTAAGGGTCGCACTTCCTCGGACAAATCGGCCTGTGTATTATCCAATCATTAAATTAGAAACGACTCACTGCGCATCCCCTGTGCCGGAGCCCCCACCCCATAGTCTGGACAAGCAACAGATACTCGTTTAATGAATGAATGAACAAATAAACGAATGAATGAAAGACACAGGACAACTGCAGGCGAGAGAAGAAAAGCACACACAAGGAGAACAGAACAAGTCCTGGATAAAGGCCCCTCTATTGAGCGCAAGCGTCCTGACAGCTGAAGGAAACGTGGAACATTAATGGAGCCCAATTATCCGCTAAAAGGGACCAGACAAAAGAGTGGCTGAACTGTCAGAGCAACAAGAGAGTGAAGGCCCGGAAGAGCCAAGTCTTGAAAAATGACAAAGGCTGACAGCTTTTTCAGCTCTGCCCCAAATGAGGACCAGGCGGAAGGGTGGATGTGGGGGAAGACAAAGAGCGCAAACTCCTCTTCAGGTGCCGTTTTTGTTCCTATCTTCCTTATTAAGACAAATGATCTGCAAAGTGGAAAGAGAGCGAGAGACACAATTAAAAAGGACCCACTGCTGAGTCGGGGTGGCAGCCACGGCGAGCTCACCCTCTTGATTGCTTGAGGCAGAGAAGATTCAATTCACGGTAAAAATCTGTTGGAGCCACCGAAAAATCGGAGGTGTCAAAAAGACAGGAAAATATTGGTGGGCTTGGGTAAGGACAGGGGTGCTAATCTAGAGGCAGAACAGCAGAGAGAGGTGAACTCAAAGACTGGATCCCACCAGCCTGGGTTCAAATCCCAACCCCACCACTCAGTGAGGGAGGGATAGAGCCTGGGTAAGTCTCCTACCTCTGGCCTTTGTTCCCTCTTCTATAAAGATGGAGAAAATAAGAGAAAATATGCCTCAGCCATGGGACATTTAGGTGGATTCAGTGGGTTAAAATATAAAGCCAACTTCATAAGAGATTAAGAACCTACTTTAATACAGGTTGACTATTCCTTATGTGAAATGGCTAGGACCAGAAATGTTCTAGATTTTTTTGTATTCTCGAATAATTGCACATAGGTAATGAGATATCTTGGGGAGGGGACCCAAGTCAGAACTCAAAATTCATCTGTTTCTTAGCAGCTTGCACACAAAGCCTGAAGGTCTTCTACAATAATTCTGAACTGTACCATTTTGACTGTGACCCATCTTTGGGGATCAGCTGTGACATTTTCCACCTGTTGCATCCCACTGGCACTCAAATTCTGGATTTTGGAGCATTTTAGATTTCAGAATTTTGGATTGGAGATGCTCAACCTGCAACAAGGAAGCCTAAACATAGAAGAAATAAAAGACAGAGGCAAGAAATCATGACACATCTGTCTAGTGAACTATCATACCATTATTTAAACCGACACTTCAAGAGAATCACTAGCAACATGTGCAAGTCCTACTATTCAAAGTGGCATGATCCCATTTCACATGCTTTTTTTAAAGAATTATTTATCTTTATGTATTATTATTATTTTCCAGTTTGATCACACACACACACACACACACACACACACAGAGAGAGAGAGAGAGAGAGAGAGAGAGAGAGAGAGAGAGAGAAAGCAAGCCAGCCACCAAGTCTGGGACTTGAACCACCAGAGTCCAGTGCCTTTAACCACCACACCACCTGCTGGCCCTCCATATTCTTTAATACAAAAAGAATGTGGACATTGTTATCTTGTGTGTGTGTGTTGGGGGAAATGATGGGTATTTTTTTCCTCCTAGTTTTTTGGATTGTTTTTGCCTCTGAACACTCACAAAAGGTGTTAAGGAATTGTGGAAAGGCAGTGGTAATGAAAAGCAAAACTATTGTCATCCTTGGCCTCCATATCCAACCAGAGACAATACTCACTACTCTGCAAGATTCTCTTGTACATTTCAGAAAAAGACCTTATCTTTGGAAAACAGCATAGTTTTCACCAGGAGGAATTAAGAGTAAGAAAACAAAAGTAGTGTCTATGATACATATATACACACAGACAGACACATAAAATGGGTAAAACGCTGCAGGTGTTTTTGTGGAAAACAGTAAAAGATGAACTCAATAAGAGGACATTTGAGGAATCATTATGCAACCTTGGTTCAAAAGCAACAATTAGGAGGAGTCATAGTGTTTTCCTAGTTGACTTTTTTGTTGTTGTTGTTGCTATTGTTTTTAATTTGCCAGGGAACACGTGTGCTGGACGGAGAAAGACAGAGGGAACGCGAGAAAGCACCTCCGCCATGGGGAATGGTCACGCCATAATCCCTTCTCCATCCCACTCTCCTTTTGGGTTTTGGAGCACTCGCATGCACCTGGCGTGGTTCTCAAACCACCAGGTCCAGGACTTTAACCTCGTGCTTAGCCATGTGGCATCCAGTCACCTTGATCACCAGGCCACGGGCTGGCCTGACTTCTTACTTCTTCCATGAGCGAGAAAGAGCACATCCTTCATGGTCTTGATGCCACCATCTGCCCCCGCCCTTCGGCCAGCTCGGGTCATGGCAAGGGCTTGCCTGGTGGACTCAGGGAGGCTTCACCCTTGAACAGAGACCCTTCCCATGTCAGACTGCCTCACGGAGTGCTGCACCTGACCGCTGCGCACCGTCAGACTCCTCAGGTGACTTTAACACCTTCTTTGTCGATCATGCCTCTACCCAAACTGCTGCCACCAGCACCACAGGAGGGGAAGGCCTTTGCTGACCAGGCTTTATTTTTGCTCTCTTAGGATTCCCAGAACCTGCCATGTGCAGGGACGAGACAGAGCCTCAGGATCTTTCTGAAACCCACACGTCTATTTATGGCACGAGTTCAGGCATTTGATAGAGAAATACCTACAACACACAACCCTAGACAAGGCACTGGTGTGGAACCTTCACAATTACCAAGACACAGTTACCACCTTCCAAACATCTGTGCTCTCAGGAGAAAGGGAAAAAATATCTAACACATCCAGTAACTCTTAGGAAGAAGGCAAGACCTACAGACCAGGCAGAGGCTCTCCTAAATTATCTCAAAATCTGACGTTGGATGGACATGGCTTTCATTCCCATTCCCCCATGGAGTGGCTGCTCAGTAAGTTACTGAACCTCTCAGCCTGAGTTCTCTGTCTACAGCCCTGAGGAGGAAAATGAGAAAGCACGCTGGGAGGCCTCGGCACGGCCCAAAGTTGGCGGCAGCAGAATCACACCACCGTTTTTTGCAGTAATTGTGCAAGATGGGTACATACACTTGAACAATCTAAGGGACAAAGTGATTCTTAACCCGCAGTCAGAGAGCACAGCTGTAACTGACCCAGTGACCAAAATCAGCCAGCCAGGGCCCTGGCTCCATCCCCTAGCATCTGATGCCATTCGGAATGGCTTCTTGAGGGAAAACACTAAACAAAACAAACAAAACTTATTTTCTGGCTCTGTTTTCACTTGTCTAGTTACTGACATTCTTTTCGAACACTGGTCTTTTCCACTTGGCAAACATCCTCCACGGAAATCCTGGAATATCCATTCTCCCGAAACAGCCCGTGCTCCAGCCTTATCTCTGTACTCCTGCCGTTTCTAGAAAGAGCAGGCGTCCAACACACCATGGCAATTAGAACTGCCTTCTGCTAACCAGTGCTTCTGGCTCGAAGAAACCAAGATGAGAAACTGAAGCCAGAAGAGTGTCGTACTGGGCTGGACAGACAGTCGAGTGCCAGGGACCAGAAGGCATTCCTCACATCGAGAGCCCAGTGTCCGTCCCTGTCTTCTTGGGAGTGAGTGCACCACCAACCCTTCCCCACCATCCCCAGGTCACACGCCATGTCACTTGCATGTCTCCCATTCAATGGGTCCTTCCACTCACCACCTGAGGGAGTGACTTCTCCATGGATCGCATGGGGGTGCCTGAGTATCATGTCAAAGGCTGAAGGATGAAAAACACTTAGATGGAATAAAACAACTTCCTCACATCTCATACACTTCATTTCTTTTCATTTTCAAACTAGCATGGTTCCCCAGAGTGCTACAGAATGATGTATGGCTACTGAAATCACGCCTCACTGATAACGAAAGGCCTCCCTGTCCTGACAGCTGCAAAGCCTTTGAGACAGGTGTTACCTGATCAGGAAGTTTCGCAGGTAGTGAAGGTAAAACCTACTTTTATTTTCTTGCTCCTTCATACCACACATCACTCTCTTGGCTGCTTTGTTTTTTAGGCTGACACAACCTTTGCTTAAAGACTCTAGGCATCTCTGAGCTATCACACCACCCACTAGACTTACTGAAGCGTGATGCTATTCGTTCCTCAGTAAATAGACTCACCCCACTGCCCTCTGTGACACGCTCCTGGCTCCTTCTGATGACCTATTCCCTCCTACAGCCAGCACCAAGACCAACTGTCACCGAGGTGCGCTTACAGGAACTCCGGGGACCTCTGCACCTCCCTATTTGCTGTAGGCTTGGATAACAAATATCCACAGTTCTGGCAATGTATTTTAATTAAAAAAAAAAGTAACCTTTTTTTATTATGCATTTGTTATCACTATGAACTATGATTGCACGTTTGTCCAAAGTTTTAAAATGCAGAGATTCAGAAGGCAAGTAAAGATCATCTATCATCCTACTACACACCATTAAACATCTTCATACATAAGACAGAAACAGAGACAGGGCTTTGTTTCTTAACAAAACTGGGAACATGCAGTATTGTAATCTGCTTCCCTGCTTTTCCCATGTGAGCGTTTTCTCGTGTTACCAGATATTTACCCTATCTAAATAACAGGAATAGTCTATCAAATGAAAGCCATGTTTACTTGTCCAGTACTGTCTCAGTTACTTGCCTAACTCTGAGGGAACTTGCCATCGACAGAGCTGGAACGGACACACACACATACGCACACATGCACGTGCGCACACACACACACACACACACACACTAGTGTCCTTGAAATGAATTTGAGTCAGAATGCATGGACATCATGGCCCCAGCGCGGTGGGTACTGGACTGCAGCGCTGACAAAGATGACCTCGTATGGAAACCCACAGGGCAGGCCTCACATCCTGTGCTCGCCCGACACCTTTCTAGTTCTTCCAGCAGCTCTGCAGAGAAAGCACTGTTCTCCCACTGCTCTTGACAGTTTAAAAAATGTATTTTTTTTATTATGATCAAATATATACTCCAGAGAGCATTTCGAATGGAACCTGCGTTCCGTGGCAGGCTGCTCGGGTTCTCACTTCCGCCCGACACTGTCTCCTCGACTTGGACACCTCTGGGGACTCTCTTCAGAGAGGGCTGTTTACTGTAAAGCCTCTTATTTCAGCTCCACGGGGCATCTCTGCTCAGTTATCCTCCCAGTGAACGACACAGCCAGACAGCTCAGCTTCACTCGTGGGCAATGAGCGTGACCAGGGACAACTCGTTTAAAGTGAGAAAAGGCCAAATTTGGAGTTTATTCATTATAGGAAGGATGTGGGTATGCAAAATGAAAAAGAAAGGCACTCCTGACAGCGTCTCATCACGGTTCCTCCTCCCCCAGCCCGCTAGCTCATTAGGATGGTGGGCATACACATGCACATGTGCCCAATACATTTCAGGTCAACCAGGCCAGGGATCCAACACACAGCCAGCCACGTGGCTTCCAGCACTGTGGTTCAACACGCTATTGAACATGCCATCAAGGCCGGGCACGCCACAGTTCTAAACATCCCCATTCTCCAAAATTTCACATCTCAAAATTGCCAAGGAAAAACCTAAATAGAGAAATATGATGTGATGTGCACTCCTCAGTACGTACCCAAAGCACATGAAAATAGGGATTTAGACGCTTGTACACCAATGTTCACCGCAGCAATGTTCGCAAAAGCCAAAAGGTGGAAAGCAACCCACGAGTCAGCGACTGATGGATGGATAAACAAAATGGACTAACTACCTGTGCAATCAACTCTTATTCGGCCTTAAAAAGGAGGGAAATTCAGGTTCATGCTACCTCAGCAATGAACCCTGAAAACATGCTAAGTGAAAGGAGCCAGTCACAAAAGGACAGATGTTACAGGATTCCATTCTCAGGAGGTACCTAGAATAGGCAGAGGCATCGACACAGAAGTAGACTGGAGGTTACTAGGGGCCGGGAGGGGTGATTGCTTAATAGGTACAGAGTCTCTGGGACGATAAAAAACGTTTTAGAAATAGATGCGACAATGGTTGCATAACACTTCAAATATAATTAATGCCACTGGATTTTATGCTTGAAAATGGTTCAAATGATAAATTTCATTTTATATATTTTATGGCAATAAAGAAATATTTTTTAAACTGTCAAGAACAATTGCAGCTATTACAACACTACCCAGTTTTAAAGGAAAATGTGTCCCTTCCTGCAGCGTGCTGCTAAGAAATGCACAAAGCGTTTTTAGCAACTGTCACACAAAAATAAGCTGCTTACATTAGGAGTGAGGTAATAAAACAGGAAAAATAAATCCTCTTTGCCAGACAGAGGGAGCAGGTCAAGAAAAGTCACAGCTCGTCTTTTACTTGAAATTCACGGTCCCGGGCAAGGAACCAGGTAACCCAGATCAAACACATCAAGAAACCCAAGGCCTAGTCATCACATCATCTGATTAGGCCTTGGAAATGAAAGCAGTGAGAAAGCAAGCACCGCACCTTCGTCAAATGCGGTCACATGTCCCAAGACATCTTGTTACAAAGAGCCCCGAACAGTGGGCCTGGTGTCAGGCACACATGGGAAGGGGAGAGCTGGCAGCTGTGGTGCTGTGGTGAAATGGAACGCCTGTGAGCCTGACTTACATGGGAAGGTTCTGAGTTTGCACCCAGAGACCTTTCTGGCACGCCAGATACACACATGTCTATGATCCAAGGCTGGGGGTAGATCACAGAATGGTGGCCCTACCGGGGTACCTTCCCCCCACCCCAGTTCATAGCCAAAATAAATAAACTCATAAAGAAAAAAGTGGCTAGGGGCCAACATGTGGCATGGTACTTAAGGTGCTGGACTCTCCCACATGGCTGAGAGGAGTTTGTGTCCCAGACCTGGCAGCTTGCTTTCTCACTTTCCCTCTCTCTTTCTCTGTCTCTCTCTGGAGAGTGCACATGCCCTATAACAAATTAAAATAAGTAAAAATAAATAAATAAAATTAAATAAATAATTCTAAAAAATTAGAAACACACTAGGCAAGGCGTGTGTGTGCATGCCCCAAATCTTGAAAGTGGAAGAAGTGGAGAAAGGACTGTGGGGTGACCATTCCTCATGGGGCTGCTTTCTCTTCTCCCAATCTGTCTGTGGCTCTAACACAAAATAATAAATGAAAAAGGCGGGAAGGGGAAGGAACCGGCTAGGCAGCCCAGGCTCATATGGCTCTGCCGCAGGCTGGGCTCCATGCTGGACTGGGACAGTGGCTGAACACCCCCAGGGAGGGAAAAGGCCTTTATACCACACAGCCAGAGAGCTGCAAACCCCAGGTTTCTTCATCCCAGACTCCAGGGCTGTGAGCACGCCAGAAGGGGAGATGAACACTCTGCACTTGGCCACACTTGAAAGAGGGATTTGTGCCTTTCTGTTCCATAGAACAAACCTCAGAGCTGCGGCTTCCTGGATTTCCAGCTCAGTTGGTTTCCATATTTTTCATGGGAAATGAGTGTCCAGAATCAGATACAAACACATCATGCTTTCCCCTTCTGCAAAGTGCCAGCTCGTGTTCTTTGCCAGTTTTCCTATGATTGTTCCTCTTATTTACAGGACTTGTAGAATTATTTTTTCTAATAAAGAGGATACTAACAGTGTGCATGCTATACGTACTGCAAATCGTTTTTCCCAGGCTTCCAAGTGACTTTTAGCATTTTCAATACTATTATATTTATATAGAAATTTGTATTCACACTTATTTTTTTCCTGTATGGTATGCTGCCTTATTTAGAAAATTATTTCTTAGCCTAAGAGGATTAAGGTAACCGCTCATTCATTTTTACTCTAATAAATAAAAGACAAAGACAATTGGTTCACTTTTATTTATTTAATTGGCCTAAAATGGTTTAGTGTGTACAGCATGAAGCAGCGTTCCATTCGGCCAACCCCCTCCACGTGAACAGTCCTGGCACTGACAGTCCCCACTGGGCTGTGACCTGTCGGGGCTGTATTTAGTCTCCATTAATGTGTGGGCCTCTTCCTGGAGTAGCTCCTCTCATCCTCTGGTCTATTTGGCTTTGAAGCAGTAACATCCTTTCTTAATCGTGACACCTGCTATGTGACAGTGCAATTCACTCATCCACACACCTGGTTCTTCAATCTGCTTTGTCTTACTGAGTTGTAGTCTTGCTCATTAAAGTTAGGATCCATCTGTCAAGTCCCACCACCACGCTGCTGGGAATCTGATTGCACCTGTACCCAATTTAACAATCAACTCAAAGAAGATCTTCACCATATTAAATCTCCTAATTTACGATCAGAGCACAGCTCTCCACTTACTCAGGTCTTTTTCATATCCTTTAGCAATATCTTCTAATGGGGCCAGCAGATGGAATACTGGTTATGTTGCTGGATTCCCACATGGCTGACTGTGGTTCAAGTCCTGGACCCCCAGGCTTGAAAATCACTCTGGGTGCATGTGCGTCCATGCCCAGGATTCAGGAGAAGAGGAGAAGGGATTACAGCATAGCCATCCCCCCTGGGGGGTGATTTCTCACTTTCCCTCTCAGTGTCTCTCTCTCTCTCTGTCTCTCTCTCTCTCTAGCAAGCACATGTCCCTAAGGCAAAAATCTCTCAAAATGAAACAAAACAATACAAACACAATATCCTGTAATGTCTGGTAACCTTTAGAATTTCCTCCTAGATAACTCACCATTTTTGCTACAATCATATTAGAGAATTCAAAAGTGTGTGGAAAAAATGGATTTAAAGTACAAGCTTACTTTGGTGAAAAAAAAAAAAAAAAAAAAAAAAAAAAAAACAGAAATCCAGGCATAGTTTTTCCTAATACGCATTTTCTGTGAATTTTATGAAGACCCCTGGTAAATGGGAGTTTTTTCTTCACAGTTCCTAACTATTTTACATTGATATACAAGAATATACCAACTGAATTTTGTATTTGATTTCATGTTATATTTGCTGCCTTATAGAAGCTTAAATAGTTTAAAAGCTGTCATCTGTGTATTTGGATAATCACATTATCTACATTTTATTTCTTTCTTCTCAAAGTTTACATTTTATTTATTTATTTTTTGTGTGTTGGCTAGGCCCACAAGCGACAGCAGCTACCCTTGCCTGATTCCAGACTGTCATGAACATGACTCTAATTCTCCTCTACATGTGGTAGGTTTCTGTCAAACTTTTTTTTGTTTCTAAGAGATTTTTGCCATGGGGCACATGTGCTAGCTGGAGAGACAGAGAAACAGAAAGCAAAAAATCCTCCTGACCCCCAAGAGGATGGCCACGCCACGATCCCTTCTCCTCTAGTCTCTTCTCAGGATTTTGGACACACATGCACATGTGCCCGGAGTGTTTCAAGCCACAGGTCCGGGCCTCGAACTGTAGTCAACTAAGTGGGAGTCCAGTGACATTGCACCATCTTCTGGTCCCCAGGTTCTTTTAAACTTTAACTCAAAGTTAAGGAAGCCTCTTTTCAATATTGGTTTGGTAAGAGTTTCATTGCTATTTTTTGTTATCTATTATAATGAGTGGAGAATTACATTAAATGTTCCTTTTCTATTGGTGAGGATGATCTTTTTTCTCACTTTAATCTTTCAATATAAATGTGCTCATAGTCCTTGCATTATTACAATATCCAGTTTGGCCCTAATAGTTATCTGCCTCATATTTCATTTAAGATAAACTGAACATGATTCACTAGTATCTTACTTACACTTTTTTAATATTAGCATGCAAAATCAGCCTGTATTTCGTGTAATGTTTGTTTCAAAGCTATACAAAAATTTTATCAGTGAGAGAAGTGTTCTTCTTCTCTTCCTCTTAACTAGCTTGTACAAAGAGAAATTACTTATTCCTCAGAAGTTTTATGTTGACTTAAATGACCTGAGCAGTTCTGAAGAAGTAGTATTAATTACTGACTCCATTTCTTCTAGAGTTATTTATGATTTTATATTTCTTTAAGAATCTATTTTGCTTTTACACTTTTACAGTAAGTTATTCATTCCTCTCATATCTCACTTCATTTTTTTTGTTTGCTTGTTTTTGTTTTAGGGTATGTGCGTTAGCTAGAGAGACAAAGAGAAAGTAAGAAATCACCCCCCAGGGAGGACAGCCATGCCACAACACCTTTTCCTTTATTTTCCTCTCAGGATTTTGGTTTTGCATGCACACATGTCAATTTTTCTTTTCTTTTCTTTTCTTTTTTCTTTTTTTTTTGAGAGGTTTTTGCTATAGGGCTTGTGAGCTTGGCAGAAAGACAGAGAGACAGAGAGACAGAAAGCGTGAAATCAGTCCTCAGGGGGGATGGCCACGCCGCACTCCCTTCTCCTCCATTTTCCTCTCGGGATCTTGGGCACACACGCACAGGTGCCTAGCATGAGTTTAAGCCACCGGGTCCGGGACTCGAACTGCGGTCGACTACATGGTAGTTCAGCGACATAGCCATTACACAAACTGCTGGTCCCAGCCCTGTCCATTTTTCAAGCTACAGAGTGGGCCATGTGGGATCCTACGCCTTAACCGCCACACCACCTGCTGGCCCCACCCACAGTTTTCTTGTGCTCCTAATGTGGTTTTCTCACACACCCTTTCCCTCCTCTGTGACTGGTTTTTTATTTGGTTTCTATCAATTCCAGTTTTTGTTTTTTTTTTAAAGAATTATTTATTTAATTTTATTCATTATTATTATTACTTCAATTTGACCAGAGAAAGAAGGGGAAAGTGAGAAAGCAAGCCACCAGGTCCAGGACTTGAACAGCAGTCCAACCACCATGCCACTGCTGGCCCCCGATTGCTGTTTTCAGTACTGTCTGATGTTCATTTTTTTTAATCACTTCCTTGTATATTCCTTAGAGTTAATATGATTTTCATTTTTCTCATTTCAATTTTTCATCTTTCTTAGGCTTAGAAGTTCAGTCTTACATAGCACTTTTGTAGCACGGCCTGTAGTATTCATTCTCATTCACCTTTAACAGCTGACATTTCCATCGTGATTTCCTATTTAACCCACAAGTAAAATAAGGATGTGTTTTAAACTTTCCACACACATTTCTGTGTGTGTGTGTGTGTCTGTGTGTCTGTGTTTTAATCTTTTTTGTCAGTGTCTAACTTAATCACACTGTGTCAAAGAATGTGGCTTGCTTGCAATAGATTGCTGAAAACTTGGTGCAGCTTTCCATAAATGTTGAATTTTACAAAAAGTTGCATAGATTTAGAAAAGAATCAAGAATGTTTGTCTTTTACATGAGCATTCTATACATAGCTACTGGGTCGTCAGAAAAGTCACGGCATAGTTTTGTTTTTCAACGCAAAAATGCATCATGACTTTTCTGATGACCCAATATTAATTCTAGCTTATTAATACTCTCACCGATTTACCTGAAATCACTCCTGCTGTCTTATTGTGTAATATAACTTCCTTTTTTTCTGCAACACCTTGTTTTTCCTGCCTTTTCTACTTGATGCTGTGTTTTTTAAATTGTTTTATAACTTTTTCTCTGAGGTTAGAAACTAAAAATCATCTGCATTTTCTTTCAGTAATTAGAGTAAACATTTTGTTTGTACCTAATATTAAAAATTCATAATCAGGTAAACTTTCAGATGTGCCTATAGTCTAGACCGGCTGAGAATGGGGTGGATCATGGTGTGAAGACCCTCTTGAGGATGCCTCTCTCTCTCTCTATTTCTGTCTTCCATGGAAGGAATAAATAACCTATAAACAAAACTCACCTATTTCAAAGCCTTTGTCGGACTTACTTTTATTGCATCTGTTCTAAATTGGTCACTGGCTGATATCATTAGCTGTATTTCTCAGCACAGAATTGCTTCCCATGTTTGGAATCGTTGGTCTGCAGACTCACTGGGGTGATTTTGTTCTTCTCCATCATCCTTCCTGTTCCCCACTCCCTATCCAGGGTTGAGTCAGTGTGGTCCAGAGTTGCTGCCTCGTGGAAGATATGGAGTTCCCACCCAAGTCACTGCACCTGCTGCAAGAATGCATGGTTCAGCTTGGCTGCAAGAGTGTGGGCTCTGCCCAGCTGCCTGGCCTTGAGTTCCCACATACTGTAGTACCTCCCAGGCCATGCACTTGCGAGTCTTCCAAACACGAGGGAGCTCATCCCAGTGCCTGGCTGGGCCTGGGTCTGGGTCTGCTCCTTGCCACTGATGGGAGTGACCTCAGCCCTTACTGCTTCTAGGGCCTGAGCTGCCCAGTGGGCAGAGGCTGTGCCCACTGCTCTGTGGAAACGCCTGTCCTGAGCAGCCTGAGCCCCTGTAGTTTCCTAGTTTATAGGCTATGTGTGTGGAATGACTGAGAGGTGGTCAATGGCATGGCCATGTTTAAAGGTGGGAACTCCTCAGGCCATTGGGCAGAAGTTGGGGTCAACATGGTGACATGTTCATTCATTCCTCCAAGCCCTGTTTGAGGTGCTGGGACATGTCAGATGTCTAGCTTCAACTGTCTGCTGCATAACCTACACAAGAAAGGAGAATTCATTCTCTTCTACACAGAGCTCATTCCATGAGCCACAATTTTCCCTAAGGGCTCTGCCTGGTAGGTTTGATGTCTATGGAACATGTGAGTACACAAGTTAAAGACAAAGGATGAGAGATAGCTTTTTAAAGTTCTTTCAATGTAACTGTTTTATAATTTTCTGATTAAAATATTAACAGATTTTGATATGAGCATTAATATGAACATTTAAATTATTTCAGTTTAAATAAGATCATACAATGTAATCATTAAAATTTTCCCAAGTTTCAAAGAGAATACTAACATATTTTTTGCCCCTGTGTCATCTTATTTTATGACTTTCTAAAATATGACTCTAAAATTATGCTTGCCATGGAAAATCCTGACTGCTTTTATTGATCTTCTAATACTTGAGAAACTTCATGGTCCAACCCAGCTTTTAATTTTTGTTCTTTTTCATTAAACAATGTAAGAAAAAAAAAAATCTGATCATTTGAAAGCCTACCAGCTCTGAACTCTTTCATTTCTTGCACTTAAACTCTCAAATAGCCCAAGCAATGAGCCCTGTGCGCTTTTCCCTTCTGCTAATGATCAGACAGCCCCCTCCTATATCAAACGTTCCATTTATTGGGCTAATTCACTAGGTAAGCCTTATCCACTCAGTCCTGTTCCCTTCTCTGCCACGTCAACCCATCAGAACTCAAAGGGAAGGACCAGCAGGTGGCATGGTGGCTATGGCTGGACCCTCCATGGCCGACTCATTAGAGTCCTAAACCCAGTGGCTTGAAAAGCATGCCAGGCACATGTCATGCATGCTCAAAATTCCAAGAGGAGAATGGAGTAGGCCATACCCCCTGGAGGATGATTTCTCATTTTCTTTTTATTTCCTTCTGGTGAGCATATGTGCCCTATAGCAAAACAAAACAAAATTAAATTAAATAAATAAAATTTTACAAGAAGAAATTAAACAGAAGAAACAAAGAATCAGACAAAGGAAGAGAAATGCCAAGAGCATGTATACACAAAACCAACTTAATTGAAAATGGGAACATGCTAAAATCAAGACGTCTACCTGAGAGGAGCTCAGAAGATGCGACACTGAGTCGTCTTTACGTTGAATTCGAGATAACTCACATAAAACAGACTCTGAGGTTTTCTGCTGGAGTTTGTTAGTCAAAAGGAAGTACAAAGGGGTCTTCAAAATGGTTATGGGAAACGTGTGTTATCCAAAAAGTGGACATGGATGGTAAAAACTTTGCACACCAAAATAAACTTATACTTTAATTCCATTTTTCCACAAACTTTTTCAAAATTATTTTAATATTTTTAAATGAACATATAATAACTGTACACGTCTGCCAGAGGTACATACTGTGATTTTTCAGTGCAAGAATACAATGTGTGATGAGTAAATCACGGTAATTAGCATGCCTGTCATCGCAACCATTTGTCATTACTTGTGTTGGGAACATTCAAAATCTTCCCCTTTAGTGACTCTGAGATGCACGGCCATCGATATTGTTGCCATCTATATTCTCCCCATAGAAAATCCTCACTGCTTTTAAGAATCTCCTAATACTTAAGAAAACATCCCTTTGACTTCATGGTCAGATCCCAGCTTTTAATTTTTCTAAATCATATCCTCTTTCTCAATAAGCCATTAAAAAACAATCTGATTATTCTAATGTCTACTGGCTCTAAATCCTATCATTTCTGGCACAGACATTTTGAAGTCCCCTCATACACACAGATATCAGAACCAACTATTGGATGTGAGGGCGATCTGGCTGCAACATCTGTCACCTCATGAATCGCCATGGTTGCTCTGGCTGATCTGGCTGGTGAGGCAGGTGTCCCCTTCCTCCCTCACCACTCCGTATGCATCCCTCCCAAAGCTGTGTGCTTGGCCGAAGAGGACAACCATCCCCGATAGAGGAGGGCCGTTCTTCGGTCAAGGGTCTATGAGTAGCTGCGCTCCTCTGCTAGAACCTCCAAACAAGCTGTCAAGGTCCACTGGAGAATATAGGGTAGTCAGGACCAGCAGGTGGCATGGTGATTAAGGCACTGGACACTCCTACATGGCTGACCACGGTTCTAGTCCTGGACTTTGTGGCTTGATCTCTCGCTTTCTCTCTCTCTCTGTCTCTCTCTGGTCAAATTAAAATGAAATGAATGAATAAATAAAATTAAATAAAACAATTAAAAAAAAAACAGAGAACACAGGGTAGTCAAGTTTCCAAAACTCCAGACACATCCATATGAGGCGCTGCACGTGACAGTCTGCCTTTCTTTAAAAACAAGAAACCTTTTTCTATTTTTTAATCTGGTGTCCTGAGGGGAAAAAGAAGAGCCAAGTGAGGCCCTTATTCCATTAGTGTCAAAAACACCCTGTTAGAAGAGGAAGTCCTGGCACTACGGAAGGCTGCAGTCAGGGGGCCCCGGCCCAGCGTCTCTGGGCATTCCTTACCTTGGTGATTCCCCAGTCGGTCAGACTGTGCTGGGAACCCAGGGCCCGCCAGGTCTTGTGGACTGTGCGGTGTCTGCTCCACCTTGTCCTAAAAGGACAACAGAGAGAGGCTCGCTCAAAAGAAGCATTTGACGCTTTGCGAATCACCGGCCCCAGCACTGCCTTCCTTCATCAGGTCCTTACTTCCTCTCCACCTACTTCCTTCTTTAGTTTTAAATGGCAGGTGCTTAAAAGACACTGTAAAAGGAAACAAATCTAGAAAAGGAGCAATATGTTTGGCAAGGGAGTTAGAAAAGTTACTCCTGTTTTTACGGTTAAATAGCTGTCCCCACAGAGAGAGGCAGAAAGAATTATTGCCAATTGCTCGACTCAGGCAATACATATAAAGAATCGGCATTCCAGGGAACGCACGCACTTACCAAGGCAAGTACTGGTAAGGAGGTGTTGGGCATTTTGTTACCTGGGACAGGAACAGCTAGAGAATTTTATGAACATCTTCCTCCACAGTATAAGGAGCATAGTGACCTTTTTCACACGTTGGGGGAAGATAAAAATTTTACGTCAGGGACCAGCAGTTGGCGTAATGGCTATGTTGCTGGACTCCCATGTAGCTGACTGCGGTTCGAGTTCCAGACCTGGTGGCTTAAACTCACACCGGGTGCGTGTGCGTGCATGCCCAAGATCCTGAGAGGAGAATGGAGGAGAAGGGATTGCTGCGTGGCCATCCCCCCTGGGGGTGATTTCTCACTTTCTGTCTTTCTGTCCAGCGCACGTGCCCTATAGCAAAAAACACTCTCTGGAAAAAAAAAAGTAGAAAAAAAAATTTTTACATAAAACTTAAAATAGCAGGTTGGCCCCATAGCATAGCAGTTAAGTGTTGTGTGCATTGGGAGCTGAATCCCACGTGGCCGGCTGCAGTTCAAATCGCAGTCCTTCGTGTGCGTGTGTGCCCAGGATCCTGACTGGTTGGAGAAATAGAAGAGTAGAGACTTTGATGTAACCATGCCCCATATGGGAAGTGGGGCAAATGGGGGCGGGGGGAGGGCTGCTTTCTCTTCTCGCTCTCTTACTGGCAAGCACACATGCCCTTTGGCAATTAAAAACAAAACTTAAAACACAATATTAAGCCCAAGCCCATAATCCTTAAAAAGAAATAAAAAAGGAAAGAAGCCAGCGTCATGGGAACATAACTAAGGCAATGAAAGATACATTAAAATGTGGGAAAAGAAAATATGCCTTTTATAGATATAAGCATATAAAAAAAGATAAGCAGTGATTAACTCAGAGTGAGGAGATATCAAATTTCTCTTGTAGATTTATGAAATCTTTGAAATTTTGATCATTCATATGAATTTCCCTTGTAATCAGAAAGGTTTTGAACTGTTAAAAGTACGAGATCTACACTAAAACCTAATAATAATATATGAGGGGGTCCTCAAAAAGTTCATGGAAAATGTATATCAAAAAAATTCCGTATCAAAATAAACTCACACTTTCATTTCAATTTCCACAAACTTTCTGAGGCCTCCTTTTAGACATCATCACAAATGTAGTCACTGACTTCCACTGGTCCCAGCCCACACATGATTAGCCTCCCAGTGCTGCAAACTGCTCCATGTGAGATGTCTGGCTGGCATGTGCCCGCCGCAGGCTACAACAGCCCATGTACACACAGAGCACGGCCAGGTTGAGTGCCCATCTCACAGGTTAACTGAGGCACGGGAAGGGTGGCTATCCTTAAACTCGCCATTACGCTGCAGGTCAGAGCTGCCCTGGGGTTAGAACACAGGCTGCCTGGCTCCAGAGCCGAGCTCCTTCCCATCACACTGCCCAAGAGACCTAAAACAGCATGCTGATTTCCACAGGGGTCTGTGCAGTAGGGATTGGGACCAAGACCTCCTCTTTACTGCTTGAATGCTTTCGAGCTAGTGGCTGCTCAGTGCAGGGCCTTCCCAGCTCACTCAGGCTTAGATTTGGTCCGTACTGTGCTTGAAGTGCACTCACAATGGGGTGCTCAGAAGGGAGCCCAAGGGGGAGATTCCAGAAGAATCAGCTCACCCACATCTACCTCTTGGAAGAAAGATGCTTGCTCCCTGGGAAGCCAAACTCATGCTCACATTTACCTTCTCCCAGAAAAATCTCAAGAAAACAAAACTGAACTAAACTAAGCCCTTTGGAATGAGAGGCTTCTCACTGGTTTCTCTCTGTCTGTCTCTCTCTCTCTATATATATATATAGATAGATAGATACATTTTTTTTTCTCTTCAAGAGAAATAACCTTCTGTATTCTTAAATCATAGGCATATTGGTTAATTACAAAAATCTGAATGCTAAAGAAAAAGAAGAAATAAAACAAAGTTCTCTACAATGTGCTATCAAAAACAAAAAAGTCATTCTGTGTATATGTGGCATTCAAATGATTCATAAAGCATAGATGCTGTATTTGAATCACATGAGGGTTTAAATGATCCTATTAAAAAAAAAAAAAAAAAGAGTTCTTTCTATTTGGGCCCAGATGTTGGCATGAATGTAAAATGCACCACTCCGCACGGCTGACCCACGTTGGAAGGTTCTGGGTTTACATCGGAGACCTCCCTGAACACACAGGGCATGTGTGTGCCCATGAGCAGGGGCTGGTTAAGGCTGAGGGTGGATGGCGGCATCAAGATCCTGTGGGAATGCTGTTCTCTCTCTCTCTCTCTCTCTCTCTCTCTCTCTCTCTCTTATGTCTCTGCCTCCCTCACTCATGGAACAAATAAAACAGCATTTTTTCCAAAGGTAATCATAATCATTTTCCACACCTGAGAGATCATCAAAACGTCAGTGAAAAATAAGTATTATGAAACAGATATGCAGATTTCAAAAAAAAATTTGGCACTAAAATAAACTCATACTTTAATTTTATTTTTCTACAAACTTTTATTTATAAGTGCCCCTCACGTTACTCTGTCTTACTACTGGCCTTCGAAGGTTTTCATGCTAACAGACATTTGTCCCATCAGCACACGTTCACGGTTCTAGAACACCTCACTGCGTGGATCTGCAGTGTTATTCTGCTAACACCCACTGATAAACACAGAGGTTAAGAATAGAAGCTTTTAGTTAGGAAACTAGGGAGAGAGGGTCTGGAGGATATGGTGTCCTGAATGAGGGGAAAGCCAACAACAGCACCCGCCTAGGCACTGAGAATGGAGGTGGACTCTCAGGACTGAGACTGTGGTGCCCTCCCAGCCCCCATACCCAGCAAGGTCTGCCCCGCTGGGGGTCACTCAGTGGAGTGTCTGCAATCCTACAGTGTTTGTCCATCCTATCTGCTCTTTCCCATCTAAGAGAACATTTTTCCTTTTTTTTTCAAAATTCTAAATTAAAACAATCTGTGTACATTTTTTGGTAATGCAATTACAAAATTAAAAGTTGGGGCCAGCAGGTAGCATGGTGGTTAAGGTGCTGGATCCCACAAGGCCAATTCTGTGGTTCATAGTTAGAATCCCAGTGGCTTGAAAAACATGCCAGGCATGTGTGCATGCATGCCCAAAATCCTGAAAGAAGAATGGAGAAGAGACTGAGGTGTGGCCATTCGCCCAGGGGATGATGTCTCACTTTCCCTCCGTCTCTCTCTGGCATGCACACATGCCCTATAGCAAAAAATCTAAAATAAACAAATTAATTAATTAAACTAAATTAAATTAAAAAGTAATCTAAATCCTCTGTAGTTTAAGTTTTTTTTTTTTTCTATTTAATTATTATTACTATTTTAAAAATTTACTATGAGGCATGTGCACTCACCAGTGAGAGAGCAAGAGTGAGAAAAGGGGGGAGGTAGGGAGAGTGAGAAAGCTAGCCGCCAGGTTTGGGACTCGAACAACAGTCAGCCATGAGGGAATCCAGCACCTTAACCACCATGCCATCTGCTGGCCCCAGATAAGAGCATCTTAGTGGACTCTGCAACTTTATCATACGTAGCTAGGTATTATCAGACTGTGTTTTGAGGGCTGTCTGATCAAAATTTTGTGTTTTGCTTTCTTCCCCCACCATCAATGTCCTAAAAGGTTGTTTCTGTCTTTGGTAAGTAAAAATTTTCCAGATCCTCAACTACTTCAGTAGATAATTTCCAGGTGTTTATAACTTTTAGACAGCATAAATAATGCCCAAAGAAACTCCTTTGGGCATAAACTTTGTCCACTTTTCTGATTACTCACTCAGGATCCCTGGAGGTAGGAAACAACAAGGCCAGAGGCTATGTCCATTCTCCTTAAAGCTCTAGATATATACTGTTCAACTCTTCTGCACACAACTTATCCTTCTGCCCAGAATAGAAATAAACTGCCTGTTTCGTAACATTCAACGGAGCCAGGGCTGAGACTTGAGTATGTTTCTGGAAATGTTTTCCTTGCCAATTCCAGAGGAAAGCAGTGGCCTCATCCTGTAGTTCTTTAACACTGAGGTTGAATTGGTAGTTCTTGGTATTTCTTGTCTTGAGCCATCCTTTGACAGGCCAGCTGACTGGTTTTGGCAGGCAGGAAGGCTATCCAACCAAAAATGTCTGTGAATGAATCACAGCCCTGGCCACACTGGAGCTGAGGGTCGGGGTCCAGTGACTTGGACTCTTGAGTCAATCAGCTTATCTGAAAAATGGGTTACAGGATCCTTAGTGGTAGATAATTATCCAGTAGATAATTTCCAGGTGTTGACAACTTTTATACAGTGCAAAGCTAAGCGCAATGTACTGCTGGAGCACTGGACACTGACCTGCTTCTTAATTATTCTATGAGGAGCTCTTTGTATGATAAAATACAACTGCAGTCATAGATGCAGAAAATGCTGTTCCTTTTTGTCCTTAGCAATAATTACATTGTTGATTCTTAGAAGTTTAATTCAATGTAGTGAAGTTTATCCACCTGTGCCTTTAGGTTTGTCTTTAAAAAAATTATTTATTTAATTTCATTTATTATTATTTTTTAATTTGACGAGAGAGAGAGAGAGAGAGAGAGAGAGAATAAAAAAGCAAGTCACTGGGACTCAAACTGTAGTCAGCTACATAGGAGTCCAGTGCCCCAACTACCAAACCACCCGCTAGCCTCTAGGTTCATCACTTTTAAGCTTGTAAGTTGCCTTTAGTCTCTATCAAGAAAATTTAAAAACATTCACTTGTGTCTTATTCAGATTTCTTTTCCAAATTGGTATATTACTCTTTCTCCTATCTGACTTTTATTTTCATGGATAGATAGAGGGGAGAAAGGTACCTTGACCCCTCCCCACCAACCTTGGTTGACCAGTTCACTCAGAACCCATCTATCACCCAAGCTTTTCTTTTGCCTGACTTGGGAAGCCACTTGGCTCACACACTGTTATTATACACACACACTTCTGTTTCTCAGCTACTTACTGGGCAGTTCTATAATCTGCCCACTCTTGGACCAACTACCCCAGTTTCCATTCTCATAGCCTGCCAGCATGTTTTATCATTGGCAAGAAATTTTCCCTTTTGCTTTTTTGACATGAACACCTTATTCATTTTTCTTCCCAAGCAAATTTTAGAATGGTTTCAAACTTTATTAAATTATTTAAAATGTGGGCTGGCCCTGTGATCTAGTGGCTAAAGTACTAGATCAACTACATGAGTGGCCAACTACATGGTACAAATCCCAGACTCAGGTGCTTGAAAAACATACTAGGCATGTGCGTGTGTGCATGGGCACACACACCCAAAATGGGTGGAGAATGGAAGAGAAAGGATGGTGGCATGGGCCATGCCCCTTTGGGGTGTGCTCCCTCCCTTCCCTGTCACTGTCTTTTTCTGGAGTATGCATACACCTTCTGACAAATTTTTAAAAATTATTAAACCTCCTCACCCAAATATAATTACTGTGCATGACTAATATAAATGTCGCTGTTAACTGTCTGCTTAGAATCAGATTACACAAACACTGGACAAGTTTATCAAGAAAATACGCAGTTCCGTAGATTTCAAAGGCCTCCCTGGGGACGGTCCTGTGGTCAACCAGCCCCTGAGGTGTGCCCTGGATATTCAAGTTGAGATCCACTCATCTCCTGGACATACTGCTTTTCCCAAGAACGACTCTGAAGTGACAAGCAAACCAGGCTGCACAGAGGCACCTGCTGGGAGGACCAGTAACCTATACACTTAATTTAAGGCGATCTTGGCTAGACAGGGTCAGTAGGCTTAGCCGACAAAAACCCAGGGTGTCCAGCTGAGTTTTGAACAACTGACACTTTTTGGGGTATGAGGACATCCCAAATGCTGCAACAGATTTACCCTAAGAAGTGACTTGTGTTTTCCTGTAGCTTTACGAAACACCTATGTGTTTACCTAGTGACTCTATGCCTCAAGCACTATTCACAATCAGACAAGTTTTCGTGACAAATTGTGGCTGTAACGACAAAATCTCAACCAATGGCTCATCTGATGGTGAAATTCTCAGGTCTAAAAGAAATGCACCTTAAACGTCAACAGATAGGAGGTTTGGACAAGAATTCCGTCCTCTTGAGAAGCCAAGAAAATCTTCTAGCAGGGAAAATGGTAGTGACTGTAAAATGAAACGCAAAAGCAGTGGGTGAAAGTGGCCCTCCACCACTCGGAGGCAAACACGGCAGGTTGCCCGCAGCAGTGAAACTCACAGGGACAAGGTGAACAGGGCGGTCACTGCACTAGCCGGGTCCTCCCGAGGCTCGTTTTGTCTGTCTGTGTTTCCTCCTCCATTAGGAACAGGACTGGACAAGGGCAGGGTGGCCTGTGGCTCAGCACCAACCACCTCTGGGTAGGAGAGATACCCGGAGACTGGGAAAGGAAGCTGGCCAAAAAAAAAATTTTTTTCTTTCTTTTTTTTTTTTTTTTTTGTTAAGGTTTTTGCCATAGGGTGCATATGCTCACTGGAGAGACGGAGAAAAAAAAGGACAAATCACTCCCTGGGGGGATGGCAATACTGCAATCCTTTCTCCTCTATCTTCCTACTGAGATTTTGGACACACTCACACACATTCACGTGGCGTGATTTTCAAGGCCCCGGTACAAGACTCAAACCACAGTCGATCATGTCAGAGTCCAGTACCTAAACCACCACACCACCTGCTGGCCCCCACAAATGCTTCTTAACTGGAACCTGATCACTGGGCTGTCTCCCTCTACGGAAGGTGGAGCGTGGAGAGTGTGCAGCCCTAAAACTCCTCAATTAAAGGTCACTTCCCCACCAACTGCTGGAATGCCCAAATCCACGTGGCTTTAGGAACCCTTGCCAAAGTCAGAGCAGCCTGTCCAGCAGGTGGGGGCAGAGACATCAGGTTCACATGGAATGAGGAACTCGGTCACTCTCTCAGGGCAGCCCAGTCCCCAGAGCCATGCTGAGCAATCTTGTGTGGCTCTGGCAAAGCCCTCGGAAGGATGGTCTCTGTCGGCTTCCACCCTGCACGGGCTGCATCAGTCCGACCCTCATCCTCTGGCCAGGTATTGTAAAGCAGGGAGACTGGGAGGGACAGGGACCAGGAGGCTGAGCCCCGCACAGGGGTTACGTGAACACCCTGGTCTGGCTCTTAAGGTCTCTGGTTGGCTGCAGGCTGGGAGTTCCCCACGCTGGTCTCCCCCTCCATTCCTCTTAGCCCCCAACGGAGGTGGTCATCTGATTGCCCTCACTCTGAGACTAACGAGTCTGAGGCTCAAAGATTAGATGAAAAAATGACTCAAGAGGAAAGATGGAGGGCAGAGCTGGGCATGGGCTCCCGTGGCCTGGCTGCTGGGCCTGTGTGGGCGGCGGGTTCCCAGCCTGCCCCTGGGAGGGATCCGGTGGAAATGCAGACTCTGGGCCTGCCCACGCCCTCCAAGTCAGGCCGTGGCAGGTGGCCCAGAAGTCTCTTTCACACCCTCCATTATAACGTGGGTCACTTCCATGAACTCCAGGCCGCCATCCAGCCCACCCTGCTCGGCCCGTATCTCTCACTGTCTGGAGTATTCTCTGTCCTTACCCCCGGGCTCCATCAGCTCATCCTCAGGGCACAGTCCCCAGAGCCGCTCCTTCTGGAGCTTCCTCTGACAGCTGGATGAAGACTCCTCCCTCCTCATCCAGTGCCCTGCTTTAATTCCAAGTGGGATGTAAAAAGAGCAAATAGACCAGCACCTCCACCTTCTCCCAGAGAATGGTCTGGCTGGACACCCTGGGGACCCCAGCACAGAGTCCAGCCTCATCCCCAAATCTGGGGCAGAGATGTGTCTATTTCTCTGTGATGATGGGGAGAGATGAATGCCACAACCCGGCCTGCCAGCAAGAGCCCATGTTTTGGTGCAAAGATCCTGGTGGCCTGGCCAGAAACAGGTGAGGTGGTATTAGCAGGGCGGTGGCTGGCAGGGCACGTGGTTGGCAAGCAGCACGGCTGACCGTTCCTGCTCAGCTGGGCAGCACCGATGCCTGACAGCAACCGGCTCCAGAGAACCAGAAAAGGTTCACTGAGCAACTCAGGCGGCTTCCTCTTCTGCACCAGGGCCACCGCCCACTGGGAGAGCTGGGGCAGAGAGAACAGCATCTCGGGCAGCAGGCTGCCAGCCAGGTCGCGATGCTTCGGGACTGAGGGCTGACGTTCGGCATGGGGGATCCTGCATGCTGGCCAACTGTGGGCCAGTCAGCAACTTCCTGCACTCCTGGACCTCTGCTGGGACGGCTACATCTTAGATTGGTGGTGGAGTTTAAATTAAACGATGTCCATGCCAGGCTAAGCAGCCCGGGGAGAAGATGTCTCTCCAGTGGGGTCACACAACCGTGTCCTAGGCCCTGCCCTGGGCACAATACCATGAGGGCCTGAAGAAAGGCACAGAAGGTCCACGTCTACCTCTGCAAAGGTAAGCAGAGACCGATACCCTGGAGCACAGACTGAGGGGAGTTCCAAGTGTCTCTGACCTTTGAGAATACTCCCTCAGAACCTACGTACAGCTGGAAAGCTCATCACCTGAGGAAGGGGTGACGACAGGCTCTCCCAGGACTCTGCAACCCATTCCAGCCACTGCCGAAGCAGACTGCTACTGCCACAACCAAGACACAACCCCACATAGCCCTGCTCACTCCAGCCCCGCAGCTTTCTGGGTTCTCCCTGCAGGTGGTTTTTCAAAACCCTCCGGCCCACCTGGGAACATCGGTCGAGACGCTGGTACACCTGGCTGCCTTGGGGATCTCACTCGAGGTGCCATAGGTTGACATTTTTTAGGGGGGCCTTAGGGCACATGTGCTAGCTGGAGATAAAGAGAGACAGAGACAGGGGGAGGGAAAGTAAGAATCACCCCCCAGGGGGATGGTCACACCTCAGTCCCTACTCCTCCATTCTCCTCCCAAGATCTCGGGCACACATGCACATGTGCCTGCTGTGAGTTTCAAGTCACCGGGTCTGGGACTCAATCCACAGTCAGTCACGTGGGAGTCCAGTGACATAACCATTACGGCATCTGCTGACCCTGGGTTGACATTACTGAAGATGAGAATAGGAAATGCAATGGATGTGGACATTACCCATAATGCAGTTCAAGCTGAAAAGTGACTGAAGCCGAAGATCCTCTAAACTGTGAGACAGTTGCCCAGTGAAGAGTAAGAGACAGTGCAACCTCTGTCCTGTGTCACCGAACTCTCGAGCATGGGGGCACGTGGTACCACCTCCTCAGCTCCCTGCCCATGCCGATGTCCCCTGCCACCAGCAGTAAGGACGCTGATTTCGGCACCACCAAACACAGACTACGTGTTAAGTCTGATACAAAGATTTCACCGTATTCGCCCTCCTCCCATTAATGCAATTACTGATTTTTGTTAAAAATTAATGGGAAAATGGGCCAGCACTATCGCCTATGTAAAGGAAGCTGGATTCCCACATGGCCAACCATGGTTTGAGTTGCAGCCCTGGCAGCTTGAAAAACATGCCAAGCATAAGTATGCTTGCATGCTCAGAATCCTGGCGGGATGAAGAAATGCAGAAGAGACTGTGGTGTGACTGTGTCCCATGGAAGGTGCTCCCCATCCCCCAACCTCTGTCAAGCACGCATGCCCTCGGGCAATTAAACATATATATATATATATATATATATATATATATATATATATATATATATAAAAACCATATACTTTCATTTACAATTTCCAGGCCTCTGGTACAGTGCTAGACACTCTATCAATACATTGTTTTTAATAGGGACCACGCCAGCCCATTCATGCAGGTAAGGAAAGGGAAGAAGACACCCTGCCCACGGCATCACCACTAATGCCTGCGGGTGAAAGCCTGACTCAGCAGACTCTGACCAAGTAAACTACAGGTAACTCCACACCTGTCACTTCACTAACCCATCTCAGACAGTCCGAGTCATCAGAAAACTCAGGGAGAGGTATGATATCAATACCCTAGTTCTGAGACTTCCAAAAGGTTCAAAGTTGGTTCCCTGAAGTGGAAACACAGCCACTCTGGCCCACCATGACGCTGCCTGTTTAGGTACCATACTTTCTGTCTTATGCAAGAACAAGAGATTTCTGAGCAGTGATTACTGTCAAAAATCTCGAAGCCAAGACAAGAGCTGCTTCTGAGCTGAGAGAAAGGAAACTGCACAGGTCCTGTATCGGGGGGTGGGGATCTGTGATCATGTCCAGTAACACTTTTGACTTACAGCTGTCTCCACACGCGCTGCAGAGTGCGACATGGAAACTCCTGGAGTGCTTCCGGGCAGAGTGGGAATACTTTTTCTCCAAAACAAAGAATGCTAAGCCTGGCAGGGAAGATGCTACCATATGAAAACCTGACCAAGCTTTCACCAAAATCTTCCTGCACAATAGATGGAAGACTCAGGGCATTTGTGTGTCCTTTCACTGGCACTTACTGCTTAACCACCTCCCCATACAGCTATTTCTGACAGCGTAACCAAAGGAGCCCGTGACCTGCCTCACTTTAGCAGCCCCTTCTGCGACGTTAGGCACAGAAACATGAATTTCAGTGATTCATGGAGGAGGGTTCTGGATTGTACTTTCATTTTTTTTTAATAGCTTTATTGAAATATAAGTCACATAATGTGAATTTCTTGTGTTGTAAGTGCACAGTCCAATGGGGGCTGGTATAATTACTGCTGGGGACAATCACAGATATGACCCAATTTTGGAACATTTCCATCACAATACAGGGGAACCCCGTGCCCAGAGCCTGTCAGTCTCAAGGAATGGTTTTCCCAAAATGCAAGGAGGGGCATTCCCACTTCAGCAAGGCAGCTGGGCGAAAAGTAAAGAGCACCAGCCCTCAGATGTCTGCAGGTGACTGTGGGGAGACAACCGGCCTGGGAGGATGGCGTCCCAAGGCCACTTGGAAGGTGTGGTGTGATCAGGCACATGGAGCACTATTCAGGAAACAGGTGCTGCCACAGGGACTGTGCCCTCCACGGCTGCCACCGCCTCCCTGCCACCTCCACCCTGTTCGGCCAATCCGCCTCCTCTTACCCCTCTCCCTCCCCCATCACCTCAACCTCTCCATCCCAACATCCTCCTCCACCATCAGCTCCACCCCTCCTTCCCAATTACCCTCCCTCATCACCTCCACCACCACCACTACCGCCACTCCTCTCGCCCAACATCCCTTCTCCCCATCAGCTCCTTCACCATCACCTCCTTCACCATCACCACCCATTCTCTCCCTCCCATCCCCTGCCTCCACTCCTCCCTCATCACTTCCTGCTCAATGCCACCTTGCCATCTTCCACCACCACTACCTCCTCCCTCTCCATTGCCACCTCTTCCTCCACCACCTTCAGTATCTCCATCTCCACCCCTACCCATCACCACTCCACCCCCAACTTCACCAAATCCCTCCCTGTGCAACTAAACGATTACCAAAATATCCATAAATACTAACATGACATTAATTTGTGATGGTAGTTGCCAAGTTGCGTCTTAATCAACTATGAGATCTACAGTAACTTAACGGTTTGGGGAATTAGAATATCAAACTGCACAATTGCTATACTACTTTTTAAAAAACTTGTTATTATAATTATTATTTTAATTTTTAATTTTAAAGGGCATGTATGCTCACCTGAGGGAGAGAGAGAAAGTGAGAAAGCAAGTTGCTAGGTCCAGGACTTGAACCGTCATCGACCATACAGGAGTCCAGCGCCTTAACCAGCACACCACCTGCTGGCCCCTAAACTAATGACTTTTTTAAAAGTTTCCTTATTTCTTTCATGAATGAGACAGACAGAGACAGACAGTTACCCTTAAAGGGTCTCAATCCCATGATCTGCCCCTATCCCCAGCCAGCCCTGGATCATGGGCACATAGGTGCCTCGCATGCTCAGGAAGGTCTCCAGATGCCAACCTGGGACCTTCCCATGTGGGTCAGTCTGACAAAAGCATCGTGATTTACCACTGCACCATCATCCAGCTCTCAAACTATTTACTCAAAAATGCTGACAACCACGACTTGTAAAGTTCTACTAGGTGACTGCCAAAGTACTATTGCCAGAAATAACCAACTCTGCAGAAATAATAATTAATGCAGTATATTTCTAAATATGAATATGTGTGACCAGCCTAGAGAAAGGTAAATAGGCCTTTCTCAGGGTGCTCAGAAATGGAGGTTCCTTTTATTTGGTTTTGAGAGTGAGAGACAAAGTTTGGAATTTAGTGAAGAGTTTTTCCATTGGTCTGGCCCAAAAAGATGGGTCAGGAGGGTTTGTGGCATATAGATGGATTTTACAGTTTTTAGGTTGGTGATTGGAAAAGGAAGGTTTGCTGAGGCCAGCAAAAAAAAGGACTTTAACTGAGAGGAGGCACCTTAATATACATTGCAAAGATGCTATGCCAGGGACAGGATATAGGAAGAGTTCTGTTATCAATGGTTCAAAATCGTTTGTTAATGTTTGCGGGCGTGACTGTCTTCAGGCCCTCTGAAAAGGATTTTGGAAACAGGAAAAAGCAATCAGACTTCTGTCAGCAGAATATGAGTATAGTTGGTAAGCAAACAGTGAACTTCCAAATGGAGTAAGTGTTTGGATTCTGACTCTAGAAATGCAGGCCAATGATGTCTCCAAGTTCTGAAAACAGAGGAGTGATTACAGGGTCCCCCACCCAAACCCTCGAACACTTCCTACTTCTATCACTTGCAGCTCCCACATCACAGACATCATCACGTAGGCTGAGCCGCAGGGAGCCTCAAAGGAGGGACCAGAATGCATGGAGCTGAAGGGCATCCAGGCACCCACCATCAGACTCCAAATAAAAACGACCACGTAAAAAAGTGAGAACTGAATGCCCGGTGTACCAGCTGTGGGAACAGTCCTTCCCCATCTCTGAGCTTCAGCTTCCTTGTCTACAATGGGGATCACAATCTTGAGGCCTCCCTGTGGACACCATGTTGAACCTAACATCTTCAAACTTCCCATTTGCTTTTTGTGTGTCACAATCTCCTTCAGCATTTACACTAAAACCAAAGAACCAACCATGTGCAGGTGGAAGAATCGACTGGGACAGGGCCGATTCCCACAAGGGGCACAAGGAGGCACATGATTCACCGTCCTCTGTCATGGCTAGCACAACAAAGACAGGCAACTCTTCCTTGAACATTCTCAGCACCAATTTCAGAGTTTGGAAATAGTTTTCACTGTCCTGGTTGACCAGGCAAAGGCTCCAGTGTTCACTGTTCCATGATCCAAGGTGGTGCCTCTTGTACATTTCTGACTAGGGGGGCAGAGGTACACAGCGGCCCATGGCCAAGAACCTGGAAGAGAATAAGGTAAGTGGGGCACGGCCCAGAGACCCAGCCTGGGACAACACTGGGTCCAGCCCAGGTTGCTGTGCCGTAGCTGTACCAGGTATGACTGCTCTTCAGAAGGCAGGTGAGAGATGGCACAGAGGAGGGGAGAGTCTAGTAGCCTTCAGGAATACCCTGAAGGGCGTGGCTAACAAAGTGCAGATGTTCAAGGAGATGTGACTTCAAGCTGAATCTCCCATGGAACTCTGTACAAAGCTGACAACTCGTACACGACACCATGACCCATATGGACAGTACAGGGTTCATGCCTTGAGGTCTCCTGAATATCCCAAGCAAGTGTGACCCCATGATCCTGGATAGCTGAGGCTGAGGGTGGATCACAGCATCAAGACCCTGAAGGGAGTGCTGTATATTGATCTCCCACAGTCTTAGAACAAATAAATAAGCCTAAAAAATTAATAGTAACAAGGCACCACAGAGCAGCAGTTAAAGGAGCTGAGTCCCATATGGCCGATCCTGGTTTGAATGACCCTGGTGTTTTTTTTTTTTTTGGAGAGGTTTTTGCTATAGGGCGCGTGCTTTCGCCAGACAGACAGAGAGAGACAGAGCGATAGAAAGCGAGAAATCACCCCCCAGGGGGGATGGCCATGCCACAATCCCTTCTCCTCCATTCTCCACTCGGGATCTTGGGCATGCACGCACACGCACCTGGCGTAAGTTTAAGCTGCCGGGTCTAGGACGCAAACCTCGGTCGACTATGTGGGAGTCCAGCGACATAGCCATTACGCTAACTGCTAGTCCCGACCCTGGTGTTTTTAAAAGTACTCCAGGGACATGCACATGCATGTGTAAAATCCCAACGGAAAGGAGAAACGGAGACTAAAGGACTATGATATGACCAAGCCTCAGGAGGGGTTGGGGTACTTTCTCTTTCTGGACAGTACACATACACTCTGGCAACTACTGGGTCAGTGGAAAAGTCATGCCATATTTTTCTATGCAAAAATACATCATGACTTTCCTGATGACCCAATAGTAAAGAAAACAAAAAGAAGAAGAAGGAATAGCACAGATGCCAGGGCACAACAAACTCAGTCCTCTGCCAAAGAGCTACTTTTCTCTATAAGATCGAACTCTCAGTCAGGCCTTATAGCAGGGAGGATGGCTCGATTCCAATGTTGCTGTGGGCCACAAAAATAGACTTCATCCTTCAAATATGAAAAATCTTATTTATGGCGTGAGCAAAATGCTTCCATACTGCCACTGTGACAAATTGCATGTTCCTGAGCAAACAATTTCCTCTGGGCCAATTTCTTGATCTATAAAATTGAGACTTTGGACCACAAGGTCTCTCAATTTCTTCTCTCTCTTAAAGCAATTCTGTATGTCATACAGTATGTTCTAAGGGTTAATATATACCTAGAACTATGAATGGGTAACACTTCCGACCAAGATGGACTATCAGGGATTTGATGTTCCTTCTCTTTCTTTAAATAACTAAAAAACTCAAGCAGTAAACATACAGTGGGCAATAAGCAGCACCGGACAGTTACTCCTGAGAGAAAAGACAAATGAGGTGAGACCTATCGGTGTCCACTTCATGGCCTGGAGAGCATGTCTGCTTTGTAGTCTGAGAAAGACGGTCTCGAATAGAGCCTAGGGGTCTTCAGGGAGATCAAGGCCAAGATGAGAGAACTCAATAGAAGACAACTCTGAAGATCTCAGTTTCCCCGCAAGTTTTTAGCTGAGTATTGACGAGTTCATGCATTAAAGGAAACTACCAAGGTCTAGGGAAGGACCACCAGAAAAAAATAGGCAGAACGATCCCAGAAGGTGGGGAAAAGTATGTGCTCCCACCAACCCAGATGGAAATCCCCCTTACAGATGAGACATCCAGCAGGACTCAGAAGGGTTTTTGCCTCAATGGTGAAGGCAACTTAGACTCAGTCTAAATGTGATTCTAAGTCCAGTTAACAAAGCTTAAAAGAAGCCTCAAAAAGACTGTAAGAAGCTTAACTGTTGCAGGGAAAAAAAACCAAAAAGTTTTAAAAAATACACTCCTCACCCAAGAAGCCAGCACAAAAAAGCCAACATCCAACCATGTGGAGTCACAATGTCTGGCATCCAAATAGAAGTTACCAGGCATGAAAAGAAAGTAAGACCCATGATAAGAGAATGATGATAAATATGTTTGCTATATTCAAGAAGGTCAAGGAAAGCATGAGCCTGATGAGGAGAGAAATGGAAAACATAAAATGACCAAACCCAGCCTCTAGAAAGAAGAAGTACAACATGGGGATGAAAAATAGGTCAGTGGGATTAATTGCAAATTAGACACCACACATTTCTACTGTCCTGCAACCCCAATGACCCAGCTCTGAGGACACACCCTGCAGGGCCTTCACAACTGAGGACTTATGTGGTCTGGGAAGACCTAGACCAGGACAGAACCCTATGAAGACATCACAACAGAAGCATTCCAGAATGGCATACAGGGGAAGGGAAGATGAAACAGACTGTGATCAACGTCTTACACCGTACCACGTGGGAAGAGGGGAAAAGGACTCAGAGTTGGGTCAGAGAGAACTGAGATTAAAGTCGGTGACTTCTGCTCTTTAGAGTGGCTAAATCTGGAGCAAATCCTGAGTCTTGGTTTCACTGTACTGGTTGTCGGAAAACTCACGGTATCTTTCAATGCAAAAACGAGGCATGACTTTTCGATGACCCAACAGGTAAATAGGAGTAATAAGAGGGTTAAAAAAAAAATGGAAAATGCATATTATGAAAAAAACATACACGAATTTCAAATTTTTGCACAAAAATAAACTTGTATCTTAATACTTTTTTCACAAATTGTTTGAAATCCCATCATAATGCCCATTTCAAATAGTTTGCTGGGACTCCTGAGTGAGATGAGGTAGGAAAAGCCCTGGCAAAAAATTTATGTTTGTTCTTCTCTCAATTTGCAAGGTAACAGAGACTCCCAGTTTGTTATGGGGGTGGGGGAAAGGGGAATCAAGGGGAGAAACATGGAAAGTCTTTACTGTTCTTTGTAATCAGACATATGCATACTCTTACATAATTGAAAAGCAATGGAGACCAGCAGATGATGTAACCTACATAGATGACTGTGGTTCAAGTCCCAGATCTGGTGACTTGAACTCACACTGGGTGCATGTGTGTGCATGCCCAAGATCCCGAGAGGAGAATGGAGAAGGGATTGCAGTGTGGGCATCCCCCTGGAGGGTGATTTCTCGTTTTCTGTCTCTCTGTCTCTCCAGTGAGCACACATGCCCTATAGCAAAAAACAAAAAAACAAAAAAAAAAACTCTCTTAAAAAATACTTTTTGAAAAAAGGATCAGCAGGTGGCTTAAAACTCATGCTGGGCACATGTGCGTGCAAGCCCAAAATCCCGAGAGGAGAATGAAGCGGGGATTATGGCATGACCATTCTCCCTGGGGGTGATTTCTTGCTTTCTGTCTCTCTGGTGAACACACACGCTCTATAGCAAAAATTTCTCTCTAAAATAAATAAATGAATAAATGAAAAGAAGAAAAGCAGTGGTCTGGTTATTCATAGGGCTACTCCAGCTTCAACAACTGCAAGGGAGCTAAGAATCAGTTGTCAGGCTATGTGCTTCTAATACTGTCTCCAAAAGAAATTACATTTGCTCCAGTGCATGAATGTAAAGTAAATTAATTAATTTAAAAAAAGAAATTATATTTGCAAGAGAAGATGTAAAAATATGTAAGTGTGTGTACATACCTACACACATATAAAGGGATGCATCGCTTAGAGACAGAGATATATTCTGAGAAATGCATTGCTAAGCAATTTTGTTCTCATGTGAACAACGCTGAGTGTACTTACACAAAGCTGGATGGTACAGTCTCCTACACACCTAGCCATATGGTACAGCCTATTTAAGTTTTTTTGTTTTTTTCATCTGCACTCACTGGAGAGAGCGAGAGGTTAAAATGATAAAGCACTGCCCAGGAGGATGGCCACACCGCAATCCTCTCTCCTCTATTTCTCTGTTTGGGATTTTGGGCACATACACACATGTGCCCCGTGTCTCTCTCTGGTTGCTGTGTCCAGGACTAGAACTGCACAGTAGGTCATGTAGGATTCAGTGCTTTTACCACTCTGCCACCTGCTGGCCCGTCTATTAGAATCTGAGGAACCACTGCTGTGTACGCACTCTGCCACTGCCCCAAATGCCCTCACATGTCACATGACTGTACAGAAATAAAACTGTCATGTGTGGAAAGACAAGCAACACTAACTTAAAATATACAAAGGTACTGATAACCTACAGACACAGTTTACAGCAAGCCCTTCTTTTTCCACCAATGAAGTCACAAAATCTGTCTATATCCAAAAACTTTCCTTCCTAAGTTATGAACCGTGTTCATCATCATCAGGTACCAAGAGAATATCTTCCTGTGTTAGCATACTCAACCTGGTGTTGTCTTGATGAAAACTGTTCTTCAGCACCTCTAGCCAGACAAAGCCTCATGCCCTGGAATGGCATTCATGGGCTCACAAGCCCCTGGATCCGGTATGAGACGACTTAGATACAAAGGTCTGTTGGCCAGGTCCTGGCACCAGTGCCTCAAGGGGCCTGTAAGGAGCAACAATGAGGCTATGGCCCAGCGGTGTTGGAATGTGCTGACAAACGCTTTGCTCTGCAGGCTGGAACTGCATAGACATGGGTTCCATTTGAGGTCCAACCTAAAAGCCAGGCACTGTGGCATGCACTTGTCATCCCAGTGACCCAGGAGGCTAAGGCAGGAAGGTCGTAACAGTGTGTCCTCGATGTGATGACCAGCACGCGGCATGCGTCTTGCTTCTCTCATCTATAAAATGGGTATCATGAAGGTACCCTCCTGATGGACTTGGTAGAGGGTTAAATACAAGGACACAGGGACCAGCAGATGGTGTAATGGTTGTATCACTGGACTCCCCCATAGTCGATTGATTCTTAAGTCTTGGACCCAGTGGCTTGAAACTCATAAAGGGTGTGCACGCACATGTATGAGCGTGTGTGTGTGTGTGTGTGTGCATGTGCGTGCCCAAAATCCTGACAGGAGAATGGAGGAGAAAGGGTTGCAATATGGCCGTCCTCTTTGGTTTTGGGTAATTTCTAGCTTTCTGTCTCTCTGTCTCTTTCTCTCTCTGGCAAGTGCACACGCCCTATAGTAAATATCTCTTCCCCTTCCCCACCCCCCCAAAAAAAGACAAGGACACAGACAATCCTTAGACGTTTCTTCATTGCTGCCCTTGAATGCTTAGCCTGCAGGCTACGGAATACAGACACTCTACAGTTCTATCGGGAAATGACGCAAACAGACACTTCATCACCCGCCCTGTCCTTGTCCTCATGAAGCACACCTCTGACAACGTCCTAGGACATGCTGACCCACAGTTCTGCACCTGTTTACCTCCCACTGGGGCCAGGTATTTCTTTGCATGTAGGGTTGGCATTCTGTTCATCTTGTACCCTGATATCCCGCATGGTCTATCAGCTGCAAAACCTAACGTGGTAACTAAATGAACAAACTAGCCAGGGTTACTCAGAACATGGAAAGATGGGGTTTCTAGCTGATGCTGTAAGTTACAGAAAGTATAAAAATACACACACTACTTACTAAGACATCATTAACTACCTAAGATTCCAATAAATAAAACAAGTTAACAGCAAGCTGCCAGGCTAGTGAGCTATGTTTTCCCAAACCAAGCCTATTTTTTAACTAGTTGTCTGAGAGTGCACACACTCTCCAGAGAGAAAGAGAAAGAGAGAGAGAGAGAGAGAGAGAGAGAGAGAGAGAGAGAGAGAACCTCCCCAGTGGGGCATGGTCATACCACGATCCCTTCTCCTCCATTTCTCTATCCTGTTGGCATGCACATCCACGTGCCCAGTGAGTTTTTCAAGCCACCCAGGTTGGGATTTCAATCGCAGTGGTCCATGTGGGATCCAGTTCCCTTAACTACTAAACTATAGGGCTAGCCTCCAAATCTATTTCAGTTGACTATTCCATTGTGATCTCAAAAACGTGAAGACTAGGGAACCAGCAGTTAGCATAATGGCTATGTCGCTGGACTCCCACGTAGTCGACCGCGGTTCGCGTCTCGGACCCGGTGGCTTACAACTCACGCCGGGCGCGTGTGCGTGCGTGCCCAAGATCCCGAGAGGAGAATGGAGGAGAAGGGATTGCGGCGTGACCATCCCCCCTGGGGGGTGATTTCTCGCTTTCTGTCTCTACGTCTCTCTCTGTCTGTCTGGCGAGCGCACGCGCCCTATAGCAAAAAAACCTCTCCCCCCCCCCCAAAAAAAAACACGTGAAGACTATAATCTCAACTAGACATAAGTTTTTCAAAAAAATACTTAAAAGTCCTATATCTTAAAGTAATTCTATACTTCTTTAAAAAATCAGAAGGGAGGGAACCAGCAGTTAGCGTAATGGCTATGTCGCTGGACTCCCACGTAGTCGACCACGGTTTGCGTTCCGGACCCGGTGGCTTAAAACTCACGCCGGGCGCGTGTCTGTGTGTGCCCAAGATCCTGAGAGGAGAATGGAGGAGAAGGGATTGCGGCGTGACCATCCCCCCTGGGGGATGATTTCTCGCTTTCTGTCTCTCTGTCTATCTCTGTCTGTCTGGCGAGCACACGCACCCTATGGCAAAAAAGCCTCTCAAAGAAAAAAAAAATCAGAAGGGAGGATGGTAGTAGGTGGCACAGTGGTTAAGGTGACGGACTCCCATGTGACCAACCACAGTTCAAGTCCCAGAACTGGTAGCTTGGAAGCTGTCCTGGGCACGTGTGCGTGAGTGCCCCAAATCCCAAGAGAACAGAGGAGAAGTAACTGTGGCATGATGATCCCCTCTGGGGAGTGATTTCTCACTTTCTCTCTCTCTCTCTCTCTCTCTTCCTCTTCCTCTCCCTCTCCCTCTCTGTTTGTGTGTTTGTGTCTCTCTTCAGTGAGTGCATCCATCTGAGGGAAAAAAACCTAAAAAAAAAATAATAAAATCGGGACAGTCAATGGCATGGTGGTTAAGGTTCTAGATTCTACTTGACTGTGCAGTTCAAGTCCCAGACTGGTAGCCTGAAAGACATGTCAATGGATGTACCTGAACCCGCGTGTCCAAAATCCTGAAAGAAGGATGAGATGGAGGAGAAGGGACTGCAGTGTAATCATTCCCCATGGAAGGTACTTCCTCTCCCTCTCTCTTTCTCTCTTTCTCTCCACCCCCTGCCCACCCCATGAGCACATGTGCCCTCTGGCAAAATTTTTTTAAAAGAAAAAAAAAAATCAGACAGCCAGCTCACCTTATAATTCTGATTAAAATGACGGCTCTTATTTATTAAGGGTCTTTGACTAAGCACAATGCCAAGGACTATGTATAAGTGACCTCTAATTCTCATAATGATGCTGTAACTAGAAGAAATGCACAGAGCACTTAAACAAGTAACACAGCTAAACAGGAGAGTCCACACATTTAGAAACTGCCTAACTTACTTCACAAGACAGTGCTATAATATACTATATTCAAACTCAGTCTTCAATGAACTGGAAAACCATTTTAAGTAAATGTCCCATCAGATGGAACAGTCACATGAAATAAAAATAAGGAACATTTCACATGATCTTTGCATCTTCCCACCTCAAGTATAAGAGTAAGACTGTCAAAAAAAGTTGCTAAATACAGTATAATAAAACTTCCATGGGCAGGATCATAAAGTGCTACAGTAGTGGCACAACTGGACTTACATGGGAGGGTCCCAGGTTCGTATTCTGGGACCACCATCTACATGCCAGGTGGGGGCATGTGTGTGCCTATGATTTAGGCTGGCTAAGGCTGGGGTGGGTCACAGAGTGGGGCCCCTCCTGGAGGTGCTTATAATCTCCCCCTGTGTCTCTCTCTCTCTCTCTCTGGGTATCCCTCCCTCACTCTCTGTCTCTCGCAAGAAACAATTTTTGAAACAAATCTTTTTGCAAAGTGTGAATATGTACTATTAATAACAGGCCAGCAGGTAGCATAGTGGTTAAGGTAATAGACTCCCACGCTGTTGACTGAGGTTTGAGTCCTGGACCTAGTAGCTTGAAAGTCACGCCAGGTACATGTGTGTGCATGCCCAAGATCCTGAGAGGAGAACGGAGGAGAAGGGACTGCAGCATGGACCTCCCACCAAGGTGATTTTTCACTTTCTGTCTTTGTCTCTCCAGCAAGTGCACGTGCCCTACAGCAAAACAAAACAAAACAAAACAAAATCTTTAAAAAAAAAGAAAGCTATAGAAGGAATCTCTGACTTTAAAGTGAGAAGAAAAAAAAAAAGAAAGACAGAAAACATAACAATGACAGACTTTGGGAATGAAATTCACTTTCAGAGACTGATCCCAAATCAAGACTAGCAGGGATGATGTCATCCTGCAGCTGCTCCAGACACTGAGTAGGAATCCGGGGCACCCAACAGAAAATCTAACGCTGCATGTGATCAGCTAGAGCAGTCTCGTCCCCAGCAACTAGGGAGGAGACACACAGGTACAAGGAGGCCTCTGCACCCCAAAGACTCACTCTGGCCATGAGTGTTCCAGAACAGGAGTCAGCCAACTTCCTGCAAAAAGCCAAACGCTATCCAAATCTGCTGATACAATGCAAGAGTAGCCACAATCCTACATGAATGAGTGGGCCTATGGTCCTGCAGAATTCTGTAAGCAGCAGGCAGGTTGGCCTCCAAGTGTGGGGACACGGCACTGAAATGAACTACGACAAGCATTACCCTAGGACTGGACCAACTTCACGGGCATTAACACTGCTGTATGTATCTCACCACACACTGAGGCTGTCTCTAGGATGCTTCATTTCTAGTACATGAATGCATTTTAAATTCAGAAATCAGGAAATTATGAAAATAAAAATATTGCTTTTGGAGAGTCAATAGTAAATAATCTATACAGGATTTACATTCAAACATTTTATTTTTAAAGCAAAGTTCAATATTGTGTATAGATCTTTACAGTCAAACCTCTTCTCTGTTCTATTTTGCATTTTTCCGAAGGACCAAAAATGTTGCTTTTAGGGCCAGCCAGCAGCATGGTGACTAAGGTGGTTGGATCCACAAGGTTGATTAGACAGTTCAAGTCCCAAACCTGGCAACTTGAAAGATATGCCAGGTGTTTATGCATGCATGAAGGGACTGTGGTGTGTGTGGAGGAGTCATCCCTCACTTTTTTCCTCCAGCAAGTTATAGCAAATTCAAAAAAAAAAAAAAAAAAATGTTGCTTTTATTTATCATAACTCCTAACAGGTACATAGTCCTTTTGTCAAAAAACTTTGGAGGCTAGAAATGGCTGAGAATGAAGAACTTCCCAGATGTGAGAGAGGCCATGCAGTGTCCACATTGATGTGCACGCACACCCCAGGGGACCAAGGTGAGCCCTGCAAACACCGGCATCCCCCCAGGGCAGAATGTGTGGCTGGCAGAATTCTGACAGGTCAAGCTGGAGTCTGTCATGACACGAGAAATGAAAACACTGGGTTCAAGGCTTTCTGGATTAAAAACTTGCAGACTGTGAGCTGGAGGATTCTATGAACAGAATCCCCCTGAAGACTCTCATTCCTCACTCTGGACAATCTCATCCCTCACTCTGGCCTGTGATTGTGCCTGCATTGGACTGGCCCATCCCGCCAGAGCGCCACCTCCCCGGCTCTCCCCCCTATGCCTTTTACCCTGTGAAGGGCCTGCCTTATTTCTGGGCCAAGGCAGCGCGCTCGCTCTCTCTCTCTCTCTCTCTCTCTCTCCTGTTGTCCTATTTTATATGCTTCAAAATTATTATCAGGATTCACAATGATGTCATTTGCCAGTAGCTTTGTGTCCAGTTTCTCCACCCTTAATCAGGGTCCATGAGCCCCAGGGCTTTGTCTGCAGAACGCATCACCCTAGTGGTGACAATGTGCTGACACCTGGCTGACACTCAGTCAGCATTCAAGAAGTAAAGATCATGACCCTAGTGCAACCAGGCTTCTAAATGTGGCCGGTCCAGGCTGGGAGAGTTGCTCACATATGAAGCCACTAGCCCTTTTTTCCTCAAGGAAACTGAGACACAGGGAAGTTGCATATTTCTCCAACATCACAGAATTATGAAGCAGCTTCACATTCTAAAGGAACAAACTATCTACAAAATGGGACAGGTCATTCCCTCCTCAGCCGGGCCCCCTCCCCCAGATTCAACCCACTGTCTAAATCACTGAAGAAGAAAGCAGGACACACGTGACAATTCGGGGGTTCTGTATACACACAAGGTCACATGTCAGTCACCCACTAACTGACCCATATGTCTAACGCAAGCCAAAGTTATTAGGGAACAACTAGAATTAGAAAATTAATTGTAAGTTGAAGATATTAAGAAGACATGTTTCTCTATAAAACCCCGGAGATGTATCTAATTGCTATAATTGCAGATTACTCAAGACTGGAATCCATTGTAAATCACCCTATTTTCTGAGAAATTCTGGAACTGTCATCTAATTTTCCAGGAACACAGGAGAAGTGCTGCCAAGTCCTGCTCTTGGAGTGTTACAGAGTCAGACTGCGCCTTCAAACGCCACCGCGGAGCATCCAGCATTTCCTCAAAGGATGACAAAGTCTCCCCGGGGGTGCCTCGCCACTCCTTCCTTCATTCCTGCCCAGCTTCCGGGCTCCGGGGCAAGGGCGCCTGTGCTCAGACCTACCTAGTCCAGAGTGAGGCACTGACTGGCTTTGGCCCCTCTGCCCTGGCTGTGCGAACCAGCAGGAAACGGAAAATGCTAGCGGGAGGAAAGGGAGAAAACCACGAGCGCCTGTGTGTCACTCCCCTTCCCCGTACTGTCATGTGGCCCTTAAAGCCTACCCTGCACACAGCTGAGGAGAACACTGTTAAAGCACTTTCAGAGGGACTCCAGGCAGATGTGGGCCCTGAGTGTCCCTGACCTGTTGGGATCTAAGGGCGAGTCAGCAAGCTGAAGGGAGGCCTGCAGCCAAGGTCCAGCAAGAACTGGGTCCCACCACCTGAGCAGTGCGGGGAGGTAACCACAGCCTCTTGGAGAACAAGGAAGTGATTACACCTGTGGCGGGTGTCTTTACTGGAGTTCATGCACTAAACATCCCATAGGTCGCCACCAGACTTAAGAGTCCCCTAAGGTTTTAGTCCTCTTCTCTGGCTTGTGATTTTGGCTTAGTGTCAAAAATCAATGGTAAGAATAAATAGTATTTGTGGGCCGGCCAATGGCAGGCTCGTTAAGGTGACTGGTCCCACATGACTGACTGTATGCTTCAAGTCCCAGACCCGGTGGCTTCAAAAACATGTCAAGCTTGTACGTGCGCATGCCCAACATCCCAAAAGGAGAACGGAGGAGAATGAACTGCAACTTGGCAATCCTCCCCCCTCCGGGGGGGAGCTTCTCACTTTCCCTCTCTCTGTCTCTCTCTTACAGTAAATTTTAAAAAGAAAGAAGGAAGAAAGGAAGGAAGAAAGAGTGTGAATAGTATTCCTAATCTTCAGTCTTTCTTAGAATGTTTACTTGACTTTGATACCAAAAAACAATTAAGAAGACATCTTTTTGCAGTCATGATGCAGTAGGCAAATTCTCATTGCTGTAGCTAAAAAGAGGCTTAACAGTCTGACAGAGAAAAAAAAACTCAAAGAAGTGCAAAAGTCTGATCAAGGAAGAGATAAGCAACAAAGGGATCCTCTGGCCGGACGGTGGTGATCCCGAAAGATGAACATACAGGCTGGGCTTTCTTAATCCAAACCCCTGACATGCAAAACACTCCCAAATCTAGACCTCTTTAAGAGACATCAGGACACCACAGGAGGAAAATTCCAGCCTGACGTCACATAACAGGTGTGATTTTTTAAATACTTCATGGACTGGCCTCGGTGGTGCAGGCGGTTTTGCTGCTGGGCCAGGCTGGAGCCCTACAGGAAAGCTCCGGGCCTGCTTCCTGGGTCTACTCAACACACAGGGCACTAATCACAGCTAAGGAACCAGAGATCAGCCCTTTAAAATGTATCCCTCTACACTTCAAAGTAAAAGTTGAAAACAAAATCTGAGAAGATGAAGGAAACCTCAATGAAACTTTTCTAGCAGCCCAAGAATAAGAGCTAGAGAAACCGATGGAATGGAAATAAATTTGTAAACCCACCCAGGGCTACCGGAGAAGGGAGGGACCAGTCGGTAGAGAAGCCTCCATCTCTAACAGGCAGAGGATATTGGGCCAAGAAGCCCCCATCAAGAAACTACCTGCTGTTCCAGTCCCATACTCCCCCTGCAAGCTCACACCTCCAGCTGCACCGCCCAGTATCCACCACCATTGCAACTTGCCATTTAGAGCATTAGGACGCAGGAGGTGAAATCAGAGCCTGCTTTGTTCCAAACACCAAATCCCAAGTACTGGCAGGCAGGCAAGCTTGCACACCGTAAAACTCTTTCAGGAAAGGATGCATGGTCCAACAAGCGTACTACAATGATATGTCACAGAGCAAACCAAGCAAGACTGAGTCAGAACATGCACGGTTTTCTGCATCTTGGGACTTGCATCTGCTTCTCTTTGGTGACCTGCGAGGGACAGGATTGGTCCACGGCTGTCGGTGACACGTGTGCACTGGCCAGAATCAGATGTGCATGCTCACCCGTACCTGGTAGTAGGGATGGTGCAAAAAGGAATCTGGGCAGCCAGCTAAAGCCATCGGTTCCTTCCGACTTCTTCGAACTGCATTTACTGCAGCGCAGCACCTAGAATAAAGACAGACTGTGAGAAGCCAGAGGAAAAACGCACGCTCACCACGGTTCAATGTGTTAACTCGTGGCCACCAATGGTGAGGCTGTGGGATGGCTCTCGGTAGGGTGCCAGCTGTCTTCTAACATGAGGAGACTGTCACCAGTTAGAAAGCCCTGAGGAGCATCTGGGGTCTCCAGGGTTCGTGGGATACACGAGCACCCAGTGGAGGTGGCCATCAGATCCATTAAGGTTGGCACACATTCTCAGCATTGCCCTGAACTGCTTGGCCTTATTTTCCCTGTAGTATCATGAACACCTTGGAGACTTTGGGAAAGTCTTAGGGAAACATGAATGCAACTCAATCCCCAAAAAGTCCTGAAAACAGTTTGTGTGTGGCTGTGGTCAGGGCTGCTGAATGCCAGATGTTAAACACAGCCAAGAACAAACCCCAGTTTCTGAGGACATCAAGCCGGACATGCTTTGTTGACGCTCACCCCTGGGGCACAACACCATAATATTTGGGGTATTCATTCTACTGATCCAAGTAGCAAAATCACCTGGGCTGAACAATCTCCTCCCAGAATTCCCAAGCTGTAGCCCTAGCCCCTAGTTCCTCAAATTGTGACTGTTTTTGGAGACAGGATCTTTAAACAGGTTAAAATGAGGTCACCAAATTGGGTCCTAATCCAATCTGACAGTGTCCTTATAAGAAGAGGAGATGAAGACACAGACCCAGAAGGAGAACCATGAGAGGACAGAAGGAGAAGATGTCATCTTGAAGCCAAGGAGAGGCCTCCGAAAGAACTAACCTCTCAGATACCTTGAACCTGGACTTCCAGTGCCCAGAACTGCGAGAGGATAGCTTTCTATCGTCCGTACCACTCCTTTTTTGGGACTTTGTTACAACAGACTTAACAAACCCTCAACATATTGGGTCATCAGAAAAGACATGACACATTTTTGCACAGAAAACGTGGCATGACTTTTCCGACAATCGAATAGAAACACAACTAGACCATCATGATAGTCGAGCCAAGAGGAAAAGGAGCATCACGAATCTGTAAAATTAACCACCAATTGTATTTTCTGACAGTGTTTTGCCAAAATCCTGCAAATCACCCATAAAGGAACAAAAGAACGAGCCCTGAATAGGCCGCTGAGACCTAAAGGAATGGGTGGGAACCAACAGAAGGAGCTAACCAGGTAGCAGGAATGTTCCGTGGTTTCGCACAGCTGTTCCTAACCTCCTGGGACTAGGTTCATGAATGTTAGGCTGCCTCCAGCCTTGGGCAAGACCAGTGACCCCTGGGTAGTCAGTTTCACGCTCCAACTCCCTGGCTCTAGTACCTAGGCACGTGACGAGGTCCCAGCCTGGCTGCTGCTGTGAAGCTGCCCTGCAACTGCGGTGAGTATCGACAACCACCTGACTTACCACACAGAAACTGTCCTTCGCAGAGTCCTTACGAGCAAAACGGAGATTGCAGAGGAAAGGACATTTAGCCTCAAGACTGTGGCAAACTACTATCTCAGTTTCCGGTGCGCCTGCCTGCCCTTCTGATGTCACACTTGCTAATTTCTTAAAATAAATCTCTTCATATGTACAAGAAGACTTCAAAAAGTTCGTGGAGAAATGGAATTAAAGTACAAGTATATTTTAGTGCAAACATACTTTGAAATCCATGTATAGTTTTTTTTTCATAATGTGCATTTTCCATAAACTTTCTCAAACCCCATTATCCACACAGGCTGTTTCACTGGACAATCTACCAACCCAACCCTGGAGGAGTACCAAGAAACCAAATCACTCACTAGAATATTCTAGAACCACCATGATGCCTCTCACATACCTCCGAAGACAGAGTCCCATGGGTCTCTTAAGTCCTAACCCCACCTCTTACCACCCAGGACACCTAGATCTCCAACCCCACCTTCTACCACCCCAGGGCCCCATAGCTCCACCCCCAATCCCACCTCCTACCACCCCAGGGCCCCATAGCCCATCCCCAATCCCACCTCCTACCACCCCAGGATCCCCTAGCTCCGTCCCCAATCCCACCTCCTACCACCCCAGGGCCCCTAGCTCCGTCCCCAATCCCAACTCCTACCACCCCAGGGCCCCCTAGCTCCACCCCCAATCCCAACTCCTACCACCCCAGGGCCCCCGAGCTCCATCCCCAAACCTACCTCCTACCACCCCAGGGTCCCATAGCACCACCCCCAATCCCACCTCCTACCACCCCAGGGCCCCCTAGCTCTGCCCCCAATCCCAACTCCTACCACCCCAGGGCCCCCTAGCTCCATCCCCAAATCTACCTCCTACCACCCCAGGGCCTGCTAACTCCACCCCTAATCCCACTTCCTACCACCCTGGGGCCTCCTAGCTCCAACCCCAACCCCAACCCCTACTACCCCAAGGCCCTCTAGCTCTGCCCCCAACCTCACGTCCTACCACCCCGGTCCCTAACTCTAGCCCCCCAGCCCCACCTACCACCCCAGACCCCTAGCTCTACCCCCAACTCCACCTCCTACAACCCCAGGGCCCCCTATCTCTGCCCGAGAAAGAAAAATAAACATCCCATAAGTCCAGACAGGTAGTTATTGCCCTTGGGAGAAGTAAATTGTAGTTAGATACAATAGGAGAGTTACATTAAGGCCACCTCTCTGATACAATTTATCAACACCCTCCCCAAAACCATCCTAGTCAATGGTGAAAGATGAAAAGCTTCCTCCTGGGGCCAGCAGGTGGTACAGTGGTTAAGACGCTGGACCCCACGTGGCCAACCTTGGTTCAAGTCCAGACCTGGTGGCTTGCTCTCGCTCTCTCTCTCTTTCAGTCTCTCTCTCTCTCTCTCAAGCACACATCCCCTATAGCAAAATTTAAATAATAATAATAATAATAAATCTAATTAATTCTTTTTTTAAAAAAGAAAAGCTCCCTCCTAAGATCAGGAACAAGATAAGAATGCCAGCTTTCACCACTTCTGTTCAGCAGAGATTTGAAAGTTCTAACCAGAACCATCAGACACAAAAAAGAAAGAAAAGGATCCAAGCTGGAAAGGAAAAACTAAAATGATCTCTGTTCACAGATGACATGTGGAAAACCCTAAAGATGCCACACTGAAGAAAACTATTAGAATAATAAATTCAGCAAAGATATAGGATATAAAATCAACACGGAAAAATCCGTTTATAAATTAAGAACATGGTAGCGAACAGTGACCAACTCCATTTACAATACCATCAGGAAAAATAGAATATTTAGTAATAATTTCTTTTTTTCCATTATGAGAGTGATAGAAAGAAGAAGTATAAAGGGGGGGAGACAGAGATGGACTTTTTTTTTTTAATTGCCAGAGGGCGCATGAGTACACTTGCCAGAGAGAAAGGAGGAAGGGAGGGAAGAATGACAGAAAGCACCCCTCAGTGAGGTGTGGTCATGCCACAGTCTTTTTCCTCCTTGCCTCCTTCCTCCCAACACACTCATCTGGCATGTTTTTATAAGCCCCCAGGGTTGGGGTTCAAACCACAGTTGGCTACATGGATCTGATGCCCTTAACCACTAGGCTACAGGGCTGGCCACGGATAAGAATTTCCGACAGGGTCTCACTGTGTTGTGGGTCTCCTGCCCGACTCCCAATTCTACCATCATAGACACGACAGAAATGCACCTGGCGTGCTCAGATCGGCCTACAAACTGAGCCCAGGCCTCCCGTGTGGCTTCCTTCTACCAGCGCAAGCAGGGACACTGCCTGCGAGCCACCACAGCTGGGCCTCATAAACATAGCCAAGGATGTGAAAGACTGAAAACTGTAAAATACTGCTAAAGGAATATAAAGAAGACAGTGGAGACATCCCGTGTCCTTGGGCTGGAGGACTTAATATTGTTAAGATGTCAATACTCCCCAAAGTGGTCTATAGATCTAATGCAATCCCTATCAAAATCTCATTTGCATTTTTTGCAAAAATAATGAGAGAGAGACATTCTAAAGTACATATAGATTATCAAGGAAGCCCAAACAGTCAAAACAATCTTAAAAGAAGACAAAGCTAGAAGACTCACACTTCCTGATTTCAACACTCAAACAAAGCCACAGTCATTAAAATAGTACAGAACTGGCATGAGGACAGACACTAAGCAATGGAACATAATAGCCCAGAAATAAACCCTCACATATAATTAATCAATTAATCTTCAACAAGAGTGCCAAACTGGATGTCAACATGCAAAAGAATTAATTTGAACCATAACCTTACATCATAACCAGAAATTACCTCAAGGATGAAAGACCCAAACACAAAACCTAAACTATAATACTCCTATGAAAAATCAGGAAAAAAAATTACATTGGATTTGACAATGATTTCTAGGATGTGACAAAGGAAGGGGTGACCAAAGACAAAAATAAATTGCATTTTACCAAAATAAAAACTTTTATGCATGGAATACTACCAAGAGGCTGAAAAGACAATCCATAGAATCAGAAAAAAATATTTGCACATCATTTATCTGAAAAAGGATTCATATCCAGAATAAAGAAGTCCTACGGCTCAACAATCAAAAACACAAACACCCAAATCAGAAATGGGCAAAGGACTTGAATAGACATTCCTCTAAAAAAGATACACAAATGCTCAATAAGAACATAAAAGAAGCTTGCGCTCCTTAGTCATTAAGGAAATCCAGACCAAACCACAACCGCCTCATTCCCATTAAGATGGTTGATATAAAAACAAAACAAAACCAGAAAATAACAAGTGTCCATGAGGATATAGAGAAATTGAAACCCGCTGCAAGTAAAAGCACAAAATGGTGCAACTGTCATTGAAAACAATGTGGCGATTTCTCAAAAAACTAAACATAGCAATAACATATGATTCAGTAATTCCACTTCTAGACATATACCCCCCCCCCCCCAAAAAAAAAGAAGCAGGGAGCCAGACCCTGGAGCGCCCATGTTCACAGCAGCACTAGTCCCAATAGCTGAATGGTACCTGGAAGCTGCCCAGATGTTCATCAGCAAATTCATGGAGAGACAAAATGTAGTACTCACACACAATGGGCTGCTAGTCACCCATGAAAACGAATGAAATTTTAATACATGCTTCAACACAGGCAAGCCTCTAGGACATTATAAATGAAATAAGTCAGACATGGGACCAGCAGATGGCACAATAGTTATGCCACTGGACTCCCACGTAGTCAACCATGGTTCAAGTCTCAGACCAGGCTGCTTAAAACTCATGCCGGGTGTTTGTGCATGTGGGCCCAAAATTCTAAGAGAATGGAGGAGAAGGGGTTTCAGCATGGCCACCCGCCCTCCCAGGCGGGGGATGATTTCTCCTGTTCTGTCTGGCAAGCGCAAATGCCCTATAGCAAATGTCTCTCTCTCTTTAAAAAAAAAAAAAAAAAAAAAAAAGCCAGTAAAAAAAGACAAATACTTATGATCCCCCTTATAAAAAGTACCTTTCAGAAACAATTCATAGAGACAAAAAGTAGAAGAGAGATCACAAAAAACTGGGGGGGAGAGAAAATTGTTTAATGGATAGAGTTTTCTTTGGGGTGATGAAGAACTTCTGGAAATAGCAATGATCGTTCCACAACTCTGTGAAAGCAATTAATTCCACTGAAACATATACCAAAAGATGGCTAAAATGCAAATTTTAAGTTTTGTATAGTTGGTCCTGATATAAAAATTATTGAAAAATTGGCTACTATGTGAATTTCTTTTCATAAAATCACCTTTTGCTAATTTTTTTTAGTAAAACCATAATATTCAGCAGAATTTCTGATGATTCCAAAGCATTGATCCCAAATAGCACTTCTGTACATTCCAAACTATGATCAAAAGTAAATCCATCATGTTTTCTGGTCATACTCATTGCATCATTTCAAAGGTGTTTACAGTTTTTCCATTTTTTTTTTAAAGTTTACTTATTTCCTCCATAAGAAAGAGATAGAGACAGATTGACACATAGACACACACGCACCATGACTGCCATGCCAGAGTCCACCCCCAGCCCCAGCCAGCCAAGATCACAGCACAGGCACACACCTGGTGCATACAGAGAAGGCTTGGATACGAACCCACGCTCTCCCATGTAGGTTCTCCATCTCAGAATGTCACATCACCACTGCACTGCTGATTGGTCCCCAGCTGTTTAGTTTTATCTTTTTTCCTTTTAAAATTTATTTATTAATAGTATTATTTTGTTGTTGATGATATTAATTTGCTATAGGTGGGGTCATCAGGAGGTGTGGTGGTTGGGGCACAGGACTCCCACATGGCCCATCACAGTTCAAGTCTTGGACCTGGCATCTTGCTTTCTCACTTTAACTCTCCCTCTCTCTCTGGTCAGATTAAAATTAACTAATTCTTTTTTAATAAATGCTACAGGGCACATGTGTTCACGAGAGAGAGAGAGACAAAGTGAGAAAATAAGTTGCTAGGTCTCAGACTTAAACCATGGTGGGCCATGTGGGAGTCCATGCCATCTGCTGACCTCAATTTTGATTCACCTTGACCAACAAGTACTTTTCCAGTTCTATAACACAAAATAACCCAGGTGCCCTAAGGTTAAGTGTAACCCACCCAGCAAGCCTTCCAAAAAATTATCTGACCATTCATACATGACAAAGACCCAGCATTTTGTCATTATCAGCAGTCTCATGAAGACTGAAAACCCATACCACATCTGAACAAAAGTCTCACTTCCAAGTGTCCCTCAATTATACAGACTGGATGATCTGTTGTACTACTTAAAGTTTCTCCCTCGTCCCCTCCCCCATAGTGCATGCTGCATGCTCCCCAGAGAAAGAAAGAGAAAAGAAGAAAGGTAAGAAGGTGAGAAATCACCTCCCCAGGGGGGATGGCCACAGGACAATCCCTTCTCCTTCATTAACCTCTTGGGATTTGGGGCATGCATGCACACTCACTCACTGTGATTTTCAAGCCTCGGTCTAGACTAACCACATAGTCAGCCATGTGGGATCCAGCCACCATAACCTCAATATTATTTGCTGGCCCAAAGAGCTTGGGTTCTATCTAGCTGATCTGCCAAAATGCTGTGCTCCCTATTCACGGAGGCAAAGAAACAGTGTATAAGCCGGTAGACATCCAACCGTACCAATAATGACAAGAGGTTTTAGAACAACAAAGAAACTGTGCCGATAACTGTTGTCTTTTTTCTCCCTTTTATTAAACCTCCACACCACCTGCCAGTCCCCACAGGTTTTTTTTTTTTTTTTTTTTTTAAGAGAGAGATTTTTGCTATAGGGCACATGCACTCGCCAGAGAGACAGAATGAGACAGAGAGACAAAAAGTGAGAAATCACCCCCCAGGGGGGATGACCACGCCACAATTCCTTCTCCTCCATTCTCGGGATTTTGGGCATGCATGCACACACGCACGGTATGAGTTTTAAACCACCAGGTCTGGGACTTGAACCACAGTCTACTATGTGGGAGTCCAGCGATATAACCATTACGCCATCTGCTGGTCCCTCCACATGTCCTTTTTTTTTCCTTTTCATTTTTTGGAGAGGTTTATGCTATAGGGCGCATGCGCCCACCAGAGAGACAGAAAGTGAGAAATCACCCCCCAGGGAGACAGAAAGCAAGAAATCATCCCCCAGGAGGGATGGTCATGCTACAATCCATCCTCCTCTCAGGATCTTGGGCACGCACGCACATGCACCCTGTGTAAGTTTAAGCCACCAGGTCCGGGATTCAAACCGTGGTCGACTACATGGGAGTCCAGTGACATAGTGATTACATGCCAACTGCTGGTCCCCCACGTGTATTTATTTTTTTAATGTCTCTCTCTCTTTTTCTTATTTAAATTTATTTATTTGCATTCACTTACCATATACGTCATTATAGCATACAAAATGAAATTTTCCATCCAGAATACATTGTATATTGGCTCAATCAAGCACATCAACATACGTGTTATCATCAACAAATAATTTTCCATTTCTTGTTTCCAATATTATGCTTTTTTTCTCATCCTTGATTCCCTATCTCTCACCCTCTGCCATCTCCCACCCTCCTCCCACACTTTCTCTGATATCCATTGGTTGCTTTCTATGCCTACTTCCCCTCACATTTTATTGATTTACTAAAGATCTTAATTAATCTAAATATTTTCAATAGCAAGCACAGCTGATATATAAATATCCATGAATACAAGTCCGATTTAGGCATAAACCTCAGTGAGTAGAATGAACATACTATAAAGTAGCACCTACCTGGGGCTATATAGCTTACTGCAGTCATCAAATAGGTATTTTTAATGCTTTTTTTTTTTTTTTTAATTTCAAGAAAACGTTTTCGTGGGTTTTTTTTTCCCCTGAAACAATTTTTTTAATTAATTTACATTAATTCCCTAAGCATCATCACAGCAAACAAAATGTGACTTCCCATCCAGAATATACTGTATAGTGGCTTAATCATGCATGTTATTATCAATAATTTTCTATTTCTAGTTTCTCACATGTGTATGTATGTGTATATATATATATATATATATATATATATATATACACACACACACACACACACACACACACACACATATATTTTACCCCTATTTCTGACCCTCTGCCCTTTCCCACCCTCTTCTCACACTATCTCTGGAGTCTACACTTGTCTTCCATTACTTTCCCCCAACATTTTATTGATCATTAGATTTCTTATATAATCTAACTACTTTCAATAGCAAGTTCAACTGGTAATTTCAAGAAAAGCAATTTTAACTTTAATAAATCAAAGAAATGCTAAGAAACTTTGCTTAAAACTTAAAGCCAGGAAACAGGTTAGGATTCTGTTCAAATGGTAGATACATGAACCCAACAACAGCGCAAGACAGGACAAAAATGTATAAAACCAGACAACAAAGCCTAGGAGAAAATCAGCAATATTTTAGTCAAAAGTCATAAAATGCTATTTCAACAGTTCAGTCTTAGGTACTTTATCTTCTCTTGTGGTTTGATCTTCCCGATTGAATTCTGGGATACAATATTCAATTCCAGACTTGTCCCTATGATTAAGTTGTCCACTTTCTTAGTTTTTGAACTATTATTTCTGTGTGTCTGTATTTAATTTTCCTGATATAGCACTCCCTTGAGAACTTCTTGGAGATCTGGTCTGGTGCTGGTAAATTCTTTCAGGTTTTGTTTATCTGAGAATGTTCTTGTCTTTTCTTCCCATATGAAGGATAATCTTGCTGCAGTATTCTTGGTTGAAATTGCTTTTTCTTTTAACACTAAATATATTTTTCCATTCTTTCCTCGCTGGCAGTGTTTCTGATGAGAGGTCTGCTGTAAGCCTGATGGGATATCCTTTGTAGGTAACTTGCCATTCTTCTCTTGACAGTCTTAATATCTTGTTTTTGTCTGTGGTTTTGGTCAATCTGGCTATAATGTGTCTTGGAAAAGATCTTCTTGGGTTGATTCTATTTGTTGTCCTTTGTAGTTCTTGGGACTGGATCTTTGAGTGCCTCTCTAAGTTTGGAAAGTTTTCTTGCAGGATTTCATGTACCTTTATGGCTCTTGAGAACTAGTGATTTCAGGGAAAAAAGAGAAATGAAGATTTTCTATTGATAATTCAGCCTCCCACCCACAAACTCGAGTGGAGAGACAAGGGGCAGGCTTTCAGTAGATGACACCTTCATGGTTCCTGAGAATTAGTGATTTCAGCGAAAAAAGAGAAATGAAGATTTTCTACTGATAATTCAGCCTCTAGCCCACAAACTCAAGTGGGATCAAAACGGAATGGCAAAGAGATTCCAATTGCAGATCACCTCTTTCTGCACGCTCCTGAATACTCAGATTGAACTTCAAGTTTAGGAAGAAACACACCATCCATCAGATGACTAGAAATCACCGCAGAGCCATAAGAAATATGGGAAAGCAAGAAAATGCCTCTCTTCCCAGGGAAAAGAATAACTCCTCTTCATTCACGAACAGTTCAATGGAAAATATGGAAATGTCTGGTAAAGAATTTAGAATATTCATAATGGCGAAGCTAACAGAGATAGAATAGAAGAGAGACAATGAACTGTAGAAGAGAAAGAATAAAGAAGCTGACAAGTTCCAGGAGATGAGGAAATTCTTGCAAAATCTAAAAGAATTACACACTTTAAAAAAGAATCAAATGGACCTTTTAGCGATGAAGGCTCTAATACAGGAAGTCAAATCTCCCGTGAAAGTATTAAAAGCAGACTAGATCATACAGAAAATAGAATCTCAGACATAGAAGAGAAAATTGCTGGCTTAGAAAAAACACACCACGAAGACAGAGAAAATTGCCCCCAAAAATGAGAATAATATACGAGAAATACTAGATACCATCAAACATCCAAAAAATTGGTATCCCAGAATGCAAAGAGACTCATAAAGGCATTGATAATCTACCCCACGTGTCCTTTTAATAGTAAAGGTCAAGCCTAAATAAGTTATGTATAAGTAATGTGCTGAAGTCTATCTACTTTGAGTTTTGAACTAAAGATAAAAATCTAAATCATCTTCATTATTAAGTTTGTAATTCATTAGATTATAGTTTAGAAAAATAACGCAGACAAAGTCAAGGTTTGCTCATTCTCAAGTAAACGTTTTTCTTAACAAGGTCAATATTTACACTCTGAACCCAGCGACTGAACTCAAACATGCCTTTGTTCTTCTGATTTTGTGTGTGTTTATTTTTCCATGTTAAGGGGAATCTATACTGCTTACATTCAAACAAGACAACTGTAAACTTGAAAAATGTTGCATCCAACAACAGTCTTTTTGCAAAGTACGCTGGGCATTCCCAACTCAAACTATCCAAACTTCGGCAGACTGCAGGTGACATTGGCCTATCTTTCACATCACAGCTAACTGCAAATTATGTTTACGGTGGATCTGGATGGTAGAGTGTTTGCGTGTCCTTCAGTCAGATAATACCGCTGGGGCCAGGAGGAGGTGCAGAGGTGGTGCGACTGGAAAGGGTCCTCGGTTCATGTCCTGAGACCTCTTTGAGCACACTGAATGTGAATGTCTGTGATCTGAATTGGCTCAGACTGGGGTGGTTTATAGTGTGAGGACATATAGCGGATGCCTGTCTCTCTCTCATGGAAGAAACAGATAAAATAATAAACAAACGAAAATACTAGAAATACCACACACAATGCCAGCAAGCTGCTGACCAAATGACACACTCATTAGCAACCCCCACTCCTCTCGTCCCTTTCATGGGGCACATGGCCCAGCACACTAGATGGTGTGCTTGTCTGTTTGAATGCAGCTGTCCACTTCTAGGACCCCTGCCCCTCTAACTGCATGAAGCTGGAAAAAATCCAAACAGTTGAGCCCAATGGATGCTTTCTACTTCGATTTAACCATAAATCCAAATGAGCATCCAATAATGCTTGGAAATTCCACTACATTTCCTTAATGTAGTTGTGGAACTCTCCAGAATGTCTGCTTCATACTGTCCTCCCTCCTTCTCGAGTGTGCTGTCCTGACTCACTCACAGGACATCCAAAGGGTGGCCACATGCCTGCCATGCCTGGCCCGTCAAGGTGCACAGTCCCCCCTCATCATCCTGGCGGAGATGTCCAAGGCAATAACCAGTCATGACACCAACCGAACTACACATTTCCAGTCATAAATGCCATCTTGCTTAAAAGTTCCGTCTTATTTCTGCTAGATCCAAAATGGCCCACAGTAATATGCTCAACGTCATTTACTAATAACAGTAGGCAACATAATTGTTGACAGCAGAATAAGTAATAAAATTTAATTTAGAAATTAAAATTTTAAAAAGAATTTCTGACTCTTAAATCATTACAGGGTTTGGAAAAATAAATAAATAAAAGCTAGGGGACAACAGGTGGCATGATAGTTAAACAGACACTGGATTCCCACATGGCCAGCTTCAAGATTTGAGTCCCAGACCTGGTGGCTTGAAAATCACAACAAATAAATAAATACACAAATAAATAAATATTTTAAAAATAATTAAAATTAAAAATGGTGTGACCATTCCTTCATCAGAGAGTCATTTCTCACTTTTCCTCTCTTTGTCTCTTTCTAGAGAGTGCACGTACCTTGTAGCAAAAACAAACAAAAAACTAAGACTCTCAAGGAGATACATAAAAAAAACTACTTGCTTTTTGGAGACGTTAGTTCATTCATTATAACAAAGAAAGGAATAAAATTCATATTAAAAAAATGCGTAATACTATGCAAAATCAGATAGAATTAATAAATATTTATGAAAAACTAATGCTTCTAAATATACAAACATCTGTGAAATTATTACTATTGCTTTAAAAAAATTGCGATGGGATATGTATGCTCAAAGGAGAGAGACATAAAGAAAGTGAGAAATCATGCCCCCTCCCCACCCCCCAGGGTGGGGATAGCCATGCTGCAAGCCCTTCTCCTCCATTCTCCTCTTGGGTGTTTGGGAACCCACACACATGCGCTTAGAATGTCTCCCAAGCCACCACGTCCAGGTGGAACATCCCACAGTTGGCCATGTGGGATCAAGCTGCACCTAGGTCCTGATAATATTATTTATTCAGAAATACGAATTCACCAAGAATAGCAGTGCATTTGGCAACAATACACAGATCTCTGCAGCTATAGAATGTGGCCCCAAAAAGCAACCTGCTCCCGGCTACCTCCTTCCAGTCTGCAAGAAGCCACAGAGGGGACACAGAAAGTCCAGGAAATGAGACCACAACTGAGGCACTCCCAGCTACGGCCAACTACAGTGAAACAAGAAATTAGTAACAGATGCATTACAAAACAAAAACAAAAACTCAAATTTAGCAACTCAAAAATTAAAAACAAGCTCTGGCCTAACTAACTGGTCCAAGGAGAACACAGTAATATTCTCCAGACAATGGGAACGGTGCACACCACCATGTGTTAGGACAAGCAAAACGAAAGCAGCAAGAGAGAAAACAAACACCCTGACACCTGCATCTTTTGTAAAAGGGAACGGAAAATGAAATGAACAATGTGAATCCATCCTTAAACCAGAAGGAAAGAGTCCAAGGCAAATCAGAAAGCACAACATAAAATATATTAAAACCCAGGAAAAATAACTGAAGACACAGTTCTTTAAAACGTAACCAAGAAAAAAACCATAAAATTTTAACAAAGGAAAAAGAATACAATGGTTCTTTAATCATACAGTAATTTTATTGACTTAGTAAAAATATAAATTTGAAAATTCAATAAAATTGTAATTTTTATTACAAATATGTACCAAGATCCAAATAAACTAAAGTAAAAATCCTTCAAATAAAACATATGAAAAAGGTGGGCCAAACACTGTTGGCCACATGGCCGACAGTGCAGTTTCAGTCCCAGACCTGGCAGCTTAGAAGACATGTTTGGGTACACGTGCATGGTGTGCCCAAAATCCCAAAGGGAGAAACAGAGGGAAGGAGATTACGGCGTGGCTGTCACCCTCTGGGGAAGGAGGACTTTCTCACTTCTGTCTCTCTTCAGAAAGCACACGAGCCCTATAGAAAATGTTAAAAATGAAATAAAAATTGAAAATATGGAAAATGAAACCGAGGAAAGCCCACCCCTCACCTACCTTCCAATATAAAGAGAAGTATGAGCTTGGATAGTCTTATTCAATTTGTACAATTTGTCAAGGGAGAAAAATAATTCCCGAGTATTTGTTGCTGGCAGGCACCTGGTTTTTCTTTTTGAGAGAGATTTTTGCAATAGGGCGTGTGTGCTCGACAGAGCAAGAAATTATCTCCCCTCCCCCCCGGGAGGATGGCCACACCACAGTCCCTGTTCCTCCAACCCCCTCTCAGGATGTTGGGCATACATGGACATGCATCCGGTATGAGTTTCAAGCGCTGATTCTGGGACTTGAACCACAGTTGGTCATGTCGGAGTCCAGCTGCCTTAACTACTACACCAGCTACTGGCCTCAGCACTTGGTTCTATATGAATCTGCCTATGTATGTACACACGTGAGCACACATGCACAGTTCACAAGAGGCTTGCAGTGGGAAGAGATGCAGGCCAAGTGTGGGTCCAGGGCACTGTGGGTTCAAACTAAGGTGCCCGGATGAACAGTGCGGGCATCACCTGTTAATGGATGAAATGCAAGCGCTGGAGCCCAGCCCTGTCCAACTCAGCCAGAAGCTCTGGGCTGGGGCCGGCAGTAAGATCTGCACACGCACCCTAGGTGATTCTACCACACCCTAAATTTGAGAACCACAGTGACCCTGTCCCAATCCCCTGTACTTTAAATCACTGGGAAGTTTTAAAACTCCACGTACCCACACTGCGCAGGAGAGAAAAAAAATAAATTCTTGGGGTTGTGGTTGGGGGCAGAATTGTCTTAAGCTCCATGAGTATTTATAAAATTGGAAACCAGCACTCCTAACTTTTAAATTATTCTTGTAATGACGACTGCAGGGAGACAATACAGGGAGATAAATGCATTAAAGAATCACACCTCAGGCAGGCCCCACAGTGCAGTAGTAAGTGCTGTGCGTGGAAAGCCTGGGGATCCCACATGGCTCCAGCGGCTTGGAAAACGTGGCAAGCTGGTGCATATGCATGCATGTCTGAAATCCAGACAGCAGGGAGCAATGGAGGGAAAAGTGCCGTAACCATAACCCGATGGCTGGTGCTTACTCTCTCTCTCTGGTGAGTGCACATGCCCCCTGACAGTTAAGAGAAAAAGAAAAGAAAAATAAAAAAGAATCATATCTTATTTTGGGGGGGGCTGGAAAGTAGGACCCTCCCACTAAGCCATTTGGAATAAAGAATATAATCCACTGGGCCGGCAGGGAACATGGTGGTTAAGGCACTGGACTCCCACACGGTTGACCACGATTCAAGTCCCAGACCTGGTGACTTACTTCCTCACTTTCTCTTTTTCTCTTTCTCTCTGGTCAAATTTAAAAATAAATAAATAAATAAATAAATAATGATAAAATAATAATATATCCTATTACTCAAAACATAGTAAGAGTCATATCCACTGGACACTGCAGTCACTGTTTTCTGGCATTTAAAGGTCTATTATATTTTTTCCTAAGCAAATATTAAAAAATCTTTTATATACTAGGCTAGGAGGTAGGATGGTGTTTAAGATGCTGAACCCCAGGTTGGAGTCCTGGACCTAGTTGCTTGAAAAACACGCTGGCACGTGTTCATGTGTGTCCAAAATCCTAAGAGGAGAATGAAGAAAGGAATGTGGTGGGCCATCCTGCTGGGGGTGATTTCTCACTTTTCTTCTGTCTCTCTCCCAATTTTTGTCCTATGGCAAAATTCTTTTTTTAAAATTCCCTTATAGACCATGAATTTTAGCTTTTATTCCATAGTGCATAGATGGAAGGAGGAAAGGCAGAGATTAAATAGCTACTCTAATTACCTGCTGCAAACAATGGTCTCGTTGCTTCAAACTGCAAGTTACCAGGTACAAGGGTCTATGTTTGACCACATGTTTGAGAATGACCTTTGATTTTACATTCTCAGCATTCTGAAAAGGATTTTTTTTTTTGGCATAGTCTATGCAAGCATCAACAGTCCCTTTTACCTAAGGGGTCTGGCCAGCTGTTTGACAAAAAATGGCAGATTTTCTAATGAGCAATGGCTTTGAAATAAATGTAAATGGAGGTAAAGTATGAAGACCCCCTAAGCACTTTATGTTTTCTACTGCCAGGATACAAGTGTGATCTCCAGAAAGAGAAAAGAGAGAGAGAAGAGAGAGAGAAAGAAAGAGAGAGAGAAAGAAAGAGGAGAAAGCCCCTCCCCCATAGGGCCATGATCAAACTGCAATTCCTCTTCCCCCATTTCTTCATCTCATAGGGATTTTTGAGCACACACATGCCAGCATGTTTTTCAAGTCACCAGGGCTGGGATTCAAACTGCTATCGGTCATGTGGGATCCTCTGTACACCTAAAACACTCTCTTCACATAGGCAGGAGTGAAGTTAACATAAAGAAATGCTTATCACCTGGATTTATCTTTGGCGGTTTTTCTTATCTGATTAAAACATTTGAAGACACATATGACACCTGCCAACATTTGAGTGTACCTCCCTCTAGCCCAGGGTCATGAAAAAATTAGGATATGTAACTGTTAGGGGAATGGCTAAAGCTTTATCAGAAAAATAAAGGATGCTTTGTAAAACAGCTCCTGAACCGAAACACTATAAAATACATACATTCCGAAATCCTTCCGATCAACACCTGACAGTAAATCACCTGTCATTCCTATCATAAAACTCAAATCACTAATGGGAGATTTTTCGCCTACAGAAAATGTCCAAGAAGTTACATCTAAATCACAGTTTCCAGACTCCAGACTGAGATCGCTGGTTAAATTTTAAAATGCTGAAGTTAGTGACCTCAGAGTGTCTTAAACTCGTCCTTTCAGCTAATCCTGGAAGAGACCTGCGGTCCCCTCTCTCTCCAGTCAGGCTCCAAGGTCCATCGTCCAAGCTATAAGGACACTGTGTCTCTGGTTCTGCCAAGACAATGGGGGTGTGAACCCATACAGGGTCACGGGGGGTGACAGTGGCAGCACCCACGCCGCAGCACTGTGTTTGGCCTGCTCTTCCTGGGGAAGGCACAGCAAGGCTCTTGCCCAATTCTTCTCTCACTTCCTTGGGCTCCGGACTGAGCCTGGGACTTCCCCAGGGTGGCCTTTAATGCACCACTGGCCCCTGCTGCTAGGAGCTGGGAGCAATATGCCTTACCAGACCTGATTAAAACAAACCCCAGGTGGGGGCCAGCAGGTGGCATGGTGGTTACCGTGCTCGACTCTCACATGGCCAAATGCAGTTGGAGTCCCAGACCTGGTACCTTTCTTTCTCACTTTCTCTCTGGTGAATGTACATGCCCTATAGCAAATTAAATGACATAATAATAATTATTATTAATAAATAAATAAAATTAAATATATAATTCTCAAAAAAAAGAAGAGAGAATCTTTTTTTCCCCTTTATTCATGAGAAAGTGTTTGAGAGAGTGAGTGAAAGGCTGGCGGGGAATACAGAGAGAGAAGAGGACCCTCCACGAAGTCCTGTCACATCATGGTCCCGGTGTCCACTCTCTACCATGTCAGATCTTGGGCACTTGTGCACATGCTATGCACAAAGCCGGGGACTCCAGCCTCTCAGTCACTGCATGAGACCCCAGCTTCTCTAGAGCAACACGTTACCACTGCACCAGCGTCTTCCCCTCCCCTGGGGTGGGGGCATTTTAATACACTTATGACACCTTTAACATTTGGCTGTGACCCCTAGCCCAGGGTCAGGGAACTACTGGTCCCTGCCTGTTTGTAAAACTGAAACACAGGCCTGCCTGCTCATTTCCAATTAGCCTGTTCCTGCTGTCACAGTCTGGCCTGCAGAACTGACACCATTTACCATCCAGCCCTTTACAGAAAACAGGTGCCGACCCCGCTCTGGCCCTTTACTCCACATGTAGCTGAGTTGAAGGTGGAAAAACCACAGCATGGGGCCGGCCAGTGGCGTAGTGGTTAAAGCAGCTAGATCCCATGTGGCAAACTGCATGGTTTGAGTCCCAGACCCAGCAGTTTATAAAATATGCCAGGCATGTGTGCAGCACGCCCAAAATCCCAAAGGGAAGAAAAAAGGGAGGAGAAGGAATTACAGCATGACCATTCCCCACAGGAAGTGCTTCCTCAATCTTCATCTTCCTCTCCCTCTCTCTCTTCCCAGTGAGTGCATACACCCTCTGGCAAAATTAAAGAAACAAACAAAAAGATTCTCAGAGTGCCGGCAGGTGGCGTGGTGATTAAGGGTGCTGGACTCCCACATGGCCGACCTTGGTTCGAGTCTCGAACCTTGCAGCTTTCCTTCTCATTCTCTCTCTCTCTCTCTCTGTCATTCAGTCTGCCCATCTCTGGTCAAATTTTAAAATATAAATAAACAAAGTTAACTAAAATAATTCTTTTAAAAAGAAATTCACAGCACCACTAACATTCACCAGGCACTGGGGACAAGAAGGTTGGTTTGAGATCTTGGCCCGGAAATCTTTTCAAAGTGCTACCTGCCATCCCTCAGCCCTGGCGACACTCAAGTGACCCCAAAAGGAAATATGTTTCTAAGCTCTATTCCAACCCAGAGTACCCCTCGACCTGCCAAACCCAGGATGAAGTAGTTAGGAAATGTATGTCTCAATAGCTGAGTGGGTCTCCTCAGTGTAATGATTCAGTATTTGCTCTCGATTGTTGTTGGAAATTAATAGCCATGTACATCTAGCCATGTCTGTCAGACCAAAGGGGCTCATTTCGTCTGTCATGCCATGGGCCACTGTGACTGACCCTCCATTGTGGGCGGGGTATTAAACAAAGTTACTAAGAGTCCATAGTCACCTTTAATTCACAATGTCCAAGATAAATGACACAGTGAAAGTCGAAAACAACCTTATATCATTCTTGACCAGATTTAAGAGTTAAAAGGTTACTGGGTTGCAACACCCAGCATTTGAACACCATCACCCTGTGAGTAAACCTGACAGCATCAGGCTAGAAGCATCTAATTCCAGGGATTCCTACTGCAGCCTCGATGTCTTCCTGGCATTCTCACCAATACGTGGTCACTGTTTTTACTGGAACTGATTTTTTTGAGCCCGGGAGAAAGGACTGAGATTGGATCTATTTGATCCAATTCAGCTGCACAAAGCTCGGCTAGTGCCTCAAACTAACTCAGATTTATTTTCTGTAAGTTTATCGATGTTAATGGGAAAAGTATTTTCTGACAAATCATTAAAACATTTTGTCCTTGGTATAACTGCAATAATTCACAACTTGAGGAAAGATGTCAGTTCCCTCTGAGGAACCAATAAGCTATATAGTGAAATAATTTACATTCTTTTCTTTTACACCAGTGATCCCCAACCTTTTTAGCACTGGGGACCAGTTTCATGGAAGACAATTTTTCCACAGACCTAGAGGGTCGAGGGGAAGGTTTCAGAATGATTCAAGCAGACTACATTCATTGCATTCTTTACTTCTATTATTATTGCAGTCTAACATACAATGAAATAATTACAACTCACTATAATGCAATATTTGTAGCCACTCCTCAGTGCTAACATCACCACCTCAGCTCCAACTCAGATCATCAGGCATAAGCTTCTCATAAGGAGTACGCAACCTAGATCCTTTGCATGCAAAGTTCACAATAAGGTCTGTGCTTATGAGAATCTAATGGCACCGCTGATCTGAAAGGAGGTGGAGTTCAGGGGGTAAAGGTAGCAATGGGGAGTGGCTGTAAATACAGATGAAGTTTTGCTCTCTCTCTGGCTGCTCACTTGTGCTGTGTGGCTCAGATCCTAACAGACCAGAGACTGGTATTGGTCTGTGGCCTGGGGGGTAGGGACCTCTGTTTTACATCAAAAATCAAGATCTCAGTGAAATAAGAGGGAAGTCAGCACCCTCTGGTGTCATGCTGGACCTAGCAACTGTACGGACATTTGGGGATAGAAAATGTCTCATTTGTCCTCAGCTAATCTCACTTTTCTCATAGAGTATCTAAGGCTTTTTTCTATTACCCTAAACCTACCTCTCAGCCTCCATACTTCCCAGTGCTGCCCCCTTCCTGTAGAAAACCAACACCATTGCAGGGACCGTAAGTTCACTGTCCTCTATTCAGTCCTCACAGTCCACTCCTGCCCAAGGCCTCTCTCTCCAGCTCATTCCGTCACCCCATTTTTACTCTGCACCTCTACTTCTGATTTCTTCTTCTCTGGTGCCTCGTACGTTAGAATTTTGTGCATTTCCCACATGAGGGAAGAGGGGAGAAGGGGGAGAGGGGAGAAAAGGTGAAGTTTCTCCTCACCCTTTCATCTCTAGCTCATGCTGTCTTTCTGCATCTTCTGCAATCACTGATTAAGTATATTCTAAACTCACTGCCTCCAGTTACTCAAATCAATGTAGACTCTATGAAGCCCCAGCTCCCAGCAAAATTCTCTCCCAGGTTCCCCAAAGATCTACACATACTGACAACTGTTTCTGAGTTATTTTCCAGCTCCTTTGTCCACCAATGTCTGGCTTCATTCAAACTCGTTCTTTTTTTTTTTTTTTTTTTGGCTTCTTCTTCTTTTTAATACCAGAAGGCATGTGTGAGAGAGAGAGAAAAAAGAGAGAAACCCCCGAATGGCGTGTGGTCATGCCACAATTCTTTTCCCTCCATTTCTCTGTCCTGTCAGATTTAGGGCACACACACACACGTACCCAGTATAGTTTTCAAGCTGTCAGGACCAGGATTTGGACCACAGTCAACCACATGGGATCCACCTCCCAATTCACAGTGCTTACCTGCTACACTAAGGGCCCACCCTAAAACTCTTCTTGACCCATACATGCCAATTTAACGTGGATCTTCCCCACAGTATTTTAGTTGTGACTAGCCTTTACCTAGGAGGGATTAAGACCTGGGGTAAACACTGCTTAAAGCAGCTTTGAAGCCTACAGCCAGGCAGTCGCGACTCTAAAGCCTTCGCCAGGACTGGCAACTTTTTGCTTCCCCAGTGGTCTCTTCTCCTTCACAGTCACCAACAGTGCTGGGTGCCACAAAGAAGCATGGGCAAGAGGGCAGGGACTCATCTCTGAGCCAGCAGTAGGCACTGCTCTGAACAGGGCCTTGGGCTCAGACTGCTGCTCTTGATAAAGAAACACACTGTTATGGTTTGAATTTGTCTCCCAGAAACCCACGTGCTGGGATGAGGCTGTGTGTCTGTACTGTAGAGGTATTAAATGAAAACTTCCTTATGGTATCTCAGGGCGAGGCCTGGTGGACAATGACTGGTTCACTATGACTGTCTCATGAATAATGATCTCGTGAGACCCAAAACATTCTAGGACTCATGAGAAGGGCTCTCAAAGAGCGAGGAGGCAGAGATCTCTCTCTCAGCATGTGCCTGTCATCCTCTCTACTCCCGTCGGCCACACTGTAGTCCTAGGACCTTGGATTCCCCAGCCACCAGAATCGTGCATTTGTATAGACTTCTGTCTTCTTTATAAAATCACACAGGCTCAGGCACTCGGGTTTGTGGTGTGGGAACAGAGTAGGACACCAGCGCAGCAGAGCAGAAGTCTGGAGCAGGTTTCCCACATTCCTTCCAAATCCACGCGAGCAGGAAAGGGCTTTCTAGCAAACTAATAAGCCTGTGTTTGATAGGAAGTCGGATGAGGTACTTTCTCCCAGTGCGTCCCTGAGCCTTTTAGCTAGCAGGGCAGCTCTCTCAAGAGAGGTGGGTTAAAGCATTTCCAGACATGCTTCTACTTTCTCTCCAACCCTCTGGGCTTCCTTACTCTACCCTCCACCCCACTAGAGCACTGCTGGGACAGGTAGGCGGAGAGCCCTTCGGGGCCATGATCGGTCATGCTTGCCGTGGGAACAAGGGAACGAGGCAGCATGACCAGACCTCCTCTGATTTAAAAGGACTGTCCTGGCTCTGCTCAGCACTGGCTGCAGCTAAACAAGGAGAGCAGCTGAGACGCAGGTAGCAGAAGCCTGTGCTGACCTCGGGGGATGCAGTCCTGGACCTATACAGGTTTGAAAGAAGTGAGAGGAGTCAAGATCCGGGGGCTGAACAAGTAGAAGGAGGGCGCTTCTGTGTCCAAGAGAGGAACAGCGGTGGGAGGGCGTGTTAAATGGAGCTTTGGAAGCTGCAGACAACAGGACTAAGGTGATGTGTCCCTGACCCCTGCTTGCTGACACTGTAACACCGTGACCACCTGGGGATGGAATAGACCCACCACAACGGTCTAACACAATCGCCCGTCTTCAAGGGGGTCCTACTGATTGGGATAAAATAAAGCAGCTCTGGGTAGAGGTGGGCAGGTGGGTCGTGGCCCTGGAGGGACCACACTCTGGGGGTGAGCAGCACAGCCCACTGGGAGGGCCCCAGAAGCACCCCCTCCCAGGGCAACCCAGACCTGCCAGTGCTCACTGTGTAGTAACCTGGGGCCAGGGATGTCTTTACCCTGAGGGTCCCCCTCACTGGTAAGTGGGACATCCCTCTCTCTGGGGCCAAAGGAGGAACCAAGGAGCCTGAGACATCGTCTGTGCCCAAGGCTGGTATGTGCGTGGGACAGCAGTGTAGGCGCTGGTTGAGTATGGAGGACATCAGATGGGCACACCCAAGCTCAAGTAACCCGCCCAAGCACCATGCTGATAGAATAAAACCACAGAGGAGTGGGTGCACGGAATAGGCTGGGAGATGGAGAGGAACCATCTAGGGCACAGTGACAGGAGAGATCCTGGTAGAACATTTCTGACGGCCACCTTCTGAGCCAGGCAGGCATCCATATACCTTTTTCTTCTCCTGTTCGCTTTTCCTAATGATACAGCGAGGCCGGTATTCTTGGGGTGCGGAGGAGGAAGCTGAGGCTCAGGAATTTTTTTTTTTTTTTTTTTTTTAAGAGAGAGAAAGATTTTTGCTATACGGCACGTGCACTCGCCGGAGACACAGAAAGTGAGAAATCACCTCCCCTGCGGATATGGCCACATCGCAATCCCTTCTCCTCCAGTCTCCTCTTGGGATCTTGGACACACATGCACATGCACCTGGTGTGAGTTTTAAGCCGCTGGGTCTGGCCCTTGAACTGTGGGTGACGATGTGGGAGTCCAGCAACGTAAGCATCATATCATCTGCTGGTCCCAAGACTCAGAAATTTAAGCAACACCAGCATTTAACTCTTGTGGCCAGACTTGTGGCTGCTGGGCCCCAGAGTGCTCCGGGAAGGGAGACTGGCTGGGGTGAAGCACAGTGATACCCCTCTTGGCCGCACAGACTCGAAGGTAAAACAATCTGGTTTCAGGGACAAGGCAAGACCTATGTCTAAAATATATCTCTCCCCTCACACCCTCAAAGAGAAAAAGCTACCAAGACATTTCTTTAAAAAGTACCATAAAAAAGCCAGAACTTCTACTTTATTAAATGCCAAACACAAGTGCATATTAAACAAAAACTCCCATTTTCTCGCCCATAAAAAAGCTAAAATGAGTCTGGACTCTAATTTAGAGAGGATGCTAAGATTCCTCAAACTACAAAGTTCTAGATGTTTACAAACATACTAATTTATTTTATATACAAGTTGGTTTTTATTACAAAGTTAAGGGATGCTTATGAAATAGAATTTTAAATGGTTTTGTTTGAAGAAATATAAAACTATTTTTATCTGCTCTGGCCACACTAGTCCCATTATTACCAGTCACTATAAATAACCACCAGGAGTTTTTCTTATGAAGTTTGCATAATTTGCAGGATCTGTCATTTTCAAAGCAGCTCTTTTTTTTCCTCCATTGGTTCTACAAACTGCAATAATGAAGAAAGCAATCATCTTCTGACGAAATCATCCACATCAATCATGCACACCCTGAACTCTCAGTCAGCCACCCGTTTGTCTTCGAAGTCATCCATCAAAATAACCCTGACAGTACAAAGACAAGAGCCCCTTTGAAATGTTACCTCTCCTCCATCCAGTCTGTAGGCCCAGAGCTGTTACTTCTGAAAGTATGAGATGCTTAAATGTAGCTATTCAATCTGAGTTGCATGCTTTATCATAAATCTCATCACATGTTATTACATTCCTCCATCTTCCCTTAATTGAGACTGTAACTTTGTAAAAAGTAATCCTCCTTTCAACTTAGAATGGACCATAACAGCCTGTTCATCCTGCTATTCCCTCAGTAAGACTGTCGCCAGGCTGCCCCGTTCCTGGAAAGAATAAAGGAAAATCTGTTTCGTGAAGACAGTGGGAATGCCTGGCCTTTATATCACACACAGAAACACAGAAGAGTCTCCTGGCAGCCGTCCATGGGGAGGCACCTCAGAAGGAGCTCCCGTGGCACTCTCAGGAAGTACCTTCTCTTGGGGACTCTCACCAGAGTCTTTGCAAATGTATATTCTCATGGGTCAGAGGTGGTTTGGTGGTTAAGGCGCTGAATCCCACAGGCCAGCTTCATGGATTCAAGTCCTGGACCCAGTGGCCTGAAAAACATGTCGGGTGTGTGAATGTGTACGGCCAAAATCCCAAGAGGAAAATGGAGGAGAAGGGACTGTGGCATGGCCAACCCCTTGGGGGGTGATTTCTCACTTTCCCTCTCTCTGTCTCTCTCCTGCAAACATACAGGCCCTATGGGGGCCTAAGTTTCAAAGGTGGCCATAAGAAACATGCTAGCAGATAGTGTTCTCACCACTTGTCTCATACCGAAACCTCTCTGAGGCCAGCTGCATTAGGCCAGCTGCAGAAGTGCTGTGGGTGTCTGTGCCAAAGCCACACAGGAAAGTCTTGAGAAATCCCTGTACACACCAGACGTGTGTATGCACACCCATGACACTGGCTGACTGTGGCTGGGGGTGGATCATGGCATTGAGACCCTGTTGCCTCACCACACATACACCTCTCCCCATCTCGCTTGTAAAACAAATAAAATTTAAACAACAACAACAAAATCCTCTTTCTAAAAAGTTGAATGAGCTTCCAATACTAAATAAAGAACAGAGATCAAAAGAAAAAGGTAAGGTATCTCACTGGGCTTTTCTTGTTGCCCATCTCTGCAGGTGCACCCACAGAGGAGGCTTCATCTTGCTCTGGTGTCCCCATCTCTGCAATCCTATTCAACGGATGTTTCCATGGTGACAACATATGTGGTGCTGGCAATGGTCACTCTTGGGCGAGACATCTCCAAGTGCTAGACTATGCTGTCCCACAATCCTGACTGCCTACGGAAATAGACAGACAACTATCATAATTCTCACAGCCACCCCCAGCCATTTACTTAATTTTTATTTTAATTGCTTTTTGTTTGTTTGTTTGTTTTGCCATAGGGCAGGTGCATTTGCCAGAGACAGACAGAGAGAGGGAAAGAGAGAAATCACCCTGTGCTGCAATACCTTCTTCTCCATTCTCCTCCTGGGATTTTGGACATGCATGCAAACATACGCAGAGTGATTTTCAAGCCACCAGGTCCATGACTTGAACCATGGCCAACCACTTGGGAGTCCAGCGTCTTAACCACCACACCACTGGCTGTCCCTCCCCCTAGACATAAAGCAAACACGAAGGCTGTTAATGTCAAAGAACTACATCAGTACATCACAAAGGCACAAGTTCTCCTTCTGACTAGGCTGTCACCATAACAAGACGGCTCCTAGGGAATAAAACACTCCAGAATCAAGCCAGAGCCAGACTCACAAAAATAGCTCACTGCTGACCGAAGGATGGGCCCTCCTGGGCCACAGTCTGGGCTGTCTGAGGACAACTCTTCTACGGAGAATCATCTTTAACCAACTATGACATGAGTGGAATCAATAACATAAGGGTAGATTCAGGTCTAGGGTGGTGCTGCCTGGACGCTGCACACTGGACTCAGCGAGAATTCACTAGGGTGCTAGCCCACACGCACTAGAGCTCACTGCCCTGGGAGAGAATGACGCTCACATCCTGGTGCTGCGCCTTGCCTGTGACATTGTCTTCTCTATTCACTCACCCCAACTCTGTCCCACGTCAGGACTTGAACTACTGGTAGACCCACGGCCATGGGCCAAACTGGATCTCAGAATGCACAAATGCACACACCTGGACTCAGTGGAAGGAGATCCTCTTCAGGAACCAGGACAGAAAGGACACCACATCCCTGAAAACCTAGCAAGAAGTGCAGATACACATAAAGAAGGCAACTTAGAGAAGAAACACCCCAGAAGTCCAACAACAGTCAGATGGAGGAACCAGCAGAGACTCATCCGTGGATGGAACACATCTGAGTAGTAAACAGGAGTGAACTACAGATGCATGCTTCGACCCAGATAAAGCTCCATCAACATAACCGTGCTGACAGGAAGAAGCTGGGTGAAATGGGTTGTTCATGGAGTGCTCTAGAAAATGCAAGCTATTCCACAGTGAGAGGTAACGGATCAGTGAGTGGATGGAAGAGAGATAACCTCGAGCAAAGGGCCAGTGGAAACACTGGGGTGATGGATATTTTCACTCTCTAGATTGCTTAATGTTCGGCACATGGAAATCAACAAACAGATGGTGTAATGGTTAAATCGCTGGACTTTCACCACATAGCCAACCGTGGCTTGAGCCTCAGACCTTGCAGCTTAAAACTCACACCGGGCACGTGTGCATGTGGGCCAAAATCCTGAGAGAAGAATGGAGAAGAAGGGAATGCAGCGTGGCCAAACCCCCTGGGGGTGATTTCTTGGTTTCTGTCTCTCTGTTTGTTTATTTATTTATTTATTTATTTAGGAGAGGTTTTTGCAATAGGGCACATGCACTCGCCAGAAAGACAGACAAAAAGCGAGAAATCACCCCCCAGGGGGGATGGCCACACCGCAATCCCTTCTCTATTCTCCTCTCAGGATCTTGGGGATGCAAACACATGCGCCCGGTGTGAGTTTAAGCCACCGGGTCCAGGACTCAAACTGTGGTCGCCTACATGGGAGTCCAGCAACATAGCCATTATGCTAACTGCTGGTCCCATCTGTCTCTCTGTTTCTTCTCTGTCTCTCCAGCGAGCACACACACTCTGTATCAAAAAAAAAAAAAAAAAAAAAAAAAAAAAAAAAAAAAAAAAACTCTCTAAAAATTTTTCTTTTAATTAAAAATATTTGGTACATGCCACAACACTCCAGTGTGTACATTTGAAATACGTGCAGTTTTACCGAGTTCAATGTATTATGACTCCATTAACTGTTTTAAAAATAACACTGGAGGGAGAGAAGGATATTAAAGGATTTGGTGTGACCAAAACCAAGTGGAGTTGCTCCTCATTCCTCCTGAGAGTTACATTCTGAATTAGTCGTTGCCTTTAGGAAAAAGCCAGGGAAGCTCCTTTTAGCCTCTGGGCACATTTCCATCAGCCAAGCAGCTGTTGACATTTTTCGTGTATGTTTCTGTTAGAGACACCTCATTTGAAATGCATCCTTGATCCATTGACATTGAACTTGTGAGCTACAGACCTGTAACTCACACCTGAACAAAGCTTACCTAACACACACAGAGTTTCTTTACGAGGCCTAGCGCAGCTTTCTGGAGCTTAGTGCTATGTTCTGGGTCCAATTCTGTTTTGGTTTTGGTTTTTTGTTCATTTTTTAGGTTTTTGTCATTGGGTGCATGCTCCTGGTGGAGAGAGGTATAGAGAGGGAAAAGTGAGAAATCATGCCCCAGAAGGGACAGCTACATCACGATCTTTTCTCCTCTTCTCTCCTCTCGGGACCTGGGATACATGCACATGAGCCCAGACTCATTTTCAAGTCACAGGGTCCAGGACTGAAATCACAGTTGACCATGTGGGAGTCCAGTGCCTTAACCATCATGCCACCTGCTGACCCTTCTGGGGCCATTTTATAAACAGCAAAACCAGCAGCAGAAGGCACAAAAATGCACGAAACCTGCCACCAGCCAGATCATGAACAGGGCCCTTGTTCCAGCGCAGGAGTCCTGTTTGACCTCTGCTAAGGGTGTGTGTTTCTCACTATTCTGACCCTACCTCCAAATAATCACCCATGCACCCCAAGCATGGCTTTGAGGGCCACCAATAATTGCTAACCAGTAAGTGAATTCACAAATTCAGAATGCTCAAATAATGAGGGTCAAGTGTACCTAACTTCCATATGCTTGGGTATCTATTATCTTTAAAGTAGGAAGGGGGCTGGGGTCAACAGATGGCATGGTGGTTAAGGTGCTGGATTCCCACATGGCTGACAGTAGTCTGAGTCCCAGACCCAGCAGCTTGACGATCACACCAGGTGTGTAAGCATGTATGCTCAAAATCCCGAGAAGAAAACAGAAGAGAAGGGACTGTAGTGTGGACATCCTCCCTGGAGGGAGATTTCTCACTTTCCCTCTGTCTCTCTCTGGTGAGCGCATGTCCCCTACGGCAATAACCCAAAAACAAAAGCAGGGAGGGAGGAACATCTGTTTCCCAGGACTGTTGTGAACTCAGACGCACTTGGAACAATACAGTACTAGCACACATGAAGTACAGTACAGGTTAGCCAGTGCTGTTGTCAGCCACCTCTATCGTCCTATCTGGTCTCTGCACCCAGACCAGCCTGAACCTCGTCTTATCCAGCATGTACTTCTTGCACTAGCATCTTCTTCCCTGCAGACCACTCCCTCATCAAAGCCCATTCTAAGAACCAGAACCACGTTCTGTGACTGCAACGCCTTTGCAGAAGTTGTGCCTGAGCTACAGCTATGATGCCAGGTGTCAATCTCTGTCCCTTATCGTAGGTACCACATAACTGCTTTCAACTTGCCACGTACTTCACCCAAATGTGACTGTGGCACTGTCACTGCTTAAAAACATTAAGCTCCATATGAAAATGTGTATAGTATCTTCAACTAGATGGGTGTGAAGTGTATTCATGTTGGGTAAATTCACATTATAAGCTGTAGTGATGTATAAAGATTGAATATATATATTTTATGTAGAAGCACTTTATTTAGTTGCTCAGATTATATTAGTTGTTTACTCCAATTCATTGCTTGTGCTGGATAATTGTATCTAAAAGTAGCCAATTTACCTCCAGATGAACAATTTTGACCTGTTTTAGATGTAGCTAAGGTACCCTCCCCTTCATGACAGTTATGAATTTCTATACAGGGGTTGGCAGGTGGTGTGGTGGTAAGAGCACTAGATTCCCACATGGCTGACCATGGTTCGAGTTCCAGACCTAGCAGTTTTCTCTTTCTCTCTCTCTCTCAGATCAAATTAAAAATAAATAAAGTTAAATAAAATAACTATAAAAATAAATTTCTATACTACTGCATATACATGGATTAAATGAACTCTATATGCTATTCCATTAAAAAAAGCTTCTAGAAATAATGCCTGTTACCTTATCCCTAAATACTCAAATATCCAAACTTCTAGAACAACCATACTTACCAATATCTCAATGAAAGACATCCCTGTTCATGGACTATAAAAAGTAATATAGTTAAAATGTTGGGACTGCCCAAATTTATCTACAAATTCAGTGTAATTCCTATCAAATACCAGTGTCATTCTTCACACAAAAAATCATAAATCTGTCTGGAATTACAAAAGACCCAGACTAGCCAAGGCAATACTGGGCAAAAAGAATACAGTCAGAGATATTTTACTCCCTGACTTTAAAGAATACTATAAAACCATAATAACCAAAACAGCATGGTACTGATAAAAACAGACCAATGGAACAGAATAGAGAATCCAGAAATAACCTATACAATCCACAGCCAACTGATTTTTGACAAAGGTCTCAAGAGAATCCAGTAGAGAAAAGACATTCTTTTCAATAAATGGTGCTAGGAAAACTGAGTATCAATGAGCAGAAAAATAAAACTAGACCTCTTATCATTTACCTTATAGAAAGCTCAACTCAAAATGGATTTAAGACATAAATGTAAATCCTAAAACCATACAACTACTTGAAGAAAGCATAGGGAAAATACTTTAAGATACCGATTTAAGAAAAGATTTGTTAAATAAGTAACATCCCTAAAGCACAGGCAACACCACCAAAAATAGAGAAGTCCGATTACATTAAGCTAAAAACCTTTTGCACAGCAAAGGAAACAACAGTAAAGAGGCAACTCACAGAATGGGAGAACACATTTGCAAATTATACTTCTGACAAGGGATTAATAATCAAAGTTTATAAGGAATTCCAACAGCTTATCTATAGACAAAATCAATAATAACAATAATAATGACAAGCCAATGAAAAAATGAGCAATCAACCTGACCAATTCTCCAAAGAAGACGTACTGGCCAAAACACATGTGAAAAAAATGTTCAATGTCACTAATCATAAGAGAGATGCAAATAAAAACCAAAATGAGGTCTCATCTAACTCCAGTCATAATTGGCCGTGATCAAAAAAAAAACAAAGACTGTCAAGTGCAGTTGAGACTGTAGAGAACAAACCACCTTCATGCACTACTGGCAGGAGTGAAAACTTTAGTACAGTCACTGTGGAAAATAGTCTGGAGGTTCCTCAAAGAGCTATAGAAGAACTACCTTTCAACTCGGTAATCCACTACTGAGTATTTACCCAAAGGCCAAGAATCAATTGTCAACAAGATATTTGCATGCCCACGTTTACTGCACAGTATTCACAATAGCTAAGTCAAGGAACCAACCTAAGTGCCCAATAAACAGTAAGTGGTTAAAGAAAATGTGGTATTTATACACCATTGAATAGAACTCAGCCATACAGAACAATGAAGTCCCAGTATTTGAGGCAAAATGGATGGACCTAGAAGATATAATGCTAAGTGAAAGAAGCCAGGCTATGAAAGACAAACACTGTTATGTCCCCACTGAACATGTACCAAGTGTCCTCACTCATTAGCAAAGTGAAAAGACTAAATAGAACAGCATAGAAGTACAGAAAATAATGATAGCTAGAAGCCGGATGGGGGAGGTGAGGGAATGGAGAGAAACTAGTTAAAAGACACAAGAGTGTGTGCACATCAGTGGATTAGTATAGGAACTCTACCAGAGTAACAAATGTCTGTGAAAAAGTAGAGTAATTTTCAGGTGTGCACAGCATAGTGCAGTGCTCAATGACGGGAATGGTGACCGTGCGCACACCCTTGATTTGATGACTGCACACCACGCATGCCTTAAAAAAACCACACTGCACCTCACGAAGATATAAAATGATTTCATCTACATCAAAAATGACATGTACAAAATTTTTAATTTTTAAAAATACATATATAAAATTTCATTTGTCTTGAGAAACCCTTGTTCTACAGATATACACTGGGGGACTCATGGGAAAATAAAAGTGTGAGTTCATTTTGGTTCAAAGAAAAATTTTTAATTCATGCACAGCTTATTCATAATATGTATTTTCCATGAAGTTTTTAAAGACATGGCACCCCCCCCCCCCCATATTGGTAAGTCACCAAATTTAGGCTGTAAGATTTCCTAAGTAGCAATCACCTCTCTTTCCAGGTTTAGCAGACCGAAATAATGACAAAAAAAAAAAAAAAAAAAAAAATCACTGTTTTGAAGCTGCAGAATGATGGTACAGTGATGGACTAGTAATTTAAAAAACAAAAGGGACCAGCAGGTTGTGTGGTAGCTAAGGTGCTGGACTCTCACATGGCCAACCATGATTCAAGTCCCAGCCCCAGTGGCTTGAAAGATCACATTAGGCATGTGTGCATGCATGTGTGCCCAAAATCCTGAGAATGAAAGAGAAGGGACTGCAGTGTGGCCATAACCCCAGGAGGTGATTTCTCACTTTCTCTCTATCTTATCTGTCTCTGGTGTGTGCACACATCCTATGGCAAAAACCTAAGGAAGAAAAGAAAAGAAGTAAGAGAGTAACAAGTTATCAGCCATTAGAAGATTATTAAGTCCTAATTATTCCAATGTAGGTAAGTGCTGCGGTTTTAAAAATTGTCCACTTCTCTTTGTAAGTATTGGCTTCTAACAGGTATTGACAAAATTCTGACAATTAGCATCATCTTTTGGCTGAACTTCCTAAGGGGCTAAATGACTAATTTCACATTCTTCTCCTAAAACTCAACGCCCATGTGGGAATATAAGCTTCCAAACAGGAAACCTCAAAAGTCAAAGTAGAGACTTCCAGTTCTAGCCAAAATGAAGGAGCCTCATTCCTACCAGGTCCTCCCTCCCACGACTAAAATCCCTGGATATAACACAACAAAATTAGAAGGCAGAGGCAGGCCGCCTCCCCAGGCACCTCAGGGTGTGGAAAGAACATGGCAGCGAGTTCCAGGCTACCTTTATCACCTCCCGCATACTCCAGACAGGGCACTGCAGAAGCCTCCCAACCACTGACCACCAAAAGGCTCAGAAGAGAAAGGCTCCTGAAAGCCTGTTCCCCAGCCAAGGGACCAGAAACAGGGTAGCCAAACAGAACCCAACACTTTTTTATTTTTAATCTCATCACAGGACACACGCACTCACCAGAGAGAGAGAGAGATAGAGGGGAGGGGAGCACCCCCCACAGGGGATGGTCACACTACAATCCTTTCTCTTCCATTTCTCCCTTTTTCCAGGATTTTGGGCACGCCCACACATGTGCCCAGCGTGTTTTTCAAGCCGCTGGATCAGGGACTCAATCATGCAGTTGACCATGTAAGGTCCAGCTGCCTTAACCATCATGACACTGGCTGGCCCCAGGAAACTTTTGACAGGGGCCAGTGAGTGGCCTGCTGGTTAGGGCGCTGAATTTCCACATGGCTGATCATGGTTCGAGTCCCAGACCTGGTGGCTTGCTCTCTCACTTTACCTCTCTCTTCCTTTGTCTCTCTTTGGTCAAATTAAATAGTAATAATAATAATAAATAAATAAATAAAATTAAAATAAATAATTCTTTAAAAAAACTTTTTGACAATACCCATTGTTACACTGAGGATAATGGTTTGTCCCCCAATAGTTCATGTTTTAGAATTTGATCTTGGGAGATGGTGAGCAGGCCTAGTGGTGATTGGAAGCAACAACTCTAATGAATAGATTAATGATGGCTCTCAATACACAGTGGTTTCTAGTTCCCGTGAGAAGGGGTTAGTTCTATAAGAGAGAGAGAAAGCGGCTTCAGCCCTCCCCCACACACACACCTGTCATCCTCTGTGCTTCTGTCAGCTATGCTGTAGGCTGGCTGATGCCAGGCCAATGCCTTTGGACTTCCAAGCTGCCAGAACTGTTAGATAACAAGGCTCTCTTCTTTATAAACCACCTAATCTCAGGTATTTCTGCTAGGAATTCAAAAATAGACTAAGACCCTCACCTACTCTAGCAAAAGACCAACAGAAAAAAACTGTCCCCCGATTGTTGCAGGGGAGTCAAGAGGGGAGCCAATTTTCCACCCTCTCTGACTTGCCACGAGAGGGTGGTCACACCTCAATCCCCCAGCTTGGTGTCTGCTGGCTGACTGAGTGAAGCAGTGACCTAATTTCCCTGAAGAGACAAAGTGAGAAGATGTGCCTACATCCCCACTCAGCATCAATGAGGGGAAAAAGGTGGTGATAAGGGGGCTAGCTGGCACATCCTTCCTCACCTCCTGGCTCAGCAAGGCCCCTGGGGGCTGTGGCAACCCATATTTGACTGTGCCTATGGGCCCTTTGCCGCCACTTACCCCCCACCTTGGTGTCAGCAGAGACTGAACATCCCACGTACATGCACACTCTACCCACCTGCTACTTCAACGGGAAAACTGCTAAGAAGGAAGGTCAGCAGGACCCAGACTCTCTTCATACACCGCCAAAGTGCCTAGGACACAACTGAAACCACTGTCAGACCAAGAATGAGGACAATGGCCACATAAATGAGAAGGGACAGTGAACACAGGCAACACAAAGATGACTCAGAGGTTGGAATCATCTGCCCAGAACTTTCAAGCAGCCGTCTTAAACATGCTTCCATAAGAACTGGGAACACTCTTGAAACAAGGAAGGATGAACTGTGACGTCCCTGAGTGCTCTGCATGCAAATTTCTTTTCTTCCTCCAATGTTAGCGATTTTATCAATATATTTTTAGATTCTTTGGATCAATAAGTAATGTTCTCAGACCCCAAATATTTAGAGCCTACAGAGTTAACCACTCAGCCAGATCATTTATTGAAATCCTGCCACATGCAAAACCACTGAGACAAGGTGTGCTGGGTCAAGTGTCCCAAGTAAGGTAGAAATAAAACGACAGGAGCTCCGCGAGAAAATACAAAAGCCTGACCCAGAGAATGTGAGAATGGCTTCATATGGAGCGAAGAGCAGAAATAGTTATGAGGGGGGATGTTGAGAAGCACCAAAATAGAGAATAAGCAGGAGGGGTTCACTGTTACAAAGGCCAAAAGATGGGAGGATGCTGAGAAAGACAGATGCGGGTCAAAGTGCAATGCTCCTTCACTTACGAGGTCACATCCAGATAAAACCACCCTAAGTGAAAAGGCCGTAAGTCAGAAATGCATCCTACCTAACATGAACTTGTTTGAGTTTCTGTTGCTATTAATAGACTGTCTTAGACTGGGACATTTAGAAAGAATAAAGGTTTATTCAGCTCATGATTTTGGAGGCCTGAGGTCAAGGGACTCCATCCGGTGAAGGTTTTCTTGTTCTGCAGAGTCCCAAAGTGACACAGGGCATCACACGACAAAAGGGCAGAGACGTGTCTCTCTTCTTACAAAGCCAAAGAGTCCACCTTGGGATTTCAATCCGATGACCTTAGCTCATTCTAATCACCTATCTCAGGCCCTACCATTGTCAAATTTCCACCTTTTTAATACCTTCACGATAGCAACCAATTTTCAAACCATATATTCGAACCATAACAGTACCAAATATGATACTATCACCTAGGCCAGCTCTGTAGCCTAGTGGTTAAGGGAGTGGATCCCACAGTTCAAGTCCTGGCCCAGGATGCTCCAAATACACTCTCTACCCTGTATGTGCATGCCCCAAACCCTGACTGGATGGAGAAATGAAGGAGAAGGGACTGCAGCTCACCACTGGCGGGTGCTTTCACCCTCTCTCTCTGCCTCTGGACAGCACACATACCCTCTGGTAGTTAAAAAACATAAAATATATAGATTAACCTGAGCCAGTTGGCAGTGTGGTGGTGAAGGCAGCTGGATTCCACATGGCTAACTACGTGGTTCAAGTCCCAGATCTGGCAGCTTGAAAAACTCACTGGGTCCCTGTATATATGTGCCCAAAATCCCAAAAGGAAAATGGAGAAGAAGGGATCACAGCACAGCCATTCCCTCTTGGGGGTGATTGCTCACTCTCTCTCTCTCTCTCTCCCCCCCCCCCCCACTCCTTCTCCCCACCCCCGGCAAGTGCATGTACCCTATAGCAAAAAAAACTTTATATTTGAACACATGCTCAGAACACATATTGGCCTGCAGCTGAGCAACATGTCTAATGCAAATGTTATACAATAAAGTGTTGCTATCTCATATAATTTACTGAATATCATGCTGCAAGTGAAATACAGAACGGCTGTTTGGGTACCACTTCCACACCATTGTAAAAACAAAAGTTTGTCAAAGCGTTATAAGTGAGGGACCATCTTAGAAGGACTCCTAGAGATCTCTTTACAGCTGCCTCCAAGACCAAAATGGTTGTGTGGCATATGTGTTGTGATGATCTGTCCTTGGAAAGAGAGAGGCGGAAGGCATAGCACTTTTGGTTAGATTTGAGGATAAAATGGGAGAACTATCAATCAATATAACTGGACAGAGAAGGGATTTCTGCCCTTTGGGCAGACTCTGTCTCACTTCCTACATCGGAATGGTGGTGACCACGATGACAAGCCTTCCTCTGACTGCATTTCAGGAGAAGCAGAGCAATGAGTGCTTCCCTTGCAGTGGGAGCCCAGGGACCTGCCCCTGAAGGCTGTAAGCAAGAGACCTTGACCCAAGGCTGAGCCCACCAGGAGGAGCCTCTGCAGTGGACACAAAGCCTAGGAGTGTTTTTCTATGAAGCCAAGTTAAGCCCCAAAATTTTTCCATGAGAACAAAATGAGCAACCAAAAGTGGGGATAGAGAAGCGCTAAGTCCCATATCCCAGGGGATTGGAGGCCCGAGGGAAGCTCTCAGAGATCTCTCTGAGTTCAAGAGTCAGGGAAATGAAAACAGACAGATTAAGACCATTGTACCTTTTTCTCTCTTTCCCTACTATGTCCTCAAAACTAATGGAGCTTACTCTGGTGACACAGTGACCTGTGAAGGAGAATGGGAGGGCTGCTCCTGGAGTCCAGTCCACTCCCCCACAGTCTACCGTGTGGACCCGTCACTGTGGAGTCCCTGAGGCCCCCACGGGCCCTGCCTACCACTAGGCCTAGCTGCCCTCTGCTGAAACACCATGCTCTGACAATCACCAGCTCCTCTCAGATACTCTTGCTCAGTTTTTCTAGCATCTTTCTGAAACCCCAAGGGACTGGGTTTCATATCAGGTCAGCAGAACATGAGCTCTTAATGGGTTATCTTTCTACTAAAAATACATTCTCTACAGGTAAGGGCCGTGGTGGTCTTGTGATCGCCACACAGGTATAAAAGTGGTATGACTTCCCCTTTCTAAGGGTGGGAAATCACAATGGTTGTAAGACACAACCATTCTGCTCTTTGCAATCACGTGAACAGATCTTCAAGAAGCTCTTACGAGATGGTCCCTGGCATACAGGGAACATCCTGACTTAGGATGGTGTCCAGTGCCAAGTGGTGCATCCTAAAAATTCATGAATGAACAGAAAAATTTAGTAAAGTGAGGCCCAATCCAGTACAGGTTCCAATCAAATGTATCTGATAACACAGTCAAATCTCGCTCCAGGCCAGATTTATTCTCTTAATGCAGGGGTCCTGATGGCCTGCACTATTTGGAGAAGACATATATTCCAGACCATCCACCAGAGGTCCTGAACAGGAACCCTCAGGGCACCCAGTCCCCACTGGGGTATGTTTTAGGAACTGTCTGGCAGGATGAAGGTGCGACATTTAGCTATGGAATACATGAACACAGACTGACTTTTATTTAAGAGTCTTAAGACTTTCCATGGTGGACTCACCCTTGGACACCTCATCCCGAGAGTTGTCTCAGTGACCACAGGGAGAAAACAGGAGACTTCATGGCCTGTGTTGCTGTCACTCAGACCCCAGAGAGTTCCATCCCCAGCTCAGCCAGTGAAGCCCTCGAACACCTGGTGAACGTGGGGAGTGCACACGTCCCATGTTGAGAAAGGATTTTGTGGCTTAAAACGCCTGGAAATTCTTTCTCCAGAGCAATCTTGGGCTGGACACTCCCTATTCCACACCCAGTGATCCCTCTTGGGACTCAAGCTCAACAAGCAGGGCGAGGGATGGTGACAGACCCGTTCCTCAAGCCCGGAGGACAGGGGAGGCAGGATGCCACACCAAGCCTTCCACAGCAGAGGAACCACTACTTGAGCTGCCATTGATGATCAGAGTTCAAGCCCAAAACATGAAGATTAAGTATGAAAGAGGTTCCGCTTCAATGCCGTGTCTGTGTAGTGTCCCTGACCAGGCCATCAGGGGCTCTGCAGGAGGGCTCCTTTAAATGAGATGACCGGGAAGAAAGACAAGAGCTCCGGCGCTGGTCAGATGATCTCCAAAGTGGGAGGTGAGGAATGGCTTTTTGCCTTTTTCAGACGTGTCTCTCCAACATTATAACGGCTTGCCAGAAACAAAAATAGTCCCAAAGCCCAAGGAATCTCAGCACCACTCGCAATAAATCCGTGTTACGGCTGAAGAATCTCTGGCAGTGCAAAGGGGCAGCCAGGTCCAAGAAGAAGGGGAAGCCCCGCTCCTTACCCTGATATGGTGGGCTCAGCCCTTCCGCATACACATCACCTGATGCTTCGGGCACTGCACGCTGCCTGAATGGCCTCAAAAAGGCATGCCAAGAAACCGCTGGTACCATGCCCTGGGTCTCAGACATGAAGGGGCTGCCAGCAGCCATAAAGCAATCGCTTTCTCAGCAATCCATGCAGACAGAGCAGTCTGTTACCTTCGCTCACCTGTGCTTGGAGAACAGGGTGAAGGGTCTCTTACAAAAAACCTGCCCGACAGCACAGTCAGTTCTACCAGGAGGGCAGTGGCAGTTCGGGCGGTCACAGTTCACTGGAGGCTGGCCTCCTTGAGCATGCAACAAGCAGAAGCCCGCAGCTGCACCAGCTCCTGCTCCTCCTGGTGCCAGGGGCTTTGCCTGCGAAGGGGCATGGGCTCGCACAGAGACATTAACCTGTATGCAGCTATCTAGGGAGAAGCAGGAAAACACCCGGGTGTGGACTTCTTCAATTTAGAACAGGACATGCAAAGTGTTATTCAGCACCCAACATCAATGAAGCTGACATTTGGGGGAAAAGCCCAGAACCTTTCCACTAAAGGTGTGGCTACCAGGAAAGGTGACCAGGAGGACCAGACCTTCTGTCCCTTGGCCTAACCTGGATGTTCCTTAAGCCATTCATGTATTGCAGTCCTGGCCTCCACTACCTTAAAACATGACTGCATAGATGATACTCAGTGTATGATGGGGTTACAAACATCCCGATAAATACATTCTAAGTTCAAAACATCATAAGATAAAAATGTATCTGATACATCTTACCTACCGAATGCCAAAGCTTAGCCCGGCCCACCTTTAACATCCTCAAAACACTCACGTTGTTAGCCTACTGGCAGCCCAAACTATCTAACACAGTCCATGTTATGCTAAAGGCTTTAATCTCTTGTGTACTTGATTGATTACTGCACTGCAAGTTAAAAACAGAACAGCTGCATGAGTATGTGAAGTATGGATTCTACTGAACACACATCAGTTTCGCACCAGCATAAAGGTGAGACATCGTTAAGTGGAACCATCCAGGAGGACTGTCTCTATTTCGAGATAAGATCTTTATGGAGGTAATTAAGTAAAACTAAGGTCACTAGGTGGGGCCCTAGTCCCATATGATTGGTGTTTGTATAAGATGAGAATATCAAAACAAAGACACACACAGAGTGTGGGCTCAGACACTCAGAAGACACAGGGAGAAGACAGCATCCGCAAATCAAGGAAAGAGGCCTTAGAAGAAACCTGCCCTGCCCCCTAGATCTTGGACTTCCAGCCTCCAGAACAGCAAGAGAACAAATTGCTGCACTTCACAACCTCCAGGCTGTGGTACATCATCTGAGCCGACCCCTACACTCTGCAGAGCTGCCTTCCACGCAGGGCAGAGGCTCCGCAGGGCCACTTGCTAGAAGGCCATTCTGACCTTGGCTCTCTGCTGGCAGCCCTGGCCACATCTTCAATAAGGATCCTATACCCAAGGCCACCCAGGGCGGAAGAGAAGGTCCAATCTCAGACAGGGCTGCGTCAGGCTGATGTGCTGAGGGACAGGAGGGGCTGGCGCCCTTCATTATGTATACAGACTCCGATATCAACGCTAACGGCTAGGGCAGACCAGCACATACCATGTTAGAAAACAACGCAGCGACAAGGTCCTCCTCCATTCTGTTCTACCCACCTTCACAAAGAGCTATCAAATCACAAGGCTCACGGGTGCCCAGAGCAATCTGGAAGGTAGGAACTGTTGTGCCCAGCTTATGGATGGGCAGAGAAAACCTGCAGGGTCGAGTGACCTGTGCACATGGGACAAGATCTGATCTCCCTACTCAGCTCAGTGTTTCCAAGCAAAGCTGAGCCAAGGAGGAGGGGAAGCAGGAGGACCAAGCCACAGGCAGATTTCCTTTGGGGACACTGGAATGAAGGATCCGTGGTGTACCTCTATCCACAGTGACATGCTTTTATTGCCCTCACCTTAATCAATATTTAACAGGCAACTCTCTCACAAAGAAATCCCCTATCTATGGAAGCAGATATAGCAGGACTCACCTGTCCAGAGTTGGCCCAGTGGCTCCGTCTGCCGAAGCCGCCTCCCTGGCTTCACTGAGAGGACCCAGGAGCCGGTCACTGGGCCGCTGCTCCCTGCAGCTGCCACTTCCTGCTCAGCATCGTGGTCAGCTCCAAAGCTGAAAAGTCAAAGAAGCCAACCATGAAGTCAAATACAACCTGTGCAAATGTGAATTCAAATTCTGCACCCAGGACTAATGTAGTTAAAACAGACATAAAATAATATTTTTCTCAAAGAAATCATTTAAAAGACTCTTTCCCCAAGCCAGTGGGTGGTGTGGTGGCCAACCGCAGTTCAAGTCCTGGACCTGGTGACTTAAAAATCATTCCAGGCGTGTGGGCATGCATGCCCAAAATCCCAAGAGGAGAGTCATCTCCCCTGGGGGTGACTTCTCTCTCTCTCTCTCCCTCTCATGAGCACACGTGCCCTAGAATTCACACTTCACGCCCTGATCAAAGCCCATGTTGTTCTCCTACCAGGCTACAGACCTCAACCCCACCATAGAGGACCCAACCCTGGCTGAGGCCAGACACAGAAACACGGAGCTCTCATGTAGACCCCACCTGGCAGAAAACCATTTGCTCCTAGTGGTACATGAGTGTTCTATGTGAGGGTTGCAGAGCAAACAGATTGGGTTTGAATTCTGGCTCCAAGATCTACTTTGGTTTCATGATTCAAGTTCTCTGAACTGAAAACTCAAGGCACTAGTCTAGATGCAGAGAAGACAGGGGTGCCTAAGACTAACTCTTGCCTTGCTGGGGGTGACTTTGCAATGAGCTGGGCAAGTGGCTGCCCTTCCCAGACCCTGGCTCCTCAGCAAGGCATTGGAAGAACCCCCACCTCACCGAGAATGTTAATGTATCACGCTGGAATGCCACTGGATTTTAATACAGCTGGTTTTCCATATCCTCAGGTTCCACCTCCAAGAATTCAATCGACCATGGATCAAAAACATTCAGGGAAAACAAATTCGAGGAAATTCTAAAAAGCAAAACTAAACTTGCATCAAGGTGAGTACCATTTTGAATCCCACGAACAAAGGGATGTGTAGGTGCTGTGAGGTATTACAAGTCATCTAGCAATGAGATGAAATATATGTGATAACTAGATTATCCACGAGTACCATGTCATTTTATATCAGTGACTTGAGGATTCTGGTAGCTGGGGGCTCCTGGAACCAGTCCCCTGTGGACACCGTGGGATGACAGACTCGGTAGTGAGCTGGGCATCTCGCTGGTTCTATAACCCTGGCTCCTCCACAGTGCATTGGGCACAAGGCCCATCTCACTGAGGATGTTAATATCCTGTGTTGGGATGTCACTGGATTTTACTAAATGAAACATACACACAAAACAACTTAGTTGGATGTCTGCAAGATTACTGTTCTGAACAGACTGCTCGAAGAAGGACTCTGGAATGAAATTTTCCTAATCATTGAATGATGAAAATAAAACCTGCCCCCACCTCCTAGCCAACAGGGAAGAAGTCCTGGGCCTAGAACTTAGATAACCACAGTGTACACTCAGGTGTTTTACGAAGTCCCACTAAGCACATCAGCTAGAAGCCCAGGCTTGGGAACCAGGTGGCTTTGGCTCATCTCCAAGGCCATTGGCATGGCAGGTGATGTCTGGGCACACTATTGAGTCCCTGAGCCTCAGGGTCCCCCACTATCAAACAGACATGGAGCTTTCATAAATGCAAAGATTCAGGACAGGAGCTAATGAATACAAAAACTCAGGACAGGATCCAACGTACAACATACGAGAAACAAATACTAGTTATCTAACCACAAGGTGACAAACAACCCCCCACATTAGACACCTGCAGGTTATGAAGCTTGCTGATGCTGAAAGGGGACACTGACCATTCGCTTCAAGATCACAAGGGGAGGTCCACAGCACACAATAATTTGACTGCTTATGTAGCTGAATGTCACCTTGTACACACAGAGGTATTTTATTAAGCATATCTGCTTTAATCCTCTCAAAGAATTTGCAAAGTTTGAAAGTCTAATGATAATTACGTGGACTATTGATAGAACATGCCTAAATGTTAGCAGCTAAACTGACCACAAAATAAATGAATGCATGCACACATACATACATACATACATACATACATACAAGTAAACGAAGTGTGTGTTAAGGGTCTTGGACATGGTAATGGGTAGGAACACTAGCAAGTGAGCTTAGGGTCACCAGGATGGCACCATTTGCCTGCGGTCACTTCTTTTTTTTAATATTATAACTTCTGATTGACACCCAATCATTCTCCCATCACTTCTAACCCTCCTCCCCTGAAGGGTGTTCCATCTCTAGAGAACCTCATCTCTTTCTGGATTCGATCTAAACGTGCCGGGACCGCTTCCCAGTGCATCTTATTTAAACATGCACCTGGGAGGTTTGCTTTCTGTAATGGGCACAATAAATTAATACGCCACTACGTAAATAAAATAGAGTTGTTCTGCCAAGCTGGCCATCATTTCACCCATTTTTGTCTGTTTTCAAGAAAGTCAACATTGGGACCAGCAGATGGCAGAATGGTTACGTCGCTGCACTCCCGTGTAGTCGACGATAGTTCGAGTTCCAGATCCAGTAGCTTAAGACTCATGCCAGGCACGCGTACGTGTGTGCCCAAAATCCCAAGAGGAGAAAGGATTGCAGCATGGCCATTCCACCGGGGTGTGTGTGTGTGTGTGTGTGTGTGTGTGTGTGTGTGATTTCTCACTTTCTGGCTCTCTGTCTGTCTCTCTGGACACACCTTATAGTAAAAATCTCTCTCTCAAAAAAAGTCAACATTACACTTGACAGTTGTCGAAACAAACACAGTATGATTTTTAAACCTGAGAAAGTGTAAAGTTACTAAGACACAGTTCCTCCTCAATAACCTCAGCACCAAGCAACAGACCCAGAAGAGGCTGCTACATACACAATGGCCCATCCAGCACCCAAACCTGCACCTGAACACCCGGGCCCGAGCCTTCATGCTTTACACTTGGGTCTGGGCCCCTGTACAAGCGCCAGGTCCACAGGGAGCCCGCCTGGCTACCTGCCTCTCAGCCAAGAGAACACAACTAAGGCCATTTACAGTCAGACACAACATGACCTGGAGACTAAGGAATATACCAACGTGGACTAAATAAATACCATCTTCACTTCTAAAATGCTGCAAAAATGGCAAGCCTCTTGATTCGATTTTGGATCTTTGCTATCTTCCAAACATTCCTGTGCTAAATATAAAGTTTTTCTCCTGTCTAGCTTTCCCATACTAAATACTTTGAGCAATAGGGACTAACTATTTAGATACTCCGCAAATCCCAGTTTTCACGATGGGAGTATTCAGCCTGTCCAACTAGACAGCCCTGGAGGGAAGTCTAGGCCCCTGCAAAAAGGCCAGAAAATCTTTCATTTAAAAAAATTAAATTCCACATTTTACTGAGACCTCTGTGTCCCCAGACAAAGAAAAGTGCTTATGAAGACACAGAGACAGGTAAATAAAAATGAACTGAGGAAAAGGCCAATTTCTAAAACGAATGTCACTGTTAAACCTATGGGCAGTTTAAAGCCACCCTAATAATTATGTCTGAAAAGCCCACTTTCAGCAGGTACTCCTCTACCGAGACATGTCAGATAGGACCTGTGCACCCAGCCACACTAGTCTCTTTCCACGTGCAGAGGAAAAATTGTAGGGCCCAAGGAAGACAGCAGCAGACGGCCCCCGAAATGCAGGAAGCAGCCCAGCCATGGCCAAGTGTGTAAGGTGGCTGGAAACTCACATGACCAACTTCATGGCTCAAGGACTGGACCCAGCGGCTTGAGAAACATGCCAGGTACAAGTGCATAAGTGTGTAAAATCCCGAAAGGAGAAATGGAGAAGGGATTGTGGCTTGACCACACCTTATTGGGAGGGTGTCTTCTACCTCTCCATCTCTGTCTTCCTCTGGTGAACGTAAGTGCCCTCTGGAGATTAAAACAAATAAAAATAGAGCCAGCAGGTGGGATGGTGGTTAAGGTGCTGGACTCCCACGTAATCTATCACAGTTCAAGTCCCGGACCCAGCAGCTTAAAACTCACGCTGGCTGTGTGTCCATGCATGCCCCAAATCTACAGAGGAGAATGGAGAAAAAAGGATTGTGGTGTGGCCATATCCACGAGGAGGTAATTTCTCACTTTCTGTCTTTTTCTCTTGTATCCACGGCAAAGCACACGCGCTCTACAGCAAAAATCTCTCAAACAAAATAAACAAAATAAAAATCAATAGGAATAAAACTAGTCAAAAGTCAACAGATGGTGAGGGATGAATATACGCACATGTATGCACACGTGCACAAAGCAACAGGAAACAGGCAGAATGGCACCACTCAGCTCAGCTTGTACACAAATACAATACGTGCACACTGCAGGTCAGTCACAAGAGCAGCCCGAAACAAAAGGAAGAGCAAACCACTTACTGGAGAGACACACAAAGACTTGAATGGTGGCAATGTGCAAAGCTTCTAATTGCAAAGATTAACTATCACGATGATTCTGATTCTCGAAGGAGCAATTAATTTCAAATTTAAAAGCAACTTTACAGGCTCGGCCACAGTGGCGTGCGCTGATAGACACTGCGACTCTGCAGGCCAGGGCTGCCTGGGAAGCCTGCATGTGATCCCAAACTACCCGCAAGTCAGCACGTTGTGGCGTACCTGAAATGCCAGCTACTTAGGAGGCTAAGGAAGGAGGATCACGACACAGAAAGATCCTGTCTTAATTAAAAAAAAAAAAGAAAAAAATTATACATAAAATTCAGTATCAACCTAAATGCAAGCAGAATTCTTTTTTGGAACTCAATGGAATAATTCTAAAACTGGTAAAATACCATAAAAGGTCAGTCAACTGTAGGGTATTAAAAGAGAATTGCTCTCAGGGCCAGCAGATGGCGTAGTGGTTACATCACTGGATCCCGACATGGCCGACCATGGATCGAGTCTCAGACCCAGTGGCTTGAAACTCACGCCGAGCATGTGTGCATGCGTGCCCAAGGTCCTGGGAGGAGAATGGAGGAGAAGGGACTGCAGTGTGGTCATTCTTCCTCGGGGGCGATTTCTCACTTTCCCTCTACTGCCTTTGTCTGTCTGTCCGTCTCTCTCTAGCAAGCACAAGCATTCTTAGGCAAAAACCTCTGCAAAAAACAAAGAATTGCTCTTATTGTAAAAGGTACCCTGAAGAAGTGGTTAAAATAGTGTAGAACTGGCTCAAAAATCACTGCTGCTGGTACAGGGCAACACCTCTTAACTGCAGTCTTAAGCACAGGCATGCTCCTTTGAATGTACAAAGATCACGCAAATACGATAGGATGTTAAAAGTTTGTCGAAAAACAGAATGAAAGTAATTTATTTTGGTGCAAAAACATTGTGAAATCTACACAGTTTTTTTCTTAACATTCACTTTCCGCAAATATTCTGAAGGTCCCTTGTATACATGTGCACATGTATGCACATACACACACATAAGAACATCAGTTACTCATTAAGGACATTAACTACTGCCATGCTTTGAAGGTTTTTGCCATAGGGTGCATGTTCTCACTGGAGAGAAAGAGAGAGACATAGAAGGGGAAAGTAAGAAATAACCTCTCAGGAGGGATGGCCATGCCATAATCCCTTCTCCTCCATTTTCCTCCTGGGATTTTGGGTATTCACTCATGCATGCATACATGATTTTCAAGCTGCCGGGTTCAGGAGTCAAACCATGGTTGGCCATGTGGGGAGTCCTATGCCTTAACCATTATGCCACCTGCTGACTTCACTGTCATGCATATGTCATGTCATATGTATAAACCAGAAGCAGCTTAAATGCACCTGCCCAAATAACCCTTTTCTTCCAGTTCAGGTTACAGCAGGGATGCCAAAAAAAATCACGTGCTGAAGAATCAAGAGTCCTCCTCCCGTCTTAACCGTCTCTGGCACGTTCCATCAGGCAACCCAACAGTCCTGCTAATGTTGGCTGCAGGAGCAGCTGAAAGTCATCCACTTCCTTCCATCTTTGCTGCTAACTCCAGGCCACCACCTCCCATCTGACCTGGACCAGCTGCCCCCATCTCTGAGCACTTTAACACTTTCTACTCACCACCCAAGGCTCCTTGAAGCCCAGAGCTGGCAGTCGCCTGCAGTACCCAATTACCCACCATGGTGGTCAGGCCTGCCCTAGGGGTTCCTGCCTTCTCTTCAGGCTGTCTAGCTCCCCATGATGGATGCACCTCCCCACCTACCAGCCTCCTCTGGCTTCTCAGACACCCCTCCCGCATAGCTTACACATGTTCTCTGTCCTCTACAATTCCCCAAGGCCCACCTCCTCCCAGCTCCCCTGCCTGCACCCTCCTCAGAGCAGGAAAGCCACCCTCCCTCCATCATCCTCGCCATCCTTTCCTGTCCAGCCCTGTGGGCTCGGGCAGCCCAGCCTACCCCAGCTGCTCTACAGTGCAGCCCTCTGCCTTCCTCTTCCCCGGCAGGACCACCCGAGTTGCTGTAGTGGGTATTCTTCCTGCAGACTCTTTCTGTGCCTGTGTCCCCACTAAAGGGCAGTTCCGGCCCAGGGCCCCATCTGCCCTGCTCACAGTTCTAGCAGCGATGGGCCAAGTGGCTCGACTCTTTCTGAACACACAGAACATGGTCTGATAGAAGCCTACTTGATTGTAGCAGGCATCGGGGCCGGAGAGTGGCACCGCGATCAAACTCAACACTCTATGTGTGCAGGGCCCCGACATCCGGACACCTCCCAGGCATAGGCTGGCCATATCTGGGCTGGCTGATGCTGGGGTGGATTCTTATGCCAAGATCCTATTGGGGCTACTGTCCATCTGTCTCCGTCTCTGTCTCTCTTCCCTTCTTGGTTTCTCTCACTCATAGAATAAATAAGTGAACTTTATAAAAACACATGCTAAGTATTTAAAAATATATTGAGTACAGCAGTAACACAACTGGACACGTGTGGGAAGGTCCCAGGGTGGCATCCCAGGGCCTCTGTACACAGGCTGGGCTCCACCACGCATGCTGTCATCCTGTGTGGCTGAGGCCGCGGTGGATTGTGGCTTGAAGACCCAGTTGGGAATGCTGTCCACTCTCTCTCTCCCTCATAAAAGAAATCAAAATAAACTTAGAACCTAGCCTGGACACGCAACCAGCGTGGGGGGTGGGAAGCAGTTGAGCAAGTACTCAGCCTGCCTGTGCCTCAGTTTCCCCAACCGTAAAATGAGAACAACAGTCCTGACCTTGTGCAAAGATGAAATGACAAGTAATGTGATTCCCACAGGTCTGCCACAGGTAGACTGGGAAAGAGGCCAAAGGGTCTGGAAGGGAAAAGGTCACTGCACTGCAGAGGGGGTACGTAACCAACCTGCATGTCCACACCTATGAATTCCACAGAAAAAAAAAGCCCTGGAGAGCACCACCCTGATGAGGGCCACCAATGAACAGTGAAGAGGTGAGAATGAGGAAATTTCACAATTTACTCCATACTTCCACGTCTGAATTTTTATCAATGGATCTCAAATTACTCACAGCCCTTTAAAACGTATCATCCAGGACCAGCAGTTGGCATAACGGCTACGTCACTGGACTCCCATGTAGCCGACTGTGGTTCGAGTACTGCACCTGGTGGCTTAAACTCACACCAGGCGCGTGTGCGTGCCCAAGATCCCGAGAGGAGAATGGAGGAGAAGGGATTGTGGCGTGGCCATCCCCCCCCCGGGGGGTGATTTCTTGCTTTCTGTCTCTGTCTCTCTCTGTCTTTCTGGGGAGCACATGTGCCCTATAGCAAAAACTTCTCAAAAAAAAAAAAAAAAAAAAAAAAAAAAAAAAGTATCATTCCCCATGAGTTCTGAGTCACATTCCAGACAAGCTGTCCTGATGGCCGGCCTCTCCTCTCTGCCCCCTCGTTCACAGATCTGCATGTTAAGTCCCTTGTGACTGTCACTCTGCCCTTACAAACGGGTCTCTCCCCCTCTCTAGGAATTCCGAAGTAATCACTGCTTTCTGCCTAAACTCAACGTGACCATGAAGTGCTTCAGGCAAAGTCACATCTTAATTGCACAGACTCTTTGCCATATAGGCTGCTTCTGGAAACACTCAAGAACTCTGCATTTCTATTTTCTTTTCTTTTTCTTCCTTTCTTCCTTTAAGGAGGTTAGAAAAGAAAAGAAAAATAAGGTAAGCACACAAGAAAGTCAAAAAAGAAGGTACTGTTACTTGTGGAGGAAAATCAAATGCCACCATTAAAATGGTTCAAGGAGTACTAGTTTCGGGTTAGGCAGGCGTGGCAAGCAGCTGCTGAAGATTGCTCACCTCCTCCCTAAGTAAACCTGTAGGAAAACAGAGGTTTTTGTTTGTTTGTTTTTAAAGTTTTTGGCATACGGTACATGTGCTTGCTAGAGAGAGAAAGAGGGAAAGTGAAAAATCACCCCCAAAGAGAAAATGGTCACACCACAATCCCTTTTCCTCCATTCTCCTCCAGGATTTTGGGCATGCATGCACATGCACCCAGCATGATTTTCAAGCCATCACGTCTGGGATTCGAACCACAATTGGTCATGTATGAGTCCAGCATCTAAACCATCCACTACCTGCTGGCCCCATCAACACTGCCTGGATGTGTAATAACCACAACAGAAACAGCCCAGTCACCAGGCACATTACAGACCAGTATCTTCCCCCTACATGTCCCTTGGGACCCGGGCTTTACATATGAAAGATAATCACACTTTTGCCCACTCTGCATCATTTGGTATATTCAGTAAGTAATTACTACTTCGTGTTTCGGTTTCAGGGTTAAGTATATACACGTACATGGCTCTGGTTTGAATGTGCTCCCCCAAAATCTGTGTGTTGAGAATACCTTGAGAAGGGATTGAGAGGGTGAAAACTTAATCCAACTACGGTTGAAAGGTGAGGCTTTAGGAGGCGGTTAAGGATTAAAATCGTCGGAGTGGGGCTCCAGAATTGAATCCTCGTGGGTTTATAGGGCAAGGGAAGAAGATACTCATGGACACAGATGCGTGTGCGCCTGCCCTCCCGCCACGCGATGGATGCCCTGATAACCATCAGGGGTGGCCCCTGATCCTCTAAAACCAGGAGCTAGTTAAGCCTCTGTTCTTTATAAATGACCCAGGCCTGGGTGCTTCTGTTATCAGGACAACAGACCGAAACACGCACGTGTGAGGAGAACCAGCTCCTCAGCTCAGGAAGTCCAGATGTAAGCAAGGACAATGGAAACATGGTTCACCCAAACAGGAGCGGCTGGAAAACTATTTTCTTTGTGACTCGAGAAATGTACACATAAAAGAAAGAGGGAACCCCCACCAACGGCCTGGTCACCCAGCAACCCTTATCCCTATACTTCTCTGCCTGTCAGGACCCTGGGCACACACGCAGGGCCCAGTGTGTGTCTTCAAGCCAGCAGGGCTGGGATGAAAACCTGTCAATCCCATGGAACCCAGCTCCCTCTGCACACTTAACCAGCGCACTACGGGGCCAGCCAGGAAAATGATTATTAATGGCTCTGAAACTCATTATTATTACACAGCAGGTAGGTCTGTCAAGAGTGAAAACTGACACAGGGTATAGGCACGTTGAAATTTTAAATGATTGTATTAACAACAGAATGTGTACTTTGGTGACTTTTCTGAGTTTCGGCAGTCCTGGTTTCAAGGGCTGTCAATGAGCTCCAAGTCCTCAGCCCTCTTCTTTCCCTGCTCAGACTTCTACAACAGCCTTCTGCATCCTGGTGGTCATGCCAGCCCAGGCCTGCCTGGCTGAGACCTGGAAGTGGAAGCACCAGGATGCCCAGCCCCCCTGGCTCCTGATCCTCTGGTTCCAAGACGACTAGGAGGTCCAAGGGGTATCCAATCGGCGGGTGGACAGAGGTATGGGACACCTGAGGGGCAGACATTTTGGCTGAAGAGAGAGTCACTGGTGTTCTCTACCTCAACAAGCAGGTGGCCTCCGCCCTGGCAGGACGTCCACCCTGGCAGTAAATGCCTCTGTGACCCCTGCCCATGACTGGGCTTCCTCTGGCCAAGCCACATGGCCCTCAGGGACTCTCCTTGGAGAGCAGCACATTCTGGACTGGAGGCAGAGCCAACCCACTTTGGAGTCTCAAGTCCACCAGCTGCACTCTTAAGTCACCAGGCACAATCCGTCCACAGACCCTCGTGCTGACCCTGTGGCCCCTCGCCAAACTGCGGGTGCAGCTTGGCCCTCACTGTGGCCTGGGGGGCTGGGGCGGGGTCTTAATCACCCTATGCAGGCGTCTCTTAGATCAGACCTGACAGTGAGCCTCGGTGCCCACTGTGACAAGGACCCTGACTGCCTTGCACTGGGCTGGTCATCTCATTCGCTCTGTTGTCAGGATCCAGGGGCAGCGATGGAGCTCTCTAACCCTATTTCCCACCTTGTACTCAGGGTCAAGGTAAGAGCTCCTTTGCAAGGAAGGGTTCTGCTTCCCAAACCCTCCACAATGGTCCCAATGTGCTGGTCACCCACACCCCTACCCATGCCCATCACTCATGCCCTGGGCTGCCGTCTGCTGGACCGCACCAGCTCTCGTGGCTGATCACTGAGCACAAAAACACAGAGCAGGACTTTGGCTCTTTCCTTGTGAGCTAAGGGACATGAACAACCTGCCATGTTACAGATGATCTGGAAAAACCAATGGGGAGGGCAGGTATCACTCAGCCCTGCACGCGATTCCACATTTACCTGGCTCAAGCAATTCGGGTAGAAAAGGTAAAGGCAGGCACGGCTACCTAGTTTGAATCTCAAACAATTCTCAACTTAGAGTGAACTGGCCGAAATTGGCACAGACTGATTTTCTGTGCCAGTCATGGCAAGCTTTGTCACTCCTGCCGCCCTCTTCCACCCACAGGCCTTGGCGGCAGTCAGCAGGCTGTTCCGCCCTGGCTTCCATAATCGCCTCTTTGCATGTTCACCCTTCTTGCCGACATTCATTTTTCTTTCATTAATTCACTCAAAAGATACTTACTGAATACCTTACTTCATTCTTGATCTTCGCACTGTCAGTTATGGAACCATTACCAAATGAATCCCGAGCCTTGTTTCTAGAGGGCGTGGCCAATTCTCGCCAAGATCTAGCACTGGGGACATGGAACGAGCAGCCTGTGGCGTGCCACTGTCTCCATCAGTTCTGCAAAAACTGTGCATGCAAATGTTTAAATGCATCCTGGATGAGCTTGTTCTTGAGTGTCAGAGGGGAGACCCTAAGCTGTTGACAAGCCCCGTGGAGACACCTCTCAACACTGAGAATTCATAAGGAGCCCAGTTATTCTGACATCGCTGGCTGAGGAACAGTCCCTCCTGTCCTGTGTAGGGAAGTCCACACCTGGGCCTGGCACAGCGAAAAGGAAACAAAGCCCCTATGTTGAGATTTGGTTGTGATGGGATTGAGGTAGGAGAACAGAAGCTGCCCCGACTGCCCTGGGGTGGCCAGCATCCGGGGCGTCCAGCTTAACACAGCCCCTCTCCCTCCCCAGAAAGGAGGCTCTGTGACTGGGTGGGTCTTCACTGCCAGGCAACATCAATCTACAGCTCCCCGGCAGAAGCCGCTCTCAGCACAGCAGTACGAGTCGTCCTCCTCTGCAGTATGACCTATTAAAACAGTCCCCACTGGGGTCAGTGGGAGGTGTGGTCGTTGGCACGCTAGATTCCCACATGGAAAACCACAGTTTGAGCCCTGGACCAGGTAGCTTGAAAATCACACCGGAAACCTGTGTGTGTGTGCCCACAATCCCACAAGGAGAATGGACGAGAGGGGAATGCAACATGACCATCCCCTTAGGGGCTGATTTCTTGCTTTCCCTCTCACTGTCTGTTTCTGTCTCCCTCTGACAAGAGCATGTGCCCTAAGAACAGTCAAATGTCAAGTCGTCTCCTACTACGATTACTAAATCAAACCTAAATATTCTTGCAAGTCTATGGACTTCCACCGTTGTGAAGCAAATGCTTAGGGACAGGACCAGGGCCATGGATGGAGCCAGGTGCAAGGCCAGGCTTCGCAGGAAGAAAGCTAATCTTGAGACCCTAGGAGGAATTTACCCCTTACACTGACCAAAACCACCTATTTCAGCTACAGAAAGTTTCTTTTGCAACACGTGGTTCTCACATCCTTCACCCTCCCCTCACCTCTACCACTGACCTTCCAGTCTGTCCTGAGGACGTGGCCGGCAGCTGCCATGCCTTACAGAGCAGAACAGGTCCCTGGCCAGGATTGCCTTGCCCATGCCAGCTGTCCTTGCACAAGGCCAGTGTGTGGCCTGCATGGTCCGCGTGGCCCACCACGGGTTCAGTGGTCTCTGACCCCACAGCAGGGCCCTCTGTGCTTCTGGTGCTGGCAGGATTCACACACCCTCCCATGAGGGTACAGCAGGGCCAGAGCCACCCATACACTGGACAACTGTGTAAGCAAGGAGTGTAGGGCAGACGTAGCATTCCTCTGCAACACTCTCCTCTCTCTCCTCAGCTCTCCAAACCCTCTGGCCTTTTCAAGTGTCAGACAGAAAAGGCCACCTCTCCGAGTGTCGAAGCCACAGGCCACTGCTGATTGTCTCTGTTTCAAAGCACTCCTGGGTGGTGCTTAGACTGAGGACAGAAGCCCTGGTATAGTTATTGATGTGAGCAGCCACCAGCGGACAGGGTCAACAAATGCTGGGAGACAAGGCCATGACTGTCCTCCTGTGCAGGGACCTCCCCCTCCCACTGTGCTAAGCTGCTGCCCTGCCTGGGCCTGTCCCCTCCAGATGCACCGCTAGCCGAAGGGCACTGGCTCTGTCAATTCCCGACAAGGTGGTAGATGGCGCCTGGCATTCCACTCCCATGCCACACCCACAGCTCAACCCCAGAAAAGGGCAGAAACAAACGAAAAGACCGAAAACTCAGTTCTCCCTTTACATGGTGTTTAACAGCTGCAGAGCAGATGTCCTCCGGGTCTCTGTCTATGGCTGACACAATCTAACGAGAGACAATAACAGGTGCCGATGGCGGCGAGCACCTTCTCTGTCATCACAGTGAGGCAGGGCCAGGCCTCAGAAGGGGCCCTGTGTGTTCCAGGCCTCTGCCCACACCCCCATCTGCTCTTCCCCTGTGGCTGCCGCTCACGTAGAGCCCAGTGGTGACTGACCTCAGGGCCTAGGGCAAGGCACTTGCAGGATCAGTGAGGCCAAAATTATCTTCAGGATCCTAAGACACAATCTGTCCTCTCCCGTCATTCTCTGCCAGAGAAAACCAGAGTTTTCTAGAGGCCACACGGCATGTGACTGACACAGACACAGACAGAAGAATCCAGCTGCCCTCTATGAAGCCCTACATTAAAGGGACTAGCAAAATCGAAAAACAACAACTCACTTCCTGAATAGTTTTGTAAATACCTTCTCCATAAAAGATATTTTTTAGAATTTACACATAATGGGTTGATTATTATTCGTTTTAAGTAGAAGAATAAGTACATTTTAGATTTCTGTCTTAATGTCTACAAGGGTAAATATTAACCTACCTAGCTACAAGCTCTGGGGCAGTCATTTTTAAGCGTGGCAATGGGTTCCGGGGCCCGTCTGAGAACAACCGACTCAGATGCTTGGTCCTTTGCCTCTATAGCCCTACCCAGCCCTGGGAGTTCTGCCAGACACCCTGACCTCACCAGCACCCAGAAGTTCTAGGGATACCACAGCCCCTGGCTTCTAGCGACGCCACCACTCTTGGACACGGACCTACAATCCCATGTGGCTGGAGAGGAACTCTCAGCTGTCATGGGATAAACCCCATGAAGACTTCTTCATTCGAATAGATTTTCTTAAAAAACAACATTGAGTGTCAGAACTTTTCACTTGAAACCTGGCAAATGGGATCACAGGCCAAAACCCACGTGCAACAGAGCCGGCTCTGCAGGACCCCGCGGGACATTCCATTCCGTCTCATTCCATTCCTCAGGGCCAGTTCTAAGTAGGGAGTCCCCGAGGGTCACTGACTTTGAAAAGTAGCTCAAACGTGCTCCCCAAGGTCTTGTCCTGCTTGTTGATACTGGCGTGACACACGGCTGGAAATCATTTAGTCCCTTCTTCTGCACCATTGTGAATTCACCACACAAATGGGGAGCATCAGAAAGAAAGAGTTGCACGTCCTGGAAATCCAGTTCACTAAGAAATTGCAGCACTGGGCCTGGGGGGAGGACACTCCCAGGACACCCCCTGTCCCTCAGGTTTACCAACCCATATGGGTGACCAGAGCTTCACCTTCATCTCTCCCCTTGTGTAAAAGCTGGGGGTTGGAGGGTACTCCTAGACAGCTGGCGGCCACCAGCACCAGAATCAGGTTATCCCAGCCACAGAAAAGGCAGCAGTTCCCAATTCATATTGATCCTGACTACTGTGCCCCTCTGTTTAATCTCTTGCTATAAAAGCCCACGACGAAGCGTGGCTGCAGAGAACGAGGGTGTTGTATCACAGACCTTCAGGGCAACGTGCCACTCTCTCTGCTCGCAGCAGGATTACCACTCCCAAGATTGAGCAGGACGCTTAAGGAGAAGAAAGAGGATCTATTTCTGACCTGAGAACGTGAGACTTACTCTTCTAAATGGGCCAAGGACCTTCATCACACCTGCTATTTCTGTTCACGAGGAGTCAGTACCTGGATTATAAGGACAGAACACGCTCACCACCTTTGGGAAGCCAAAATCGACCCTCAGCGGCTAACATAAGGTCAGCCCCACTTGGATGACACGTGCATGCCCACCCCTGGCACTGAAGTCACAGAGACAAGCGAAACTGTGACGAGGATGCACAGCTGTTCAGAGGGCCTCAGTCACCATCACCACCCTCCCCCCCCCGCTGCCCGCAATGGTCTTAATCGCTTTGAGTAATGAAAAAGGAGTAAAGTTATGAGACTCTTGGTACAAATTCCCAACTGTGCTCCCAAAAGGGCTCTCAAAACACAAAAGACCTCTACTGCAACTGTGAAATGGCCTTCATGTCGGGACAAAAAGGTACACTGATGCTTCAGTACGATATGGGACAAAGTAAACGGCCTATGTCTCCAAACTTCTAGATCATTCTGAATCTAAGAGTCCCTAACCTGTGAAAAAAATGCAGAATCAGCCCTTGAAAAACTTCCCCAGCGGGGAACCAGCAGTTAGCGTAATGGCTATGTCGCTGGACTCCCACGTAGTCGACCGCGGTTTGCGTCTCGGACCCGGTGGCTTACAACTCACACCGGGCACGTGTGCGTGCGTGCCCAAGATCCCGAGAGGAGAATGGAGGAGAAGGGATTGCGGCGTGGCCATCCCCCCTGGGGGGTGATTTCTCGCTTTCTGTCTCTATGTCTCTCTCTGTCTGTCTGGTGAGCGCACGCGCCCTATAGCGAAAAACCTCTCCCAAAAAAAAAAAAAAAAAAAAAAAAAAAAAAAAAAAAAAAAAACTTCCCCAGCGAAAGGAAATGAAATATTTGTTAGCACCTACAATGGGCTAGGCATTGTGGAAAACCTACAGCTAGCATCGTTCTCAATGGTGGACAGATGACAGCTTTTTTCCTATGACTGGAAACAAATTAGAATTCTTTTTTGTGCCACTTCTATTTTACACAGTACTGAAAGTTCTAATCGGAGCAAAAGAAATAACAGCCATCCAAATTGGAAAGGGAGAGGTAAATTGTTTCCGTTCAACTTTTAAAAGCAGCAGAGAGAAAAATCCTCATGACACTGGATTTGACAATGACTTCTCAGATATGACACAAAAAGCACAGGCCACAAAAGAACTTCACGAAAAATTGAAAGTGTTTGTACGTCGTAGGACACAAGGACAGTGAAAAGATAACCCCCAGAAAGGATCAAAACAGCTGCAAATGATCTACCTAATGAGGGATTAATATCTAGACTATATAAGCACCCTTACAACACACCAACGAAATGCAAATCAGCCACAGTAGAATACCACTTGACACTGCTAGAACAGCTATGACGTCTAAAAAGGAAAAATACCAAGCATTGGTGATCCTGTGGAGAAACTGGCACCCTTGTACACTGTTGGTGGGAATGTAAAATGGTACAGCCTGTGTGGTAAACAATTTGGCAGTTCTCAGAAAGCTAAGCATAGAACTGGCCTGATGACTGAGCAGTTCTACGTCTAGACATATACATCGCAAAGCAGAAAGCAGGTACTCACCAAATACCTGTATACTGATGTTCACAGAATCATTACTCACAACAGCCAAAAAACATAGAAGCAACTAGAATGTCCATCAACAGGTGGACAAACAAAAAGTGGTACATGCGTACAATGGAATATTATTCAGTGACAAAAAGGCCACTAAGTACTAGTTATCTGCTACAACATGGAAGAATCTTGTCAACATTATGTAAAGAGAAAAAAGTTAGTCACAAGACCCAAATATATAATCCCATTCATAAGAAATGTCCTGCACAGGGAAATGTAGGTAGACAGAAAGGTCTAAACCCTAAAATCTTAGGGTTGGGTGGCAATGCTAGGTCGAGTTAGGGATGGTGATAGCCAAAAGGTACAGGATTTCTTTATGACAATTTGATGACCCTGAAGAATCAACTGGTGGTGGTGGTTACACATATCTGTGTAGGACACTACATAAAACATGTGAATGTGCATGTTTTTTAACGGTTTTGACGTAAGGTATGTGCACTCTACCAGACAGAGACAGAGAGAGAGAAAGTGAGAAATCACTCTTCAAGGGAGAAAGCCATGCCACATTCCCTTCTCCTCCTGGAATTTTGGGCACACACACAGAGTGATCTTCAAGCTACCAGGTCTAAGATGTCAACCACAGTTGGACACATGGGAGTCCAGCACCTTAGTCACCACACCACCTGCTGGCCCTCATAGGTTTATATCTTAGTCTATTTGCACTGCTATAACATAATACCTGAGATTGGAAAATTTACAAAGGAATTTGCTTTTTAGTTCTGGAGTTCAGTTCCAAAATCAAGCACTGGCATTCAGTGTCTGGGGGTTGCGGGGGGGTCTTCTTGCTACACATCCTTACGTGGCAGAAGTCAGAAGGGCAAAAAGAGGATCCTAGCTAGTTCCCTCTAGTCCTTCAGTTTTTTGTGTGTTTGTTTTTATTGCCAGAGGATATGTACATTCTCAGGGTTGGGGTGGGAGGATAGCACCCTGTATTGGGACCTGGTCATACTATAATTTTTTTCCCACCATTTCTCCATCACATTAGGATTTTAGGCATACACACATATGTGCCCAGCATGTTTTTCAAGTCACGAAGGCTGGAATTTGAACCGCAATCAGTCATGTGGGATATAGCTCCCTGTGCACAGGGTCAATCCCTATACACAGGGCACTTAACCACTATTCTATGGAGCCAGGCTCCCAGGACCTTTGTAACATACTAATCCATTGGAGGGGACATGATCAAATTTCAGTATTAGGTCCGTGGGCACCCAAAGTTTATGTTCTTCTCGTATATAAAAATTTATTTCACCCTAATGGCCTTAAAAATCTTATCTCATTCCAGCATCAACTATGAAGTCTAAAGTCTAGAGTTTCATCTAATTACCATCCACATCAGATATGGGTGAGAGTCAAAGGTATGTTTTATCCTCAAGCAGAATGCTCCCGAGTGTGAACCTGTAAGATCAAACAGGTTTTGTGCTTCCAAAAGACAATGGCCGGACAGTCACAAGACAGAAATTTCCATCTTAAACGGGAGAAACAGGAAAAAAGAAAAAGATAACAGGCTCCTAACCACATTCAAAGCCTAACAGGGAAAACGTACACCTTAAAGCTGGAGAATAATCTTTGACTTCACAAACCACCTTCTGGACACATCAGGGTAGAGGCTGGGTCTCCAGTGCCCTGGGGGGGCCCTGCCCCTATGCTTTGCAGGGTTCAGCCCCCACCACAGCTTTCATGGATTGGAGTCAGATGCTCGAAGGCCCCTGCTGATGTTACATGCTGGTGGCGCTAGAGTTCTGGGGTCTCTGGGACAGTTCCACTTGCAGCAGTTCACTGACTGGAAACCAAGGCTCTATGTGGCATCCTTTGAAATAGAGGTAGAAGTAGCCATGCCTCCACAGTCCTTGCACTCTGCATGCCTGCAGAATTAGCAACACATGACACTGCCTAGGTTTATGGCTTGTACATCTATCTTTGGGCCTTAAATCTTCTGAAGCAGCAACACTAGCTGCACCTGTGCCTATATGAGCCATTGCTGGGGCAGCCAAGAGCGCACTGCACTATTGGCTTGTCGGAAAAGTCATGATGCACTTTTGCACAGACACAGAAAAATATGTCATGACTTTTCTGACAACATAGAATGCAGGGAGCAGAAATGTGACGTGGTGCTAGGTAATAGAAGCTGAGGTCCCTCAGGCCCCTAAGGCCTCTCTTTTGACACAGTTCTGTCTGAGGGCCTTGGCCCTCAGGGCCTGTTTGGGAGGGGCAGCCCTCATAATCTCAAAAATGCCTTCAGGGTCATTCTTCCATTATCTTGATGAATAGCACCTGGCTTCCTTCTGTCCATTTTAATCTACTTACCAAAGGATCACATGGCTATACCCTTGGTGTTTTTCCCAAATGATCATGTATGACCTGACCAGACTGGGAATTCTCCAAATCTTTAAGTACTGTTTCTCTTTTGATTATAATTCCTGTCTTTATTTCTCTCTTTTCATGTTTTCCTATAGCACCTAAGAGAAGCTAAGCAGCACCCTGAAGACTTTAGAGATTTCTTCTGCCAAATACCCTAGTTCATTACTCTTTTTTTTTTTTTTTTTTTGAGAGGTTTTTGCTATAGGGCGCGTGCGCTCGCCAGACAGACAGAGAGAGACAGAGAGACAGAAAGCAGGAAATCACCCCCCCAGGGGGGATGGCCACGCCGCAATCCCTTCTCCTCCATTCTCTCGGGATCTTGGGCACGCACGCACACGCGCCCGGCGTGAGTTTAAGCCACCGGGTCCGGGACCCGAACCGCGGTTGACTACGTGGGAGTCCAGCGACATAGCCATTACGCTAACTGCTGGTCCCCCTAGTTCATTACTCTTAAATTCAGCCTTCCACAAAGTTCTAGGCTCAAACACAATTCAGTCAAGTTCTTTGCCACTTTCTAACAAGGATGGCATTTCTTCCCGTTTCCAATTTTTTATTTTCATTTAAGATCTCATCAGAACAGCCTTTACTGTCTATATTTCTACCAGCATTCTGACCACAATGACTTAGACAATCTCTTAAAAAAAAAAAAAAAAAAAAAGTTCTCTCCACAGCTCTCCTCGGCTCAGCCCTCTCCAGAATCACTTTCTACCACTCTATTCATGGCAATGTAGCTTTTTTTTTTTAAAAAAAAAAAAAAAAAAGTTATTTTATTTAACTTTTTATGTATTTATTTTGTTAATTGGACCAGCGAGGGACAGAGTGAGACAGGGAGACAGAAAGAGGGAAAATGAGAAAGCAAGCTACCAGGTCTGGGACTTGAACCGTGGTTGGCCACGTGGGAGTCCAAGGCCCTTAGCCACCTGCAAGCCCCAATGTAGGCTTTTTATAATAGGCGCTTCCAAATTGTTTCAGCCTCCAACCATGACCTAGTTCCAAAGGAGCTTCACATGTTTAGGTTATTTGTTATAGTAACACGCCACTCTCAATAGCAATTTTGGTCTTAGTCTATTTGTACTGTTATAACAAAATACCACAGACTAAGTAACTCACAAACAATAAAAATGTATTTATCACAGTTCTGGAGGCTAAGAAAGAAGTCCAAGATCAAGGCACTAGCAGGTTTGGGTCTGGTGAGGGCTCTCTACTTCCAAGACAGTGCCCTTGCTGCACCCTCCACAGGAGACAAAAGCCTATCCTAGCACTGGAAGAAGAGAGCAAACCCACTCGCTCAAGCCCTTTTATAAGGGCCCATCCAGGAGGGCTCTACCCTAATGACTTAATCACTGCCTAACCAAAAAGGAAGGCAGGCAGGCAGGGCCTCCCAATGCGCTCAAGATACACCGCGTCGGAAACTTTTCTAAACACATCCCATTATCATCAGCAAAAGAGAAACCACTGAACAAAACCCACAGAAATCTAAGCAAATGTCAGAGCAGGACGCAGTGTAAGTATTTACAATTAGAATAAAGTATGGACACATTTAGGAGTGTCACTTACAAACAGTGCAGTGTTGATCACTAAAACAGTCTTTGCAAACACTCCTGGATTAAATAATGCATTGAGATCAGAAGATGGCGTAGCAGTTACATCACTGGACTCCCACATGACTGACCACAGTTTGAGTCCCAGAGCTGGTGGCTTGAAAACCATGCTAGGCATGTGTACATGCATGCCCAAGATCCCAGGAGGGGAATGGAGGAGAAAGGATTGCAGCATGGCCATCCCCCTGGAGGGTGATTTCTCATTTTCCCTTTCAGTGTCTCTGTCTCTCTGGTAAGCACACACACTCTAAGGCCAAAAAAAAGCCTCTAAGAAAATTAGTAAGCATTAATGGGGCCAGCAGGTGGTGGTTAAGGCATTGTACTCCCACTTGGCTGACTGCAGTTCAAGTCCCAGATCCAGTGGCTTGAAAATCACACTGGGCACATGTGTAAGCATGCCCAAGATCTTGAGAAGAGAATGGAGGGGAAGGAATTGCAACATGGTTACTCCCCACCCCCGAAAGGATAATTTCTCATTTCCCTCTCTCTGTCTCTAAAATAAGGCTCGTGCAAAGGCCTCTTCAGACACATGATCTGAGACCTCCTGGGTCTGCAGGGCCAGCCCTCTTTCTGCCCTTGACTGTCCAATTAGGCAAGAACTCTGGCAGTAACTCTCAGAGCTGTCAAGCTTCCCACCTAATCACCAGAAGCCTACGTGGCTCCAAGGCCCAGAACACAACACCAGTTCTCCAACTCGGCTCTGAGAATCACCTGATATGTTTCAAAAAGATATGGGAATCCACGCCCTGAGTCTCGAAAGTCAGTTTCACATACCTGGGAGAGGCCTGGGACTGTACACTGACAGGAAGGTGCCTCACAGGTTCCACCTTGAAAACCTGGTTTTTGCTATAACATTCTTCCATTTGGGCATAACCGAGTGCAGCCTCCCAGGTCTAAAAACAAGATAAAACGAAAACTATTCTAGTCCAAGGAAAACACTTTTTTTAAAAAAATTAGTTTTGCTATAGGGCATGTGTGCTCCCCAGAGACAGAGAAAGTGAGAAATCAGCCCCCAGAGAGGATGGCCTCTATGCTATTCCGTCCCTCCATTCTTCTCTTGGGATCTTGGCATGCAGACATGCATGCCTGATGTGGTTTTCAAGATGCCGGTCTAGGACTCAAACCACAGAGTCCAGTCTTATGGGGTCCAACACCTCAACCTCCATGCCAAGCAAACAAGACGTTCTAATCAAGTCGCAAGTACACGCTCCAAGTAGCTACCCAACTTTTCTGGGACCATGCGGGTTAAGTGTTGTGAATTTAGATTGTTGCAGAAATGTCACCAAACCCCAAAATTCAAAAGATGCAGTGTCTGCTGAAAGGTTAGGAAACCAGTGCTGGGGTGGTAATTCCAGGATGGCTGAAGGTGTAAGCTGGGATGGAGATCCTTAGGACATGCTAACTCTCGTGGTGTTCTACCAGTCTGGAACTTCTCTCACCCCTTCCAACCAACAGTGCAATTACAACGCATCCACTTGCAGCATCTTCAGGCAGTAACCATCATGTTTCTACAGGTCAGGTTCGCAGGGCAAACAGCACAACACAAATTCAACCCCAACTCCACTTGCGTACCTTGCACCCCACGATGAATTACTATGCTTCTGTACATGGCTGCCTAGCACCCCAAATCTCAACTTAACTTCTCGCCTTTCTTCTCTGGAGAGACAGAGAAGGAGATCCCAATAAGGGCTTGGCCCCAGCACACCAGCTGTGCTGTTCCCACCAATACACTGAGCACATAGGGCTGAGGCACAAGGGGGAGTGTGTGGACTCTGCTCCCACAGCAAGCAGGGAAAAAACAATGCTCAAAGGAACAAGACAGGCATTAGACTAAAGGCTGGACCTGAGCCACCAGCCATCCCTGTGTCAACATCCCCACCATTCAGTGCTTTTCAGACTTAAAGAGAACCATCAAGAAAGGCACCACTGTGCTAAGAAGGAGCCCAGTTTTGGTTCAGGCGGCCATCACCCACCCATAGCTACCTGTGTGACAGCTTCTCTGACCAGGCATCTGATCACTGGCAAGGCCTCTCGCCATCAAGGGACAAATGGCCACTGACCACAGGGACAAGCCACGTGTCAAACAGATAATCAGACTGTTTCCCTGAAGAACAGAACAAGGAAGTCCCACTGCTCTGCGGGCAATTTGTTGAACTCCATCAGGAAGACAGCGCCCACGCCCAACACACGCACTCCATTCCCATTAACTGGTGCGTTCCTCCTGCCGGGTAGGAGAGCTTAACAGAGAAAGATGCAATGTGACAAGGTGTGTTTGTCCAAGGCTTTTACAGCAGACGGTATGCCATCAAGGTTTCAAGACATCCAGGCAGACCCTGGTGTTCCGTTTGCAATACAGAAAAATGGTCCAGTTACCCGGATGCCCACATCTGTTCATTTCCCAAAATGCTCCCACGCCCCTGCCCACCACTTGGCTAAGAGATAGCCAACAGACGCGATTTATCCGAGTCCCTATCACAGGTTTACGTGGGTTCAGCTATTGCTTGTTACATAATATGAAGCAATTAAGATGAAAAACGGTTACATAATTCTGTCCTACAGCGAACATCAACACGGGCTCGCAGATGCGGGCCCGCAGGAGCCGACAGCAGCTGGAGAGCTCGCTCAGCCAACAACCCAGGCCATCCGCGTTCGCGAACTCCCGGCGAACTCCCGGCGAGCTGCAGATCGCCGCGGCCTCTGTAGACCACACACGCTGGCCCTTCCCGATCGACCACGGTGACCTCAAATCGCCTGCACCGCCGTGGGTCCCGCCCCCCAACCCTCGACCCCTAGACCCCGTGCGGTACAACACGGATGGCGGAGCCCACCTGCGTACCTGGGGATCGGGCGACAGCAGCCTTCGCCGCACGGGGTCGCTGCGTGCGCGCCACAGGCACGGGGAGGGCACAGGGGCCCGGCCCCCGCAGTGGCCCGGCGCGTGGACAGCGCTCCGCATGGACAGCACTCGGAGACGCGTCTCAGCTCGGCTGCTTCTCCACGGCTCCACCCAACGAGCGGCCTGCAGCGCGGAAAACCGACCCCGGGCCGAAGCTGCCGGCAGACACCCCCAAACGCGCGCTAACACGGAAAGCCGGCCGCCGCCTCCAGGGAAGCCATCCGGGCACGGGCGGGAGACCGCCCCGCCTCCCATACATGCCCGATCGGACCCACCCCCATCGCTGTACAGGTGCCCGACGCCTCTCCAGCCGAGACGCCTCTCTGCCCGGCCACACTCCTCGGCGTCCAGGGCACCGGGCACTGCCGAGGCAGGGGCGAATGAGGCGAGCACCGCCCGGTCCTTGCGCACAACGGGAATCCCAGGACCAAGCCCATGTGACGCGGCCACGCCCCAAGGCCCGCCACGGCCTCCGCTGCCCAATCCCCGGATCCCTGGTTCTCATGGCAACCCCGAAGGACCCCTTGCTCCCTCCATGGCTTCCTCCCCTCCCCCATCACCCCCGCCGCTCAGATGAGCAAGGACACACACACTGGCCACTCTCATGACGCCGAATGTCCTCCATATCCGCCGTTAAGCCCCATCGCGGAGAAATGAGCCCACCGCGAAGCAGACTAGCCACGGACGAGATGCGTCTCTGCACTACCCGCGGGCTCGGTGTGGCCAGGGTCAGTCAGTTCTGGGTTCGCAGAATCGCTATCAGCTCACGCCCCTCACCGAAATGTCAGAGAAAGAGCAACCAGGAAGGTTTTTCTGGAAGTCACCGGCATAACGCAACGGGCCATCAATGCAAAAGCAGGGTTCCGTTTAAACAGAATCGGCAAGGAAAATGATAGCTAGTAGATCCAGAATCCATACGCTAGTCACTTTCTACACACACACACACACACACACACAGTCTGCAACAAAGGAAAGAAAAAAGGAGGTTTGGCGCTTTCATTTGTGATTTTTACAAAGTCCCAAAGCAGGTAAACGGCAGACTTTACACACCCCTCTAGCATAACGCAGGATAGGAAATGGGGGATGCTGCAGGCGGCAGTAAGAACAGAGGCAGAGGGCAGTGGACCAGGGGGTCCTGCCACTGAGATGCCGTGCAGGACCCATAGCAGCAAGGGGGCAGGAGCTGGGAGACCCCAATCTGAACACGACCTCCAACACACTGCAAAGGGCCCCCAGGCGCCCCAAATACCCTCCTCCCCTCAGGAGAGCGCAAAGAACTGTTATCACCACATAAAAACGGTTATCACCACAAAAAACGCCATGATCTTAAAGTCAATAAAACAAAAGCAGAGTCCATGCAAATTCCGAGAGCCACACCCCCAGCAGGGTGTTAGATCCAAAATAAAGAGCTGCGGTCCTTGTAGTCTGGGCAGACCTCAACCCGCCTGGGCTGCTCAGGAGCCATAGTGTCCCCCATCACCATAGGGGGTAAGGGGGAGCTGCTGCAGTGTATCACAAGGTTACGGATGCACAGAATCCAACCCTAAATTCTAGAAAAAAATCCAACTGCAGAGATTAGGCAATTCAACCAAGGCCCCACAGCAAGAGAAAACACTGGTTCATTCTCAAATTCAGATACAGGCCTTTCTGAAGCTTTGACATGGTGACTCTACCCTGCTTAAGCAGTCAACCTTGCAAAAGTGGCCTAGGTGTCGCTGGTCTCACTGCCCCACTGCTCCAGCCCGCACAGTTCCGCCCCTGACAGAGCACCACACCTTCCCTGTAGTCTCCTGAGCCAGACAACAGGTTGTAACGACAGACGCCTTCCCTGTCATGCTCCTATTAAATAAAAAATAAATAAATAAAAAGCTAGGGGTCCCAGGTCTGGACTGGGAAGAACAAGGGAAAAACGGTCCAGCGATGGGTGAGGGAAGAGTACAGAAAAGCCAAGTTGACACCTAATGGCCAATGGCGCACACACCATGCTCTGAAGGAACAGCAGAAAAATAATCCTTCAAAAGGCATAAAAGCCAGAGGCCAAGGGTAACTAAGCAAATGCAGAAGAGCTGAAGGCTAAGCCAGAAAGTAGACATGAAGCCTAGTGGACCAGAGGAAGTCTACAAAGTCTCCGGAATCAGAATCACATCTCTCTTGACAGAGAAAAGGGAAGATCCAGAACAAGAGGACTCACTAAGTCTTTGGGAATGGTTAGCCCCGGATCGTCCTCTCCCAGCCTCCACTGGCCAGGCTATGCTGGCACTTCTATCTGGAAGCAGGGAGACAGGTCTCTGGACCAGGGTCAGCAGCACAGCCAGACCTTTGGTCTCAATGAAAAACAAGCAAGTCAACTGCAAGCTCAGCTGAATCCTGCAGATGTCCTTCTGGTTCCCAAAGCCTCACTCAAAGGGGAGAGGAAGAGGCTTCTTTCAAGGCCCAGGAGGTGGGATCTGAGGATATCAGAATGTCACACACAGCAAAGTGACCAAGCTCCCATCCACAAAGGCCCACAGTCACAGCTCCTACTCACGCAGACAGAAAAGAGCCCTAATGGGTACCTAAGTAAAGCCTTTAACATGAAAGACAGGGTCAAACATGAATGGATGGAAACACTTCCGATACACACCCCGCAAACTGCAGGCTCATCTCTCTGGGTCTGTCCATGGTTCTGTCCAGCCTCACCTGACGCCCAGGAGTACCGCAGAGCTGTCTCCTCCTGCCCAGGCTCTGCGTTCCAGGCAGCCTGCACAGGAACCGCAGGAGGCTGTGCACCGAGCATGCGGCAGAGCAGCATGGACGCCTGGTGGTCCTTGGATGATGAGCACAGGTGGCAGGCACATCCTCCACCCCTCCCCGTCTCCAGGGATCAAGGAGGTCCGGACGCAAGTCAGCCCCACATGTGGGACTGGCCGCTATTCTCAGTTCCAGACCTGGCCTCCCAAGAAGCCCTGCTTCCTGCCTCCTGTCACAGGCTCACACAGCCGCCTGTAGCAAACAGAAGCACACATAAGCCCCAGTCTGCAGGCAGGATAGATGTAAGCAGAGAAGTAAATAAAATATTAAAATCAGAAGTAGAGGGACCAGCAATGGTTATGTTGTTGGACTCCCACGTAGTCAACCGCAGGTTGAGTCCCTGACCCAGTGACTTAAATCACAGGCCAGGCACGTGTGCGTGCGTGCGTGCCCAAGATTCCAAGAGAACAGAGGAGCAGGAACTGTGGTGTGGCCATACCCCGGGGGGTGATTTCTCACTTTCTCACTCTCTCTCTGTCTCTGTTTGTCTCTCTGGCAAGCACACGCACCCTATAGCAAAAATCTCTCTTAAAAAAAAAAAAATCAGAAGTAGAAAAACTTAAAATGCAGAAAAATTAAAATAAAATAGTAATATTTCCATAGAAATGAAAGAAGAGATTGTATCTATGAACTAAGAAGGGATTGTATCTATGAACTAAGAACACTATGTCATTAAAAAAAAAAAAAAGAATACTGCCTTCAGTGGTCAATAAGGTGTCAAGGAGGGCTGGCAGGTGGTGTGGTGGCTAAAGTGCTAGACTCCCACACAATTCACTGCAGATGAAGTCCTGGACCTGGAAGTTTGAAACTCATACCGGGCACAGAGCATGTGTGCTGAAAATCCCAGGAGAAGAAAGGAGGAGAATGGATTTCGGCATGGCCACTCCCCCCACCCCCAGAATGATTTTTCACTTTCCCTCTCACTGTCTGTCTCTCTCTGTCTCTCTGGTGAGCGTACATGCCTTATGGCAAAAACTTTAAAAAAATAAAATAAAGTGTCAAATAAAGTGAGAACACAGGCCCATTGACTGTAATGTCCGGACCTCTCTGGGGCAGACTTCACAAAGGTGGTAGAAGCTGGGCACATGACAGACAGAAGGCACAGGCAAGTCTCTGTACTTTCTCTGTCACATTCCTCCCTATTTAAACACTACAGTTTGTTGTGAACCTAACACTGAGCTAAATAAGCTCAAAATGAAAAAGGAATAGGTCCAACCTCTGCTGCACAGCCCACGGCATGTCAGACTGTAGTGCTGGAAGCCACATGGCAGCCTGCACTTCAGATCCCCATCTAGCTGACCTGAAACATACCCGGCGCACGCATGTGCCTAAGATCCTGATGCATCGGGGGCTTGCGGGAAGGGGATCAATCCCCTTTGGGGATTGCTCCTTTCTCTCATTCTCTCTCTCATGCACACACGGTCATGAATTAAAAAAAAAATCATTAATATATATGAAAAGAAAAAAAGAATTGCCCCCCAAAAAAGTCCTTGGAAATTAAAACTGAAATCAGAAACTTAAAATCCAACAGAAGTGCCAGGAGGTGGCATGGTGGTTAAGGTGCTGGACTCCCACGTGGCTGACTGCTTTGAGTCCTGGACCTGGAGACTTGAAAAGCATGCTGTACATGTGTATATGTGTGCCCAAAATCCGGAGAAGAGAATGGAGAAGGGACCACAGCAGGGCCATTTCCCCTGGGGGGTGATTTCTCACTTTCCCTCTGTCTCTCTCCAGCAATACCTTCATTTCTCTGTCTCTCTCTAGCAACTACAAAACAAAGCAAAAACAATTCCAGAAGCAAAAACTGTCCTACAAGACAAGTTATCACAGCACACAACTGGGCACAGCTCTGAGCAGCACTGCAGGCGTACTGATCTAGCCGGACGAGACCGAGATGGACCGGAAAGTGCAGGAGGAAGATGGACAATGGGAAAGTCCTCTCTGCCCACAGAGACTCAATGAAGCAAGTGAACAAGTCACCAAGGATGGAGATGGGTTGCAAGGTGCGGGGAGGGCAGATACAGAAACAAATCTGCTCAGAAGCTGGATTACTTCTCGTAATTATTTAATCTTTTTTAACATTTGCTGTAGGGCATGTGCACTCACTGGAGAGAGACGGGGGGAGAGAAAGAGAAGATGAGAGAACACTCCCCCCCAGGGGGATAGCCACACTGTAACCCCTTCTTCAGTTCTCCTCTAAGGATTCTGGACACACACTCACATACCCAGCATGTTTTTCAATCCACTGGGTCTGAGGCTCAAACCATGTATCCACAGTTGGCCACGTATCCATAGCTGGCCATATGGGACCCAGCCACCTTAAACACCATGCCATCGGCTGGCCCAAGAAGGTATCCTACAGTTATTACTCTGAGATATGTGGTGTTAGGATGGTTATTTTTGTTATGTTTTACTTGTTAGTGGACACGTACGCACTGGAAGAGAGAGACAGGGAGGGGGTGGGGGTGAGAAAGCACCCCTCCACATAGAATGGGCACATCAGAATCCCTTCACTTCCTATTCTCCTTTTGGGATTTTGGGTGCACATGCTTATGCCTCAGTGTGTTTTTCAAGCTGCTGGGTCCAAGACTCAAACAGCAGAGTTGACCATGTGGGATCTGGCCACCTTACCACCAGCTGACTCAGAAGGCATTTCTATTTAAAAGGGTTCTTAACTTATGCAAGGTTAGAAACCACTGCCTAGATATTCCTTAAAATTAAGTACCCCAAAGGCTCTGCTCTCCAGAAAAGGATCGGCTTGCCGTCTCTGGTGAGAGCTAGGCAGCTGTTGTGAGTGGCCCTGAGGGTTCCTGGTTCTGGGCTTTCATGTGACAGGACAAAAGAAGGTAGAGAGGGGACCAGGTAGCACCCCTGGTCCTCTGCATTTAAAGTTCCCATGGAGCTCCCAGAGCTTGCAGACTGGGCCAGACAGCAGAACAAGGCGAGCTCCACCTGCACTAAAACAGCAGGAAAGATTTCTCCCCAACCTCGCAGTAGCTGGTGCCAAGAATGATGTGATCATAAGGGCAAACAGGCACCGTGCACCAGGCTCCTCCTGCGCCAAGTGCTTTTAGGAGCCCCACGTTAACAGGCCAGATAGCGGCTGCTCACGCCCAGGCACTGATTCTGCGAGGACTTCAGGGAGAAGCGGGCCTGCCCAGGAACTTTAGAACAAACACACACAGAAAGTATCCTACACAGCCCTCCAGGGGCATGGTTAGCCTGGCCAGGACAAGCAGTCCCCGTGTATCTCAGTCCCAGCTGGGCTAAGTTCCTCGGCAGGTTCCACACACCAACCTGAGACGACAACCCGCTCATCTCAGTTCCGCCTGGAAGAACTGCCTCTGTAGGATCCAGACACCAACCCCGGTGGCATGACGACCCATACCACAGGCACTGCATGCCTGGGGACCACAGGGCTGTCTACACCACCAGCACTGCAGCCCATGAGTTTGCTCATCTCGGGGGGTTTTGTTTCTTTTGCTCCTGGTCACAGGGAATCCATTTTTTATACCTGCTGTTCACTGTTGTCTGGTTCAGATGGTTTATAAGCTAGTGAAGTCGGACAGTCCAACATCCTTATTCTTAGAATCCTACCTGTGATGCTAACTCAGAATTAAACTCATGCTAAACATAGCCAATAAAAGGATTCCTACCAACAGTGACCGTCACCCAGAGAATAGTCAGGTCCATTCAACATGGTCCTGGACAACCAGCCAAGTGCTAGAAAATAAAACATAAAAAAGCAGAGTCCCCATTCTATCAGAACTGACAATTACTAGACAGCAGGGCCATCAGGAACGCAACTGCTCTGAGACAGTACTGGCAGTGCAAGGTGCCTGGGCACATCACCACTGAAGCCAGTACGTGCCACACACCAGCCTGTCATTCCAGAGTAACGCATCCTTCCACCTTAATAACCACCCCCAGGGGAAACAGTGCTATGACTTCAGTTTTACAGACAAGGCTAGTTAACTTGTAGTTAACTTGTTCTGACTTGAAAACTAGTAAATAGGACCAGGAGTCAAACCGAGGCAGTGGGCCCTGCCAATGCTGGCGATTCTGGTCAAATAGAATCAAAAAAGTGATGTGAGCACAGGGGCACTTCCTCCCTGCAGCCATTCCCACGACAGATGTGAACACCAAAAAGTCTACTCTCCTGCTGCCTCCAGCCCCAAGAGCAAGCTCCTCAAATCAAGGAGCTGAACGATCAAGATAAACCTCCTCCAAATCTATATATGAAGTAGATGGTTGGAAAACATTACTATTCTAGCACAGGGAAATCTCTCCCAGTCCGTCTATCTCCAAAGCAGAAAACCAGAACCACTGATTTGTACCTCTTAGATTATTTTTGATAACCCTGAGAATGCTGTCTCAAAGGACAATGGCACCATTTTTCATTCCATCGTTAAAGAAGAGCTGTGAGCAGGCCTTTCCATCAGTGAGCAGGTGGTTTTGAGCTTCGCCTGCTTTATCTTCCTACACTTCGCAGGTCCCATGATCCCTGGGAGCCATGGACAAAAGCCTCCTAAAGACCAACGTGCAGGGAAGTTCATTCTTCAGAGATCAGTTCAGAAGTGCTCTTCCAAGCCAGGCAAGACAGTCAGGGGCAGAGGTGTCCCAGCCAGGAGGGACAACAGGTACAGCCCCTAGAAGTCTGTAGCTAAAATACAAACCCAAATTCAGTACCAGCCAGGGCTTGAATGCATCAGACCCGTTATATACCCATTAGGTGTGCAGACCCTTGAAAAACGTGCCCCATCTCCCCAAGGCACCTGTTTGTCACACCTTACCAAAGAGCTGGGCCATCTTATCTTCCTCCAGTCTCCCATGCTCCCACAGTTACGCAAAAAAATAAGCAGGCTAAATAAAATCTCCACTAGCCGACAGTTTATTCAAATTTTGAACATAACAACTGATTACTTCAATGAAAGACAAGACAAATATTTTCTCCTCACCAGCCCATGTGCTGCCACCTGGGTTTAACAGACTGAGAAACAGGCAGGAGGATTAACGGGCTTGCCTTCCACGAAGGACTGAAATCCCCCCACTTAGCTCTGAATTCAGACCTGCTGGCAGTGCAACCCTGGAGGACTGAAACGCATTCTACCATCCGCCCTGTGGACTGTCCATCCCTCGCAGTTCAGAGTTGGATGCCATTCCAAGGAGACAGGTTCCTTACATGGAAGCAATAGGTCTTAGCATATAGACCAACCAGGAGCCTCTACGGCTCTAAGACGAGCAGAAGGCACAATAGATGCCTTTGTTCCCGAGGGGGTTTGTTTCCATACATTGTAAAGTCTCATACCCAGTTGGGTCATCCAAATCAAAGTTCTGAGTTGGCGCTTAGATTCTGACCTTGCTCGTTTCTCTTCCTGAAGGCTGATTAGACAAAGACACAGTCACTGTAACCATGCAGGGATGCTCTGGGTTCTAATCCTGGTGGCCACCACCATGCAAAGCCCTAATCAAGTAGCTGACACAATCTGCCAAGCTCTGAACTCCTGGTCCACAGACAAAAGGCATTCTGATGAGTCCAAGGCTGCCCACAAAACAGTGCAGACCAGAGCAACGCGCAGTAGCGCAGTAGGTGGTGGCTGGGGCACGCAGCTTGTCTATTTCAATTGCATAACTACCGTGTCAAACTCATGACTTCATGGATATCAAAGTTTCTTCTCAAAACAAATAGGTACTTAAGCAGAAAAAGTGAGTGGACAACAAGAAATTAATACTGGCGATATGGCAATCATCTTGAAACCTGGGATCCAGAGGACTCAAGAAATAAGTCACAGAGACTCCCAGTTCTCTGGCAGGTCTACCTCCTCCGAGCTGAGTCTCTTTCTGAGGCCGATGTACTTTTGCAGAAGCACAAAATACACGGGGCTAAAAAAAAATCCGAAGCTTAGGTGTGGTGACAGCTTTGTCCTGTGCTGGCTGCATGACCTTGGGCATGCCAATTAACCTCCTGAGCCTTGGTTTCCAGACCTGTAAAATGGTGATCAGGGGGCTGTAAAGGGGATTAAAAGCCACAAGGCTTTTCACAAAGTGCTTGTAAACTGTGAAATGCTATAGAAGCATCGCTCGATACACTTCTCAGTTACAGGAGCGACGGTCTGGGCCCTGGGCACGTAACTCTGTCCTCAGACTCCCTCCCTGTAATCTGGGGGTGGCCTGTGCAATCCTCCTCTTTCAAGAGCTCCCAGTAAAACTCAAATATTATGAAGGGTTATTCTAGAGGCTTGATTTTTTTCCCCCACAGAAAAACCTAGACATCTAGGATCATTCCTGGAAACACATCTGGTTGGTTTCAGGGCTTTTATTTAATAAAAACGCTCTCTGGAAAGACACTTCTCCATCGCCATAACCAGAATTCTCTGCAGCAGAAATCTAGAATCTACTTATCTTCCCTCTTGGAAAGAGAGGAACCCTAGATCAGCTCTTGGTAAAATATAACCAGCCTTGTGCTGCAAACCCTCAACGCCTGTTGCCGCGCTAACGACATGTGTTCTTAGTAAAACGGGAGAAACGTTAAATACAGCTCCATTTCTGAAACTCGGGGTCTCCGAACGCCTGAATCAGCATTTTCGGAAACAAAGTGTTCTAAGCTTGGCCTTTTCAACAGCGACAGAGGGAACGTTGTGCAATAACGCATATGTACTCTCTAGAGCGACTTGTTTGGGTCTTTTCTTCTTCGCATCTCTTGAATGAACTGGATACTTACTACATTTGCAAGAAAATAGTCTTTTCAAATGCACTGTAATCCAGGATCCAGGAAAAAAACTCACCTGTGGATCCCTTCCATTACCCAACATTTAGGTCAAAGCAAACGACAAAAAAAACTTCGAGTTTCTTCCAACCCCAAGAAAAGGCGAGTACAATAAAAAGTCAAGAATAGCCTCACGCACAGGCTGGAGGGCCATGGCCAGGCAGGCGTTGGAGAGGCAATCAGCAAAGGCAGAGAGTTGCATCAGAAATTTCCTTCTGCAAACGGTACCGCTCTTATCACATTTCCACGGCTGGCGGGCGGCTAATCCGCGAGCCTCAACTTGGTAGTAGGCCCCAGCGACGGGTAACGGGTCACTAACAGAACCGAAAAAAAAAAAAATCTCCGTCCGAGGCAGGGCCGCGCTGGGCACTTGGGAGTGTCTGGCACCATCGCCCCGGACCGCCCGGGTGCGCGCGCGCCACGGTCCCGCTGCACAGAGGAGGGACCTGGGCTCTAGGGGCGCCTCGGCACCCACCCGCCAGGGCGGAGGCCCGGGGAGCGCGGCCTTGACCGCAGCCCCCGCCCCGGTTACAACCCGCGAGCCGTGGCGTCTGACAAGATGGTTCAAGAATGCGCCGCTCGGGCTCCACACCTCCCCCCAGGGGCCGGGAATGCAGCGGGGAGACCAGTGGGGCGCCCCGCCGCCTCCGCCGCGCGCCCGCGGTCCCAGTCCCGCCTACGAGCGCCGTCTGCTAGGGGCCGGGGGCGCCAGAGCCCCCAGCCCAGAGGCGACGCCCTTCCGCCCGCCGCGCCTCCGTGGGGCCGGCGTCCCGGGCCGCGGCCGGCCAGCGTGCAGACAATGCCGGCGCGAGGACTGGCCCGGCCCGCAGCGGCGCCGGCCACAAAGTAACTTGCTGCCGGGCTGCCAGCCCAACTCCGTACCTGCCGCCGCGCCGCTCCCCGCCGCCTCCGCGTGGCCGCCGGCGACACTCGGCGAAGCCGGCAGCGGGCGCGGGGTCCCCGCGGGCGAGGGTGGCGCGCAGACGGTCCCGGACCCCCGCGCGGCCACCGCCGCCGCCCCCGAGCTGCGCGGAAACTTTGGGCTCCGGCGGGTCTTCCAGCGCCGAGCCCGCCCGCCCCGCCGGCCGCAGCTCCTGCCCTTCCTGCCTCCTCCCGGCCTCCCCACCCCCTCGATGGGCTTTAAACCCGCCCGGCCCCGCCCGCCCTCCCCGCCTCCGCCGCCGCCTCCTCCGCCTCCGCCTCCTCCTCCTCCTCCCCCGGCCGCCTTTCCTGCTCCTCCTCCCGCCGCCACCGCCCGGACCGCTCGGCGGCCGCCAGCGCGGGAGGAGCCGCGGCCTGGGCGCAGGGCGTGGCGCGGGGGCGCGGGCTGAGCAGTCGCCGGGACCAGACCCTCTCGAGGACCCGGCCTTGGCCATTGCGCAGGGATCTCTCTTCCCGCCCTCGGGACGCGGGATCCCGGGACCAGGGACCGTTACAACCGAGGCTCGGGCGGCCGCAGCAGCGAGACCTGTCCTGTAAGGCAATTTCTAAGCGAATTGTTGGAAACTCAAAAGAAAAGTATTAACTGTACATACAGACCAAGTCCTTTCGCCTGGTGCAGCAACAGGGCGAGATGATTGCGCCGGGGATATCGCGGACTCTGTCAGGGGCTGGTGGTCCCAGTCCTGGGGGGAAAAAAGAAACCTGAGTTTGTTCACAACAGCCAGGTCTGGGGCCACGCCTCTCTGAGCCTCAATTTCCCCGTGTACTGTGAGTATTGGAGTGAGGTGGAGTGGTGAGGCCCTTCAGTTCTTAATGCCCAAGAGTAGGTGTCTTTATATTTGCAGTAGGTTCATAACTCCTGCCTGAGAGCTGTCTGGGAATTAAATGAGGTCGTTCAGGAAACAAAGTGACTGTATTAATGGAAACTATTGTCACTCATGTGCTTTTTAATAACTTTACCAAGTCCAAATTATAACACAAATACGATAATAACAATAATTATGCTCCCCTGCCCCGCGTTGGTGTTATAAAAACATCTCTGGCAATAGGTTGCCTTCGTTGAACACACATTTTCTATACATTTCTGAATTCTGGTATTTAACCCTCTGAGCTGGTGAGGTTGTTACGGAGAGGTAGACTCCCACAGTACCACTGGGAAACTGAATCTCCCAAGTTAAGCAACTTGCTGAAGGCCAAGTTGCTGGTGAGTGCAGAGCCAGGACCGAAAGCCATGTGTTGTTGTGTTTTGACCACTTTGGATGGAGAAGTCAGTGGAAAGGTCGTCCATAATGTAAACAAGCCTCCCTAAAACACCTGCCCATTGGCCCAAACTCACAAGAAACCCACAAGATGAAAATCAAGAGAGTATGACCAGAAAGGACCTTAGATTCCTAGGAGAAAGGAACACAGGGAACTTATATGGTAGACAAAGAACGCAGAAGAAAATTGAAGAAAAGAAAACGGCAGGCCCCCTTCTCACAAGTGCAAGCTTTGAACCTTATAGCTTTGCCAAAGACTCTTATCAGTGATCCACCCATACCTGTGCCAGCCAGAAAGCATGATAAATTAGGAGGCTTTTATGAATGTAGAAAATTCCTATATACCTATGTTTTATGTCTGAAACACTTTTGGGTAAGTCTCATATGCCATGGTGTCTATCCCCAAAAACATTCATATGTTGGGACCAGCAGTTAGTGTAAATGGCTTTGTCACTGGACTCCCACGTAGTCGACCGCGGTTCGCGTCCCGGACCCAGTGGCTTAAAACTCAAGCCGGGTGCGTGTGCTTGCGTGCCCAAGATCCCGAGAGGAGAATGGAGGAGAAGGGATTGCGGCGTGACCATCCCCCCTGGGGGGTGATTTCTCGCTTTCTGTCTCTCGATCTATCTCTGTCTCTCTGGCGAGCACACGTGCCCTATTGCAAAAATCTCTCCAAAAAAAAAAAAAGCGTTCATGTGTCTTTTCTCAAAGTAGGGGAGACTACAATACAATGGCCAAATTCATAAATTTATATTGATAAACTATGTGTACCTAATCTATCAATATTCCAGTCGTGAGAGTTGATCCGATAATGTCTTTTCTCATATAATTCCCTCTCGCCTCATTAAGAGATCCAGTCTGGATGTCTAGGGTCTTCTCGAAAGGTAGGTTTTCACGAGAAGGGATCAAGATAGATGTCGAATGTTTTCCCGATGGCATAGGTCCCTAAAATCCTCCCACATTTCCTAGTTCTTATAGACAGCAGTACGCAGAACCCCTTCAGTACCATTTTCTGATGCAAGTTCATGAACTTGTCACTTTTATGGCTGCAGAAGCCACCGCTATTCCCTGTAAGGTGATGCTGGCTGAGCCGATCTTGTGCACAGACTGGACCTTAGTGCCTTCCCCTCCCCACACCCCCAATGCCTCCTGCTCACCTCAGAAGGAGGCAGCCACAGGTGGAACACAGCCGGCAGGATATAAACGACCTAGGGGACTCGGCCTCTTGGCACAGGCAGTTTAAGCACTTTACCAAGGGGGAAAGTATAAGAAACAGGATTGATGCTAGTGAGGAATGCAGTTATCCCGACATGAGCTAGAAGGCCCATTTGTCTGCAAGAAGGGAAACTGTTAAGATTCTGCATTTTAATTAGTAATGAATTGATTGACAGCTGCCTGTTGACTGTGAGCATGGTGACAGCGCTAGTCCAGTTCACCTTCACTAGTGTCCTCCCAGCAGAGGGAGTGCTGGCACAGGGAGGGCACTAAGTGAAATTAGTCATTACTGGGAAAGAGTATAGTGCAATTGAACGGATCAATAGTGTAAATGAATGGAAGAGTGAATGATAGAGGGCTAGCCGGTGGCATGGTGGTTCAAGTGGTTGGATCTCACATGGCCAACTATGTGGTTCAAGTTGCAGGCCCAGCAGCTTGAAAAATACACAGGGCACATGTGTATGCACACCTAAAATCCTGGGAGGAGAATGGAGGAGTAGGGATGGCAGCATGGATATTTCCCCTGGGGGGTGCTTTCTCATCGTTTCTTTCTTTCTCTTTGTCTCTCTCTGTCAAGCGCACACACTCTATAGCAAGTGTTTTCTAAAAAATAAATGAGCGATGCACTTCAACCCTTCAGCACCATCTCAAACATTGCCGGTAGCCTGACAAAGGGAAAGAGACCAGGGAGAATGCACTCCAACAGTCAAATGCACTGGCCAGCAGTGGTCCTCATGTCTGCTCACATGGACCAGGCCAGTCACATGCCTTGGTTGCCTTCTGCATGGGACAAGAGGGCTCGCTCCTGGGAAGCAGAGCTGGACACCAGCGGTCAGTCTGTCAGAGGACTACCTTCCATCCTAGCTCTGCATGGGACAGGGAGTGATCTGCAGTCATAATGCAATCATACTGCCTGGCCCTGAACCCCTAAGGAGCCTGTTTACACTGCAAATCTTTGGACCCAGAGCCTATAGAGTTCAAGGATGGGATTGATTTCCATTTTTAGCAGACTCCACCTCCTTTTGTAGGCACCAGTATCCCAAAAGCTGTAGCTCTTTGAATCTTCGAATTATAGAGACACGGAGGCTGCCCAGATTCTAGAAGTGGGTCCTGGAACATCAGAGACAGCAAGTAAGGCAAATAGGGAGCTAAAGAAAGGACTTTTGGAGTGGAAGGAGAGATGTGAACCTCAGACTGAACCCCCAAAAGACCTTGGCTCCTTTGGGGAGCAGCCCCAAGTAGCTGCATTTAGTCACAGAACATGGGGGCTGGGGTTGGAGGCTCACAGGGAGGGAGCAAGGCAATCAGAGGATTTGACAGAGGACCAGTCTGGACAGATAAGAAGGGACTTGTCAGGTCCAGGCATTTATCCTTCACCTAAAGGTGACAGGAAGGTACAGATATGTTGGTCCTGGGGCCCCCAACACAGTACCCTCCCCAGCCCTATCCAATAGCTGCTCTGCTCCTATCTGTACGTAGCAATTATTTTGATCAGAGATGACACTTGCCTCAAGGATTCCCACTCAGCAGACCGATGGGCAAGTTGGGCAGGGACCAATTGATCCATCGGATGCTCTTACCTGGGATTCCAACCACAAGTGCTGGGGCGGGGGGGGGGGGGGGGTCTCTGCAGTGGAAAACAGATAAGGGACAGTGAGTTCGGTTCAGTGTAAGGACCACACAAAACAGAAGACCCACACACATGCCCTGCACCTCCCATCTCCCTGGGCCTGAACTTGAACAGCCCTTGTTTTGAAATTCCATTTCCTTATGAAATACATCAACTCTCTTTTTCCTGAAGGAACTTGAATCAAAATGAATTCACAGCCAAAACAGGGGCTCCCTGAAGGATGATTCTTTAGTCTGGTTCATTGAGGTATAATTTGCTGACAGGAAAAAAAAAATCACCATTTTTTAAATGTGCACTTTGTAGAGTTTGAAAAGGCAGACAGTTGTGTAACCAGTGAAGATACACAACAATCTTGACCTCCAAGTTTTCATGTGATTCCTTGAAAAAAATCACACTCCTCCACAGACCACTGATCCACTTTCTTTGTAGTTTTGCCTTTTAAGACCGTCCTACATACAGTAGAGTCACGCTCTTCCTTAGAATGATGCAGTGGCGATTCACCCATGTGGTTTCATGAACTGATGGCCTATTCCTTTTTAATATGTATTAGAATTCCACTGTGTGTGTCTAAATCAATTTGTTCATTTATTTACTGATTGACAGAAATTAGAGCTAGTCTCAGTTTAAAGCAAGTACAAATTAAACTGCTATTTGTGTTCACATTAAGATTTTTCTGGGAACATAACTTTTCACTTCTTTAGGGCAAGGTCATATGGTAATTATGTATTTCACTTTTTCAGAAACTGCCCAGCTATTTTCATAGTGACTGTATCATTTCCATCCACACCAGAAATATCTGAATGTTCCAGTTGCTCTGTGTTTTGATCAACGCTTGCTATTGTCGAACTTTCTCATTTTAGCCATCCTAATTTGTGTTTAGTGGTATCTTCTTTTTACTTTAATTTGCATTTTCCTCATGGTTAATAATGTTGGCCACTTTTTCATGTGTTTATTTTCTGTATTTAGACAGGATTTGTGTCTATTCAAATTATGTACCCAACATTTTATTGAGGTTTTTTTTTTTTTTAATCATTGAGTTCTGAGAGTTCTTTGTATATTTTGGATATCAGTCCTTTAGCAGATACATGTCTTGCAGATATTTTCTCCTGCAGTTTTTCATTTTTTAACAGTGTTTTAAGAGCAGGAGTTTATTATTATTATGTAGGTAAGATCTATTTATCCTTTAATGGTTTGTTTTTGTATCCTATCTGAGAAATTCTTGCCTAACACAATAAATAGTATAACAGTATTCTACTGTGCTTTCTTCTAGGAGTTTTGTAGTTTTGGTTCCTACAGTTTGAGTTCATTTTCTATATGGTGTGAGGTAAGAAGGAAGGGCTTTTTTTGTTTGTTTGTTTGGTTGGTTTTGTGTATGGATATTTGGTTATTCCACTGGGAACTTGCTGGGTTAGATGACAAATGAGCCCTCCTTGGATTCTACTTGATCTGGCTTTAGTGTGAATCTAAGAGACCAGGTGGAATATTTGCCACTGGGGGATGATGCCACATTGTGGCAAAGGGATTGACAGCAATGGGCAGGTGGGATGAGTAGAGGATAGAGGAGGCTCTAAAGATCAGACACAGGTGGGACCAGCCGTTGGCATAATGGCTGTGTCGCTGGACTCCCATGTAGTTGACCGCGATTCGCGACCCGGACCCAGTGGCTTAAAACTCACACCGGACATGTGTGCATGCATGCCCAGGATCCCGAGAGGAGAATGGAGGAGAAGGGATTGCGGTATGGCCATCCCCTCTGGGGGGTGATTTCTCGCTTTCTGTCTCTGTCTCTCTCTGTCTGTCTGGTGAGCGCATGCGCCCTATGGCAAAAACCTCTCAAAAAAAAAAGACCAGACACAGGTGATGGGTGGCAGTCAGTGGGCCCACAGATACTTGGTTCACACTAGAGAGGACTTTGGGATGAGGGGATGTGGCGGAGGAGCCCCTTCCTAGGGAAGGTCAGGGAGGACCTCAGATGGGCGGCCTGTGCACATGAATTGATTATGGCCAACGCATTTCCTGCTGTTTCCCCCCCCCCCCCGGGGCGGAGGGTGGAGGGGTGAGAGTCAGTGAGAGAAAAGAAGAGTGATCTATAAGGTACTCAACATTGTTTGAAAAGGATTAAAAGTCTGGATTCTTTTCATCAAATCACACTCATAGCTTCTCTTGGCAAAACTGCGGATCTGGCCACTCAGTCCCCCATTCTCACATGACCACAGTCATCTGGAGCTGAGCAGCTCAGTGGCTTTACCCCAGAGTTCACAGGAGTGTGCACAGGTTGACACCAGGCTGCTTCATCCAGGGGCTCAGATCTGTCATTGTGGAGCTCAGCACCCTGTGCAGGGGACAGTGGGCAGAGCTGGACACAGTCAGCTGAGTGGGCTTGGATGGGGACCTTGAGAAAACCACAGTTGCCTTCCAGTAAGCTGCATGCTTCTCTGAGACCTGTTTTTTCACATGGAAACCAGGGTCTGCTCCCTTGGTGGCTCTGGGCTAGGTGAGAGCATGGTTCAGCAAGCGTGGTGTCTGGCCTAGAGAAAGTTCATGGCTGGTGCGGCCGCTGCAGGAAGACCCCACCACAGGGCAGTAACAGAAAGCTCTATGAGTCTGGCACCCACCCCAGCACCCTCTCTGGGACATCTCAACTTAGTGGAGAGCTGGTTGCACTCATAAGGATGCTTTGGGTGCAGGGAGCAGAGCAGGACACACCCATCTTGTTCAGGACGCAGGCACTTCCTGCCTACAGTCGTCCTCAGGGTCCTGGCCCTGCCTGGCCTTTGTCCCCAGTGGTATCAAAATCACAAGATGGATACAGCACCAGAGGCATCCCTCCCCCTGACAGCCATGTCCGCGGGCACGCAGGGACCTCATTGCCTCGTGCCAGAGCCTCCAGGAGTCCTCATCTCACATCTCAGTCTAAAACATGGTGTCGGTTCTGTGTCTTAGCTGGAGGGAAGATGAGGATGTGAGCATTCTTTAATGGTGGGGGCCGTGTCTGCCAGTAAGAAGGCAGTCAGGGATGGAGGTGGTTGGAAAATGGCAACCGAAAGCATATGGCCCCTCTGAAAATGAGAAGCTGGGACCCCCATCTCATTTAGAAGTGGCTTCCTAATAAAACGCAGCCTGGGAATTAGGATCCTAGGGATCACATGTAATTCTTTCTTTCTTTTTAAAGTTAATTTTATTCATAATAGAGCATGCATGCATGACTCAGACATAAGCTCCCTCAACAGGGCCTTCTCATGCCATGAGCCCCTTCCCCAGCCCTCCAATTCCTCAGGATGCAGGGCACCTGTGCAGGGCTTGTTTTTTGTGTTCAATTGTTCCAGTGGGGACTTACGGGGATTAGATGACGAATGACCCCACTCGGGTTCTACTTGATCTGCATTCAGTGTGAATCTAGGTAATCAGCTGGAACCAGGAGAACCTGGCGTGTTCTCAGGCCAACAGGGAAATCCGAACGTATGGTCCTGCACCACACCCCGGTACGCTATGCACTGCTCTGCTCCACCAGGCTGGGCCATTTCTCTCTTTTTCAAAAACTGACATCTAATAATTGTGCATATTTGTGGGTACAATGTGAATCCTCAGTACAAGAATACAACGTGTATTGATTGAATCAGAATAATTGGTAATCCATTATCTCAGCCCTTTGTCATTACTGTGTGTTGGGAACATTCAAAATCGCCTTTTTTAGTTACTTGGAGATACACAGTAAATTGCTGTTGATCAGATTCATGATCAACATGAATTTGTAGTATTTTATAACACTAGAGATGGCTCCTCTTTTCTGTCGTTTTGTTTCCATTACCCAACTCCCTCTTTCGCTCTCCTCCGGCCCTCCCCAGTCTGTAGTCGTCATCCTTCGTCTCTCCACCTCTCCAGTGTGGATGACATGTGACTCCTAATCCCTCGGTATCAGACCTAGTTATGCCTCTAAAACATCAGCTCCCTTTTTGCATTTTTTTAAAAGTCAATTCAGACCCTTAACT